>OZ010738.1:131590660-132790660 GCA_963932295.1 Tipula lateralis
AGACATGCCGATAAATCATACTTTGAACAACAATCGAAGGGGCAATTTAAATTACCCTTAGGTATAATATTACAAAATGTAAAATATCATAAGTACTTAAACGAATTACAGCATTTTTGGAAAACTATGATGAACTAAAATTACATGCACAACTCCCATAATTTTTGCGAATAACATGATACTAACATATTTGAATAACATGATACTAACATGGTCCTCAAAGTCATCAGAGGTGGGGTTAAGACGTTTCATTCTTCTGGAGGATGAGCGATTGCAGAGGAATATAAAACTGTGAAACGGATTTAATGAATTCATCATAGAATTGGATAATTCTTATTAGGACAAAATATGTCGGTAAATTGGCCACAAAAGGGATTTCGTACATCCCTCTTGTGACCAAGTTTATTTTCCGAACCATTGTAAATATACATATTTAAGCCGGATTCGTCTATCGTGTTTATAATTCGGTTCGTGGTGGATAATTATATTAATTATGAATTAAGAACTTTTGACTAAAATTTTATTCACATAATTATGACAAATTTTTTTTGATTTTTATTTATTATTGAAACTAGTCTTTCCAGACTAACCATCAACTTACATCTGAATTCTTAAAAACTAAACTATAATGTTATCACTGTTGATTCAGTAATGCACCAGTGCCTGTTCGTTACGGTACAAATCACTATTACGCATATACCAAGGTGCATTGACTATACTCCCAAGTACCTTATTCTGGAAGTTTTGTATAAGTTTGATTTTAGTGTTCTTAGTGCAAGCCTAAAGCTGAATGCCATATAGCCAGATCGGCTTTAAACCCTGATTGTAAATAAGAATTTTGTTTCATATGCCTAAGTTTGACCTTCGTTCAATTAGCTAGTACAATTGTCTATATTTAAGATCAAGCCACAGAGTAGATAATTATCTACTCTGTAATTATCTGGTAATTATCTACTCTGTGATCAAGCTGTGTCATACACAAGTAGTTAGCAGAGTTCTCGAACGGCCATCACATCGTTAAGTTGACATGGGCAGATTTTATTAATATCCAAAAAAGGAATTTTTGTAGTTAAAATTGTCATTTGTTGAATAATTTTATGACATAATATTTTCCAACAAATTTATGCAATTTTTTAAAAAGGTTTTGTAAAGGTTTTATGTTTTTAATTCAGAAAATCATAATGTCAAATTGCTTACAGAAGGGATATAGTTTTGAAACATTCTAGAGATCTTCTGCACATTTTTCTTCAAACTTCATATTCGGACGTATTAGGAATCCAACTATCACAAGGATATATAGAGTTCATAGTTAAAAAAACTGAAAAGAATAAGAAACTATTTTTCAATTTCCTATATATTATATTAAAAACTTTTAAAAATAATTTATTGATGATGGTCTTGTTTGCTCCATTAGTATAATATTAATGTTGTTTTATCTCATATACTAAAGGGATTACCTACAGAATATGCTATTGCCAACAGAATATGCTATATTTAAATGCTAAGAATTCACAATCGATAATAATTTAAAAATGATCTAATGATACGTTAGTTTTAACCCGTTTTATGTTAAATAATGCTATCATCTAATTTTCTGACATTGTTTGTAATCTAGACTTTATCTCAATAAATTAAAAACATGGAATAACCATATCAAAATTGTCAATGGAGCTATAATTTATAGAATAACATTTCAATTTGACCGAATAACTTTGATATATATTTTCTATTGCTACTCTTACAAGAAGCATTGAAAAATAGAATCCTGGCTATAATTTTTCAAATCAGGCTGTCGGATCAAGCGTTCAGATTTTGAGGCGATTATAGCTCGTCGATGTAGTTCTGCATAATCCTTCAAGAAAGGAAATTTACACAGCACCTAAATAGTTTGCACCCTTTGTGATTTTGCATTTAAAATAAGTACATACATAACGTTTCCTTCGACGTCATTCTAACCTATTACTTATTTATTTAACTTTGAATAGTGATTTGCCTTTTGTGTCATTAATTTTGAAACATGTGTCAGATAATACTGTTTTGTCTGTTATAAATATTATAAAACCCTTATTGATTGCAATTTCTGTTTTTAGTTAAGAGGACGATAAAAAATGTATTAAATATTTTTTTTTACCTACATGAATATTAATACATATGTATGGAATTTATTGAGTAATAAACTATGAAAACTATTTTTTATCAGCAATAACCAAATCATTCAACTATTGACAGGAAATTATATTTTCGTGTAATATTTTTTCATTTCATCAAATAGGGTGTATTCATTATTAGAACAATAGAATTGGTTTTCAAATTTAATGAACAACCCATTACCAATGAACAAGCGTTGTATTGTATCTATATAAGTAAAGAAGAAATTATATTACTTTGCAGAAAGAAGGTTTTCTATTCAAAGAACGTTATAATTCACAATGACTAAACAAAACAGTTTTATGTTATTTCAAAAATTTCTAAAACCCATGAGAAGAATAGGAAAGTTAATTGGTTTGGACGTTTTTGATTCACAATTTAAATTCGGTATAAGATCGTTTTTCTTGACATGTATAGCTTCATTTGTGGTTATATCATACATGTTTATGATATTTACAAATTATCCATTGAATACACTGCTAGAAGGTTTAACTATCAGTACATTGACAATTCAAGTAAGTATAATGCTAAATCGTAATCGTACATCTAACTTATTTTAAATATCTAACAGGCACTTCATAAATTATACCTAAACGTGGGAAGTCACACTAAAGTTCGCTCATGTTTCGACACGATCTATTCAATTCATGAAATGCATCAAAATGAAGATAAATATCAAACTAAGTTAAATTTATGCGTATCTTACTGTATAACGTTGTTTAAAGTATTGATGGTGTCATACAGTGGTGTTATGTGCTGTTACTCGATACTACCAATTTTTGTTTACTATTATTATGGGGTTAAAACCACAATTATACCAATCCATTTTCCTTTCATAAACGTTAAGCTAACTACCGGGTTTGTAGTAAATATATTTCATCAAGTTTTATTCATGGTGTGCGGATGTTTCGGAGTTTTATATGTAGATATGATTTTTTTTATGTTTATACTTCATTCAACTGTTTTTGTAGCATTGATTAGTGCTCAGTTTGAAGATTTGAATAAGTTACTTTTGGATGGTGAATCTCAATTGAACGTAGTATTAAAAAATAAAATGGCAGATTGTCTAATGGTTCATCAACAGTACAT
The DNA here is from genome assembly GCA_963932295.1 of Tipula lateralis. Lineage (NCBI taxonomy): Eukaryota > Metazoa > Arthropoda > Insecta > Diptera > Tipulidae > Tipula > Tipula lateralis. The sequence continues at coordinate 131,593,898 of OZ010738.1, forward strand.
AAAGTAAATCTGGCTCTTTTATTATATAAATAAAGAATAAATATTTTAATAATTTTGTTTTACAGTTATATAACAAAAATACAAGACACTTATTCAACAGATTGTTTAGTTCAAGTTGTAACTAGTGAAGGATTATTAACTCTCTCACTATTTTTGATTGTTTGGGTAAGTTTCTTTTTATTTTTAATTAATTTTTAAAAAATACAAATCATTTTTTATTAATTTCACAGACTAGATGGATTATTGGGCCATTTATGGCAATAGCTGTGTCTTGTCAATTACTTGGCTACTGTCTACTAGGTACTGTTATTCAGTATCAAAATGAAATTATTTTAAAAACATTTTATAATTGCTATTGGTATTTACTACCAGTTAATTTACAAAAACAAATTATCTTTATATTGATGAATGCTCAACAATCACCTGAACTACAGGTTGGAAAGTTTGCAAAGTTGAATGTTGAGACGTTCATGCAAGTTTTTAAAGCAACTTACTCTTATCTCATGCTGATTTTAGAATTTGTAGCAAATAAAGATTAGATTAATATATAAATACATTATCAATTGATCATCTCAAGTAACAAGTTAATTGTTCTGGAGTATGTGTCAATTGTTATAGAGTAAAATATATCTTACTTGTCATAAATAAAAAGATTTCAAATAATAATAAAATTTATGCTTAGTATATTTATGTTTAAGCAAAACATTGAATATTCCACTGCATCAACAAATGTTTATTTCGGATTTATATTGTGTGTTATAAATTTGTGAAATGAAATACAAATGTACATCACTAGTTTTTTAAACGCATTATTCTTAATTATATTCTTAACTAGGCGGAGGAGCGTAACGTTCAAATTTACATTAGGTGTAATTTATCATTTTCCAATTTTAGTATTGAAACTTTTGTACAAAATCCAAAAAAATTTAAATCATTATGTGCTGCGCATCTTCAAAAAGATAAAATTGGTTACATAATAAACTTATCACTGGCTGGTTTTTCTTAAATATTTATAAATATTTGTATTTTCACAATTATCAGAAATTAGCAAAATATATAATAATAAATCATTAACAAAACAGTTGTAATACTAATATAGCTTCTAATTTAGCTTGTATACATAACAAAAAATCATATGAATTGATAGGATAGTAACATTGATTTGGGCAGCCGAAATTAGTTTTTCCAAGATAAATTAGATACTTTCCTTCCTCCCAAGGTTCTTTGGTGCAATGTTTGAAATTTAGGTCTTAGCAGGTGTAGAAATAATGATATTTTGGATTTCAAAAGTTATGATATAAATTTTTATTTAAGTATCTCAAATCCAACTTTGGTTAGTCCTATTGTTGGTCTTATATCTGAAAAGTGTGGAACGAAATGCGCGGCATAATTGAACAAACAAGATGACCTTGTTCACGAGATAATGCCGTTCATTGCCGAATTTTAGATTTCAACAATTCAGAGGTTTGGCGTGGTTATATTTTAGCCGACTGAAGCTCAGGGATTGGGGTGGGTTTTTCCAAAGATGAATACAAGCGTGATGGACCACAAAAAAGGAAATAACTAGGAAGGAAAATTGAAGGATGGAAACACAAGGATCAACTACTATTACAGCTGATTTTAATTACACACCCATTCGTATGGATTTAAGCTATTAGCCCCTCATACTGACAGAACAAAACTATTCGAACAAAAAAAATATAGTGAAGCGAAGCAGCAAGGTTGAAGAAACAAAAATTTAAATGTAACAACTAATTTATTAACCAAAGTACAAAACAATAAATATGTGAATCCATGTGAATATTATAGAAAATTTAGAATTACTTAACCTTAACGTCACCTATCCCAGAAATAAACCAATTAAACAAAAGAAAGCTAGGTAAGAGAGCCAACTAGATTTTATATAATTTAAATATATATATATATATATATATATATATATATATATATATATATATATATATATATATATTATATATATATATATATATATATATATATATATATATATATATATTATACATATACATATACATATATATATATATATATATATATATATATATATATATATATATATATATATATATATATATATATATATATATATATAATAAAAATATATATAATATACATATATAAAAATATATAATATATAAAAGAGAATAATTTATATTACCATGTGACGCAGTGGTTAAGGCTACGGCAATTGGAGCGGGTTCGAATCCCGATAAGGGCAGGATGGTAAAGGGATTTTTCACCATACGATTACGACGATCGGTGGTGTAAATGAACACATCTATGACCCTCTGCTGGAATGCAGAATTCATGAGCCAACTCATCTTCCATGTCAGTACTATAGGCCTGGCATGGAGCTATGAGATGTGCAGATGGTTCTACGTAAATCGGACCTTAAGCCATGCGTCCTCGAGTTTGCTGTAATGGCGTAAGGTAAGGACGTAAGTAAGCGAACCGCGAAAGAGTTGGAAGTGCCTCGAGCCCCATAACAGATTTGTAGAGATAAAAACAAACAAACAAACAATATTTCTCATTTTTTCACGAAATATTTCACGTAATTTTTCTTACAAATTTTTTAGTGAGCGTTTTGATTTAAGTCTATACATATATTGTATATCATTACATTGCACCACCGTCCTCATCCAATAGTTTTTATTTTTCCAAACATGTGGTCACTTCACTTGTACACATAGCATCCATTTAAACTTTGTATAATGACAGTGTTCCCTCACTGTCATTATACAAAATATAATTATAATTTAAGCGACCACATACACTTATTTGAATAAAATATGTTTTGAGTTTTTATGCATCTTGATTTTATGTTTTATATATATATATATATATATATATATATATATATATATATATATATATATAAATAAATAAATATATATATATATATATATATATATATATATATATATATATATATATATATATATATATATAAACAATGGGCTACCCCACCAAAAAAATTATCTAACACAACGGGACCCGATCAAATATATATTATGTATATTTTCTCCTGAATAGCAAAACAATCTTGTTTATTATTTTTATTTTTCCCGCGGTTTTACGTTGTATGTATTGGAGTCATATCAGGTGTAGTGAATCTTATTACTTGGAAAGATGATTGGCGTGCGTACCCATCGTTACAAATCGTGGAGAACACTCACCCCTGTTGATGGGGCTCACCATGTCGGTCAGTAATAATATTAATAATAAAATAACTAATTAATGTTTTAGAGGTTCTATGGTCCTATGTGGTGATCTCTTTAAAGTGATAGATGCCTAAAATATCGCCTTTATCATTCCACACTTCACAAGCCACATTCCCAACCTGCTTTGTTATCACACCCTTAGTAAAGTTAGCCCCCAATAATGGCTGCGTATAATGATGATATGCGTATTATAATGATCAGATGCTTTACTCTGTTTAAAGTACCTGACAAAGATTGTTTGGCCGATGTTAAGTGTGGGATAACGAGTTCTCAAATCATAGATCCTTTTCGTTTTCGTCGCAGATCTAGCAATGTTCTCTCGTACATCCTCAAACATCTTATGGAAATATTCCGATTTATCTTCACTACAAATGTGATTTCCACCCAATTGTGAAGTTTGTCGTAATATTGTATACAGAGACCCATTCAGAATTGCATGCTGTCCAAACACTTAAAAATGTGGCGAAAACTTTGACGACTCATGAACAGAACTACGAAGAGCGTGGGTTACTGCAGGGAAATTAGACTCCCATACATGTTGATCGGACTTATTGTATGATCGCTAAGACGCCAAAAGAGTACGATTAACGCATTCTGATGCGGTGAATATTTCGCAGTAAACATGTGTTTGACGCCATACTTTTCACATATATTTCTGAGAAGAAGGGAAACTGCCTACCGTTGTCGATTAGGATAACTTCCGGAACTCCAAACATTAAAAATACTTCTATTTCAGGTCGTAGCCTGTCGAAGAGGACTTGTGATTACAAAATTAGTGGTCTAAAACAATGAAAATACTTGTGTTTCTATTACTGGTTCGTAGATAAAGTTCGAGAAAATCAAGGTACACTCTTTGAAAGGGCCGGAATGTCACTCATCACAGGCGTTGACAAACTGTATTACATTCATATGAATTGTAGGCCAATAGTAGTAGCGTTGTTAGTAGTTCAATAGTTTTATAAATGCCCAGGTGAGCGGCAGTAGAAGGACAATGGGTGGAAGTTATAACGGTATTTCGAAGAGCTTGCGGAATCAGAAGTTTGTATAGTGGAATATCTGGTACGGTGGGCTTATTGGTTATTAGATTAATGTATATAAAACTACCTAAGGTAAAGATATTGAGATTTTTATCGGTTTTTTTGCTGGAATTTAACTAATTGTTTGAACGACGAATCAAGAAATTCCGGAAGTCAAGGCTACGTGTAATGGAGAACTAAGCGGTGTAGTTTGAACGACATCCAGTGACTCAATCTCGACTCGAGATATAGCATCCGGGACTGCGTTTTGAGATCATTCTCGATACTCGATTTGAAAATTAAATCCTTGGAGCTTTAAGCTCGATCGTGTGAGTCTTCCGGTTGTATCTTTAAGGAACATGAGACACTTAAGGCTTGCATGGTCGGTTATTACCGTAAAAAGTAAACCCCTCTACATACAGTCGGAATTTCTTTATACCTTCAATCGCAGCTAAATCCTCCTGCTCAGTAAGCGAATAATTTCTTTGGGCAGGGTTGAGCTTTTTCGACATATGGTAGCTAATACCAACTAATACCGACAGATGGTGGCATATATATCGGCCTGTCATTACATTCCTCGTCCTTCTAGAATAATAGCACTCCTATGGCGGTAGCACTCGCTCGCATCGAATTGTATATTAAACGAGCGTTGAAGTTCGGAGTTATGAGTACTGGTGCTGTAACAAGAGCCTGCTTAAGAACATTAAATGACGAATCAGCTTCATCGGACCACAAGAACTTTTTATTACTTTTCAAATGTGATGTTAAGGGAGCCGACAACGTAGAGTACCCGTTGATAAATCCAAGATACCATCCCGTGATGCCAAGAAACCTTCTTATTTGCCGTACATTTTTCGGCTTCGGAAATTTGATAATGGCCTCAAGTTTGTCGAGATTAGGTTTTAACCCTCGCTTACCAACCACATTCGATTTCTTTCAGTAGAAATTTGCTTTTCTGAACATTTATCGTTAATCCAACTTTTGTCAGCCTCTCAGCAATATCCTGAAGTAACGATAAAGATTCAGCAAAATTCGCACCTTTTGACTAGTAGGTCATCCAGATAAACGAATACTTTATCATGCAGATGGTGAGCAATCACGCTGGACATTAATCAACACAAAGTTTGAGGCGCATTACAAAGTCCAAAAGACATCACTTTAAAATGATAAAGCGGACGTTCCGGAATGGTAAACGCGTCATACTTTTTTATTTTGGATCCAAAGGTTTCTGCTAAAAGGGAACCTTTAGATCCAGACTCGAAATGTAACGGGTAAGATATAACCGACTCAGCAAACCGTTGATCAGTGGCAACACAATCGCATTCTTCTTTGTCACACTATTGAGCCGTCGAGCGTCAAGACAAAGTCGAATACTACCATTGGATTTTATAACGATCGCCATTGGAGAGCTCCATCCACTATGACTTGGCTCAATTACATCAAGGGTAATCATGTGGTCGATTTCTTCGTACATTTGTTGTTGCATCGCGAGCGAGACAGCATAATGTCGCTGCTTAATAGGTTGAGCATTTCCAATGTCAATCTCGTTTTTAAGTACATGCGTTCGACCAAGTTTCAGACGCTCGAAGCTAAGCAACTTCACGATTACATCTTGTAGTTGTAGATATTGACCTTCGGAAAGCTGATGCTGGTTGTTTTCGGAGGGATTGGCTGTGGAAGTAAACAGATCCGGATTGCATGAAGAGGAAGAGGAAAGGGCGGAAATTAAAGATGATTTTATTCCAAACTTGTCTCAAAAATCACATCCTAAATATATTGACTGGTGGTTATACGTAATTTGGGTATTGACAAATCCATGGTTTTGGACAGAGGAACCGTTGGCAATTTGCACAACAGCAGGGATAGGATGAAGAGGTGGATTGTGGTCACGAATTAAACTGTGTGAGTCTTTGTCTAAATCAGATAATATATTCGCTCTGCTATCCAGCAAATCTGAAAGGCATTTTCAGTTGAAGGGCTTAGTTCAAAATGTCATAGTATGATTCAATGAACGGTTCTTTCGGACTAGGTTTACGAACATCGATTAACCGTAAAATGTCATCATCAGTGATCTTGAAATCGATGAATGAATGTTACTTTGAAGTGGGATTCCGTTCAAGAATAAGCCAATAGTGTTCTGCAGCAATATCCTTTAATAATGCTCCTTTAATAGTCATATGCTCTGCTCGATACAGGAATATTTCCACTGCTAACCCTGAAGAGGATCCATCAAATACGATTCCCCATTTGTGAACTGATGTGGTGACACGTAACATGTGACTGCGAGATATGATATCGTCATGTAGATTTGGGAAATTCATTTGATTTGATAGATCCCTTGGAATATTTCGGCCCATATTGATCTTGTCAAATTGATAAGGTTGGCTTTGGATTGGCTCTGTTTTGGTTATAAATCTGTTTAGTCTCTCTAGCTCATTTTGTATTTATTATGAAGATGCTCCTTGTTGGCCTTGGTTTGTAGGACGAAGTCGAAGATACTACTGGAACCCGTTGCGATAAGGAATAAGGTGGAACACCATTGTTTGGGAAAGGATTAGTGGAAAAAGTAGGTAGAGGTAATCGAGGGTAGTTATAGTGTTAAGGAAATAAAAGATGTTGGATATGTGAATTATTATAGAAAGGATTATGGGAAAAAGGATTTCTAGCAAGCACGTTCTAGCTTGTTGTATATGATATTTGTGACACTGGTTCCACGATTTCCTAGTGCCCCATTATTAAATTTATTCGTGTTTATTTGAATTGGAAATGTAAAGTGATAGTCCTTATCGTCGTCTTGGACTGTGACATTCCCCTTTATTGAAGAATCGAATTGTGCTGGTTGGAGTGCAGCTATCATCAGTTCTAGCATATCAGTTGGGTCTATTTGAGATACACTGAGATTAAAAGCGGCTTCTTGGGAGATCTGTTGCTAAGAAATAAAACGCTGACATATCACTAAATGTGTATCACAGGCCTGAACTTATTTGTTAGCGGGAACTTTTACTGGTTCAAGAAGTGTATTTGTTCTCCTTTTGCTTGAAAGATGAAACAATTTGAAAATTAAAATTGAGCAATCGTTTGAATTGAATAATGAATGGACTTGGATTGCAATTCAAAAGTTTAATTTGAAGGGTTTGTAATTTAAATGCACAAGTTGTTATTTCATTATAAGGCTGTGCTAAAGCTTTAGTGTTAGGTTGAGTTGGCTTGTAATTTGGTGAAGTATCCTCAATTTTAAATGCACGATCCAAAGTTTCCTTTTGAACATCAAACACACCACTAATTTAACGAATTTCACTCAATATCCAATTCAACAGATGATAAATGCTGATATGGGATTTTTTCACAGCTTTGGCGTGGTCATATTTTAGCCGGCTGAAGCTGAGGGATTAAGGTGGGATTTGCCAAAGATGAATAGAAAGTTGCTAGATCACAAAGAAAATAAATTACTAGGAAGTAAAATTGAAGGATGGAAACACAAGGCCAGATTAACTTACCATTACAGCAGATTTCAATTACTCACCCATTCGTATGGATTGGCTTTTAGCCCCTCATACTAAAAGAACAAAACTATTCGAACAAAAAAAAAAATATGGTGAAGCGAAGCAGCAAGATTGAAGAAACAAAAATTTAAATGTAACAACTAATTTATTAACCAAAGTACTAAAAAAAATATATATGTGAATCCATGAGAATATTAAAGACAATTTAGAATTACTTAACCTAATGGATGTCACCTATCCCAGAAGTAAACAAATTAAACAAAAGAAAGCTAGCTAAGAGAGACATAAACTAGATTTTATATAATTTAAAAAAAGATATATATAACTACTTAATACTATATATATAGAAAAAAAGTTATATTGTAATATTTCTCAATTATTATTACTCAATTAAACTGATAAACGATTGTCAAATGATAATAGTAATTTTGATAAACAATTTTATCTATTTACATTAGATTTTATTAAAATATTTTTTTTCGAATTAAAATTTTCATGTCTTTAGGTGTATCGTTGCGTAAAAAAGTTTGTGTAGATTTTTCATGTACGTCAAGTATGAATGTTTAAATGTGATAAAAGATAAATGTGCTGTTTAAAATTTGAATATTTTAAAATGTCCTGGAAATCGATCTTGCAATTAAATCATAATTGACTCCCACGATAATTTAACTCTAGTCTTAACGTCAATATAGTTTATATAAATAATCGTTGAGTTTGACAGTATAGAGTAAGACACGCTCATTCGTTTTTATTTTACATTTTTTGTAGATTTTTCAAAGCCGAAAAATTCAACCAATTCAACCAGCTTTTGCTCCTCATAGCTGACTCTTACTCGTTTAACGCCTTTGTTGTTGTTTGGCGTTCTTCCTCGGCTGGTATTCTTCGTTTCTCCAGTGGCCTTCGGTACATCGACGATGGTGTTCTTGCCCAGCATTCCCTTGAGATGTGTCCTATTTTGTCACAAACCCAACATCTGATTCGTATTCCGGTACTATTTGTAGGAGCTCCACAGCACTGCCTTTTAGCGCCACAATTAATGCTGCCACTCGATCATTTTCACACCAACCATTCGTGGTAGCCGCCATTTTAATGTTGTCAACTTTCATGTTTAATGTAACGGAAAGCTCTCGAAATTTCTCGTTGACACATTTTTCCTGCTGCTCCAACCGTTCGATGATGCTCTCTTATCCTGTTTTCATGCTTTCCCGATCGGCACGCATCTGCTCTTCCAATCTTTCTTGACTGCTTGTTATTTTTCCATCGAGGCCGCCGATCACTTGCTCCTGCACGCTAACCGTTTCATTTTTAAAACCTCCGATCATCTGCTGTGTTTGTAGCTGCATCTGCTGCATTACAGCCATTAGTTGCCCCATGTCGAAACCTCCAGATGTTGTTGGAGTAGTTTCTTTAACGATGACATTCTGATCTTCCGCTCTAGTCGTTGATTCTGTTGTCACTTCAACCACTTGCACCTCGGTTGAATCCGGTGCCCCAAAATTAAACTCATGTTGATCTGGGTCAACATTATTATCCAACAAAGCTGTACGGAGTCTCAACTGCAACTCATTTCGGTTGCCCGCAGTTGGTAGATTCCGTAGCCCCAACTCCTTTTTCAAATCTGCTACTTTTAGGTCTAATAATTTCATCTTGGATATTCACAATCCCTCCGCTGTCACCTAATGTTACGATTTCACCGAGTGGTTATTCAAACTATTTATCCGGTTCGATCAACAAAATTTCAACAAAATCACATCTTATTTGAAGAAAAAAATATAAAATCAAAAGGAAAAACATCTTATCTAAAAATCAATATAAAGCCATCAACAAATTCGGAAGCAAAACATATTACATAGTTACATATAGGGCAACAAATTTAATGAATTGGTAAAAAAATAAAAAAAAAACACCTTGTCTTTACATAATTTTCAGAATTAAAAAAAAAAGAAATTATTCAAAACAACTTATCTACAAACAAGATATTTTTCCGTTTTATTTTTGTTCAAATTATGTTCTTATTTAGAAATAAGTTAAAATAACAGTTAAGCGTACAAAAAATTGTAAGTGAAACGTACATATGAAATCAAAACATTTTTCATTTAGTGAGTGTAAACCTATTAAGCTGTTTATGTAAATTAAAATTGTGTTATCAGATTTTACATAAAAAATAACATTACATGAATATTAGAAATGAGTGATTGTGTAATTGTGATTATTATTTAACGGTAAATGTAACTGTCTCTGTCTTTAACTGTATTAAGTTGTTTTAACGGATTTCACATTTAATTGTTAACGTCGAAGCCCTAAAGAGTAATGTGTAACAGTGATTATTTTTAACGGAAAATCTAAATATTTAACGGTATTATTTAATAACGGAAAACTGTAATTAAGTGAATTTGTTTACAAAAAATTTAAATTGATTTTGGTACGTGAACGTCATAATGAGCCGAGGTCAAAAATTTGTTGCCATGGTGATGGCTTCAAAGGAACCAAAAAATTACTTGGCAAGCACTAGTAACTCAGGTTTGTAAATTATAATTTTTGTAAAATACATATTACTTTTTTAATTCAATTTTTTATTTAGATGAAATGTTGCCTTGTTCTAGTAAACAAGTGATCCAAATCGATATTGATTCTAAATTGCGATCTGTGGGAAACCAATGAACTCCGACTGCTTTACAAGAAACAGCAACCTCTTCCATTGTTTTAAAAGAAACAACTACCTCGTTTAATAATTGTTTACACAATATTGACATCGGCCAAACGAATGTGGTATATGCCCAACCTGAAACTTTATCGAACAAAGACAAGGAGAATGATGTGGGTGAGGACGGTATTATATACGATGATAGCGACAATGACCCTAATTATATCCCAAGTGATGAAGGAAATAATAGTGGAACGTCCAATGAGTCTAGTTGAAGCATCGAGATGATGGCAAGAAGTCGATGCGAATTGTAAACGAAAATGTTCTACAAAAATAACATTGGAGGAACAACGAAAGATATTCACGGACTATTGGAATTTAGGCAGTTATAATCTTCGAAAAGCCTTTGTATCTGGAATGATTCAAATTTTACCGAAAAAAACGGAAACTAAGATAAAATCATTAAGTGGGCAATGGAATCGAGTATATTCTTATAAATATTTTGTGGAATCAGGAACGGATCGCATACAAGTCTGTCAAAAATGTTTTTTGCGTATAATTGATGAGACAACACAATTTATTAAGACTGTGACCTATAAAAAAATTATGAATTTTGGAATAGCATTTCCAACCGATAAACTAGATTTAAATACGCCACCCAATAAAACTTCTGAGGAAATGCATAACAAAGTGTTAGAACACATAAATAGTTTTCCTCATTACGAAAGCCACTATACTCCACGACATACCGAACAAAAATATTTACAGTCGGATTTAAACATGTTCGTATCAAAATCATGTATCTATTACAAAATACTCTGAATTATTTAAATCTTTAAATTTAAAATTTAAAAAACCGAAGCTCGATGTCTGCAATAAATGCGTATTATTACAAATGCAAATTAAAAGCTCAGAAATTGAGGAGCATAAATTAAAGTTAATATCCGAAAAGAACGAACATTTAAAACAAGCCGATAATGCTTATACAAGAAAACGAGATGACCAACGGTATGCTAAAGAAAATTTAACGGTGAAAACTCTTACGTTCGATTTACAACAATGCCTGCCCACACCATTTTTCCGAACATCAGTCAGCTTTTATTAACGACAACTTTGGACGTTCAATTTAACCGTTCACGATGCAGAAGAAAATAGTGCTTATAATATGATGTGGCATGAAGCAGAGGGTCATAGAGGTGGAAATGAAATTGCCTCATGTTTATTTGAGCATTTATTGAACATGCCACCTGAAATTACACATTTAGTCCTGTACAGCGATTCTTGTGCTGGGCAAAATAAAAACTCTTTTCTAACAGCAATGTTTCAAATTTTGATTCAAACTTTACCCCAACTGGATGTAATAGATCATAAATTTCTCGTCCCACCCAGGCCAAACGCATATGGAGTGCGATACGGTGCACGCGGCAATAGAAAAGAAAAAAAAGAAGACAACGGCTTCAATTCACCATCCACGAGATTGGTATAATTTCATTCGTTCCGTCAATTCTAAATATTTTGTGTCGGAGATTACTAGAGACCAGTTTTACAATTTTTCTGCGTTTATTAAGGAAAAGTTTTTGTGGAGATAAACTAATACAGAGGGTAATGCTTGATTGATATACTACTATTTTCAAATATAAATTAATCTTATTTTTCTCGGAGAGCAATTTGTTTGGCAAAAGGGGAAATGGTTGCGTTATACGCGCAAACTAGGACAAATAGAATACAAAACGAATTTATGCCGGGAAACAGAATTTAAATTATTAAACATTCATCGAAGAGGCATTAATAATATATCTCAAAACGATTTGAAATTGTGTTATCCAGCTCCAGTAAAAATAAGTGCAAAAAAGAAGAGCGACTTATTGGATATGCTGCCACTTATTATAATAGTAAGGAGTTTCATAAATTTGATTATGATTTGGAAACAGATGCTTTGCACGATATTAATCCTGATTTAATTGAAGGATCTGATTTTGAAAACTAAGGCGTTTCAGTTGTTGGAAGTTAATTTGACGTTTCAACCAAAAAACTGTTAAAATATTTAAGTGAATTTGTCTTAATTATAATTTTCTTAATAAATTGAAATTTTGAAAACATCTTATGTCTTATTAAGATTTGTTGGAATATGTATATAAATTCGGAAAAATAGCTTAAATGAAATAAGATAAGCTGTTTTAAAGAAATTGTAAACGTAAAATAACCTGTTCGCATTTTTCCTAATTTTCTTAATTACTCTAATAAATTTTAAAGTAACTAACACTTGCAAAAAAGATGCATTGGATCATCTTACGAAAACCCTGGAGAAACTTCTTTATATAGTCGTATATTTTTTCACAGATTTATTTTAAACATTTTCTTGCTCTCCTTAAAATTGAATAAAATCGAGATAAGATACTTTACCTCTTAACCACAGATATATATATATATATATATATATATATATATATATATATATATATATATATATATATATATATATATATATATAAATATATATATATATATATATATATATATATATATATATATATATATATATATATAAATATATATATATATATATATATATATATATATATATATATATATATATATATATATATATATATATATATATATATATAAAAATATATTTATATATATATATATATATATATATATATATATATATATATATATATATATATATAAAGTGTCATATATATATATATATATATATATATATATATATATATATATATATATATATGTATATATATATATATATATATATATATATATATATATATATATATGTATATATATATGTATATATATATATATATATATATATATATATATATATGTATATATATATGTATATATATATATATATATATATATATATATATATATATATATATATATATATATATATATATATGATCTACAAGATTTTTGGATCATTGGATTTTAAAGTGTCATTGTTTACGGCTTTTACAGGCCCGTACCGTGTCAACAATCTGACTCCAACGGTTTCGATCACGAGCTAGCTCTTCATATTGTTGCAAGCAACCAGAAGATGCCAGATCCCCCTCTAAGCCGTGGAGCCATAGTCGCCGACAGCGATCTCTTCGTCTTCCGAAAAGCAGCTCTCCCTTCAAAGATCGCTGTATCATTTGGTTCAGATCAGCACGCAGAATGTGACCGAGCCAGCGTATACTCACTCTCCTTTGATTTTATGCACGATATCAGGAATTTACATTAAATTCCTGATCTCGTGATTGAAAAGAACTTGGTAAGTGCCATCAACGTCGCGATTTGGGTCATATATCACACACATGGTTCTTCTCTCGAATGTTAGAAACCATCTTTCGTACTCATCCGTCAAGGTCCAACCCTCACATCCATACACGACAATGAGTCTGATCAACACTCTGTACAGTTTCAGTTTATCCACATTTGCAAGATATTTTGATTTCAGCAGTGGAAGTAGAGGATATAAAGCCCGATTGCCAGCGGCAAGCCGAAACTTGATATGCTCTGCCACACTATTATCGTGGGTAATGAGAATTCCAAGGTACTTGAATCTCATTACACCTTGAAACGTGTGGTTACCACTACTGAAATCAGTTGCGTCTTGGTCTTTAAAACCAGAGATCATATATTTGGTTTTGGACTCATTGCTTTTGACTCATTGCTTTTTACTCATTGCTTTTGAGACCAACGGAAGCTAAAAACTGTTTCAGTGGATCAAGTATCTCTTTCACTCCGTTGCCATTTAATCCAATCACACAGATATCATCTGCATATGCAAGAAGTTGATTGGATTGTCGGAATAAGATATTGTTCTGAGGTGTTTCACTTTTACGAAGGATGTATTCCCACATGAGATTAAAAAGTATCGGGGACAGCGCATCTCCTTGTCGAACACCAGTAGTGGTTGGAAAAGTTCTCGATAGTCTTTTCTCAACTTTAACACAGTATTGTGACTGCGTTTCTGTCATTTTACACAGATGTACGTATTTTTTAAATTAAAGTGTCATACTGACAGGGTTTAATACACCTTTGCGCTCTGTCTTTATAATTTTCGGGGTAGAAGCAAATTCCACGTTGATTGACAGTATGAAAATTCAGTATGAGGGATGGTTGGAAACGAGAACGCGACAGTATGAGTGATGGTTGAAAACGAGAACGCGAGCGAGATCTTGATTTTGATAAAGATTGGGCGAAATGTCTGCCTTGCGGTTGTGTTGGTGCACTTTGGTTTAATCGTTCGACGATTTGTTCAAGTCGTGTTAGACGTAAGGCGAATGATCTGGGTGACTACGTTCTGTGACGATCGCTAAAATTTGATTCTCGGTTCGATCTACGTGTCCGTCCCGACAATAATGGATGATTAGGAACTTCGTAGGCGTGTACATTTGCCAGCTGCAGCCTGTTAGTTTTTTACATTCGATCTGCAGTTTCTTCCATTGTACTCAACGCTGCGGAGTCAGCCTGTGCTGCTAGCGCAATTCGTATGAGTTCGTGCATTTTACGCGTCCACAAAGAGCGAATAATGGTGATACCGAAAGCTTAAGTGACGGAAAGCTTCGAACGGTTTCCGCGATCCTCCATGTCTTAACCACTTAATAAAGCATCAAGCTGCCGTTCGTCGGATGGTGCAAGTTTGGTCAATAGTATTTTTTTAGATGTTCGTAATGGTTTTCGATTGGCGACTCCCTTAACACGTCCGGTATTGTTGTTTGGAACAAGTGTGATGGGATTGAAGATATGACTTGTAGATACTTTTGCCTTGAAGACGTAGTTTTCTGAAGATTCAAAAGTAATTTCCGCCGGAGCGAGCCATCCACATACGTCATTCATCCATAGTGGCTGTAATGGAAGTGCCTTTGCCGACGATACCTCACTATATTTTGGGTCTTCTTGGTTCATCACGCGTCTTGTTCCTTGGTATCACTCGTTTTATTTTTATTTAACACTGCATTTATATTTTATTCGACCGATCGTTTTATTGCAATTAGAAGCGAGATGTGAAAAAAATTAAATATACTAGGCGAGAAAATTTTTTAGGAATGGTAACCTTGAATTATAATAAGAGTTTGTAGCAACTGAATAATACTTGGGTAGTATATTCAGAGTTATGCTACGATATTATTTGACCTAAAACAATTACCATTCGACAACATTTATTTAAGCCACAATTCGATTTAGAATTGTCTTTGGTGTCAGTTAATGGTATATTTTGGCAGGTGCCAGTAGAATAGTAATTTGATATTTCTATATCTAAACATTATGCTATTGTACGATAGAGGACATCAATACGCATTTAGAATTGTGACGAATCACAGATGTCACCAGTGATAACTAAAAAGAGTTGTAAATTATAGCAGTAGGAGTTACCCTGTCACCAAATGTTTACACATACGAACAGAATAAAAATAAATAATTGTCACGAATCACAGATGTCACTTGTGATAATTAAGAAGAAAATTATAGTAGTAGGGATAACCCTGTAACCAAATGTTTACACATAGGAACAGAATAAAAATAAATAATGAAATAGGCGGAGCGAACAAAATACGACGAGAAGAACATTCGCGAAGTGTAGATAAGCAAAATAATGGAATGTCCCACAAGTATTTGTGTCGTATAAATACATGTAGACATTTGAGTTACGGAACAGTTCAATTTTGAATTTCGAAGTGTTAATATCGGGAAGTGATAAAAAGTGAAGTGTTAAAATAATAGTAGTGATAAATATTGTGTAAAATAATAGTGAAAATAAATATTTGTGAAATATTTGTGTAATTTTAGTAGGAAATAAATTTAATTGAAATTTAATCTTTGCGAGTTTAATATTCACAATCCAGTGATCGAACCGGATAAATTATTTGAATGACCACTCGGCGAAATCGTAACAATTGTTGACAGCGGTGGGATTGTGAATATCCAAGATGAAATTATTGGACTTAAAAGTGGCAGATTTTGAAGAAGGAGTTGGGACTACGGAATCTACCAACTGCGGGCAACCGAAATGAATTGCAGTTGAGACTCCGTACAGCTTTGTTGGATGATGATGTTGACCCAGATCAACATGAGTTTAATTTGGGGAAATTCAAGCAGTTGACAACCAGAGCAGATGAAGAGAATGTTGTCGTTAAAGAAACTTCTCCAACAACATCTGGAAGTTTCGACATGGGGCAACTAATGGCTGTAATGCAACAAATGATAGCCAAGCAAGAGCAGATGATCTGTGGTCTCAAAACCGATATAACAAGCGGTCAAGAAAGATTGGAGGAGCAAATGCGAGGTGATCAGGAAAAATTAATTTGAACGGATGGATCACCAGGAAAATTTTCAACAAAATTTAATGGCCGATGTCAACGAGAAATTTCGAGAAATGTCGGAATCATTAAATACAAAAGTAGACACGGTTAAGAAGGAAATAGATCAACAACTTGAGGTAGCCGACCAACGATTCATGAAGATTGAAAATGAGCTAATGGATCTTAAAACCAACGGCAGTGCTCAAGTTACTCGACCAACCAGCTCAATAAAGTTGAAACCACCAACGTTCGACGGAACCACACCATTCAACATCTTCAAACTCCAGTTTGAAATGGTGGCCACAAGAAATGGTTGGTGTGAGGAGGATCGAGTGGCAGCGTTAATTGTGGCGTTAAAACAGTGCTGCGGAACTACTGCAAATTGTACCGGAATACGAACGAGAGGATTACGGCAAAATCATGTTGGCTTTGGAGCGGAAACATGGTGGTGACCACCGACGGGAGCTACATCGAATGGAGTTGAAGGGACGATGTCAGCGGGTTGGAGAGACGCTCCAGGAGTATGCGGCTGATATAGAGTGGTTAGTGCACCTCAGCGGTTAGTGCAATACACAGAGCGGATCAAGATCGACGCTTTCACCGATGGTATACGGGATCCCGATACGAGATGTGCAGATTTATTGTCTCGAAAAGCAACGTTTGCGGAAACCATCGCGTGTGCCATAACCAACGAGACTGCAAACAACATCGTCAAACCAGCAGTCAAGGTACGTCGTGTGGAAGTGGAACCAGCAATCATTCACAAACAGCGCAATAACATCAAACCAGCAGATAACTGGCTGACAACAAGATTCAGTGAAGGAACTAGTAAAATCAGATGTTGGGTTTGTGATAAAATAGGACACATCTCAAGGGAATGCTGGGAGAGTAGGCGCAAACGAACGAGAACGCCATCGCCGATGTACCGAAGGCCATCAGAGGAAAGAAAAGCAGCAGCCGGGGAGGAACGCCAAACAACAACGAAGGCGTTAAACGAGTAAGAGTCAGCTTTGAGGAGCAAAAGTTGACTCCCACAACCAAATGCTCCATAACCTTTATCCCCATTTCCAGATTGGCAAAAGGTGGTGATAGCTTGATGGTGCGAGGTGAAGTAGATGGACGATCCAGTTTGATAACATTGGACACCAGAGCAACGAGAACGATTGTGCGGCCGGATTTTATCATGAATGTAGTGTGACCAATGGAAGGGTTCAAGTTACAAACGGCGACAGTGCAGCTATTAAAGGAAAGAAGGAGGTGGCAATACGAATCGGGAACAATAGTTTTTTTTTTTTCTTTATTTATTTATTATATTTATTTCTTTTGAATTTACTTTATACAATTTTTCATTTATAATATAAGCAAACTTTGCTTTGATTCTACAAGAATCGTTGTGCGAAGCATCATAGTTTTCTAATTAATTTAATTTATGTGACGCCATATTAAAATAATAATCCATATACATATATATGTATATACATATATATATATATATGTACATACATATGTACATACATACATACATACAACAATTTGAAAATTTGGTATTGCATAATAACCAATGTGGGACTGAAGGACCGTACGGTTTTCTATCAGACAATGTTTTCCTCAAATACAATCAAAACACGGTGTAATGGAACACGTTGGGCGGTCTCACTAATCGGTACACGAAAAGATAAAGTATATTATTACAGTCCACTTGCTGAAAAAGAGTAAGTAAATTAACCGGACTTTTTATCGTAAACGTAATTAAAATTCACCGACCGATTTTGGGCAATAATAATGATTCTGACAGACCCCATTTTGGTTTAATTTTAATATTGAGAAACCGTACTTGGGAATATCTTTGGTACTGCTGTATAACCGACATGACACTGGAAAAATCTTCATGGTTTAACAAAACAGTTTCTGACAAGAAGTCATATAAATGAATCGCGCTTGTGGTATGCCTTAGGTATCAACAAATGACCGAAGTAACACGGAGTAGTTCAAGCAATTAGGAGGACCATTTGTTGTATGACGCTACGCAATAATTTCATATTTTGAAATGTCTTATGTATTGATAAATAACCAACGAAAGTCAGTCAGTCTAAGTTACAGAATTAAGGTTGCTATATATGTAAATAAAGGATGTTGTGGAATACCTTATTAGGTTTTCATTAAGTATAATAGTAAGTATACTAAAACTATTATTGGAGAATCTGGATGCTTAGTTGTGAATTGAATTCGATCTAGAAATAGTCTTTGAGGATATCTTTTAAAATTCCATACACATTGAAATTTTACCCGCATAAAAATAGTAAATTAAATGCACAAAATATTTTATGTTTTCCAATTTCAGGTAAATTAAAATTTATGTTTATTTATATAATCAAAAAATACAATATAACAATATGTATATTGAAAAATAAAATAAAAACAATTAATATAAACATTTCATTCGCTCGACTGTTACAGTTAAAATATCAAAAGAAAATACAAATAAATACAAATATTTCAAAATAAAACTAAATTAAAATCGAATGTCTTATCATTATAAATTTTTTTTTGTTTCTAAAATTACTCCGCTTTAGATATTCTTTCACGCTTAACCTTATATTTTGTGTGGTAACGGTAGTGGTAGCCTTTAAATAATTATGGACACTACGTAGTAGTTCCAAAATATTTATGAGTTCAGCAAACACAAGTTTATTTATATCTAAATAGAAAAAAAATATTACGTATCTAGTCGCAGTATATGGTATATAAAAAAATTAGTTTTAAGATTTGTATGTTATGATGTACGTATGAACCAAAATCTATATGTTATTAGAATGGAAATGCAGTTACAAAATATTAACACCAATTATGATTATACCTTTCGATAGTGAGTTTTGTCCAGACCATGAATATTTTGTTAACAATTCGCCGGAACATAAATAATCTAAACAGTTTTTCACAGTTTTATTTACTTTATCAGTTGACAATTTATATAGATGAAGTGTCTGAAATATAACAAATGCTTAATTATTTAGTTTAATTTCATAGTAAATATCAATAACTACCATTTGATCCATATAACTCTGTGATGATAATTTTGAGTTGAACGATGTTAAATGATCCACAGATGTCATTGGAAAAATTGGAATTATAAACGTAGCATCTTTTGAAATTACACTTTCTTTTCGTTTCGGAAGAACGTTCATAACCACTTGCAATACTTCCTTTATATCTACTTGATTTTGCAATATTCTCTCTTGGTTTTCCAATATGAGCGTTATTTTCGATTTTGTGTCTTTAATGCATTTCTTATTTTTCCTTATCTTTTCATCCATTTTCTCAATTTTAGAGCTAATGTTGCTGCTGAGATTCAATTCAGGTAGATTTTCTTGTTATTGAAAGTTTCTTCAATGAAGGCGTTACATCGATATACCGGTGCTGCATGTATTTCTGGTATCGGTGCTGTGTGGTTACTAATCGGCAATAAAGATGGTAAATTCTGATGCATTTCTGTTACTAGTTCTATGTTGTTACTTATAGTAGATAAAGCTGGTACCAGTTCTGCTACCAGTTCTGTGTTATTAACAATCGGTGTCAAAGCTGGTAACGATTCAACAATTATAAGGTTATCTACTTGATCAAAATTTTCATTAAAATCAGGCATATTGTATTTCCTTTTTTTGGTTCTGATTTCTTCAGTTTCCGAGTTGGAAAAATCTGCCAAAAATTTCTCCTTTTCCTTCGCTTCGCCATAAGTTGCTATATTTTCTTTCAGAATCTTGCATATAAATGTTTCCCAACCTGGATTCGGATCGATATCTTTTTTTATAGCCTTATTATATTGTTTTGGCCAGTAGACCACACCGTTTTTAATCCAGCTTCCACGGACCACCGATACCTCTTTTTTGCCATCCTGACTAGTTGTTTCAATTATGGAATACATACTTAAGCAATTGTAACTATAGATAATATATAAAGAAATTGAATGATTAAAATAAACTAATAAAAAAATCATTAATTAATAAAGTGCAGAAGTGGAAAAAATACATAATATCTATCGTCAGTATTTTT
The DNA here is from genome assembly GCA_963932295.1 of Tipula lateralis. NCBI lineage: Eukaryota > Metazoa > Arthropoda > Insecta > Diptera > Tipulidae > Tipula > Tipula lateralis. The sequence continues at coordinate 131,614,667 of OZ010738.1, forward strand.
CATAGCAAAGAGCTTTTTTTGTATATCAGCAGTTTCGTTTTTTTTTGTAATTGCTATAGGTTTTATAGAGGTTCGATAAATATCAAATTTACTGGATGAAATTGGTAAAGAATAAAATTCAGAAAGTGTTTCCATTTGTTTGCCCCAAATAAATATTTTCTCTTTCAAGATTTCTGCGTATTCAAACATAACTATTTCTTTGTTTTGTGTCAAAAACCATCGATTTCGTTCACTATTATCCAATTCAGCATACTCTAATTTAATTCGATAATAAAGTATTTTCCCCGATTTGTATGACTTCTTCTTTAAAATGGGATACGTCATTTCTAATCTCTGTTCATTCAAATTCGCAGTATTAATTTCACAGATTCTGTTACATATCTGAGCCGGGTGCAGTGTTAGTCGTCACACTGAGTGGACGTGTTTTTTCCACTCGGTGTTTAATTAAATAAAATAAATTCGTTTGTGTGTGTCTGTGGCTTAATTTTTGGAATCTCAGATGAGTATCGTTATTATATTATATTATATTTAATATTAAATTATATTATATATATATATATATATATATATATATATATATATATATATATATGTATGTATGTGTATATATATGTGTATGTGTATGTATATATATATATATATATATATATATATATATATATATATATATATATATATATATCTATATATGTGTATATATGTATATATATGTATATATATATGTATGTATATATATATATATATATATATATATATATATATATATATATATATATATATATATATATATATATATATATATATATATATATATTGCATTATATATTTAGGTTTTAGTGTTATATATTATGGGGGATGTACATATATCGTATTTGTGTGTGTCAGTTTGCATGGTGTATACATTGCCAGTAATGGTATTGGTATATAGTTATATATTTACATCAATTTCAATATCACACACACAATTTTTCGTTGAAAACGATTGAATGCGACACGTGTGTTTTTGTTTTGTTTCTTTTGACGAGCCAATCCCATAATTCGATCTTCATAAATTTCCCCTTTCCTCTGGATGATTTTTTCTATTTGGTTTTGTGTATCATAATATATATATCAAGGCATACAGTGAGGGGAATTTTTGGAGATTTTTGAATTGTATTGTAACGCGTTCACTGCATGTGAGTTTGTGTCTTTTTATATACATTAGTTGTGGAAAACACAAATGCACATTCTATACTCTAAATTTTGATGTCCTATTGTCCTTGAAAACGATTGCAATAAATTTTTGTTTAATTTTATATAGCAAGTTAATTTGTTTTTGGTTTCTTAGTTGCATTAGTCAAATAAAATTCTAAATATGTATTTGACTATGTATTTCCCTTCCCTTTTGTTTTTTATAGTTTGCTTATATATAGATCAAGTATAGATCAATAATATTGCAATGCGTATACGGGCAATGTATACAGGTTTGATATTGTTTATATTTGTGTATATATAATATAATATATAAATACATACAGTGCCTCACATAAATTACTGGTTTTTGGTTTTGCTATTTGATAGGTTTGCATGTAATGTTCTTGTATTTAATCATTGTTTGAGAATTTAAATTTAGTTTTTGGCTGTAATTAGGATTTTAATGCGGTGCCATGTGAAGATTAATGGTCGAAGGGCCAGTTTTTATACGACCAGGGAGGTGACTTGTATGTGGGGGGTATGGAGCGGTTATGGTGGATATTCTGGTTTCCAGTGGATTTTATTCGTGTTTGAAATTTCATATGTAAGTGGAGGTTTTCGGCCTTTGCCTTGGTTGGATTGATTTTTATGTTTGTCTTAGGTGAGTTTAGTTTTGGAAGCTTCCTTTCAACTGCAGAGGTGCTGAGGGGTGCGGAGCGAATTGATGGCGTGTAGTTCCAGGTATCGATAGAGGTTGCTTCCTCCAACATGTTCTTGTTCGGTTTTGGCTCGGTCCGATGTCTGGTGGCGTCCTCCGAAACTAGCCGCGGTATCGGGGCTTCCTATTGAACTGCAGGATTGATTGTTTAGTGATTTTAAGTCATGATTGTGGAGTTGTTTCAGTCTTGTTGACATTTGAATGTTGTTGCTTTTAATTTTTCGTCGTTCGAATCGGGCCTACGCTTGACTTGGTCGTGGGTTTCGGGATTGAATGGTTTTCAGCCGTAGTCCCGGTGCGTTGCCGGTGATGGAGAATGCAGGTTTTGTCTTCTATCGGGTTTGAGTGTCCTTGTTTTGGAGAGTTTTAAAAGATGCGTATGCCTTCGTTCAGGGAGTCACTTAGCTGTAGGTGTGGCGGATCTGCTTCGATTTTTACTGTTTATGGGTTCAGTTCTGGCGCTGATTCAAATTTGCTACAGTTTTAAAAAGAGGAATAGTTGGTGTTGACTTCGAGGAGCTCCATTCATATCATTTGATAGGAAGTCGTATCTGAGTGCGAAATATAGTACAAGTTGAGGTAACGGTGTATAGTACAAGGGTGCGTGTGTGTGACACATAGGTAATAAGGAAAGTGTACACATTCTCAGGGATTTTGTAGGACAGGAGTGTTTAGTTTTGATGCAGAACACGAGTCTGTATCTTCCATTATCGAAGGTACATTTTGGGATTGTGGTTGAGGGTTGTTTAGTCTGGAAGTTAGTGACGGGTCGGGCGGAGATTTAACTGTAGGAGCGGGCAGTTGGAACTTTTAGAATGTTTGGGCGTCGGCGGGATTTTAGCAGTTTTGCAGTGGTGGTTTGGAAGCATTCAATTTTGTAGTATAGGGAGGTTTTGATGTTTTGGTTGGATTTTTGGAGAATGTCGCTCGATTCTGGAGTGGGCTGGGATTGTGCAGGAGTATCTTGGAGGAAGCATTTTTTCTAGGTATTTGTAGCTGCATGCGTGTAATTTGTTGTTAGCCTCATGGTACTGATGTGGTTTGGGGAGGGGGGGGGAGGTAGATTTCGTGGCTGGATGTGATTGGGACGGGCATGATGGTTGAGCTAGTTGCGGTGGTGGTTGGGAGCCTTTGTTGGCATGTCGGGTTTTCGACGCGAGTGGGATTAGTTGGGAGCCGGAGTATTCGCTGGAATGTGGGGTGTTTGGATGGATTTCGGTTTGATGGAAGTCAGTTGAGATAGGTCTGCACTTTCTGTTTTTATTTTTGTGTAGGTTGGTGTCCCGTTGTTGAGGGTGCTCTGAATGAGTTTGTGTTTTGGATATTTACGATTGGGTTCTTGTGTTAAAGTTTGTTTACTACTAATAGATGTATGTTTGGTTGAATGTTGAGTTTGGATCGTGTTTGGTTTCCTTGAATGGGGTTCACTCCGGGGGTGTCGATTTCCTCCATTTTTTGGGTGCTTCTGCTCCATACTTTCTGCATGTATGTGGCATCCCTGCCTGTGTGTCGTGCATGCGTGCCTGTGGGTTGTCCATGCGTTATTTCAATTTATCAAGTTTTGTATTAAGTTTCATATTTGGGTTGAATGGTGCTTTTTAAAATCGATACCAGTTGTTCTTTTTTTGATTAATGAACGCTGAAGGTCGGGGCGGATCTACTACGTTTGTAGTAGAGTGGCATTCCTGATCACGACCATTTATATAAAAATAATAATAATTTATGGAAAAGGTTTGGTTTTAATAATTTATATAAGTGTAAATATGACTATAGTTGGAGGGGGTTTACAAGGAAAGTTTATTTTATTTAAAAAAAAAAGAGTTTGCATAATTTTTGAATATAAAACGCTTTCAGAGATTTATTTTGATTTTCTGACAAACATATTCTCGTATTATGGTATCATCAGCGTAATGGTTGACGGGTACTTTATCTGGAATACCATATTAATTATATTTATTGTTGCAGATTCTGGTGCCGTGAGTTAATTAATTAAGAATTTGTGATTTTGTTGAACTATGATTGGTGTGTGGACTGGAGTTTGGATAAATAATAAAATTAATAATAATTAAGTTACAGATTCCTATTTAGTAAATTTATTTTTGTAATTTTGTGTGAATGATTTGATTATGTGAATGATAATGTGAAAATGATATATGTAGATCTTACTCACAAATTACATTATTTTATTACTTTACTAATTATGTAACAGAAAAATGGTTCTGCTGAAGATTTTCGCCCTAGTCTATTTTGAATCTCTGATGAGCATGTTACAGACGACTTTTGGTAACATTATCGTAATGGATGGCTTAAACTATTATATCATATTAATTAAATTGTTTCAGATACCTGAGCCATAAGTTAAAAAACAAATTTCTTTCAGAGTTCTACTCATGTTTAACTAGATTAGTTGTGCGGATGGGAGTTGAAATAAATAATCAAATTAATTAGTTAAGTTACAGATTCCTGAGCGACTAACTAATAAATTTATTTTAGGATTTTAGTTTTAATCTAGTTTTAATGTTATTCAAAATACAGCAGAGCAGATAGGTGTTGCGGACTTGAGAATGCTGATTGGCGATTGCAGACTAGTAAATTAGAATTGTGATTGTCTTGTGATTATCTATTAATAGTAGTTTAGTACCGACTGTCATGGTGTCTGTAACCGGGTCGCTCTTTCCTAACTAATATACCTTCCTATCCTTACCTATCGTTTTATGTAAACGGCTGTAGGAATAGGCCCGGCGTTATCCGGGAATCTTGCCTAGCGCTTGGTCCTACAGTCCTATCAATCAATCAATCAATCAGATTCTGTTACATATCTGAGCCAGTGGTTGATTTGGTTTTCGTAATAGACATTTTATTTTAAACATATATGACTCAAATTGGAAGGCTGAGAAATTGTCTACGTTACCAAACTGTTGTACATCAGCAGCCAAATGAGATAAACTATGCATGTTGTATGTTATATTATGTTCCCCATAAAGGAATTTAACTCCTTCAATAAAATTTGTAAGAATATCATTGGCCAGGTTAGATTTAGTTTTGGAATACTCGGGATGACATAAAATCATAATTCCAGTATGAAGGCACAAAAAGTTGTTATATTTATCTGCTGGCAACACATCTTTAAGAACAAATGGACCACAATACAATAAAAACGTTCGGAATTCTGTAGCTTTGAAATAAGATAGTTCAGATAAACTTCTTATCTTTCGTTGAAAATCGGTCGGTTGACTATAAGCTATTTGAGAGAGTCTTTCGGATATTTGATTCACACTTCTAGTCGACAAAAGCGAGTTGGTGCCTCCTCCGACCCACATTTGAAGTAGTTTCTTCATCACTCCAAGGCAAACAAGATGCATGTATTCCAATGGAAAATCTTTAATCATGTCAATGGGAAGCTCCTCCAATATAGAATTAAATCTATGATGTTCTTCATTTTCCCTATTTCTAAAAGATTCATTTGTTCTTATTTGCGCCATAGTATTAATAGGAAAAATCACTCTATTTTTTATAAAGTCCCCTTCCACATTGCATTTTAGGCAACCAAAATAACCAGTGTGACCTTTCGTTCCAAGAATACTGGACCGGGCAGGAGCATCACATATGAATGATCGTATTTTTACAACAATTGTATCATTTTTCCAAGAAAAACCTTCAGTCAATAGTGATTTCAGTTCATCGATGAGTTGTCTTAAATATTGATTAAAGCAATCTGGTTTATTGAAGCCATGATAAATTCCTATAACAAATATTTTGTTGTTTATAGAATTATAAACTCTACCTAATATTGGCCAGAAACAGTTTTGGTTACTTCTTGTTATGGGTAACCCATCTATATTTATATCTAGAACAAGAGCCGGTGGCGGTTGTTGATAATTACTTAGTAGAGTTTCGAAAGCTGCAGTACATCCGATATGTACGTATTTCCCAGGTGAACACTCTAGAATATCTCTAGTTTTTGGCGTACTCAAAAGCGTTCTGCTGTCCAATGGGACGTTGTAGCCTAATGACTTATTAAAAAACGCAAGTAATTCATTTAGTGCGTTGGCTTTTATATTAAATTTTAGCGTCCAGCTTCGTAAAAAGTCTTTAATTTTAATATCATCTCTAAGTTCTGGTTCATCTCCTTCAAATTCTGATAAGACCTCACGACTGTTTTCTTCGTCACTTGTTTCTACAATAACATGCCGATTTTCATTTTGATCGTGAACAATAACCGGAAATTGAGTGAAACATAAGGAATCAGAATTTCGAGGTTCTTCGTAATAAATCTGAGTATTAGCTCTATAGGATTTTGAGTTTACGTTTAAAAGGCGTCGCTTAATCGATTGCTTCGAAAGTTCGTTAAAGCTTTTGTATTTTGGCATTTTAAGCTATAAAATAGGAAATATTGGTATCATTATAGATAGATGGTAAAAAATTATATTAATTAATTATATAAATATAATTAAGGATTGATTTTTATAAGAAAAAAATAGTTTCTTTATTAGTCAAAACTGATAAATCTATGGCTTAGAAGGCCGTAAACGGCCCTTACCGCGTCTCAACTAAGACCTTACGAACTAGTAATAATGATTGGTGCATATTGTAGGTGGTCAGCCTAACGAATGTTTTCACACACAATTGTCTTTTATGTCATCCGTTGCATGTAAATTTTTGGTCAACGGCGAGAAGAGAATCGAACTCGAGACCGCGGTGTGATGGGAATCTCTCTTAACCATTAAGCTACATCGACGACAGTTAACAATGATATGGTTACGGATTCTGATTGAAAAGCTATAAGTATTTATATCTCAAGCAATAATATTTAAGCACAATACATATATGTAAATAGTAAACGCACTTAAATTTAATTAGATTTCTTTGGTACAATGAAAAAGAAAGATAAATATATATTTACATCAAATTTTTTTGATTTTATTGATGGTCGAAATTGATTAATTTGCTACCCTAGAACGATTCGATCAGTTGACTTACTAACGTAATACTTTTAATCTAATCAGTACCAACCAGTTAGTACTGTTTAACTATGACAAAAAATCATACAAAATTAACCAATTAGCACCTTTTCAATTAAATTTTCTTCAATTTTTTTAATTATATTAACACTTTTTTAAGATAAATTTCCTACAGTTAAATCTACATAAGAAACTATCACAGAAAAAAGGGAACCACCAACACCGCCATATTGGTTTACTGTCACCTCAAAACTAGAGAACTTATATCGAATAATATAAAGAATCACGAATTAAAACGTTCTCGATATAAAAAAAATTATAATTTACCACAAATATTCATAAATTAAAATTAAACTTACCTGTAGTCGTCGGAAATTTAAATATAATTATTGTAATTTTTTTGCACAGATAATTTTTTACGTTTTAAACACACACTGTACCACTTACTTCTATTGACTGCGACTGATAAATGCGGTTTCGTCACTACAATTAAATTTTTCCGTAAATTTATATTTCCGCGTTCGATATACGTGTTCGGTATAAATCGAGATGAAATTTTGATTTTTTCATAAGTTCGAACAGAGTTCGTGTTGATATTTTACACTTCGGTAAAAATCGAGACACTGTTTTTGATTATTATTTAAGTTATTTGATTTTTTGAACATCGGATGGATGTCGGGTACATAAGTTGTTTTACAATTAAGTATTTCAACCGATGTTTTACGGTCTCAAAACCATAGAGTCTATTGCGGTTGCAAATTGTTTGTCGGGATATATACATATATACATACATATACATACATATATACATACATACACACATACATACACATACATATATATACACATATATACATATATATATATATATACATACATATACATATATATATATACATACATACATACATATACATATATATATATATATATATATATATATATATATATATATATATATATATATATACATATATATATATATACACATATACATATATATATATACATATATATATATATACATATATACACACATATACACATACATATACATATATATATATATACATATATATATATATATATATATATATATATATATATATATATATATATATATATATATATATATACATATACATATACATATACATATACATATACATACATACATACACATACATACATATATACATATATACACATATACATACACACATACACACACATACACAATTTTTAGACATGAAGTTCTGGTTGCGGATATTGTGGATGAGATCATCCTGGGAATGGACTTCATGAAACGAAATGGATTCGTATTGGATGTCGGACGAGGAACATTGAGCTACGGTAATGTCGAACTGTCTTTTCAACGGGAAGGAGCCAGTCGTAAGGAGGATAAAATTGGATCATCGGACGAAGCTACCACCACACTCGGAAACGGTTGTTTGGGGGTAATTGGATGGAGGTCCTGGAACACAAGGGTTGTGGGTTGTGGAGGCCAACAGTGACGAGATACAAAACAAAGAAATTATCATCGGAAAAGCTTTGGTTAAGCCGGATTGTCACTTTAGAGTTCCGATAAGGGCTCTTAATTTATCGGATGTGACAAAAACAATTAAAAAGGGAACTATCATCGGCCGAGGTGAGGAAGTATCCACCATTATAAAATGCGAGGAGGCGAATCCATGTGTAAAGGCCCAGAACCAACGACAACGGAAAATAACGGAGGAACTAACACAGAAATGGACGGAACAATTAACGCCAAAAGAAAAACAAGCAGCAAAGGTGTTGCTTCAAAAATATATGTCCATTTTCTGTGGTGCACCGGAAGATAATGGCAGAACAAATATGGTTAAACACCGGATCGATACAGGAACATCAACACCTATTCGACAAGCGCCAAGAAGGTTACTTTTGGCTAAGCAAGCAGAAGTGGATAAGATGGTAACTGATATGCAAACATCGGGAGTAATTGAGCAGTCAACGAGTCCATGGAGTTCACCCATAGTATTGGTGGAAAAGAAGGATGGAAGCATGAGATTCTGCGTTGATTATCGGAAGCTCAACACAGGTACCAAAAATGATAGTTACCCGTTACCAAGGATCGACGACACACTGGATATATTGGCAAGAGCACGAATGTTTTCAACATTGGATTTGCAGAGCGGCTATTGGCAAGTAGAGATCGCAGACGAAGATAAGGAAAAGACAGCGTTCAGTGTAGGCAATGGATTATGGCAATTCAATGTCATGCCATTTGGACTTTGTAACGCCCCTGCGACTTTCGAACGGCTAATGGAACGTGTACTTAAACGACTCCACTGGAAAACATGCCTGGTATATTTGGACGACATCATTGTTATGGGCAAGGACTTCTCCAGGACAAAACCTGGAGGAAGTATTCGAAAGAATCCAATCAGCAGGATTGAAGTTGAGTCCGAAGAAATGCGTATTGTCCGGGATGAAGTCAAATATTTGGGACAATAACAACAAGCGGCATTCATACAGATGAAGACAAGATCTCCGCCGTAAAGGATTGGCCAAGACCGCAGAATTTACATGAACTAAGGAGTTTCATCGGACTCTGCACATATTATCGACGATTTGTCCCAGGTTTTTACAACATCGCAAGAAGTTTACACGAGCTGACACAGAAGAACAAGCCGTTCCAATGGAGTGATGAACACGAGGAAGCGTTCAACAAACTGAAGCAGCGATTATGCACAGCACCATTGCTTTTGTATCCGGTTCCGAATAAACGTTTTATTTTGGATACGGATGCAAGCACTTATGGCTTGGGAGGAGTGTTGTCACGAAATCGATGGACAGGAACGTGTCATCGCATTTTATTCAAAGATCTTAGTGAAGCCAGAACGGAACTACTGTGTAACAAGAAGAGAATTGTTGGCCATAGTGAAATGTGTGGAACATTTCCGGAAATACCTCTATGGCCAATCATTTCTATTAAGAACGGATCATGGCGCCTTGACATGGCTACTTCAATTGAAAAGAGGGGAGTTTTGTTTACGAAATTCAACATCGGAAAGGATGCGCTCAAGGAAATGCGGATGCATTGTCAAGACGGCCATGTCGAGTGGATTGTTAGCATTGCTGACGGGTAGAAAACAAGGAAAACATCGTCGACATCAGACTAATGAAAGTGTTGCCGACTAATGAATGGACCAAGGATGTTATCCCCAAAGAGCAACGGGAGGATCCAGATTTGGCAGTGATTATCAAATTCATGGAGGAAGAACCTCGTCCCACATGGAGCCATATTGCGGATAAAGGCCCAACTATCAAGGCTTATTGGGCCCAATGGGATAGTTTAACCATGGAAAACGGCTGCTTAAAGCGAACATGGGAGAGCTCCGATGGCAAAACAAAGCAATCGCTAGTGGTAGTACCGAAGGTCAGGACGGCAGAAATTTTGGAGGAATACTATGGAGGGACAGGCGGAGGCCACCTAGGAATTAACAAAATGTTAGCCAAGGTACGTGAAAGGTTCTACTGGGCAGGGTGTGGACAGGCAGTGGCTTGATGGTGTCAAAAGTGTGACCAATGTATGGCAGTGAAAGGACCGGCAAAGAAGAGTCGTGGAGCGATGCAACAATATACTGTGGGAGCACCATTTGAGAGGATTGCCATAGATGTTGCAGGACCATTCCTAACCAGCGAAAGTGGCAACAAATATGTATTGGTAGTAATGGACTACTTCAGTAAGTGGCCAGAGGTATACCCGATTCCAAATCAGGAAACAACCACAATCGCCAATGCAGTGGTATACAATTGGATAAGCCGTTATGGAATACCAATGGAAATGCATTCCGACCAAGGGCGGAATTTTGAATAGGTTGTCTTCCAGGAGATGTACCAGTTACTGGGAATTAATAAAACGCGGACAACACCTTTCCACCCACAGTCTGATGGCATGGTGGAGCGTTTCAATGCCACATTGGAAGAGTTTATAGCCAAAACAGTGGATAAAAACCAGCGGAATTGGGATCATGGCATTCCATTGTTCTTAATGGCCAATCGATCTGCGGTGCATAACACAACAGGAGTAACACCAGCGAAAATACTTTTCGGCAACAATTTAAGACTGCCAGGTGATCTCAAATTTGGAGCGGTTCCATCATCAGCCAAATGTGGACAAGCATATGTAGACAACTTGAAAGAGGAGATCAACAACATACACGGATTTGTCAGAGAAAATCAAATTGTCAAGTGATAAAACAAAGGCTCGGTATGATGAACGAGCGAACAATAAAGGATTTGACGACGGTTAATTGGTATGGCTTCACAACCCACAACGTAAGAAAGGGTTATCGTAAAAATTACAACCTGGATGGGAGGGACCGTACAGGGTCATAACAAGAATAAATGATGTGATCTATAGGATCCAAAGAGGAGTACGAGGAAAACCCAAGGTTGTACACCTGGAACGACTGGCGTTCTATACAGGAAGAGGTCTGGATCCTGTTCGGGACGAACAGGTTTGGGTGGAGGGTAGTGTCACGAATCACAGATGTCACCTGTGATAATTAAGAAGAAAATTATAGCAGTAGGGATTACCCTGTAACCAAATGTTTACACATACGAACAGAATAAAAACAAATAATGAAATAAGCGGAGCGAACAAAATACGACGGAAGAACATTCGCGAAGTGTAGAGAAGAAAAATAATGGAACGTTCCACAAGTATTTGCGTCGTATAAATACGTGTAGACATTTGAGTTATGGAACAGTTCAATTTTGAATTTCGAAGTGTTAATATCGGGAAGTAATAAAAAGTGAAGTGTTTAAATAATAGTAGTGATAAATATTGTGTAAATAATAGTGAAAATAAATATTAGTGAATTATTTGTGAAATAATTGTGGAATTTATTGGGAAATAAATTTATTGTAAAATTTAATCTTTGCGAGTTTATATTCACAATCCAGTGATCGAACCGGATAAATTATTAGAATAACCACTCGGCGAAATCGTAACAAAATTTAGTACAACAATACGAACAGAATAAAAATGAATAATGAAATAGGCGGAGCAAACAAAATACGACGAAGAGAACATTCGCGAAGTGTAGAGAAGCAAGATAATGAAATGTTCTACAAGTATTTGCGTCGTATAAATACGTGTAGATATTTGAGTTACGAGACAGTTCAATTTTGAATTTCGAAGTGTTAATATCGGGAAGTGATAAAAAGTGAAAGTGAAGTGTTGAAATAATTGTAGTGATAATTATTGTGTAAAATAAGTGTAGTAATAATTATTTGTGAAATAATTGTGGAATTTATTGGGAAATAAATTTATTGAAAAACTTAATCTTTGCGAGTTTAATATTGACAATCCAGTGATCGAACCGGATAAATAATTTGAATACCCACTCGCCGAAATCGTAACAGAATGTTTTTTACTGTGTTTACATATAATTATGTATTTGTTCGATTGCAATTATGTATTAATCGATTATCGTATTCCCCAATTATCGATTGTGAATATTGATTCCATTGTATATGTGACGATATCCGGCATTCCTAATTAGTTACTTTTTACTCGAGATCCGAAGCAATTGGACAGTGAAGAAAACAAAATTAAGTAGGAATATAAATTCGAAAGTTTAATTAAATTATTTATAATAAAATAATAACCAAAATAAAACAAATATATTTTATTATTATGATAAATAAAATCAGTTACATAAACAATCATTTAGTGAAATAAAAATATATGCATTTAAATTAAAAATATAAAAGCTAGTGAGTTTTATTCAATATCCCACAAGTTGAATCCGGAGGTATTCGCGAAGAATTTTTCTCAACGGATTCGAGAAGCCAGGATGTTCCTCTGGGCTTAACTCCCGGTTTAATGAGATACCCCCGAAACGGTTCGTAACAAAAGACACTATTTTTGGTCGGCTTGTGAAAAGTGTTATTACACCGTCGTTTCTTGATTCTGTTTTTTTTATTATTTTTTAAAATTATTCTTTTTTTAAATCTTGAGGAATCTTAACGTAGCGAATAAAACTGTATATGTTGTTGCGCGCCTGCCTCATCGTTGCGGTGTGGGTAAGTCGGAACACCGTTATGCTGGTCCCTCATTGTCCACCGCGTTGCCGTTCCCTCGCTGGCACGTCCGGCCTTGCCACCGTGGAGCAAGGTGGATCGTGCTATATTATTAGTTGTTGATTGGTTGAATATGGGCTATCCGTGGTTGCACGGCGGTTTTTATCACACGTCTTATGTTTCCATGGCTTTGGATTCCTCACGGAGTTTACGTTGATATGATTCTTGATAAGTCGGTGTGTGTGTGTGTGTATTCTGTGTATTCGTGTCATTGCACGTGGGTCTGTTACACGTGTTATGATTTTTGCGGCTTCGGATCCCTCGAAAAATGATGTTGTTGGTCTTGATCCTCAATCCGTATGTTTAGCGTTGAAGTCACCTTCGACTGTAAATTTTTCAACTAGCTGCTTGAAGAAGTAAGTATAATCATTCTCTTTTATGTTGTCTTGGTGGACAATATATTTGCGGCTGCTACTAATTTGTGATTTCGGGTATTGATGCTAACGCTAATATTTCATCACTTTCGAGTTTTTGTTGCAGATCGTATTTAAAGTCTTTAATTATTATCACGGCACTGCTCCCTCGTGCATTATTATTAGGATGTACTTGGCACCGTTTACACTGTGGGATCAATTTAGATTATTTAACGGCTTCTATTTGCACTTTCATATGAAGTGTGTCGCTGATTGCATAAATATTTTTAATGTCTTCTTTTCTTTCTAAAGAACTTATATAATGGAAGAGGTATTTTGTCACACCTTTTTAGCAGCTGTGCAACTTCCTTAATTTTATATCCTTTCTCCAAGAGATACTCTTTTATTTCTTCTGGTTTGCATGATGCAAGTAGTTTCTTGACATTCGTGAATATGGTTTGCCATCTCTGCTTATCCTCGTAGTAATACCATATTGATTTTTCGTCATTAAGAGCTTCTGTTTACTTTCTATATTTTTCTCTCTCCGGGACATTTATTTTAATATCACCACTATTATATCACCACTAATTTTTCTAACAATCTGATAATTATTGTAATTAGATATTATAACTGGAGGAGGCCGTGGCAATTTTTCCTCCTGTTGTATATTCTTGCTTCCGGTTGAGAGTTGTTTACTTTATGGTTTCTGTTCTCGTTGAACCTGAACTATTTGCTCCTGTTATACATAAGAACTTCCGGTTGAAAGCTACTCGGTTGATTGTTTCTGTTCGGGTGAGTTGTGTCGTGATTTACTTATCTTGCGTTTCTTATGTTTTTGTTACGGTTCAAAATCAAACCTGCTTCTCTATTGAGTTCTTTTTCGTCTGTTTCATACGTGACTTGAGCAGCCGACTGAAATTGGTTATGACAGAGAGTTTTACAGCACAATTTTTCTTGTTTGCAGGTCATTAATACTCTTGATCAATTCTGACTTCTAATAGCGTTTCTTGCAAACGTGAAGCTTTTATTCGTTTTTTTCCACAGACTAAGGAAGTACTTTGTTTAGGACGTGAGCTATAATTGTTTTTAAATTTACATTAAATGTATTATTGAGTTAGTCATCATTACTATCGATGGCTTTGGTGTTGCTTGGTGTTATTCCATGCATAATGACCTAAATTCAAGGCCGTTAACATTTTATAATATACACACTTCACTTTTAAAACGAAACGCAAACTAAAGTGTTTTATGAGTACTGCACTTTTTAGTTAAAATAAAACAAAAATGTTTCTTGTGTTATTTGAGTAAGATTGACGATTTTGCACTTTTAATAATTATAATTTATTAATGTATAATGTACGTTTATTAGTGTATAATTTCTTGTGACGGTAAAAATTCATCGTATCGCTACAAAGCTTCACCGATCAGTTCTTTCTCAGGAAACGCCGAGGTACAGATGCGTTTTCGCCCGCATAACATATCAATTATTAACTATTAACATCACCCATCTAATAATATATATTAAACAAAAGCGAGTATTATAATTACTACCCTACATCCCTAAAGACGGTATAATTTTGAGGTTTTATGAACGATTTCGAACAGTGAGTTGTTCGGTCCGTTAAATAATAACTAAAATGTGGTTGAAAAATAATTATTATTTTAGAAAAATACATACATACATACATGAACTTATACAAATATTAATCGATATTTTCTATTTGAAATTGTACAAAATTTTGTTCATTTTCAAACTTTCTAAAATTCTCGTTTTTCATTTTAATTAAAAATTTAATTTCGCTATAAAGAAACTTCATCAATCATTCGCTCCCCAAATCTATTTCAATTTTTCATTTTTTTTTATCGTGTTGTTGTGCAAAGTTTATCACCAATAGATTTTCAATTGAATACTTTAAGCCGCTATCAATAACAACCTAATTTAAAATATTTCATTATTTTTCGTTTTTTTTTAATTTAAAATTGTATTTTCAATTTTCCATTTATATATTTCTTCTTCGTTTTCATCGTAATTTAGGAAATGAACTGAACATTATAATTTATTGATTGTACATTTCGACGCCTTTCTTTATACTATGTCGATTTTTATTTTTCCTACGAAATATTTTACTTAATATACCAATACTACTCGAGTGTACCTATGTACATATGCTGTGTATATGATTTGAACATGAATAGTGGCACTAAACACTCATTTTTAATAGATCAACTGACATAAAACAAAATTCTTGTTTGTTTTTAATCTTTGCAAACTTTTTTGAGGCTTAAAGCACTCCGAACTTTTTCGCGGTTTACCTATTTTCGTCCTGCTAAACGCCATTACTGCCAAATCGAAGACGTATGGCCATTTTTATGAATGAATCAAATACGATGGTAGTAACAAAGTTCGGTTAGTTATCCAGAAAAAAACAAAAAAACATGTTTCATACTTAATCGTCATTGATTTCATTGCATTTCTTAAGCCTTTAGATCCAGTTCTTAAATCAATCTTCAAAATCTTGTTTTTAAACTAATCAAGTTCAGCATTAACTGCATCAATTATCTCCGTGTTATTGTTAAAGGCCTTGTCCCTCTTTCTAGATGATAGGTTAAATCTGTTTGTTTAGGTTTTTGCGACACAAATTCTTATATGATTCAATACATCTATCTTTCCGTTTAAATCTTTATTTAAATTTTTTTTAATGACTTCCATATATACTATAAATATCTAATAGCCTTAATCAAATACACACTTCACACCGATAAAAAAGATGAAATTTTAAATTAAATGTTCTAATGTCATTTGGGAATTCAAAGTCATAAACTTTTCATAACTGTCATCATACAATTTTTCAACGGAAAACATTTAAGAGCAAACAGTGAAGAAACAAAATCATTAAATATTTAACATTCATAAAAATGCAATCTTAAAATTTTAGCACAAAATAAAAAGTAAAAGAAATCTGAAAACATTTTCACTCACGAACTTAAAAGAGCCATAAGATGTATCAAACATATAATAAAAGTAAAATAGATTAAATTATTTAAAACACGACACAGATAAAAACAGTAGAAAACACAAATAAACGATTCTCTTTAAACAAGTAAGAACACATAAACTAAATCATGAGGACTTTCTTGAAAACCATAAATATGATTGCAATTCTTTTTGGTTTAGTGCAGTAAAACTCGTTAGAAGCATAATAAAAATTTAGCGCAACCTGAATAAATCATCAATTTATTTCAACATCAGAAAGTAGAAGAGAATTTTTTACAGATGTTTGTTTGTGTATGTACATACATACATATTTGTAGTTGAGGATGTAATAACCATTTTTTAGGATAAGATTTTATATAATTTTCACAATTTAGTTGTAAAAAATTTTCTAATCCAAATTTTGCGAAAATATAAATGGCAATAGAAAACCAAACTAAAGGCAACATAACGATACCAAAAATTTTTCGGTTGAAAAACTAACCAAAATAGTATATACGAATTGGTTTTAAGATGTGTACTTGAATTTCTTTTATTCAAATTAGATTTTTTCTATTTCATTCACGTATGTCTGTTTGTATTGTATAAATAGTTTACTTAAAATAAAAAGATCGTTGAGATAAAATATACTTCATATATAGAAAACTACATAGTTTATGGTGCAATGCAATGTGTTGTTATGAACATGTATATATACAAAATTTATTAAATGGATATTTATCTATACTAAATTTCAGATTTTTGTACTGTTGGATGCTTATACTTGTCTGTATATGAATAAATATATATAAGACCAAACAAATTGTTTAGATGTTTCTTCTCAGAACTAAATTAATACATGTAAAAACTCTTACAGATGATAAATATCATATAAGAAAACTAAATATTATACATTTATAAGATTGTGCGAAAATAGAAACTTTGATAATACTATTATTTCAAGAGATGAAACAAATCGAAAATTCAATTATTTTGGGAGATGAAAAGGTTTTTTGGTAATAACTCGACTTTAAAAAAACAATAAATCATAGTTTTTGGAGACTGTAATTGTTTATACAGCGCACTATGAATGACGATTTGTATATTTGATTGGAAGGTTTGTATGCTGACATAATTTGTTTTTTTTCAATTTATTTATTTATTACAACTGATTTACAAATCATCTAGTAATATATCTTGAATGATTTAAACTCACGATTGGAGGGTTATAGCCCTTTGGCTAGTATTTTTTATATAATTTGATTATATTGTGAGCCGATCCAGGTTGGATCTAGTAGATCAACTGAATTCTTTCTTCAGACTACGAAGAATTTGTGTCATCCAACATTCGGCGTATTTCAGCATTTATATGTTGACTAATCCGTTGCATGTGTTTTCTTGCGTTTTTATTTATTTCTACACTAACAAAATTCATCTACAAATTTCTTTGGAGGTTGTCATTTCACACGTACTACGGTGCATTAACAATTCAACGTAGGACTTTGCTTTGGAATGACTAAATTTTATGACATTAGTTTTGTTTGTTTAGAAATTGTAGCGTTTTCGTGCTTAAAGTATTTTTCCAAAATGGGGAAAATTTATGAAAAAAGATTTTGGGAGCCGAAAAATAAACATTATAACGAAAAAACACCCTATGTTGCCTAAGATTATGTACCATCTATATACTACTGCCATAATTATTCGTCAGTATTTCATAATAATCAAGCGTATTTTTATCCGGAAGCACAATATTTGTCCTTGTGATGTTTTTCTATTTCCTTGATGCAATAGAAAGCTTTGAGTCGCTTTGAAAGTTGTACTGGAAACTGAGTATAATAACTGTTTCGAACACTATGAAAAAAGGGTTGGAATCAGCCTAACAAAGCTGTTGTGTTGAAGAGTCTAAATCTTCGTTTTATGATTGATCTGAAATGCGTAAATATGGGCGATGAGACTTGGATCTATGCTTATGACTCGAATACATCTTTACAATCTAGTAAATATCGTGCTGCTGGTGAACCAAAAGCAAAATCAAATCAAGTTAAAAGGTAAGGTTATGTTGACTGGTTCCATCGACTACTTGGTGTTTTTCACAGTGTTCCTTCAATTGGCCAAACAGTCACAAAGGATATTATTTAGGATGTTGTGTCGTTTACATTGGCCAGTTCGTAAAAAACAACCGGAATTATAGCAAAACCATTCATAGGTTTTGCGTAATGATTACTACTACTATCATTATTCGTCAGTATTATATCAAAAATCAAGTGAATTTCTTTCCGCAAGCACTCTATTCGCGAAATCTGGCTCCTTGAATCTTTTTTTTATTTCCTCGATTAAACATCGTATTGAGTCAATAGAAGTCATACAAGAGATAGGGCTGCCTCTATAAAAATCTACACCTCTGTAATAGCTGTTTAGAAGACTACAGAAAATAGGTTTATTGTATAGTGGAAAGGGATTAATTCGAAGAAGACAAAATAAATTAGAATGAATAAAATATTTTCTTGTGCTTTATTTGATTTATCTCATAAGGTTTTGTCTAGAGTAAAAAGTTAAGTTAAGTTGATGTGGCTGCTATCGCACACTTAGACCAAATTCGATCCGTTGTGATACCACTCTATACGGCTTTAGGTCCGAGTCTTTCCGTAGAGTCATCTGCGCATTGCATAGCTCCATGTCAGTACTATAGTACTATAGTACCTATAGTACTGACATGGAAGATGGGTCGGCCCAAGGATTCTAAACACGACAGAGGATCCAGATTATGTTTATTTTTCACCACCGATCGCACCGCCCAAACGATCGAAGGTGAAAAACCCATTTTGCATCCTGCCTCGAAACGGATTCGAACCCGGTACCTCCCGCTCCAACTGCCGCAGCTTTAACCACTGCGCCACCTGGGCGGTTTTTGTCTAGAGTAGTATAATATAAAATTTAATAAGACCACAAACTTAATTCGTTTAAATTTTGTAAAATTTTATTAAGGTCCGGCAAACCAAAAAGTGGACGGTCTAATGAAAAATTGCTGCTATGACCGTAAATGTCGAGGGGGAACCTTCAACATCTATACCACGACGTTTTTAGGAATTAAGCATGCGTCCATCGACTGTTTGGCGAATTTTGCATAAGGATTTACGTTTTTTGTGGCCTCAACTTGAACAAATATATACAGCATATTGTTATCTTATTTTCAACCGGATGGAGCTAAGGATGATAAAACATGAGGAAAACATCAAACTATTGCGGTATACGTTTCCAGATCGATTTATTTTACATAATGTTAAAATAAACTGACCACCTACACCATACGATTTAACGCCATTAGTTTACACTGTGTGTTTTTTTTTTAAATAAAGTTCGTGTGAATAATACAACAACAATTGTATAAGTGAAAAACAACATTTGAACCGAATTTTGAATTTCGATAGAAATATGTAGACGTGTCCGTAGTGGTGGACATTTATATGATGTCATTTTTCACATATAATTTTTAATAGCCATATTTTTTAGGAAAAAAGAAAAACACCAGAAAAAATCAAGTATCAGGGTCATTCAATAAGTTTGTAGGATGACTCATAGATGGCGTTCAAAATAAACTAACATTTTGTTATGGAGTTTGGCTCACGTGAAAAAACGTTCTAAAGGATATTGACCTGGGGAAAGATGGTATAATCCTACTATATAGACGAAGCGTTTTGTAAGTAAAGAACCATTTTTGATCTGTGGTATGTATAGATAACTTAGGTATATGGCTTAAGACATCGTTTAGGACTTCCTTCTTATGTAAGTCGGGAAAAGGTAAGCTACTCAAAACTAATCTTAAATTACCTACAATTTGAGCTATACGGGAGATTGTAACTAAGTGTGGGTTGTTATAAAGAATATAAAAACATTCTATTTGTAAATATAGTCAACTCAAATATAACTGTTTTGGCTGCTATGTGCTTACATAATTATTGTTCAATGGCACGGAAATCAACAAAACAATCGCAGAATTGTTTTTTATTTAATGCTATTTTATTTGTAGTAATATTGAAAACAGATTGTCAGTATTTCTATTAGCAGCACTGTTGACAGTGCTTAAGGCAGTTGGGCGTTTAATTACACGATGTAATTTATACGGTTTTTTTACATGTGTAATTTACATAATGTTATTTATTACATTCTATATAAGCACCATCTGTTAAAATATTTTTTTACTATTTTACAAATAGAATTTGTGAATTAACTGAGTTAGTACAATTGTTTTTGACTATATACTGAATGTCACAATAATTTTTATTTAGATGAAAATTATTAACAGGTTTGTTCAATTAAAAATCACCTTAACTGGCTCGAGTGAAGATAAAAAAATCCTTGCCCAATTAATAGAGTGGGAAACTAATAGGTTTTGCAAATACGCATTTATCCATGTTAATTGTTATGACTAAACCGAATGCCAAAAACCGTTTACAAATTGATTCAAGATGTGTTAAGTACTGTTTAAAAAAGCAGATATAATATTAACATATCGTTTCAAAAAATATAAAATATAAAAAATTGGATTCTAGTATAAGGAAGAGTTTTACTTTTTAGATTATTTAAATTAAATAAGGAATAATTAATATTTTAAGAGTTGTTTAAAAACAGAGTGGAATAAGTCGCATATAAAGAAAATTTTAACATGATTTTCAGAAATATTTTTCACTGTGTATGTTTTTTAAAGTGGTTGTTTACACGAGTTGTAGTTGAGCCAGAGTGCTCTTCGTCTCTTATGTTTTAATAATTGTTTAATGATAATAATACGCAACTGTTAACTTCATTTGTCGAGAAAACTTCAAATCTTCTCGGGTTACTAAAAACTTCAAAATAAAGGTAGCACATCACATATCACTCGGAGAAAAAGAAAAGGTTAGAATCGAAAATATCAAACATATTACATAGGATGAACATATATGTACTATGTACCCAAGCAGAGAAACCATGACATTGAATTCTAGGTTTTAACTGGATTTTAAATGTCTTGTTTCTATTTGTAACTTTTTGAAACTTTACGATACGCGACTTCTCTTTTCATTCAAATACTTTAACTTTTAATCCTTTAGAAAACAAGGTCAAACTATAAATCGTAACAAGTGAACGAGTTAACGACAACAATTAAACCATATTATGTAGATACGTATAGATATTATACTTAGAAAGTATAATAATCGAAATAATACTAAAATTTATGTTTATTGTTTTACAGAATATACAATTTTGTCAAACTCAAAAGTGATATAAACAAAAAAAGTTTTATTTATCACAATAAACAGTATGAAAGGAAAAACTGTGAATTTATTTTTATTCAAAATACAAATTAAAAAATATACACTCCTGGACAAAATTAACGCATATTTTTTTTTTGTAATAAAAAAAATCCCGCTGAACAATTTCAGTGGAACTGGTATCAAATGATCCCAAATTTATAATTTTCTCAAAATAGACACAAATGTGGCGTTATGGAATTATAGCGGCTATTTTTCATTGCAAAATGTTAAAATGTGTCGAACCATTTTTTTTTTAAATTTTTAAAAGCAGTTTATAAACATTAAAACTAGCTTTATTACAATTTAATTTGATTAATTTAATAATGAGTATTTAAGTTAATAAATTTTAAACGGCTGGATTTGTCGCGGGGAAGAAGCCATGAACTTTTACAGGCCGTTTTAGAGATAGGTTCACTTCTTTTAATCTTCGTTTAACTGTTCTGACACTAATATTCACTTGACGCGCACTAAGTAACTCATTTTTGAGTTGAGTAGAAGTTCGCTTTCGATCTCGTCACGAATTCATTTTTAAAAATCGATCGTCATGCTCGGTTGTGTACCTTTTACGTCCTTGTCCGGGTTTTCTTTTATACTCTAAGGTCTCACGATACCGCTTAAGTATTCGTGAAACCGAAGACTGATTAATTCCTAATTTTGTGCGATTTATACTTGTGTATAATCTTTCTGACACAATGTGACCACTTTAACCGCCTCCAGCCCTTGAACGGGTGCCATATTACAATGGATTTTATATTAGGTGTTTGCTTTAGAACACATTTACAAGAACTAGTGGTACTGCATTTAAAAATAATTGATATGCAATGGAACAAAAGCCGATCGTTGCGTTGGATTTCAAACACAATGCACTTTTGATTAAGCATTTTTGAAAAATTTAATTGATTGGCTTGCAGTAAACTTTATTCAAGGTGGTTTCTGATAAAAATATAAATGTGCTATCATTTGACACTAGTAGTATTAAAATTGACCAGCGGCATTTTTTTTATTACAAAAAAAAAATATGCGTTAATTTTGTCCGCGAGTGTAATAGTAACTAAAAGTTGGAAACATAGTACGTAGAGACATAGTTATTATTAAGGTTATACTGGGAACGTAAATAAATGACAATCTTAAGTTTAAGCGTCTTTAATCTTACCAAACTCAAACTGACAACAAATAAGGAATATTTTGAAGACTTCACACCCCATTATCATTAATAACAGGATTTTCTATTCAACCGGAAACAACGAAATTTGAATTTTAATTAGTATTTTTGTTGTCTTTTTAATAGGAGTATAAATTACAAAATCTTTTTATTCATTTATTTATCTTATATTTTGTCTTTTATTTTAAAATCATCCATCCCTGTTTTATTGTTGTTTTGTTACATATTTCGTTCTATAGTGTTTTACTAAAATTACGGACAAGACATGAACAACCCGCCTTCTTTATACTTTTTAGAAAAAAGTTAATGAATTATGTTTTAACTTTATAAAAAATAATACAAGAAGCTAGCTAAGATAATTAATTGCTCTACATAAATAGAACAAGATTATTTTTAAAAACTGGCTTCTTTTTGCAAATTCAATGGTGAGAAAACCACTTTTCAAAAACTGAAATCATTTATTATATTATCAAGGCCATTATTGAAATTTTTATTGGGTACATAAATATTTCACAATACATTTTATCAAACAACGATTTCGAAGCGTGAATTTAAATTCGCTTTGAATATTGGGTGCATTTAATAATGTTGATATGATTTAACATAAAGGGGGTCCTAGAATAAGAAGTTTAGAATTAAAAATTTAATAAAACGATAACGACTTATATAGTTTCAAATCACCGGTGTAAGTTTTTAACGTTAACGAAAAAATGTTGCTACAAAAAATAACAATTTATTTATTATTCACAAATTATAATAACAAAGTATAACTACACTTGTAGCTACAACACATCTTCTAAGGTAAAATTAAAAAAATATTTGTTGGTTTAATATTGTATTATATATATCGACCAACAAAAATAAAATTAACCTACTAAAAATCAATAGCTTAAAAAAATATCAAAATATTCAAAAATTACATATAGATAAGACAATTTTTCTCAAATCTCAGAGTTTTCTCTATATTGCCACTAGTATTTTGCGAAAATGTGCACATACACCTATCTAAAATGTTTCGTGTTATAAAAATAAAAAGGGGTTGGCCTCCTCTGGTGTAGATCAGAATTTATATGAAAATCTCTAAGAACTACTTAACATAAGACGATTTTTCTCAAATCTCAGGATTTTCTCAAGTCAAAATATCTTGCAAATACGGATAAGCTAAAAGTGTGCAAATTTTTGATCAGCCCGTTTTCATGGTGAGAGATCTTGATGAGAAATTAGGATCTTGATAGATGAGCACGAAAGCTGGGTACTTACATTCGAGAGAAGAATCATGCGTGTGATGGCCCAAAACGCGATGTTGATGGCACATAGACATACCGAGTTCCTTTCAATTACGAGAACAGACATTTAATGCGTATTCCTGATATAGTGCATGAAATCGAAGGAATGCAAGTACGCTGGCTCGGTCATGTTCTGCTTGCTGATCCGAACCGAAAGATACAGCGATCTTTAAAGGGAGAGCAGTTTTTCGGTAGACGAAGAGGTCGCTAACAGCGAAGATGGCTCCACGGCGTAGAGAGGGATCTGTCATCTTCTAATTGTTTACAACAATTTGAAGAGCTTGTTCGTGATCGAAACCGATGGAGTCAGATTGTTGACATGGAACTGGCCAACAATAGCCTGTACAAACCAATAAAAAAAGTTAATATTTAACTATTAAAATATTTTTTTTTAATATTTCATTTTATTTATTGATATATAATTCTGGGTTATTATAATTAAATTAGTTATAATTAGTAATTAGTAAATTAAATAATAAACTAATAATTAGAGTATAATAATATGGCCGGATTAACCCTGGTAGTTCCATTTGTTCCCATGAAAATAGTTGATAGATCATTGTGTATTTCCCACGTTCGCTGATTTCGTTTGATGTATGATATGAAGTAGCCAGACGTTTTTGAATTATTCGGTTGTTGAAAATCTATTAACGCCTTAAGGAAGAGTTACGATCCCCATAAGTAAATTTTTTTTGGCTGATTTCGTTCAGTTGTATATATTATTATAAAATTGAACATCTAATATAGTTATACCATAATTTGTGAAAAATTTAATGCTTCTTGATTGTTGACATTTTGGACAAATAGACGTTGTGTAATCGACCCAAGCATTAATATTTTTTAAGGACGCTTGGTTCAATTCTTCGATGGCACATAAAAAAAGGGTTTTAAAAAGATCCCATGATACTCGCATCCAAAACTTTGCGTTAGTGTTGGCCGAAATATCTTTTCTAGTATGAACGAAATCGCGCATGTTGCATTTAACTTGATTTTAGAGTTGTTAGATATTAAATCTGTATTATGTTTATTTCAGTGTTGTGGAACGAACAATTTTTATGTAACGTTATTCGATTTGTTACATTCATTACGAAAATTGTGTTATCGTTCCGTCATTTGATACTGTAACGAAAATATTTTGTGTTACTTTTCGGTATAACGTTATCTTTATTTGTTTATTTATTGAAAGATTTAAAATTATATTCGTTAATCAAACTACGTAATATATATTAGAATTAAATAAAAATAATGCACAGACTTTTCAAAAATAAGCGTATTTCAATTTATTTTAAAATTCAATCATATACATAAATATATAAACAAAACATGAACAAAAAAGGACAATAGAATTACTTTTGCTCGACGATCAAGATTAGTAAAAGTGTATCTTCCAATATTGACGGATCCAAATTATTTTGCCGATCTGTTCATTTTAATATTGAAAAAACTCTCTCAACTGATACTTGAGTTGCTGAAACTGCTAGTACTATATTTGCAACTGTTGCAACCGAGATGTTCTTTTGTTTCCAATATTGAAAAGGATTGAAATCTTTTTTTGGCATTACTTTTTCAGCGCTTTCAATGACACCAATTAAATAAGGAATGTAAGATGGTGAATTTTCTTCAGTGATCATTTTATCTGCTAAAAATTTATTTAATATGTCGTTTGGGTCATCGATAGTACTTTCGGAGGCACTTTGAGTATTGTTTTGGCTATGAGAAGTATTCATACTTAAACCGAAATTGTTACCGTTTACATAATTGAATAAATCTGTTAGATGATTTTTGCCAGCTTTATCTGATCATCATTTAGGAGGCTTTTGTATCTGGGATCTAAGAAAACTGCTGTAAGTATCGGACTGCATTGGGTAGTTAAATTCTTTTCTCGGGAATCTACGGCAATTAAAAGAGCTTTGACATATGAACTGTTATTAATTTCTAATAATTCTAATTTCATTCTATACCAAAAAGAAAATGCTTCGCTTAAAACCAATTGATGTGTTTGCAATGAAATTGTAGTGTCAAATGGGCATTTTAGAACCAAACAAAAATATTCCAATTTTCTCCAGTCATTGGCCGACAAATGAAGGTCAGGTTAAGCTGTTTCCAACTCTTCACAAAAAGAACGAAGCTCTAGCAGGCGTTTAACCATAAGGAAAATTGAATTCCACCGTGTTGTAATATTTCGAATCGGTTTTCTTAATTTACGATATTTTAATATCTCAACTCTCAAGCACGGTTGGGGTTCGTAATTAAATGACAACACTAAGTGCTTTTTCGATGCAAATTTTAAATTTTGAATTCTTTATAATGGCATCATTGACAGCTACCTGTAACGTATGCGCCACACATTTATTGGACGTCAAGACAGGTGATTCTTTTGTTAATATTATTCACTCTAACTCTTCTTCATCATATGGTTCAAAATATTGATCATTATCAAAATATTGAGCTTTCTCATCAATATCTACGATATTTTCAAGCTGACAATCCTGGTGAGTTTTTAATAGCACTGAAGCTTTAAGCATGCTGCGGCCATTGTCAGAAGTGAATGTATAAATTTGTTTTATATTGATATCATATTTACATAAAATCTCGATGATAACCTTGCAAATATATTCGCCAAAGTGACTTTCTTTCAATTCTTTGACTTCAAGCGTACGTATGATTATTTAATTATCTTTTTCATATTGAATGTTAACACCTAAAACTGATCTATCTAAGCGATAAGCACTGTCCACTTTGATCGATAACATTTTTGATTTGATATCTGATTTTATCAAATCCCTATATTTTTCAGCTTTTGTTATTATTTGATCGCGAATATTTTCGCGGTTTATTGTATACCAAGTGATTTTGTTATTGGATCAAATAATTTTTTTAGTGCACTGCATTCAAAAACATGAAAGGGTAGTCCATTTATTGTAACTAATTCAACACATAATTCAATCATTTCTGATGAACTTACATATATTTAACTAGAACGATATTTTTTTTATATAAAATATAATTATTTAATGTAAGTTGTTTTACATTTTCGGTTTCTTCAAGTTAAGTCCACTTTACAGTTATATTATCAAATAGATCAGCATGTCGTCTTTTTATATGTTTTGTAACATTTTCAAGGTGTGAAAACCTGGTATAATTATTTTTGTTTTACAAACTTAAGTACTGCAATTTTTGGTTTTGTCAATTGTGAAATGCGATTGTATTTCCGAATTTTTCATTTATAGTTCTTCCCATGTTTATACGGTAATTCTCTAAAAATATAAAAAAAATATTTTATGTGAATTCAAATTCACTTAAAATATTAAGAGCTCGTACTTACACAAAATAAAAACTTTTAACTTACTTTTTTATATTAAAAAAAATGTTCAACTTATGTCAGTAAATTTTGATTTGTGAATGTGCATCTTCTAATTCGATTTATTTCTCTTCTCACTTACGTCCAAAAAACATAGTTGAAGTTGGAAACGATTACAAATTAAGAACCAACCGCACAAAAATCATAAAATAACACATAACAAACGTAACGTAAGGAAAACGTAAATTAAAAATAGTTTTTTTTTACATAAGCTTAGGAAATTTAATAAAATTATTAATTTCTTGGAACGAAATATCAGTAACGTTTATTGTAGATTTTTCGAAAAACGTTATAATTTCGGTACGTTATGTAACGTTCCACAACACTGGTTTATTTACATCTAGCAACAATTCACTCCGCTCATTGTAGATGTTGCAAATGAATTTTAAAAAAGGACTAGTATAGTTTGTTTGGAAAAAATGTTTGAAATATGAAGAGTCCTCATACAAATATCTGGGCTACTGCATCGAAAGCACTGATATTGAAAATTTCTATTGTCTGGCTATCACGTTTATATGTTGGCCGTTAGCCAAGATGAATGTGTTGATCAAATTTGATTTTGGCTTTTGAGTCATTTCAATTTTGATTTCGACAGGAAACCGCTTAGGACTCAGTTTCCATAATGCTTTGGAGAATCAAAAATTTATGATTTTTTACTCCACTGGTCTTCGTCCAAATCTGGATTATTGTTTGTTAAAATGAAGAATACTCTCTTATGAGAAACGCTGGTTAGTTGAGGTTTCGTCGGTTCTTTCAATTGTAATATTTTATATAGTTTTTCGTGTTTTTTGTTTAAAGTGTTTACGTATCTACCTAATCGCAATGTTTTATGTTGTGTGTACTGGTTTTTCACAATTAAAAACCAGTAATCAGCGTTAGCATTCGATAATCGTCCTTCAATACCTATTTTAGATGAAAAGCAAATTCCCCATAGTGGTATATATGCCATATATTTTTTAACACTATAGATAACGAAATCTTCATAATAAAATGTGTTTGTAATTTGCTCATGGCTATTAGCAAAGCCTTCTCAAGATCGCTTTGCTATTAATCACTAACTCATTTTGAACTGATTCAAGTATTCTACGGTATCTCTCGTAAAATAGACTCTTACTATAAATTGACCGTGAGAAAAATTGTTTTCTATGGGTTTATCTCCACGAATCTGATTGGGCTGGTAATTGAAACGAATCACGACTGTATAATTTCATGAAAAGTATTTGTAATTTTCCATCAATTTCAATTATTATTTTTGAGTAAAACTTAGAACAAAAACTCGGCAGTAAAGTTTAAAAAAATAATCTAATTCGATTATTGTTTCACAACATAACATACCACAAAAAATATCTAGCACTAAATTTCTAACATTTTTATGACAATCTGGTATTTTTTCTATTATTTGGGATGAAATAATATTTACAAAATGTGAGCAACATATAAAAGATCCAATAATTTCTGTTTTTTATTTTCTAATGTAAGCAAATAATAAATTAAAGATAAATATTCGGACAAGATAATTTAATTAAAACAAGAAATCAGTGATTTAATTAAGGCCCACGACCAATCTTTTTCGAAGTATTTAGATGCATATTGTGCTGGCATATTAAGCCGAATATCTTCAAGGAATCTAGTTATGGTAATTGTGTCGTGGCTGAAAGAAATTAATTGTCCTATGGGAATTAAATTATGATTGATATTTACCACACAAGTTTACTTAAGTATCCGTTTTTAGCAATGATAAGGATGATAAATATGATGCTTTACTACCTGACCGATTGCATCTAAATGAATACCACAGATATTATAAGTAGCAAGATATTTTAATGTTGCGGTTTTGAACGTGATTATTTTTAGAGGATCTGGTGTTACACTGAATATATTTGTTTGGTTTAAATTCAACTATGTTCATTTGACAAATGTCGATTATGTCACAGTCTTTAACTAAATCAAATTTTTTTATTCGTTCCGATTTTATTTTTCGAATTATTGTAGCTGGCATAAAACATTGTTTATTGCCGTTCGAAAAAAGTTCTAAATTCGTATTATCTGCCAAATTCAAGGCATTTTTTTTTTTTAAATAGCGAAAAGTATTTTATTTTGGGATTCTTAAAAATTAAATGATTCCAGTGGCTAACATTTCTAAGTTTGGATTGACATTTCTAAATTAAAATTGATAAATATTCGAAAAAACTGAAGTGTTTTTTTTATTGTCTTCAAAGAATGGAGCCAAGAAATCTAGCTTGAGTACACAAAATAAATTTGGTTGATGTTATCGGCATGGGCCCCGTTCACTGCAAGTAAAAATCATATTTTTATATTTTTCTTATTATCTTATCAGTAATATAAATCAGCAGTGTGGATCTTTCTGTAGCAAAGATTATTTACAAATCTAATATGAATGAGCTTAAAGCTCATATAGGATGTAAATAAACAATCAAATTATTGTAAATAATAAATAAATAAATAAATAAATAAATAACTAAATAAATAAATAAATAAAATTATGGCAAGTTCTTTCTAATCACTTTTTAAAAGAATTTCGTTTCATACCACGTATTTGACGGTAAACATTTAGACCACTACTGTGGGTTATACAAATTTTGCCAATTGTGTAAATCTCAAGAATCACCCCGTTAGTTATAACAAATTTAAATCGTTTAATGGGAGATTGTTTGCAATGTACATAAACAGTGAATGTCCATAAACTCTTAAATAATTTGAATTGTTTGCGTATTTGTTTTGTTTTCGAAGTATATATTATTATTTTCTTTGGATTTTCTTCTGTATCACTGATACTTTCTTTAGGATAGATAAATATTGAATCAGCCTTACTTTCATATGATAAAATGTTTGTATCACTATTATTGAAATTATTTTGTTTCACTTTTGAAAGCTCAGCAATTATGCCAGTTTTATTTTTTTTAAAAATGTAGATTATTTTGTTAATGTTTTGTTTATTATTTTAACTTTAATTCGATGGAAAATATCACTTGAAAGAAATTTTGATTTATCTGTGATATCAAAACTAGAATTAATTTCTATTTTTAAGTGGGCAAGAGCTCCTACTAAACTATCATAATTTATACTATCACGACATATTTTTTTTAAATATAACAGTAAACCACTTCTAATTAGTTTAAAATCCAAAAATCACACTTATTTTATTTTTACACAAGAACATAAATTATATAAATTTCACATAGGCCCTGTCCGATTTCTGTAATAATGAAATAATTTTGACATAAATGAATTAATTTGCTCTTCCATATTTTGATGTAAGTTCGTTTGCTGTCCGAATTCTGTAAAAATATTGACATTATAATTTTGAACTTTCAAACTACAAAACATAGTAAATTTTTTTTAAAAAGTGTGTACAAATTAATATTAAAGTTGATATTAAAATAGTTTATAATTCTAATAAGTCATGATTGAAGTAGAGTTTGACCCTAATATAGTGTTATTTATCTTAATAACATATTTTATGCATATAAAAATTATTGCATATAAAAATTATTAACATACATACGAGTATATAATATATAAAATTACATTCAAGAATTTAAAATATTCTTATTGCCCGACATTGTTGTTGTGTTAAAATTATTACAGAAATGTCAAAATTATAACACGTAGTTGCTGTAATAATTTGGTTGCATACATTAACCTGTCAAAAATATTACAAGAAGAATACTGTTCACAGAAATCGGACAGGGCTTATTAATTCGAAAGAAAAATATTAAATATTTGCTCCACATATGGTAAATGTACGTTTTTAAATACAAAGACAAATATTTTTCGGTATTATTTTAAATTTATTAATTCTGATAAAATATACGGTTATTTTCAAGAGCCAAGTAAAATTGTTAAATAAACTATTATTATTTTTCCGTCGGTTGTAGCTTAATGGTTAAGAGGGTTACCCATCACGCCGGGGTCTCGAGATAGTTCGATTCTCGTCGTTGACCAAAAATGATCATGCCACCGGATGACATAAAATGCGGTTGTGTATAAAAACATTCGTTAGGCTGACCACCTACAATGTGAATCAATCGCCGAAATAGTTCGTAAGGTCTCAGTTGAGACGCGGTAAGGGCCGTTTACGACCTCTACGCCATGATTATTCATCTATTATTATTTTTAATTTTGTTAAACATATTTTAAATTTTAAAATATAAAATATTTTAAATAACCATAGGAAACTAGAAAACTCCGTTAATAATTCGAACTTATAATACGAGAGCCATTATAAAGAATTCCACCACAATAACTTAATTTATTTATAGGGATGCATATTTAAAGCAGTTAAATGTGATAACGTTCTATAACGAAGCATTTTAATAAAATACAGCAAAACATATTTTTAAATAATGTAGTTTCGTACATTTCTTTATCTCAAAAGGCTTGCCGTCAGATTTAAATAACGGATTAAAAGAAGCAAAACAAGCTTGATTTTACTAAGAGATTTGCTACGGTAATCCCATTTCATAGGTACTGTATGGCTGGAAATTAATCTTAAGTTCAAATCACAAAGTAATTTAAAGACAATTTAATTAAGGTATATAATTTAATATTTAACAGAAATTAGGGACGATTGAGTATAGATTCGATCTATACCAGAGGAGCCGAACCATTTTTATTTTTATTAGGTGTATGTGCACACTTTCGAAAAATACAAGTGGTAATATAGAGAAAACTCTGGTATTTGCGAAACATCGTCTATTTGTATGTTTTTTTTAAATTTTATTAAGCTATTGATTTTTAGAAGATAAATTTTATTTTTGTTGGTCGATTTTTGTAGCTTTTATTAGGTCATGTGAATTCGTTAAGTTTATAGTTACAGTACTTATAATTCAATATTTCCTAAGAAGTAGTTTCAGTTTTAGCTAAGAGGTTGTATAGCTACATTAATACTTTGTTAATTTGCAAGTGTAGCTAAAAAAATAGATTGTTATTTTGTGTAGCTACATTTTTTTTGTTAACGTTAAAAACTTCATACTGGTTTCCAAATTTATTATGTTGTTGAAAAGTACATTCCTTCCGATCATTTTTGGAAAATGATTTCATTCAAATGGGAGTCGTGATAATTAGATAATTTTCGCTGAGCAACTGTATTTAAGATGAAAAGTGATGAATGTAACTGTATTTAAGATGTACCTTGATGTATTTCACGAAATAAATGAATGAAAAATAGGGGAATAAATTTCCAGTATTTAATTTTTAAATATTACACGCTATCCCACTGTTTTAGATTTGTTTTTCTTAAGAACAGTTTAACATTTGTCAGCGACAAATATCGATCTACAAATCGACTTGATGAAAGATAGGTGGAAGATAGTGTTCGTCTTCAATGAAGCAAATGCTATTTAAACAATCGGTTTCTTGTACGATTGTATCTGCTGTATTTATAGACGTCTTTAATAAATCTTTCCATTATCGATTTTTTTCTGGCTACAATAGCTTAACTACATTGTTACAAATTATAATAGCTAATGCAGCAGCGCTCATATGCACATCTTTTATTTTAAATATTTATGATTATTCGCATAATTAATAAATCGCAAAACACAAATAAAAATCAACAGAATTAGATCGCTTTTACCATATGTCAAAAATATACACGCATACAAAAGTATTACATACTAGTACAGTCACAGAAACAAACAAAAAAAACAATACATATTTTCTTTTGCAAATATTTGCAATGCCAAAGGAATGCCAGCCAAGCGGAAACCATAGTTTACGTAAATTTAACATAACACATTTAATGTTTTCTTATTCGACTCTTAAAGATGTCAAATAATAATAAGTGATAAAGTATAGTCAAAAATGGTAAATGTGATTCCACGACAGTGTATTTTATTTTAATACTGTGATTTATTTTTTATGTAAGAAATATTATTGTTAGAACTTAGGAAGTGGAACAAAACAATCTTAAAAATAAATAAAATGTTTAGAAAAAAACGAACTATTGGTTTTCTTGGAGTGTATTATCTTTAACGACACATATGAGTCCCAGTTAAGTTCACATCTTTAAATTCGCTTTAATTTGCTTATTCTATTAGGCCCTAACACGTATAAGTTTTATTATTTACAAAATAAGTATAAAGAAAAAAGTACTTTTAGAAATGAAAATTAAAGTTTATTCTGCATGAAAAGAAATTCTATGAACGAACATTAAGTAATTTTATTATTTACATGATTTTTTCGATTTTAGCTTGAGAAGTGATAATCACTGAAGAGATACCACTATACAAGCGATTCAATATCATAAGAATACAACTAGTAATAGAAAGCAGTTGAAGACACAACTCAGTGATGCATTGGATATCTCGAAATATACGGCATATGAATTAATGCACCACTACATATGGAAAGTTTGAATATTTCATTGATTTGTATATATGTAATCAGTAACAAATCGTCGTATGGGACAAATTTGATTTTAACCAGTGAAGTGTTAAAGTATCTCATGAGATTGTTAAATTTTAGGAGACCTAAAGCCGCTAGAGTCAATTTACTTTTATACAATATGATATGATAGGAGAAGTACAAGCCAACCAGTTACGGTGATCCTAGGTTTGTTACCATAATCCTGGAGTAAATTCAGCAGAGTTCCAAATGGTTATCTGAGAATTATTTATTCCAAAATCATGCGGGCCCAGGCCCTGCCTGCATCTCAACATATAAGGTTTAGGAAATGGAAACAATCACAGAAACGACTAAGGTGATAATACACTGCACTAGTCATTGCGAACTACATTATGTATTAGTGAATTATAATATGTTGTTAGTATAATCATTTTCACATAGGGATTTGAGTTTTCAATCAAATAAAAATTTGATATTTTAAGTTCAAAAATATTCCTTATAGTGGATTTTTATTTTTTATATTATAAATATATTTCGGCAATCAAGTTGCCATCTTTAGTATTTATCATGAACTCATGATAAATACTGAAGATGGCAACTTGATTGCCGAAATATATTTATAATATAAAAAATAAAAATCCACTATAAGGAATATTTTTGAACTTAAAATATCAAATTTTTATTTGATTGAATTAAAAAGTGGAATAAGTCACACATTACAGAAATTCTTAATATGAATTTCAACGATTTGAGTTTGTTATTATTGTTAGTTGGATAGGTAAGGACCATTCTAACTTCATCATATGTATTATAATCGCCTCAACTGTTAAAACTGGAGTATTTTAAATAAAACATCTTTGGGTCATCTCATCATATGCTGTATTTAAAGATGTGTCCCTATAATTCCCAATTCATCCATCTAACGCGTGGGGAATATACATTTTCGAACGACCCGACAGTATTTCTATATACAATATGATGAAATACATTATATTGTCAATACGTTTGTAAGGGAAACTATTTAAATAAATAAATAGTTTAGTGCGGTCATATTTAGCTAACCTGATCGATCATTCCATTCCACACATTCTATCTGTATGTCCGTTTTAAGATTTTACAACAAACAATCACACAATACACAAAAGTAGAATTCTTGTATAACACACTACAATCCAATGACAGAAAGTCAATTTACTTCTATACAATCAATAGAATCAAATCAAATGGAACTAAACTCCATTAAACAAAAACGATCCGAAGATATAAAGATGCTTTTAAATCGAATGAAAAATTATTATACCATTTAAACAAAGCTAGTTTACCAGAACTTGCTATAGAATATAATAAAATGGCTCTTAGGCTGTGTTGTGTAGATCTTCATACCGAGTGGACGTGTTTTTGCCGCTCGGTTTTTTTTTATATTAAATTAAATCATGTGTGATGTTAAAACCTGATGGCAGATGAGTATCATTATTATATTAAATTATATTATTAAATTGATATTATATTATTTATTTAGTTTGGTTCTTGCTTTTTATATATGACAATATATAACGTATTTGTGTTGGTATCTTATATACAACATTTTTATATTACATATTCACATCTCAATATTCTGTTGAAAACTATCGCATCGACGGGTCTTTCGGTTTGTCTGGTTTGGTTACCCCATCAAATAATTAGCTCTTTATATAGTTCTAGATTTCTAACTACGAGGAGTAAATAAACGTTATATACTTCCCTTTCCTTTAAACGATTTCTCATATTTTGTTTTATGTATTTTTCATGGCATACTAGTAGAACAGATTTTAGAAATTTTTTAATGTTAATGCGATCACCGCCATTATATGTATATATATATATATATATATATATATATATATATATATATATATATATATATATATATATATATATATATATATATATATATATATATATATATATATATATTTGTTTTATCTCGTCCATTTTAATCAAACATATATATTCAGAACCAATTACCGACAGAATACTACGTTACAATTTGATGATAATACCCAAGAAAAATACGTCATTGTGGATTATAATTAAAACACTAGTCAATATATCCAGAAAATATTCAAAAACTTTGAATATAAAGTTGCATATAAAACGCATAACAAATTAGAACAAATTAGACCAAACAGTAACATTACATTAGACAGCGGAATTTATAAATTAACATGTTCAGACTGTCCATCATTTTACATAGGACAATCTGGTAGATCCTTTAAAGTAAGATTTAACGAACATATAAAGAATATCGGTAAAATGAATACTGAGTCAAGATTTGCTCTCCATATCAATCAATAATATACTATACACATATGGATACAAACTTAAAAATTCTCTACAAGATGAATAAAAGCGACCAAATGAATAGGCTTGAAGAATTTTAGATATATAAAAATCTCAAAAATAAATTTCTATTCATCAACAAAATTAATACTATGACGAACAAACTTTACGAACAAGTTTTGAAAAATTCGTCATAAAATATACACCCATTTTCAAACAATATACCCTAGAGAAAAAAGTATAAAAAGACATGTAAATCAAATTTATTTTCTAGTGAATAATATATACTGATGATGGCAAGATCAGTGCCGAAATACTTATATATAAATAAAAAATTTACGCAATAAATTCCACGATAAGGAATATTTTAAATAAAACTATTTAAATAATATTTTATTTTCTTAAAAAACTGGAATAAGTCACACACAAAGAAATTTAAAATGAATTTCGATAATTTTAATAAAATTAACATAATAATATAAGATAACCTAACATAAATTTATATAATAAATATAGAAATAGTAATGAACATAATTGGTAAGAAATAGTAATAACAAACAATTAATAATTTTATTTATTCAGAATTTAATTAATAAATTTATTTATAATATAGAAATAGTCATTAAGATATAATAACAAGTAAATACAAATTTTATTTTGTCATAAATTAATTATTTACTTAAAAATAGTAATTAAAATAACAAATAAATAGGATAATAACAAATAAATAAAAATTTAATTTTCATAAATTCATTTTGATTACAAAAATAATAAAAAAACTGCCATAAATTAATTAATTTTGAATATAGAAATAGTATTGAATATTACATAGCAAATAATTAAAAATTTGATTTTGTCATAGTTTATTAATAAATTAATTAATTAATAAAATCAATAAACTAATTTTGAATATAGAAATAGTATTGAACATAGAATAACAAATATATAAAAATTTCATTTTCATAAATTAATCATTAAATTCATATTGAATACAGCAATAGAAATAACAAATAATTAAATATTTTTTGTGGTTAAAAATAATTAATAAATTCATTTTTAATAACGAAAGATGATGAACAAAAATTGCAAATAATAAATTTATATAATAAATACTAATTACCATAGTAAAGAAATTTTATTTTGTTATAAATTAAGATATAAATTCATTTTGAATATAGAAATAGAATTGAATATTAAATAATAAATAAATAAAAACTTTTTTTTTTCTAAATTAATTAATAAATTTTATAATATATAATAGTAATTAAAATTTGGTTTTGGTCATAAAGTAATTAATAAATTCATTTTTAATAAAGTAATAGTAATGAAGAAAAATAACAAATAATTCATTTATTTAATAAATGGTAACTAACATAAAAAAAGAAATAACTTGATATTTTTCTTTTATGAAAAATTAATAAATAAATTCATTTATATAATAAAAATTGTAGTGAAATAATATAAAATAACAAAAATTATTAATTTATTCCCATATCCAGCGTTGGTATAATACCAGCGTTGTTGTAATAATAATAAAACATCTAAAAAAACAACAATAAGCATATGAAACAATACTTATCTTTTTAATAATTTGGATAATCATCTTGTTTTTTTTAAATATCTCGCAGAACTTTAAGCATATATTTTCTTGTGCTTGAAGTCTGCGAGAAAGGCGGAGTGCTTCTAAGTACGATTTTAATGAGGTCAAAAACGAATGTAGTGCATCAGGGACAGCTGCAGTCGTCGATGTTGAGGTGGCCGATGGTAATCTATTTTACAGCGCACTTAGTTGAACTTTAATGTTATAAAATTATATATTATATATATATATATATATATATATATATATATATATATATATATATATATATATATATATATATATATATATATATATATATGTATTATATATATATATGTATTATATATAGATATGTACATATATACATATATATGTAATACCCACTTTTCCGTTTGTTGGGATTTTGTCGTTCAAAACTGGTCTCTTCGATTGCTTCGAACGTGCTGGTTGAAGTGCTGCCTTTAATTTATCCGCAGAGCTCTATTGATCTACGCCACACATAGGATATTTTATTTGAAAAAATAATTAAAATAATTTTTATATTTTGAATATAAAAAATAACAAACCTTCTAGGTTTACTTGTGTCATTTAAAAACGACATGGATTTGAAGTATTTATATACTTTCTTATCTCCTGCTGAACCACTTGGAGTGCACATTTTACATTGCTTGTACGTTGCTTTTAATGTGTCCCAGTGTTTTCGCAATCACAACAAATTGTCCTGATTTTTCTCTATATTTGTGTAAGGATAAGGAATTAATCAATAATTAAGATTTTCATCAAAACCAAATATTAAAATTTTTATATTAATGAATCAAATTAAACTACTTACTTGATTCAGTCAGTACCTCGTCCCACAATCGAGATCTGATAGTTTTGTTCCTATAGCTTACATAACGTATGTCCCATAGCGGTGGCCTGCATCGCACAGCATCAATAATTTATTCTAAAATTAAAATTCAATAATTATAAATAAATATAATGAAAGGATTATAAACCGAATTTGGTATACCGCTATGCTGGTCGAAATCGATAACTCTCGGCTCAGGTGAAATGGGTGTGAATGAATCTTTACTATTATAATTCGCGAAATATGATTGAATGGAATCATTTTCCATTTCAATCAATTCTACTGGTATGTTCTCCAAAACGTTAATTTTTTTTCTCCTAAAATTATTAAAACATTACATTTTTTTTATATTTAATTTTAAATTTCAATGTGAACACATAAAGTATTTAGTTTTTATGTTATTTAAAATTCAAATAAACACTTTATTAATATTAATATATTAAAAATTCACGAAACGATATGCGAATCGCTCAAAACCACAAAACGAATGTCAAATTTATCAATTCACCATAAAAAACTATTATAAAATGAAGAACAACTATTAAATGCTTCATATTCACTGCACTGAAACGATTTCACATGCATATAC
The DNA here is from genome assembly GCA_963932295.1 of Tipula lateralis. Taxonomy (NCBI): domain Eukaryota; kingdom Metazoa; phylum Arthropoda; class Insecta; order Diptera; family Tipulidae; genus Tipula; species Tipula lateralis. The sequence goes on from OZ010738.1 coordinate 131,653,781, forward strand.
AATTTTCGTATTCAATTTTTGTTTCAGTACTGAAAAAAATACTTCTCAGTACTGCTTTAATAATTTTCTCAGTAACCATAAAATTTATTCGGTACTAAATAAATTTTTTGTACTGGAAATATTTTTAATTTCTCTTGCACTTTAAGAAAAAATATTTTTTTTATCCCGCTTTGACTGTCAGTAATTTTTCATAATGGAAATCAGGCTTAAAACAGACAGAATAACAATTTATGAATTAGAAAAAAAAGAATTAACGTGTAGACTGCTAGTATAAAAACATTGTGTGTACATATTATATATCTCTTATTCACCAACGTAATGGTGGTAGATACAGTGCTTGAAATTAAATGTTCTACTTTGATTTCTAAATTATTAAATTTAAGGATTAAGATTAGTTTCCAAATGGATTTTTTTTAAAACTTTATAATTATGAACATGGTTGGTTGTAAAATATTTCTTTAGGGATATGGGTAACTTAAGTTTATTTCTTGAAATAGTTCATTTATATTTATTATTTGATATTTATATTTTGGATTTTTGGAATCATTAATCGAAATGACTTTGCTAATTTTTTTATTTGATTCTTTTTCATATCGCAAACGGTGTTCTCTTTGGAATTTCGTTTTTCTTTAAATTTCTGAATGAGATTGTAAAGGTTAGAATGACTTGAGGTTAGTACTTGTCGTCTGTAATTAGGTAAGTATTTAGTTCTACACATCGTTTCTGCTCCTTTAATGCGGTCCAGCAAGATCCTGCTCATATATCGTAACACCCACGAACCATCCGACGAGCTTTAGCCAGGTAAATATTGTTGATACTCAACAACGTAAATAATTTCATCTTTATTGTAATATTTTCAACTTTAGTAATTTTGCTTCTTCTTCAAATATGATGTGTGCATATTATACACCTCACGTGTAAAAAAATGACTTATAAGCAAAATTACTGTATGTGCATACATTACATATATATATTAATTCATAAGATATGTATACATTTTTAATTATAAATTACGCTTAAGTAAACAAATTTATTGTATAAATATCAAAGAAAACTTAATAAAAGTTCAGTTGTAAATCAAAAACCATTTCATATATTTGTGAGCCCTCACCAGTGGTAAGCCACAAATATATAATATATCACAACGACACAAACAATATAAGACCGCCCGATACCCCTGTAAGGGAAAATAAATTTTTCGAATACCGGGAGGATGTTTTTTCTGAACGATTTTTTTGCGACACACATCATACCGTTATAGATGGCGTCCAAACAAATAATACCATATGGTTTTCTTTCCCTTCCCTTCTTTCTTCAATTTTCATTTTAGTAATTACACTTTTATAATTTAGTTCATTAACCTGGTCTTTAGTTTTTTTTTATTAATTTCCTAACGCTTAGAGCCTTCTTTATAAAATATCTCTCTTATCATACTGTATATAAGAATCATATTCGTATTTGTTATCCTGTTTTGTTTAAATAGTTAAATCAAATGTTGATCAAATATTTTCCTTAAACAAAAAACAACCCCACCTTTTCCTTTCCTAATCTTGTTCCCAATTTACATTCATACCTATTATTTTTATCGCATTGTAAACTTTTTTGTGATATTCACTGTTAGCCTATAGTTTTAATGAGTATGGATAGTTATTTAGTTTCAAATCTCAGGCACGTAAATTTTTCAGAGTAGAGCCCGTTTCAGATTTCAGCTAAGGTAAGCTAAGCGATGTGAGCTATATTCTAGCTCTTAGTTGTAAATAAAGACTTTTATATGGAACGTTGCACACTTGAGCTAAACTATGTGAGCTACGTTTTTCTGTTGTGAGCGATGCAAACTAACTCAGCTCGAGTTGTCTTTGCATTGCAAATATCAGCTATATCGCTCACACATGCATTGATTTAATTTTTTTTATATACAAACTACTTTTATATACAATATTTTGACAGATAACTCGTAGCATTTTATTTACACATGAATGTATATGTGAGCGATGATATAGCTGAAGTGTAGGATCTAGGCGAGCTAAACTAAGGTAACGAGAACTATTTTTCTCGCTTAGCTTAGCTGAAATGTGCAACGGGCCTAATTGTTGGAAATATTTGTGTGTACTTGCCTACTAAATTTCCTAGATAAAATAAAACCTTAGTTGGTGCTTCCCAACAAACAAAGTGAACGGAAAGTGGTACCCATTCACACACAATTTCGCACGGAGAGCGATGCAATTGGGCAAAGAAAGTTGTCACTTTTTTAAAATAAATCTTAAAATTAATTTTTGTAAGTAATATTCATTTTAATAACATCACATTTGGTAAAAATTTAACATCACATTCAAAACATTTAACATCACAAATAAAACGATTTTAAGTGTATATATCATAGCAAAATCATGATAAATTAAAATAATCATTGTAATTTTCGATTTTTTAGTTATATTTATAATGTCAGTTCGACGCGTCCTTAAATTTTTTTGATGTACAATTCTAAAAAAAGCAAAAGGAAAATGAATAAATCTGAGGCCAAAAGGTAAAGTATCTTATCTCGATTTTCCATTTATTTTGTGTTAGACAAAGGAGCTTAATTACATTTAAGATACTTGAAAAAATAATAATAACAAAAAAAATAACAGTTAAGTTATATAAAATTTCACAATTTAAGTTAAAATTTCACAAACAGTTTATAAATTAAATTAATAACTTTAGTTAATCAAATCCATTTTTAAATAAACTATAAATTACTCTCATAATTTAAAATGATAAATCTTCATATTCTGACTCTCCTAACAGTCTCGGGTCATCATCTGGTAAAGTGTCTGTTACTAAGTTTTGGTAAAAGCTGTGAAACTCCTAACTTATTAGTGGAAACATTTGTAGCAAATCTTGTTTCTTTTTCTTACCGGATTTTACCGGAGATTCATAACATAATTTTGAATCCTCGCACGTGATGGAGTTTATGCCTCGACGATGTATATTTAATATTTTAAAGTTTGTTTCGATTTAAAATAGTTTTATATCCAGTTTCACCTAGTTTGCGTGTGTATAGCAACCATCTTACTTCTTGCCACAAAAATCGTTCACCTAGAAAATAAGCGAATAAAATACATTTTTAAAAAATATACTGAACTGAAAACTTGTTTTTCCTCCACATGAACTTTTCTTTTGTCAGGCCAGAAAAATTATAAAATTTATCTCTTGTTACCTCTGTTACATAATATTTGGCTTTGACTGATCTAACAAAATTGAACCAATCACGAGGATGGTGGATTGACGCAGTGGTTTTTTTCTTTTTGCGTTAAATCGCATTAGATGTGTGTGTGTGTGACCAAGTTCCAGAAATATATGGTCAATGTTTTGAAAATGAGGCAGTGTTTCTATCAAAACTTGAAACATATCTGTTAAAAAAGATATGCGACGGCATATTCAACAGATGGTCGAATAAACATGAAGCTATTTCATTCCCGCCTCTATTATTTTCGGCTTCATGCCCCATCATATTACATGCACTGTTAAGTTCTCCATCATGGATGGGAAGGTTGAAAGTCCACAGTTACCTTTTATAAAAACTGATAGAAGTGCGAAGTAATGGTGTGGGTAGACATTGTTGAAGATCGAATGTGTAAGTTTTATTTGATTTCGATGTCTTTGCATTTTGTTGATCTTCTCTCTTGTTTTCATAAGCAGAATCTGCTTGTTCCAAATGCTTTTTCATTTTCAAATTTTATTTCTCATCCTTTAATGGCTGACTTAATTTACATAGCTAGTAGCTCACATTTATTGCAGACATCCAGCTGCGGCTTTTTAAATTTTAGATTTTGAGTTTTAAAAATCACTGTGTATTTTGTAATAGAAACATGATTATCATATTTTTCAGTATAAAGCTTGTACAATATGGACATATTTACATCAGACTGCAAATACTTTTTTCCTGTATGACGACGACTGTAATGGCTTTTATAGTGTGAAAACCTATATGTTCGAGCACCGTTTTATATTTATCTTTTTTTGGTGGAATCTTACGCCCACCTCGAAATTACGACGCCGCCATTATTAATTTTTTTCTGAATTATGGTTTTAATAAACTGTACCGTTTCGTCAAATACACAGAGGAAACATTTCTGACATAACGGGTGGTTAAATTGTAAGGACCGACGTTGAATGTGAACCACACCTAAACGTCAAGTTTTTTTCTGTATTTAATTTGACATTTCTCAATTTCAGACTAACTCAATTTGAACCATGGAAAGATACACAATCGAGCAACGCGTTAAAGTTATTCAGACATATTATGAAAATTGGCGTTCAAATCAAAATGCATATCGTGCACTTCGTGATGCATGCTGGTACAGCCCATTCTGCAAAAAATATTGCTGCTGTTTGCGATAGTGTGGCTGAACTCGCCGTCGTGCCCAACAATTGCACCACTCACGCTCGTCGTTGATGAATATTATGCATAAAGACTTGCATTTACACGCTTATAAGGTGCAATTGACTCAAAAACTAAAGCTTCTTGACCATTCCAAACGTCGCCAATGGTCGCGAATGGTGGCAAGAAATGGCAACAGTGGATGATCAATTTTAAAAGAAAATCATCTTCAGTGATGAGGCACATTTTCACCTCAGTGGATTCGTCAATAAGCAGAATTGCCGCATTTGAGCGAATCCGATAATCGAAATCCAAGAGTGATTGTCGAAAAACCAATGCACCCACAAAGAATGACTGTTTGGTGCGGTTTATGGGCTGGAGGATCGGGCCGTATGTTTTCCAAAATGAGGCCGGTCAGGCAGTTACTGTGAATGGTGTTCGCTATCGTGAGATGATAACGAACTTTTTATGACCCGAATTGGAAGATATGGATGTTGACGATATGTGGTTTCAACAGGACGGTGCCACTTGTTACACAGCTACAGAAACAATGGCTCTTTAGCGCGACAAATTCAATGGCCGTGTTATCTCACGCGGTGGCGATGTCAATTGGCCGCCAAGATCATGTGATTTGACACCGTTGAACTTCTTTCTTTGGGGTTATTTGAAAGAAAAGGTGTACGTCGGTAAGCCAGCAACAATTCAAGAGCTAAAGGATGAGATAATTCGGCACATTAACGGTATAGAACCTCAATTATTCCTAAGCGTCATACAAAATTTGGACCATTAGGTGGAGGTGCCGAGGTCGTAGCCGCTATTTGGCCGATATTTTGTTCCATACATAATTTAACCATACCATATTATCATAATAAAAAGAATTGACAATAATTTGCAATCGACCGGTTTGTACTTCTACAAAATAGTATGAATAAACTCGATTTCTCTGTGCATTTAGAGATTTGATTTTTGTTTCGTTTTGTTTGGGTAAAATTTCAATAATACTGGAGAGGAAAGCTTGTCGTAGGTTATAATTACCCCACTTCCAATATTTTTTAAATATCAATTGTTGATTATTCGAGGTTATTTTCTTCGAACATTGTTTTTTGCAATTCGAATCTAATGGCTTTACACTTCTAGCCAAAACTAGTTTGCCTTATTGAGTATAATATTCTTTTGCTAAATAACGTTTTGTAGTTTTAATTCGCCTGCAGTATTAAAACTAGGCTCTAAATTTTTTAAAATTTGCCTTGCAACAGCATTTAGACTCAAAGTAGATTCAATAGATGTTACACTTCGATTATCATCATCTACACTTGGCACGTAATTAGGATCAACGTCGCTGTCAACATACATAACGCCATCTTTGCAAGGATCTACGCTAATATCGTATTCATTGCTTATAGTACTTGAATTTAACGCCTCTAGATTATTAGATTTGCTTGTCACACACCATCCTAACCCCATTTATAAGTTCATGTCAATATCTTGTTTACTAGAGCAAGGTAATTGTGCTTCTATTAGGAAAAAATATTTTTATAATTGTAAGTTAACAAAATAAATAAATGAAAAACTTACCTGTCAAGCTGGGTACTTCCTGTTTGGATTCATATTTTTTTGAAGTCAACACCATGGCAACCAATTTTTAGCCGCGACTCATTGTCACCACAAAATTAATGAGTTTATATTTCAAAATGGTAATTCAATAAAATCGCGACATAAACAAAAAATCCTTTAAGTTTATTTGTTTTGAAATACCAACGAAAAAAAATAAAAATTACCAAAATCAATTTAACATACACTCGAGGACAAAATTAGCGCATATTTTTTTTGTAATAAAAAAAAATCCCACTGGTCAATTTTAATACCACTAGGTGTCAAATGATAGACATTTATATTTTTATCAGAAACCACCTTGAATAAAGTTTAAAAGTTTAGTTCAATTAAATTTTTCAAAAATGCTTAATCAAAAGTGCATTGTATTTGAAATCCAACGCAACGATCGGCTTTTATTCCATTGCATATCAATTATTTTTAAATGCAGTACCACTAGTTCTTGTAAATGTGTTCTAAAGCAAACACCTAATATAAAATCCATTGTAATATGGCACCCGTTCAAGAGCTGGAGGCGGTTAAAGTGGTCACGTTGTATCAGGAAGATTATACACAAGTACAAATTGCACGAAAATTGGGAATTAATCAGTCTTCGGTTTCACGAATACTTAAGCGGTATCGTGAGACCTTAGAGTATAAAATAAAGCCCGGACAAGGACGTAAAAGGTGCACAACCGAGCATGACGATCGATTTTTAAAAATGAATTCGTTACGAGATCGAAAGCGAACTTCTACTCAACTCAAAAATGAGTTACTTAGTGCGCGTCAAGTGAATATTAGTGTCAGAACAGTTAAACGAAGATTAAAAGAAGTGAACCTAACTTCAAAACGGCCCGTAAAAGTTCCATGGCTTCTTCCTCGCCACAAATCCAGCCGTTTAGAATTACAGTCCAATCCACGTTGCTGCAACGGTACGACAATATCTCCAAGATATTTGCATTCGTGCACTTAAGTGGCCACCAATGAGTCCTGATCTTAATCCGATTGAACACGTGTGGGACATTGTTACGACTTATCGTTTTATTTTTGTATTAATAATCACAGTTTTAATAATTAAAATATTGTTTTTTTATTATTTATAATATAATTATTAATTTAAATTCATAATGTTATTTGATATATTTTATTAATTTAAATTCACTTAAAACTAAAACAATTTTATTATTAATTATTATTAATATTAATATTTTGGTCCGCTATCGTCGGCGTCGCAAAGTTAAGAGAATGAAATTCCGTACATTTATTTTGTTCAAAACAAAATATTTATTTTGTATTGTCCAATTAAAAACCCTTAATGTACTACAGTACATAAATCTTTGACACCAATGCGAATACCAACGTTTGCTTATTTTAGTGCGTTTACGCGTTCGCTATTTTCGATCAATAATGTTTATGTAGAGATTCAATATTTCAATTCTAAATATGTTAATCCCCTACATCACCCCCCTTTCAGTTTAAAGTCCCCTGGGTGTTGATGTGAAACCTGTCGGGTTTAAGTTCGTTAACTTAAACCCGACATGATTACTATGATTTTGGCTTAAGATCCCTTCCTTGAATCTGCTTACATAGAAATTATTTTCTATTTATTGTTTGCTAAATAAAAATTAACATGCTTTATTTGTTTAAGTCATTTCTTTTCTATTGAGCTAAGAATGCCACACGTTGGTTTTAAACGATCAATTGATATTGATTGTTGCTTGACTTTGATGTCAACAACAAATTGTTTGCGTAGTTTACGAACAACTTTATAAACACCCTCGTAAGGCGGAGTAAGTCCCGTTCGCACTTTGTCTTTGTGTACAAAAACATATTCGCAATTTTGAAAGGATTTTGGCACGAATATCTTGCTCTCGGTTGCTCGTGGTAGAGTTGGTATGAGATTATGCATTGTTGCTCTCAACCGTTCGATTACAGTATCATGGGTTGGCATAGGAGTGAGAGAATTATCCATAAGAAACTCGCCCGGTAGTTTTAGGGTTTGTCCGTAGACAAGCTCTGCCGGAGAGTACTTTATATCCTCTTTCACTGTTGCCCTAATTCCCAAAAGTACTATTGGAACCTCAGAATCCCAATAAGCTGAATTGCCACGGGCCATTAATGCTGCTGTTAGTTGCCTGTGAAAACGTTCCACCATCCCATTGGCTTGAGGGTGGTATGTAGAAGCCCTAATGCGATGTGAGTCAAGTAGTCTGGTAAGTTCGACGAAAAGTTTGGACTTAAATTGGGTGCCCTGATCTGTTGTTATTGTTGCAGGTACACCAAATCGCGAAATGTAATTATTTACGAACGCTGCTGCAATTGTTGCTGCTGACATATTAATCATAGAATATGCCTCTGGCCACCTTGTGAATCTATCGACACAGGTTAGTAAGTATTGATATCCATTTGATGGTGGAAGCGGTCCTACTACATCAATGTGGATATGCTCAAATCGACCTTGGGGTATCTCGAATTGTCCTAAAGGCGATTTTGTATGCCGTTGGACTTTTGATTTCTGGCAAGATAAACATGACTATGCCCACTGGGTTACATCTTTATTTATACTAGGCCAGAAATAACGAGCTGTAATCAGTTTACGTGTAGCAAAAGCTCCTGGGTGTGAAAGATTATGCAGTTGCTTAAAAATTTCTTTCCTCAAAGGTAGTTTTTAACGCTTGCATAAGGTATGTGTTCAGTCGTAAATTTGACCATATATCAGCATACTCTCGAGCCTTACTAGGATGCACATTAAGATAATTTTATGACTTCCGAACATGTCTTTTCATATTTAATGTATTGAAAAATAAGCAGCCTGCATATCTGGCTAATAAGCTAATCAATCTAAGGTCCAGTCGCTCAAATAATTTACTTTTACCAAAAAACAAAACTAAACATTTTAACAAGTTTAGTGGGGGACTATCACTTTGGAATTCTTTGCCGTTGGAGATTAAACTTTCGAAAACCTCTAGAAAATTCAAAAAACAATACGAGAACCATTTCAACTTCGTGAAAAGACATTAGAGTTGTGATTAGTCTCAAGTGATCTATGAAATCTGTTTTATTCTATTTTTTTATTTTATTTTATTTTGTTATTTTATTATATCTTATTACTTTCTTTTGTTTTATTTTATTATTTTCTTTTATTTCATTCTTTTAATTTATTTTATTTTATTTTATAACATTTAACTTTTATTAGTCATATATGTATTGGGTAGCCACAATAATAATTTTTTCAATTTCATAAAAACTAACGAAATGTTTAATACTAAATATCTAAAATGTAATACTAAAACGCATATGTAAATGAGTTGTATAACTTAAATATGTTAATATGTCAATAAAGATTTAAAGGTTCGGGTATGTACGGACGGTCATCTTCAAACGCCAGTTTGAAATGGCGGCCACAAGGAATGGTTGGTGTGACGAGGATCGAGTGGCAGCGTTAATTGTGGCGTTAAAAGGAAGTGCTGCGGAGCTCCTTCAAATCGTGCCGGAATACGAACGAGAGGATTACGGCAAACTCATGTTGGCTCTGGAGCGCAAATACGGAGGTGACCATCGACGGGAGCTACATCGTATGGAGTTGAAAGGACGATGTCAGCGGGTTGGAGAGACGCTCCAGGATTATGCGGCTGATATAGTGCGGTTAGTGCACCTCGCCCACTACAACATGGCGAGCGAATACACAGAGCGGATCAAGATTGACGCTTTCACAAATGGAATACGAGATCCCGATACGAGACGTGCAGTCGTATTGTCGCCAAAAGCAACGTTCGCGCCAACCATCGCATGTGCACTAACCAATGAGACTGCAAACAACATCATCAAACCAGCAGTCAAGGTACGTCGGGCGGAAGAGGAACCAGCAATCGGTCACAAACAGGGCAATACCATCAAACCGACAGATAACTGGAGGACAACGAGATTCCGGGATAATATATAATATAATATATAATATATATATATATATATATATATATATACAGGGTGAGTTTCTTAATAAATGCAGGGCTTTTATGTCGAGAACGGTGCTAGATAGGAGAAAATTACTTATAATGAAATTTATTAAGAGTCGAGGGGGACGTCTAGTGGTGATCTTCAATGACATTAAAACTCATTAGTTTCGGAGATATAGGCTAAAGTTAGGTTTTTTTAAATTAGAACCTATACTTTTGAGTGTTTGTCTTTATTAAGCAATTAAAAGTAAACACTTTTTGCTCACACATCATTTTTGTAAAGTGTATGATTTCAGAGATATGAGCAAAAATTGATATTCACTTAAGCAATCGAATTTTCCCTAAGTTCTACAAATTAAAATAGAAAATATCAGATGTTCTTTGACTTATTACTTATTTTACTATATATTTTACTATATTTTACTTGTAACTTATTTACTTTATTTTACTTTATTTACTATTTTTACTTATTTTACTATATTTTACTTATAATTGCATAATAAGTCAATTAGATAAAGATGATACTGATGAAAGTTTTTGCTAGTACGACTCTCTGAGTCGTACAAAAAAAAACTTTCATCAATATCATCTTCGTTTATTTTGGACCCGAATGCACAGTCTTTTGGAGCTGATAAATTTATGAATACAATTTGGAAATAATTGTTCAAAATTGTATTCATACATTTTTATTAAATTTACACTCTAAAAATTTTTTGTTGAAATTTACTACAATAATTGTAGGTTATCTGTTGCCTTCAATTATTGTAGTTAATTTTCATCGTAGTGTGATTTTAAAAAATCACACTAAAAGCGTGTGAATTATTCACACGTTAAACGTGAGTAATCGCACAATTTAATAGTGAAATTTCTATTTTAAATGTTGAAAAATTACTCGTATAAATTGGAAAAATCCGCTTAATTAGTGTAAAATTGTACTATCAAGATTTTTGAATAAACAGTGATTAAAAATGGCCATATTTCATAATCCTTTAAAGATTTGATGACAATTAATTTTTATAATTTGAATAATTTTCCATTCTGTATTATTTATCTGATATGAAATCTTAACCTACCCTGACCCTCCAACGTTGTGTCATTGTCTCATTACAAAATTTGTTGACAAAAAATCATATCATTATCATAACAAGGTTCGTTCTTGTTTATTGATTGATCGTACTATCCACATCCAGTTTGTTTATAAGTCGGGTTGCCAACATTACTCTAGCGAATTTTATTGTATCCTAAATTTAAAACACTCCAAAGAAAATTAACGCTTCTATTTGGTAATTGCAACAAAAATAGTTTTAAACAATTTTTTAGTTGATAATTAACACAGAAAAATTGTAAATCACTACTGCAGAGTAAAAAACGGTTGACTTTTCGGGAATTCGCACAAGTTTTGAGTTTTTTTACTACGCTTTTCATGTAAACTACTGCGATTGAGTGAATAACGTCATTTTTCAATAAATCACAACGCGAGTGTGTAAAATTAAACGTCGTTGTGTATTTTACAATCAGAATTTGTGGTAAAATACATATTTTTTAGTGTTTATTCACTATTAGTTTTTAGAGTGTACCTTTTGTTTTGAAAGAAAATAAACTTTGGCCATGTTTCCATTTTTTTTAATTACCTCAAATCTACAATAAAGGCATATAAAAATTAAAACCTTAAATTTTTGAAACCATAACTTGAAACTTAATTGCTCCAATAGAAAATGATTTTGAGTGAGGTTCAAGCAATTCATTTTGTAAACAAAACATGTTTAGATTTGATAAATGTGGTTATGCATTTGTTGTAAATTTTTGTCTTATATCAATGTCTAAATTGTTTTTATGATCTATTCTATTAAAAATAAGTTTGTGTCTATAAAACAATAGTTGTTTGGCGATTTCACTGAAAATTTGAAGTCATTGAATTGTAAATCTCGATACGAAAGTTCATTTAATTTGTAATCAACAATTGCGTATGGGTTTTGTAACTCATTTAATGTTGATAAATAAAGATCTATTTCGTATAATGTATTTGTAAGTTGTTTAAGTGGTTGGTTATGCTTTTTAATGTATTTTTTAAATGTTCTCAATCTTGAAAGCGGTATACTATATCAAGATTTCCAAACTTTAAAACATTACCGGCTAGATGAATTAAATTGTGCACGTTATAACGTTATGGCTCATTTAGTTAAAGAAAATCGGTTACATATTGTTGCAGCATATCAGAAGCACACGTGTTGTCATTAATACATTCTTCTGAATCACAAAGTAAAGTATTATAATTGAACAAACCATCAACATAAAATGATTAAAATATTTTAATGGTAACACGTCTTTTCATATTATTGGTCCCGTATAAAGCAGAAATAATTGCAGTTTTGTTGCTTTCCATTTGTAAATTTCTGCTAATGGTCTAGGTTTTCGAGAAAATTCTTTAATGACATTAAGCTTTATTCTTTCAATTCTTTTTTCGAAAGTTAATATTTCAACTTTATTTAGAGAGTATGGAGCTTTTTAATTCTAATCCAATACTCAATACATTGGCGCATTACTCTGAGTAGAACACGCTTAGAAACATGCATAGAATTCCACCACAGCACCACTGCTTGTCGTAAGAGGCGACTAAAATTGTTGGATTGTTGGGCTTCACCCAAATCCATAAAACTTTATAATTTATTTTATTTTTTTTCTTTATAATTTTTATTTTACGAATATTTACTTTATAATTTTTATAATTTTTAACTTTATAATTTTTATAACGAGTAATTTTCGTTCTATTTATTATTTCGCCCGCGTTAATTTATTTTAATTTTGTAGTTTTGCTTTAATTATTTCAATTTTTATTTTTTGTTGTGATGGTTTTTTCGCATGTTTGCGCACAAAAATGTTTTTTTTACCATGAGTATTAAAAATTAAAAATCCCCGAAAAATGCCTCGTCGGATCGCGGGGCGAGGCATAATCCTCGTAAAGATACAATTGATAGCCTTACCATCCATTTTGCCAATGTCCGTGGACTCGTGACTAATAAAAATTGCGCACATCAACATCTCGACTCACGCAGACCCGACATATTAGTGCTAACTGAAACCAAAGTATCTCATAACATCTACGAGAATGAATTCTACTTCAAGCGCTACCAGTTCGAACAAGCATTCGAGTTGCAACGTGGAGTGTGCATATTCATTAAAGACCACATACCGTACGCTCGACATCATAAATACGAAATCTTCTCAAAGACCGCTCAAACTATTGTACTTAAAATATCCCTTCCTAATAAAATCCTTTTTTTAATTAGTTTATATAGATCCCCCAATCAAACGGATTCAGAAACCATGAATTTCTTCGAGGTTTTGTCAGACAAATGTGATGACATTCGCAATCAACATCTCTACTGCGAATAAATTATGGTTGGTGACTTTAATGCCCACCATAAAGAATGGTTGAATCACCAAAATACGAACTGTGCTGGGCGTCAGACGGAGAAGCTTGCTGTTTCGCATGACTTTACGCAGATTGTAAGTGATTTCACATTTGAATGTCAACATTCTTTAAGTAGTCATATTCTGGATCTCTATCTTACAACAATTCCGCATTCCATGGAAGCGCGTGTCGAGTCTGGAATTGGAAATTCTGACCACAACCTGATAACAGTAGAAATTTCTGTCGCAACACCACCAGAATTTAGACAGCAGCCAAGGCGTCTATGGCATTTTAACGAGGCTGACAATGATGGGTTACGGTCATTTTTTCAACATTTCCCGTGGGAGAGCCATTGTTTTTATAACAATCAAATAGACGACGCCGTTTCCAATTTCACCAAAACCGTTCTACATGAAATGAATAAATATATCCCATCATCCTTTTCCAATCCCAATCCTAATTTTAAAATCTTTTCAAAAGAAGCCGCCAAAACAGCCAGACAAAATAAATCTGCTCACAAGAAATATAAGCGCAACGAAATTTCGTTTGAAGTATATAAGGCCATACGTAACAACTGTAAAAAAATCTGTGCTAAGGAAGCGAAAAGAGCTGACAACAAGAAAGCCGCTAAGGCTTCCGAGTTGAAAATCTCCGATCGCAACTTTTACCAGATGGTCGCATCGGTTGCCAATATTTCTAAAACATCTATTTCAGTATTGAAATGTGCAGATGGTGCTTTGGTGGTGGATCCATATTTGCAGGCCGACTTACTGGCAAACGTCTTCACTTCGAACTCGACCTTAGTTGTCCCAGATGGAGTTACGCCTCCATCAATTCCGTATTGTGGTTCCAAAATGGATCCTGTCAATATCTCGGAAGAAATTGTCTTCAGGAACCTGAAGGCAATGAACAAAAAAAAGGCCACCGGACCTGACGGAATTCCTGTTCGAATATTGAAGGAGTTTGCCAGTGACTTGGCTCCAATATTCACTAAAAATTTTCTCCTTTCTTATAAGCAAGGGAAATACCCGAACGCCTGGAAGAGTGCGATGGTGCAACCGGTTCTTAAACGTGGTTGTGATAAAACTGACCCTTCAAACTATCGGCCAATATCAATTGTGTCAGCCGTGGCTAAAGTTTTTGAGAAATGCATTAACCAACAACTGATGCATTACCTTGAGATTAATAAAATAATTTCAGATAAACAATATGGCTTCCGTGAAAGCCGCTCCACAACCGATCTCTTGACGTATGTTACAAACAAATGGAATCTCGCCCTTGAGCACCACGGAGAAACCTTTGCAATCGCCTTGGATATATCCAAGGCTTTTGACAAGGTTTGGCATGAGAATCTCATTTGTAAACTTGTGGCATACGGCATGGATTCGATGACCATCAAGTGGATAAATAGCTTTCTCAAAGACCGAAAGATCAACGTTGTGCTAAATAGGAGATCATCAACGACACACTCCCCAAATGCCGAAGTCCGGATCAGTTTTGTCACGTACTTTGTTTTTGTTATACATTAATGACTTGTTGGATAGCACTGTAAACCCTATCCACAGTTTTGCCGATGATGCAACATTGCACTCTTCTATTTCATTCGAGGTCGAGCCTACTCCTTCAGAGTTAAACGGTAAACGGCTGGAAGTTGTCACTTCGCTTAATTCCGATTTAAGTACAATATTTAAGTGGGGAGTTAAAAATCAGGTCAAATTTAACGAGAAAAAAACACAAATATGCACATTCTCGCGTAAAAGAAGTCACAACGAATACCCTTTTGTGGTAAAAGGACACGTTCTCGTGAGTTGTGGCTCAATTCGTCTGCTTGGTGTTCAGATTACCAACAATCTAAAATGGAATGAACACATTATCGCATTGGCCAAATCAGCTTCACGTAAACTCGGGTTCCTTAATAGATGCAGACGGTTTTTTAAATCGCATCAGGTTCTCCGATATATAAAACCTTTATTAGACCGTGCATAGAATATTGCTGTCAAGTTTGGGGTGGAGCATATGGCACTGCTCTCCAGTTGCTGGATAGAGTTCAGCGGCGTGCCATCCGAATAATACGAAACTTCAGACTTACGAAAGATCTAGACTGCCCGCAGCACCGCAGAGATGTTGCAGAACTCTGCGTGTTCTATAGATTAATAAATGGTAAATGTTCTGCAGAATTAAAGGAGAAAATACCACTATTTGTTGCGCCAGGACGAGTAACACGAGGAACGGTTAATGCGCATAGGTTTACGGTGAAGCTGCCGAAACCTCGAACTGAAGATGCAAAGCGCGAATTTATTTATCGAACATCTAAGAAGTGGAATTCGTTGTCAGGTTTTCAATTTCCGTTGAAGTATAAAATGCACAAGTTTAAGGCAGCTATCAACATTTACTTGAAGGATCGCGCGTTGGGTGCAGGAGCTCTGACAGTTACAAGGAGCTATGTCAGTCTAAAAGTCCGCCCTGCACCCAACTAAAACAAAACGTAAAAAAAAATATAACTTTTGATGATAGAACCATTCCGATGGAAGTATACGTGGTATTAGGATTCGTGAACGTCAATATAACTTTTGATGATAGAACCATTCCGATGAAAGTATACGTTGTACCGGCTCTTCAACAGAATCTATACTTATGTTGTGATTTTTTAGAGGCCTTTGGTCTTCAGCCTCAGTTAGTTTTGCATATCTCATTCGATTCAACTGCTCAAACTTCCAAGGGTCCAAATTCATTTACAATAAAAGGGGTTCGTATATCTAGACGATCTTTAAGTCAGAAGTGAAACATTCGAGGACATCTTTTGTTAATGAAAGATGTTGCTTGTCGTTTAGCTAAGGACTAACCATCAATGTCGGCAAAAGCAAATTCTTGATAAAAGAGATCGAATACTTTGGATATGTAATTGGGGAACTAGAATTCTCTACATATCCCGATAAGGTAAGGGCCATTACAGAATTCTCCGTTCCTCGAACGGTTCGGCAAGTCCGCAGATTTTTGAGCGTCACGGGGTGGTATCGTCGGTTTATCCGAGAGTACTCTTCCCTAGCTGCTCCTCTAACTGACCTTCTGAAAAAGGGTAGAAAATTTAATTGGAATGAAGAAGCACAGACATCGATGGATAATCTTAAAGCACCTCTCGTTAGTGCTCCTGTACTAATTACTTCCGAATTCGGAAATCAATTCTTTATCCAGTGCGATGCGAGTTCAACAAGCATCAGAGCCGTACTTTTTCAAAAGGATCAGGAAGATAATAATTGTCCAATAGCCTAAATGTCCCATAGACTAACCACGGCGCAACGTATTTATATAGTGTTACGGAATTAGAATGCCTTGCTGCCATTATGGCTATTAGAAAATTTCGGCAATATGTTGAGGGCTTCCCGTTCTGTTTGATTACGGATCATTCGAACTTGCAGATGGAAGATGGAAGCCTTCAACTCCAGGGTTTTGATTTTCAAATAGAGTAGGGAAAAGGCTCTCAAAATTCCGTTCCGGATGCGATATCTCGCGTGTTCATGAACGTAATTCACCTCACTGATAATGCCTTGAAAATCGATTTAGATTCTCCTTATTTCAAAACTTCATCATATTTGAATCTTGTCAATCAATTAATTAACTTCCACCACTAACCGTGGAAATCTACTATTGTCGGATGGTAAAATCTATTTTAAAAAACCAACGCAAGACTCGGAGATGTTGGCAAATATTCCTGAATGGAAATAAACTGAGCCAGTCGAACTAAGAAGTGTACTGATTAAATCCACTTTTCAGTCAAATCAGTTTTTCATTAAACAAAGATACTCGATCAATTTAATAATTGTTACAATTCGTGGCTACGATCCACATCCTTAACAAGTCTTTTAAATGCTGGGCAATAAGCTAGTGGATTACCTTTTTTTTAGTGTCATTCGTCACTTAGGCTATACTGGCCCATTGTGACATCCCACTATATTATTTGGATTACCTTGCTATTAAATAAAAAGATCATTCCCATATGTCTTTAACATGATAGATTTCCAGATTTTTTTTCGGTTGGGTCATGATCATTCTCAAATGTGTTTAACGTTTTATTATATATCCTAAATATTTTGTTTAAAAAGTACCATTTCCTACTGGTATACAATTTAGGAGACAATTTGGTGGAAAATTGGTTTCACTTATCACATAATGGATAAAATTTATTTTTAACTTAAAAAGAAGTAACTTTTCAGTTGCGCTTGTATATGTCGATTTGCATTTGAAATTATAACATTCCAATCCTCAAACTGTTTAATATCTTAAGAAGTTGATACTCTTTCCTTATTTGTAATGTAATGCTGTCCAAGTATTACGAAGTGTGCGTGCTTTCATGAACAAAATTCCGTAACGCTGAACAAATCGCAGGAATATGTTTATACCATATGGTTTGTTTGAATATATGCTCGAATAACGGCGAGTAGCGATTGACTTTTTCGGAATCGTTTTAATGAGGCTTAACATAGATGTTTTGAGAGTAAATATGAAATAAAGTGAATCCCATTGTCACTAAAGATATTTTCCGGTACCAAGTAAAGACAACGAACAGGTTGTAATATCCCAGGGACGATTAATTCTTGCGATACTGTTTATAAATGCAGCGGGTAATAACATATTATAACTCGGTTAAGAACACATTATATATCTTCGTGGCGAGTAGTAGCATCAACGTACTACTAAAGAGTTTTTATGATTCCAAGATGAGAAGCTGTTGGATGTGGTCAATGTGCACAAATAGTTCCTATTGTTTATGCCCAAAGGGAGGATAATTGACGCTTATTGTTACGAAATGTATAAACAATTTATGATCCAGTAATTTTGACAATCGACCGTATAGTGGCAAAATTTGAGTCTACGTTTTCGCTACATAATGTTCCGGTGCCCTCGAGAGCAAGAAATGCTCGAAAAACTGTTGAAAACATCCAAGCCGCCAGACTTGGGCCTTTCTGTGACATCAGTGTGGCGCATTTTACGTAAAGATCTTGGCATACATCCGTATAAGATCAAGCTGACACATCAACTAAAGCCGTTAGACCATTTGAAGCGACGCCGATTAAAGCATGTGAAGTTAGCCCATTTTTTCATCCCAGAAAAAATATAAATTTTCATCAGACAACACTATTCTATCCTATCCCAGAATTTAATAATAACATATAGATAAAACCAAAATAAAAAAACCTTACAAATGATTTCATATATTTCACAATATCCCATCCCAGTTTTTTTTAATAGTCGAATTTTTTCCATTTTCTTACATTTCTATATTCAATAGTTATTGTAATATACTCATTATATGAAAAACTTCAAAGTGGATTATCTCCAAAGAACTTCGAGGGTCGGAAAATTTGAAAAGTGTTTCAAATAGAACACTATCATAGGCAATTAGAAACCATCTTAGAAATACAAGTCTATGGTTCAGTTTTCTACAATTGACCATTAATTGACTATGGGCCCATAGTAATATAATAATATATGAAAAACTTCAAAGTGGATTATCTCCAAAGAACTTCGAGGGTCGGAAAATTTGAAAAGTGTTTCAAATAGAACACTATCATAGGCAATTAGAAACCATCTTAGAAATACAAGTCTATGGTTCAGTTTTCTTCAATTGGCCATTAATTGACTTTGGGCCCATAGTAATACTATATGAAAAACTTTAAAGTGCATTATTTCCAAAGAACTCCGAGGGTCGGAAAATTTGAAAAGTGTTTCAAATAGAACACTATATCATAGGCAATTAGAAACCATCTTAGAAGTACACGTCTATGGTTCAGTTTTCTACAATTGGCCATATTTGACTATGGGCCGCGAAGATGATTGTTGATGAAGATGAAGTGTTTGTAAAAAGTACTAATACAACTAATGTCAAATCACTAGATGTGCTACGTAAAGTACGGTCTGAAGCACTTAAGTCAAATGACAACCATGAGAATGACTTAATTGATTTGATTGATGAAATATCGCAAAACAACAACACTATTCAAAGGTTCAGCATTAAACCAGTTTTTATAATAACTTACGGCGAGACCCAGATGGAAATATTTAAGATTAAAAAAAAGGAAACAAACAATAATTTGGTAGCCTCTTTTGGTGCTACAGGAGGTTTAGTGAGAAACCCTTTAAAAATTCAGTCGACTATTTTATATTATGCTCTTGTAGTTCCAATGACTGTTAATAACGATGAACCCAACGATCCCTTTCCTATCACTGATATGGTTAGTTCCAGTCACAGTTTAGATACTATTGGAGGTTGGCTAAGGTATTATAGAATAGAAATTGAAAAGCAATTTAAAATGTGGCCAATAATTAAAACAATCGTAACTGATTTTAATTTTGCACAAATAAATGCTGTTCTTGATGCCTTTAATAGGATGGTCATAAATTAAGGTAATTAACTATAATTACCTTAATTTATGTCATCTATCATTAACAACACCCAATGTTACAGTTCATTTAGTTAAAATACAATTGTGTGTTTCACATCTAATGCATTGTATGACTGCTGATGTAAATAGAAGCTTTACAAGCTTATCTAAAACTAATATATTAAAAGAAATCATAGCTAGTCTATATATGATCGATGATTATTGTTTTTTAAAAGAAGTATGGCTAAATATGTGTATTGTTTTAAACAGTAAATATCTTACTATATCCGTTTATGATGCTATGGATTTGCTTTTAAAAATATACAACCAGAACTTATCGGCATGAGTCATTTCAAAAACAGGAAATATGCTCTAAAGAAAATGAAATGTATGAGTATACTCGGCAATTAAATGAAACTCTATATTTACAAAGTAAATTTTTTCAAGATTTTAAAATAGTTACAGTCTGTCTCTCCTGATAATAATGATACAAATATTCCATTAAATTTAAATTACAACCCTACATTCCTACAATTATTTTTAAAAAAGTATTTAACATTTCTACCGTTTTGGTCAAAACTATTTAATGAAAAGATATACAGTAATGGAAACGTAGAAAACTACTTTCTGTCATTAAACGTAGATTAAGTAAAAAAATGTCTTTAGGAAATTTACCAGCGAAGCCCTTAAATTCATAAAGGAAATAAACACTCAAAATACATATTTACTTAAACGAAAACAATTAGGAATACCAAAAGTTTTCGAAAAGCCTACACTTACGGAAGAAAAAATATCGAAAAAATTAAAAAACGTTGAAGAACATTATTTGTTTATCGTCTCTTCTACAAGAAGAAGAAATGTGGGGAGGGCAGCCGAAAATTCCAAGAAGTTACTTCTCACTTAATTCAATTAAAAAGGTAAATAAACTAAAAGATATTGATAAAAAGGGTTCGATAATTGAATATTTAAGCGGACAATCATCACAATATGTAAAACGCAAGAAGTCTAATGGCAAAAGTTCAAATATGTCTATGGTTTTGAATTCAAACCATTTATGTTTTCTGAGAAACGGTCGAATGAAAACAGACCATTACCATAATACATGTGGATTTGATGCATTTCTGCAATGTATTTTGAATATTAGCTCACCAGAGTTTAAAAACAAGGACAAACATTTTTCCAATTTAGTTATAGCTTTAGCAAATTGGAAAACTAAATCAGCAAAAGTACATAGGCATGCAATATTAGCTAAGCTATATGGATTGAACTGGGATTGTACCAGTAATATTACGAAAATATCGGACTATTTTTTAACTGAATTAAATTACTCCAGCATTCAAACTAGTTTTATATGTCAATCGTGTAATAAAAGCGGAAGTGACCACTTTAAATATTTACCAATTGGCCTTGAACAACTGGATAGGATCGCTGTACAATTCCTACAAAATTGTATCAAAGAACCAGATACCTTATATTGCTCATGTGGAGAAGAAAAACATATCGAACAAATTCATTCTAGTTCAACAATTTTTGTTTATTGTGAAACTAGTGTCCAAGCTAACGAGACAATAAGAATATCAAATATACCATCTCAAATAAACGTTTATAAAGAAGATTTCATTTTAACTGGATTTGTCAACTTCATAAGAGATTCGTGTCATTATACAGCTTATTGTTATCGCAATGATAGATGGGAGAAATACGACGATTTATTGGACCATGCAACCAATATCAAATTTCGTCACACCCACAATGTAAGTCCTCATTTACTTATATATCGGAAATATAGCAACATATAATGTGATAATGGGAATGAACAATTAAAATCGAGAATGAATCGACACTGCAAGCACTTTTTTTTATTTTCCAACTAATTTTTTTTTGTAAATATATCTGAGGTCAAAAGGTAATATATTTTATCTTGAGATAAGCTTTTTACCTTAGAATTTGATAAATTATCAAAATCGTGAGAAATAAACGTTGGTTTTAACGTATTTGATAAAAACTCAATTGGTTTAAAAGTCACTCAATTATAAGCTGAGCTTCAAATTAATTATGCACGGATGATAAAGTTTATCTCAGATAAGATGTTTTAGCTTTTGACCACAAATACGTGTATATCAACTGTAAATATTTGATAAATTATATGAGAATAATATTTGATTAACAATGACTATAATTGTTTATTTTATAAAACCCATCGAAGTTTTTTGGAGATAATCCACTTTGAAGTTTTTCATAGTATTACTATGGGCCCATAGTCAATTATGGCCAATTGTAGAAAACTGAACCATAGACGTGTACTTCTAAGATGGTTGCTAATTGCTTATGATAGTGTTCTATTTGAAATACTTTTCAAATTTTCCGACCCTCGAAGTTCTTTGGAGATAATTCACTTTGAAGTTTTTCATATAATGAGTATATTACAATAATTATTGAATATACCGCCCAGGTGGCACAGTGGTTAAAGCTGTGGCAGTTGGAGCGGGAGGTACCGGGTTCAAATCCCGATAGGGGCAGGATGCAAAAGGGATTTTTCACCATCTGATTACGATCGGTGGTGTTAATGAACACATCTATGACCCTCTGTTGGAGTGCAGAACTCATGGGCCGACCCATCTTCCATGTCAGTACTATAGGTTGGCATGGAGCTATGCAATGCGCAGATGGTTCTACGAAAATCGGACCTATATCGGACGTCTTCGATTTGGCCGTTAAGGCGCATAGTAGGACGTAAATAAGCGAACCGCGAAAGAGCTGGGAGAGCCTTGAGCCCCAAAAAAGATAGCATAAAATAAAATATAAAAAAAACTATTGAATATAGAAATGTAAGAAAATGGAAAAAATTCGAATATTAAAAAAAACTGGGATGGGATATTGTGAATCGTATATGAAATAATTTGTAAGGTTTTTTTATTTTGGTTTTATCTTTATATTATTATTAAATTCTGGGATGGGATAGAATAGTGTTGTCCGATGAAAATTTATATTTTTTCTGGGATGAAAAAATGGGCTAACTTCACATGCTTGTCGATTAGTGAATTGGGCTCGTGTGATTTGACACCTCTAGATTATTTTATTTGCGATTATGTGAAGTCATTGGTCTATGCTTGTTCTATTCTAGAAGTTGCACGCCTGTAATTTTAGGTAGTTACATTTTAAATATTAATTTGTGAACCTAAAAAATATATGGTTATTTCGTGTAGCTGCTTCAATAAAATTAAAACATTCACACCGGTTGTAAAAGTGTCATAAATTTTAACAATTAATCGCGTAATATTTATATAAAAACTAAAATAATGTTTGAAAAAAAAACGAATTGTATTTCGAGAAGTAACTATGTAATTACATTTAACATTAAACGATTGTACTAGTACATAAATAAAACAAATTGTAAATTAAAAATATAATAATAAAATAGTTCATCTGATTAAAAATCAAAAAATACTAAGAATAAATAAAATAAATAATAAAATGAAGTTGATGTTTTAATTAAAATAATGTGCATATTACATTATATAACGAAAAATTAAAAAAATAATAACAATAATTTATTTGTTAGTTACATCAAAACCCTCTACAATCAATCAATATTGCTTTGGTTACATCAACTTTACTCTAGTTAGTATCTTGTTGGTACATGTGTAAGCAAATGTTAACAGATCAAAAATGCATTTCGAAATTTTTTCCTAAAATTATTTCGAACTTTATGAGCTTTAACGAGATAGAATAACATAATATCTAGATCGGCCCTATAAGAAATCCATATTTAACACAAACGTTAATGTATCACGTAGTATATTCACTATATATTATCTAGTTATTTTCTTCTATAATAATAGTGTTGAAGTTAATGCGGTGGATGTTCTATTTATTTTTTAAATTCTAAGAAACAAAAAATAAAATAAAGCTGGAGTAAAATGAAACCACAAAAAAGGAACACAACCACGTAAAGCTTTGAAAAGTTATATATTCCGTACACCAAAAACGTCTCAATTGCATATGAGAAAAATAATTTTTTTGACTTGTCCTGATATGCTGGTTGTGTACGTGTCTTCATAAATAACGTTAATATTGCAATTTTAAGAACTGTAACACTAGTTTATAGTAATTCTGAAAATTTGTAAAGTATTTATTATTACTTGTACGTATACATGCACTTATGTATACATGGACTAATATGTGCACTTATGCATTATGAACTGTAGTTATGAACTGTAGTTACATTATAAAACGCATTGTAATCAATAAACAGTATATTGTACAAGTGTCATTAAAGTTCCTATTACATTACATCTTACATCATCTTTAAGTTTTTACACTACCTGATGTTTAAAAATAATTTTAAGCTTGTAATTTCGGCTAAAAATCGTAATTTGTTTCTTGATAACTTCTCAATGTAATAAAGTTTGCCATTTTGATATCTGTTTGAATATTAATTGTTCACGCCCACAAACATGTCACATATAATACATATATAAATATGTCTCAAAATGATTTTGATATAAATTTGTATTTATATATAATACCTTGAAAATCATAAAAACATGAAGTAAGAAAACGTAAAAATATTTCTTTAGGAAACATGAAACCAAAAGAAATGCTATGACAAGGTCATTAAAAATGGATGTAGGTACGTATATAATTTTGAGATATGAATACCTTGAGACAGTAAAAAATGTACGGTAAAATGTAATTAAATGTTCATATTATGCCTACGAATAACTTGCATATATGTATAGTATAACTGGCATTATATAATTAAGTATATTAAAAAGTTGTTCGTTAGTATTAAAATTATAACACTGTTAAAACAAAAATAAAAATTATGAAATAGCTAAAATATTTTAACTATCTTGTTTTCGTGTTGTAATATATTTCAAAAATATGTTTTAATTTCACTTAAAAAGAATGTTATGTTTGTTCATTAGTTTACACTTCCTTCTCACTTTGAAATAATTATTTAGTTAATTTAACAGTTTTCTGAATTGCAATCATTGTACGGCTACTTGCAGGTATTGTACTTGGAACAATAAATAGAAACATGTTAAATTTTTGTTTTACGTTATGCCTAAGAACTGATAAATCTTCGTATTACTTTAAGAACATTTATATGTCCTAGGTTTTATGTGAGTAACGGAATTCGTATAAGAACTTATATAATTTTAATTCATATTTAAGGAGAATAAAAAAGTAACGATGAAGGGTATCTCTCAAGTTGTATTAATTTCATTCATTATTTTTAATTACAATCAAAATAATTATTTATCATTAATTATTTTCATTGTAATTATTTTGATACTTAAATAATTTAACTCAAATAGAAAATTAATTATTTAATAATATTATTTCATTTAATATAATTTCGTTCTGAATAATAAATAGTATAAGGATGGAAAGAGTACTGAATTTTTAATGAATTATTAACAAACATTAAATTCAATTATTACATAATAATTTGCATAGTAACATTAATTCAAACTTCACGCTTACAGATACAACTATTAGGCATAGAATTCTTCCCAAAATCGCCGCTATTTTAATACTTAGTTATCATCGAGTTCAACTTTAGTTTTGCTACTACTTGGCCAAATTATATTAATCCTTACAGAGGAACGTAAACCGAAGACCGATATTCTTATAGAAAAGTTAGTTTCAGGTATAAAACGTCCACGGCTAGATATTATAGTGACAGCTGGACTATATGGTATATATGCTTGGTTGACAAAATCTGAATTCACCATGCATGAACACGATAAAATATACAAAACCGTTCTAAAAGGAAATAAAACTTCCCGAAAAACAATAGCAAAAATGATTTTACCTTAACAGCATTAACTAACGCAGGTATGGTAAATGAAGGGTTTATCATCACACAAATTCATCTTTTTAGAATATCCCACACTTGATGTATGGGATTTCGGCGTGGATTATTCACTGACAGTTTATTGCAATAACAGTTTTATCTCTCAAAATTTTTTGGGGACGTTAGTGATATAAGGCCTAGGACTATCCTTAATTAAGATTAACTCTGAACACAGACTTTGATATGGAGTCTGAGAACTAAAATCACAAACTTTTCACTAGGTTTTGATCCTTCATCACTGACTACAAGCTCTATTTTCCCCCTAAACCAATATTGGACTTCTACAGAAACGATCGGTTTCCTATTTACAGACGTCAGCATATCGCTCTCCAATAACCATATAGGCCTGATTCAAACTATCACTGGTACTCAAACAAAAACCCTATTCACCCGTTAATAGTACGGCCTGCCAATGTCGCAACTGCCAAGTACTATTTTCTTAATAAAATTTCAGTGTTTCTGTACGATGTTTTGGGAGCAAAGTGAGGCGGATGGCTGCTTTTCTTGAACTTTTTCCTGCTTTTATGAAGTGATTGCTTTACAACGAAAATAAATTTGAACGGAGTTAGTTTCGAATCGATTCGGCTGTCCTTTCCTGTCTCTTAGAGAAACCAATACCATGCGTCGGTTGTCATTTTAAGTTCAAATGCTTTTTCTACCCAATCCAGTAGTTCTGAAAAGTGAGATACCCCCCATCAATCTTGCTATAAATTGTAAACCTTTTCCCTGTTGGATCAGTGTTTTAACTCTTGCCACCACATAGCTGTTAGATGAATCCTAACTTACTCAGTTTGTTGATTTATTGAAAAAAAATATTTTCACCTACTTTGCAATTGAAAACAAATTAATTTTGATTAATTCAATTTACGGAAAAGTATTTTTCCCTTTATTTTTGGTATTGTTATTAACGGGAAATACTTCTGCCGGTAACAATTAAGTCTGATTTCCATTATGAAAAAAATACTGCCAGTAGTTTTTAGAAAAATCAAAGGGAGAAAAAATACCACTAAAGTGACAAAGATCATTTTACACTTTTTTCTTTTAGTAAAACCAAATGGATATATTTTGACAGATGCTTTTATAAGCATAACCAATAAATTTTAATTTTTTTTTCATTGAAAAAATAGACTAAAAATATTTTGAATCTATATACAATAAATTTAAAAAAACTAAACTTAATATAATTATTCATTATTTCAATTATTTCCACAACGAATTAAGATGAATGATACAAAACGAAATGTTAAAAATATGAATTGACCATAAAAAACTACTGGAAAATGCTTCATATTTAAAAAATGACTTTTTTAAATATAGCTTCACTGCATAGAAACTATATATCATCCATATACATTTTTCCTGTAAAATATTTTTCCAGTACTCAATAAAAATATTTCTCTTGATATATTTTGTCAGTAATGCTATAAAAAATTTCAGTAAAGGCTGATTTCCATTATGAAAAAAATTTGTCAGTATTTTTTACTGCGAGAAAAAAAATTAAAAATGCCATTAGAGTGACAGAGATCGTTTTTTACTTTTTTCTTTTTTTATAGAGGATATATTTTGACAGATGCGTGTAACATAACCAATAAATATCAATTTTTTTTTATTTTTGAAAAAAAAGACAAAATACACTTTAAATCTACAACAATTAATTTAAAAAAATAAACTTAACATAATTATTCATTATTTCAATTATTTTCACAATGAATTAAGATGAATGACACAAAAGGAAATATTAAAATTATGAATTGACCATAAAAAATCATCCATCTTTATTTTTCCTATAAAATATTTCTCCAGTACTGAATAAAAATACTTCTCTTCATATATTTTGTCAGTACTGCTGTAATTATTTTCTCAGTAACCATAAAAATTTATTCAGTACTGAATAAATTTTTTGTACTGGAAATATTTTTTATGTCACTCGCACTTTAAGAAAAATTATATATTTTATCCCGCCTTGACCATTTTGTCGGTATTTTTTCATAATGGAAATCAGGCTTAACTATTAAAATGTATTCAGTACTGAATAAATATATTGTACTGAAATTATTTTCTATTTTTCTCGTAGTTTTTTATAAATACTCAAAGTGAATAGATGCATTTTTCATAAATATATTTTTTTAAATAATTATATTTATTAAAAGTGCAAAGTCAATAACTATACTCACATAACAACCCCAAACAAAATATTTTTTTTTGAAACCATTAAGTGTAGTGTTCAGAAAAAACATTATTGTGCAAATCATAAGTGAAGTGTATGCACTATAACATGATAATGACCTAGATTTGGGTCATTATGCATGAAATCAATATCAACACCAAAGCCAATCGATAATAATGATGACTTACTTTTCAAAAAGGTGTTGCCAAATACACCCTCTTTGGAGGTTGGCCCAAATGATTCTTAGGTGGGTCAATCATTGTTAAACATTGGGCCAATCATTGTAAGATCACCAAAATCTTCAACTGAAAATATATCTCAGTACGAAAAAGAAAACGCCGAGCTCCGCGAACAACTGAGAGAAATAAAGCAATTCACTGCAAAATTGAAAGAAGAATTTACAATCTTAAAGAAAGAAAATGAATAACTTCAGAAAGCTGTAAAAACACCAGCAGTAGTTGAGACGACACCAAAACCTATAATCGAGGATGTCAGTGGTCCATTCCATAAGGATGAAGAAGAACTTGAAAGAGAAACTAATTTGGACTTACATCAAATTAGAAGACCAAGCAAGAAAAGGAAAGGTCAACGCTCATCGGAAATGGCAGAAAATTTACCTTAAACTTCAAAAGATGTTTCTAGAAGTCAGATAATATTTAAAAAAACAACTGATTTCTAAAG
This sequence comes from Tipula lateralis, assembly GCA_963932295.1. Lineage (NCBI taxonomy): Eukaryota > Metazoa > Arthropoda > Insecta > Diptera > Tipulidae > Tipula > Tipula lateralis. The sequence goes on from OZ010738.1 coordinate 131,682,193, forward strand.
AACAGCCATCTAAACCAAAACAGAAAGTACCTCCACCAATTAGCTTCGTTGGAATATCTAATTATTCCACTATACAATCGATTATGAAATCGGTTACGACAGCTGAGTATAAACTTGTATCTCTAAGCAATGGGGTCTGTGACGGATTCTAACACCTATAGACCTTTAGCTACGAAGCTAAATTCCGAGGGATATCAGTGGTTTACCAATGAGGACAAGAATAATCGTTCAATAAAGGTTATGGCTAGAGGCCTTCACCGGTCGCATATCGCAGTGCAAAATTGTCAAGGTTTTAACCATACTTAGAAATATTGCCAAAGAAATACTAGATGCGTTAGGTGTGCTGATAAACATCATGCTCAAGTATGCCCGGTTTGTAAAGATGTTCCTGCAAAATATATTAATTGCTTACAGCCACATCCCGCAAATTATAGGGGATGTGAAATAGCTAAAGAGCTACAGAGATTATGGAATAAATCACGAAAGCAAAATTCAGTAATACACTGAAAAAAATCCTACATTTTTGTTATGAAAATCGGTATAAATGTAATGAAAAATACATCAAAACTGCGCCCATGTAAAAGTACATTCATAATACAATGTTCGTACATCAATATAATCAAGAAAAATACACATTTATTTTACATAAAATTTATAATTCAGGTTGTTGTATTTATGTTGTGGTTCACGTATGATTTACAATTAATTTTAATAAAAATGTAGCTTTAAATATTTTTGAAGAATAAATTCATAATATTTAGGTAACAAATTCTTATTTTAATGAAAAAAATTGAAATATTTAAAACCAAATTTCATTATTTCAATGCAAAGATTCATAGTATTAAAGAAATTTTAAATCATATTTATGAATAAATTTTTATGTTAGTTTTCGTACTTATGAAATTATTCATATATAAAATGATATATGTAAATCATAAATATAATTGTTACTTTCATAACTATTATGAAATATTCATGCAATTTAGGACTTAACGTTCATCAACAATGAAGTAAATAAGTAGTATTTATGTAAAGAATCTTAAGGACAAAATTAAATATTATATATAAATATATATATATATATATAAATATATATATATATATATATATATATATATATATATATATATATATATATATATATATATATATATATATATATATATATATATATATATATATATATATATATATATATATATTTATATATATATATATATATATATATATATATATATATATATATATATATTTATATATATATATATATATATATATATATATATATATATATATATATATATATATATATATATATATATATATATATATATAAAATCTTCCTGTTTATTTATTGGTAAAATGAAACACATCATATTAAATTTTTAAATTTTACATTTATTAAATAAAATATTGAAAATAAATCAACTTATATGACACATTAATTTTAAAATTATAAATACAATTATTTCAAATAAAATTAAGAGGTAGCTATTACCTTTTTAACAAAACTTCAATTTATTCTAATATCAAACTTACTTTCAAAGATTAATTTTTCATTACACAAGTAGATTTATAAAATTATGTTTCTAAAATTTCTGATAAAATTCTTCGGTGCTATAATGTAGGACTCTTAGAAATTTAGTGAAGCAAAAGTTTCACTCTATCTAAACAAACGTATTCAAGGTTTCCAACAGCGATTATATGTATTGTTACGATTTCGCCGAGTGGTTATTCTAATAATTTATCCGGTTCGATCACTGGATTGTGAATATTAAACTCGCAAAGATTAATTTTCAATTAAATTTATTTCCCACAAATATTACACAACTATTTCACAAATAATTCACTAATATTTATTTTCACTCTTATTTTACACAATATTTATCACTACTTTTATTTTAACACTTCACTTTTTATCACTTCCCGATATTAACACTTTGAAATTCAAAATTGAACTGATTCGTAACTCAAATGTCTACACGTATTTATACGACGCAAAGGCTTGTAGAACATTCCATTATTTTTCTTCTCTAACTTCTCGAATTTTCGTTGCGTCGTATTTGGTTCGCTCCGCCTATTTCATTATTTCTTTTTATTTTGTTCGTTTATGTAAACATTTGGTTACAGGGTAATCCCTACTGTTATAATTTTCTTTTTAATTATCACAGGTGACATCTGTGATTCGTGACACTACCCTCCGCCCAAACCTTTCGTCCCGAACAGGATCCAGATCTTTTCCTCTATAGAACGCCAGTCTATCCAGGTGTATAACCTTGGGTTTTCCTCGTACTCCTCGTTTGATCCTATAGATCACGTCGTTAGTTCTGACCTTGTACGGCCCCTCCCATCCAGGTTCTAACTTCTTGGATAATCCATTTCTTCGTTGTGTTCCAGGACCTCCATCCAATTTCCCACAAACAACCGTTTCCGAGTGTGGTGGTCGCTTCGTCCGATGATCCAGTTTGATCCTCCTTACGACTGGCTCCTCCCCGTTGTTCAGTTCCAAAGGCAGTTCGACATTACCGTAGCTCAATGTTCCTCGTCCAAAATCCAATACGAATCCATTTCGTTTCATGAAGTCCATTCCCGGGATGATCTCATCCACAATATCCGCAACCAGAACTTCATGTCGAAAACTGTTGTTCCCGATTCGTATTGCCACCTCCTTCTTTCTTTTAATAGCTGCACTGTCGCCTGTCGCCGTTTGTAACTTGAACCCTTTCATTGTCTGAACTCCATCCGTGATGAAATCTGGCCGCACAATCGTTCTCGTTGCTCCAGTGTCCAATGTTATCATACTGGATCGTCCCTCTACTTCGCCTTTCACCATCAAGCTATCACCACCTTTTGCCAATCTAGAAATGGGGATGAAGGTTATGGAGCATTTGGTTGTGGGAGTCAGCTTTTGCTCCTCAAAGCTGACTCTTACTCGTTTAACGCCTTCGTTGTTGTTTGGCGTTCCTCCCCGGCTGCTGGTTTTCGTTCCTCCGGTACATCGGCGATGGTGTTCTCGCCCGTTTGCGCCTTATCTCCCAGCATTCCCTTGAGATGTGTCCTATTTTATCACAAACCCAACATCTGATTTTACTAGTTCCTTCCCGGAATCTCGTTGTCCGCCAGTTATCTGCTGGTCTGATGTTATTGCCCTGTTTGTGACTGATTGCTGGTTCCACTTCCACACGACGTACCTTGACTGCTGGTTTGATGATGTTGTTTGCAGTCTCGTTGGTTAATGCACACGCGATGGTTTCCGCAAACGTTGCTTTTGGAGACAATACAACTGCACGTCTCGTATCGGGGTCTCGTATTCCATCGGTGAAAGCGTCGATCTTAATCCGCTCGGTGTATTCTCCTGCCATGTTGTAGTGGGCGAGGTGCACTAACCGCTCTATATCAGCCGCATACTCCTGGAGCGTCTCTCCAACCCGCTGACATCGTCCCTTCAACTCCATACGATGTAGCTCCCTTCGATGATCTCCTCCATATTTGCGCTCCAACGCCAACATGATTTTTCCGTAGTCTTCCCATTCGTATTCCGGCACGATTTGTAGGAGCTCCGCAGCACTGCCTTTTAGCGCCACAATTAATGCTGCCACTCGATCTTTTTCACACCAACCGTTCGTGGTAGCCGCCATTTCAAACTGGAGTTTGAAGATATTGAATGGCGTGGTTCCGTCGAACGTTGGTGGCTTCAATTTTATTGAGCTGGTTGGTCGAGTAACTTGAGCACTGCCGTTGATTTTCAAGTCCATCAGTTCTTTCTCAATCTTCATGATTCTCTGATCTGCCACCTCAGATTGCTGAAGACCGCGAGATTCAAACTCCTCCAGTTTACGCTCCATTTCTATTTTCACTGTGTCAACTTTTGTGTTCAGCGTAACGGAAAGCTCTCGAAATTTCTCGTTGACACATTTTTCCTGCTGCTCCAACCGTTCGATAATGTTTTCTTGTCCGGTTGATATTTTTCCCTCGAGGCCGCCGATCATTTGTGCCTGTACGGTAACCATTTTCGTTTCGAGACCATCGATCATTTGTTGTGTTTCACGTTGCATTTGTTGCATAGCCGCCAACAATTGTCCCATATCGAAACCTCCAGATGTTATTGGAGTAGTTTCTTTAACGACGACATTCTGGTCTTCCACTCTGGTCGTTGACTCTGTAGTCACCTCAATCGCTTGCACCTCGGTTGAATCCGGTGCCCCAAAATTAAATTCATGTTGATCTGGGTCAACATTATCTTCCAACAAAGCTGTACGGAGTCTCAACTGCAACTCATTTCGGTTGCCCACAGTTGGTAGATTCCGTAGCCCCAACTCCTTCTTCAAATCTGCCACTTTCAAGTCCAATAATTTCATCTTGGATATTCACAATCCCACCGCTGTCACCAATTGTTACGATTTCGCCGAGTGGTCATTCTAATAATTTATCCGGTTCGATCACTGGATTGTGAATATTAAACTCGCAAAGATTAATTTTCAATTAAATTTATTTCCCACAAATATTACACAACTATTTCACAAATAATTCACTAATATTTATTTTCACTCTTATTTTACACAATATTTATCACTACTTTTATTTTAACACTTCACTTTTAATCACTTCCCGATATTAACACTTCGAAATTCAAAATTGAACTGATTCGTAACTCAAATGTCTACACGTATTTATACGACGCAAAGGCTTGTAGAACATTCCATTATTTTTCTTCTCTACACTTCTCGAATTTTCGTTGCGTCGTATTTGGTTCGCTCCGCCTATTTCATTATTTGTTTTTATTTTGTTCGTTTATGTAAACATTTGGTTACAGGGTAATCCCTACTGTTATAATTTTCTTTTTAATTATCACAGGTGACATCTGTGATTCGTGACAGTATGTTTAGATGGAATACTTTACTTTTTTCAAAATAATTTATATAGTCTTCAATTTCATGTAGACTGCTGATATAAACCATACCTTCGTATACATCTTTAATAGTTCTTTTGGCACATTTATTGTCCGTGTTATCTTTGATACCAACTTTTTAGTAGCTTCCATGGATTCAAGGAAGTGTCAGAGAAGATAAATGTACTGTAGTTTCATCTATAAATAATAAGATAATTTATTATTATTATAAGAGCAAAACTGAATTATTAATGGATAGGACTGTAGGACTAAGCGCTAGACAAGAATCCAGAACACGCTAGGTCCATTCCTACAGCCGTTTACACAAAACGATATTAGTTAGGAAAGTTTAAAGGAAGGTTTATTAGTTAGGAAATAACGATCAGCTTACAAACACCTGGCAAAGCGTTAAAAACAATTGTTAGCACAAAATAATAACATTTCTAATAAACTAATCTGCAATAACCAATCCGCATTTTTTAGTGCTCCACACCTATCTGCAAACAGTTCAATTAGTATCAAATTAAATTAATTAAAGTAACAAATACACAATTCTGAAATTAATTTATTAATGAGGAATCTGTAATAATATAATTAATTAGTTTTATTATTTGTATTAAGCCAACTTTTATACAGTGAGATAACAGTTTATAATACCAGCACATAGATTCCGGTTCGATGGAATTTTTTCATGGAATGAGATATTGTTTTAAATGAAATTTTTGTATTCTGATTCAGTTGAATGAGAAAACAAATTCCACTAATGTAAAATAAAATGTCATAATTTCTCGTCGTGCAATTTAGTAGTGAAATCAAAGAAATGGAAACTGTTAGTACCAAAAAAATTGGCAAAAACGTTACTCTAAACCAAAAAGAAATGTTGGTAACATATTTAGAGGAAAATGTGGATTTAGCTCGTGGAAGGTACGTTATTACTGACGTATAACGTGTTAAATTAAATATAATTTTTATTTTCTTGTAGATATTTGCTTTTATTATAGATATGATAGTATGGCTGGAATAACGAAATGAGTGATAAATGGAATGTGGTTGAGGAATTATTAAACGGAGCCGGAGGTGCGAAAAAGGACGGTGAAAAGTGGAAAAAAACTTGGACGGATTTAAGGTATGTTATAAAATTATAAATCTTCAGTTTTTGATGAAATTTAATTTCATTATCAGAGATAAAAATCATGGTCAACCAAAGTGGAATCAATGGTTTAGGCCGAAAAAAAAATTTCTCCGATTTGGAGGAAAGGATAATTGATATTATGAGCTGGAACGCCGTTGTAGGGGATACAAATGCGGCGCATGAATTTGGCTTACCCAATGTAATTAGATTAATAATAATGTTATTTACTTTACTTGATTATTATTTTTAGAATTTATCACGAATGGATCATGTTCCACCAGCTTCGTCGTCATCATTTAATGATCGCACTTCACCATCAATTCCAACACCAAAAACAATTTCATCCAAGGCCCATCGAAATTCTGGGAATTACTATGCAGTGCGACCAATATTAAACGATGACCTCAATCCACGTCCCGATGTCCGCCGACCGACTTCATCAACTGAACCACACGCCACACAAAAAAGCGCAGACCTCGACAGCTAGAGGACGTAATGGAAGAATACTTGCTAGTCGACAAAAAGCGAAATGTGCTTTTAGAACGACGGTTCGAACTAGAGGAAGAAAAAATTAAAATTGAAAAAGCAAAAGTGGAGGCTTTGAGCAAATTGGCTGATGCATTAAATAGAAATTTATCAAATAATAATGCAAAAAATATTTTATATTAAAATTAATTGTATATTAAATATTTTATATCAAATAATAATTTATATGATTCTTCTCTCGAATGTTAGAAGCCATCTTTCGTACTCATCCGTCAAGGTCCAACTCTCACATCCATACATGACAACGGGTCTGATCAACACTCTGTACAGCTTCGGCTTATCGACATCGTTTAAAAAAATCGGATACCGCCTAAATAACAATGACCCCCCGCCTAAGTACCCGGATACGAGATTGAGGATCAGCATGTGGAACGTGCAGTCACTAAGAAAACCTAGCGTGTTGGACGGCCTTATCACATATACAATAATATATATGTATTTATGTAAATAATTATGTATATATTTATTTATAAATAAAACAATATGTGTATATATTTGTAATATATATTTGTATTTTAAATACTATTTCATAACTGAATAAACTACACAAATAACTCGTCGCGAACAACTGAAACATAATATGACATTAAAATTCCATGTTGGAATTTTTCTCTAATTAGAACTTGTACTAAAAAGAATATCCCACAAAACGACCGAGAATACAACTTTGTGGAATGGTATATTATTTGACGAGAAAACGAAATATGAAATAAACAAAAGTCCCATTCCATTTCATTAAACCGGAATTGATGTGCAGAACAGTACATTACTATTTTTTAAACTGGAAACCGTAATTTTCATCTCCAATCTGAAATTTCATAATTTATTATTTAATGTATAGTTTTATATGTAAATAATTTGATAGAAAATTATCATTATAAGGGCAAAACTGTAAATAAAAGAAATAATTTAATTTGAAAAATTTAATTGTTAAGTTATTTGAAAATTTAGAAATGAGATAAATTATGCATTAGTTGGATTTAACAAATAATTCAAAAATAAAATGTAGATAAATAAAAATATCCTCACTCTTGATAACCATTTTATATCCTAACCATTTATATCCTTGCTATTTATGTCGTGTAGTAAATGCATCTCATAAAATATGACAGATATTCGCTTACGAACCTAAGATCTTTAATATATGGTTCAGCATCCTATTTCTTAATCTAAAGGCAAACTAAAAAAGCAAATTATGAAGAACAAATATATTTGCAGTGCTTTTGAAATGTTGCAATTAATCCAAACATTTCATTATAATATACACATAAATATAAGAAAACACGTGTATACAAACTAACGATTTAACACATTAAACACTTTTACCTGAATTATATTTAACACATTTACCTGTAGTAATTATATTGGTCCAAGAATTCTTATTTGTATTATCACATAAAATACACTTAATTTATTAATAATATAATTTTTTGTAACACGACCGTAACATATGAATGAAAATAAAAAATGAATAATGACACATTCGAATTTCCGTTTATTGTCGAAGGAATTAAACGATTTAATGAAAATTGCATAAATAATATGAATAAATCGCAAAAAGCATGCAGTTTATTCATACATAATATGAAGAAATTCAATTATACGATTGAATTGTAATAGATTTGAACTTCTTCATACACATTATGAACAGTTTCATGAAATACTTTTTATAATGTCCAATTTGTACACTTAATGAAGTTGTTCATTCATATTACGAACCTATTTCTTGGTACAATTTTTAACAGCGCCAATTTTAGTAAATCTAAAAATAACGCCGACTTTAATGAAATTTAAATCCAATCGTAACAATGGAATACATAGTTGCGTTTTTATTATTAATGATTTAATCCTTTATATTAGTTTTTTGTTCATTAATATTATGATTCCTCCATATATTTGTTCACTAGATAATATGATCAATCATAAATATAATGTTTTCATAAATTTTATCAAACTGCACTAATACTTTAATCAAATTTCAATGTATTTTCTATAAAGTTTAATAAAATAAATAAAGTTAAAATTGATGAAGAACGTTTTTAATATTAATGTACAAATAAACAATGATTCTTGAATTAATGTACGAATTTTGAGCTAAAATTTGATTTTATAAATTTGTTCGATTATATTATGACGATTACATCAATAATATGAATTTAAGTCGATGAACGCGATTCATAAATATAATGTTCAAAATTTTTTTCAGTGTACCGGAGAAAACTAATCAACCTTTCACCAAAGCGGAACCAAATGAAACGGGAGAACGGAAACTTTACTCGCAAGTGGTAATGCCGAAATCTATCATTTCAAGGAGCACTGTGCTTCAAAATATACTAATAAGCATAGAAGCACTTAACATTAGACTAGCTAAACAAGAGAAATGTCTTGAAGCCCTAAGTAATAGGTTAGACAAGCAAGTCTCTCTAAATGAAATGGCATTCATTCTCTATTAAAATGTCTCAAACAGCAATAAATAAAACATTAGGAATAGTAAGCTGGAATGCAAACGGGCTAATGCAACATCTTCCAGAACTAGAAAATAGATATATGCCTAATATCTGAAACCCATTTGACTACAACTTCATTTGTCAAATTATATAGATACAGCTGTTATCATGCCATTCATCCAGCAGGAAGAGCAAGAGGAGGATCGTCAGTGGTAATTAAAGAATACATCAAACATTATATAGATCTTAAAATTGAAGAAGAATTTATGCAAGCAGTCACAATAAAAGTATATATAAATAACAACAAAGAATATAGCGTACGTCAATATATAGCCCTCCAAGATTTAACCTGCTAAAGGAAGACTATTGCACATTTTTTAAATCACTTGGTTTCATAATAGGAGGTGGTTTTAACGCAAAGAACACATTCTTGGAATCAAGAGTAACCTCTAAAACGGAAGAGAGTTGCTTGCAGCAGGACAACAATGCAAACTGCGATTTTCACCTCGGAGATCAACCAACATATTGGCCTACGGATAGAAACAAATTACCCGATCTTATAGACTTCTTTGTCAACAAAAGTATAGACGATAATTACATATACTTAGAAAGCAGCGACGGGATTATGTCAGATCACACACCTGTTATTATGAAGATCAGTGCAACGATTAATAAGAAAACAAGTCACCATGGCAAACAAACAACAAAACCTGCTGGGGAAAATTTCAGAAACTAATTGAGGATAATATTAATCTGCAAGTGCCAATTACAAATCCGATACAGCTAGAAGAAGAAATAGAACAATTTAACAGCGTCATACAACAAGCGGCGTGGAGATGACGAAATACAACAAAAAACACGCAAAAATGTTATTTATCCCTTGGAAGTTAGGGAATTGGTAGTAGCAAAACGAAAAGCAAGAAAAGCTTGGCAAAGGAATCGAGTGCCTGAATATAAAACTACTCTAAACTTTTTGTCCAACAAACTAAAGATGCTAATTAAAGAAATAAAAAATGAATCCATTAATAATACCTAAGTAGCCTGTCTGGGGAAAAAGATACCGAGTACTCCCTTTGGAAAGCAAAAAAAAATGTTAAACCTAAACTTCAAATGACTCTGTGGTGTCGCATGGTATTTTGGTGCTTCTTCACACCTCGCTCTTAAATTTATTTGTGATTAATTATCTAAATTTAAACTGGCACCTTTAATAGATAGTTGAGTAAAAACTCATGTAAATAGTTTTTTTATATAATTCAAGTTAACTTTGAAAAACAATGTTCGTTAGTTTTTCATTGATTTTGTAATGAGTTTTTTTCTGTTCCTTAGTACGATAACTTGTATTAAAAAATGTATATCAAATTTAAATATAACTAATTAAATATCCTGATTATGACACAGAATTCCTTAATCGAATCGAAATAAAAACACGCATCAAAAATACTTCTTAATTAATATAATACACTATAATACAAATATTGTGAATATTTTATGTAAAATATTAGTACAAATAATTTATGTAATTAAATATACCGTGAGTCTTATTTATATGCAACCATTGAAACGAGGAACAAGTCATCACCGTGCTCACCACAAGATTTCACAAACGTATCAAAATCCTAAGGACATGGTTCAATTCGTATTAAGCTTACCAAAACTCCAGTTAGAAACAATGATGGAACTTGAGCTATAAGCGCAAAGCAGAAAGTAACATTGTTTGCAACTCATCTTGAAAACACGTTCCAGGCTCTACCTAGACAAACAGTATGTGAAAACATACCACCAGTACATAAAGTGGACAACTATAATATAGCTGCTGTGGCAGTGCAAGAATTAAAAGATGAAATCAAAACTAACCTAAATGCAAAGAAATCTCCAGGATATACTTAATTACAGGACAAATTATAAAAGCCCTACCTAAAAAAGGAATACGAAAGCTACTCTAAATAATTAATGCAGCTTTCAGACTTAAACACGTTCCAAATCAATGGAAAGTCGCTGAAGTAATCATGATACCCAAACCAAACAAACCATTAAATGCCAAAAATTCGTATAGACCGATTTCCTTACTCCCAATAATTTCAAAAATATTCGAGAAATTACTGCTTAAGCGACTCAAACCAATAATTGAAGAAAAAAATCTTATTCCACCTCATCAATTTGGCTTTAGAGAAAATCATTTAACAATCGAGCAAGTGCATCGGATTACAATCATAATTGAAGATGTACTTGAAAAAAAGAAAGTTTGTTCTAGTATTTTTTTGGATGTAGGTAGCACAAGCTTTCGATAAAGTTTGGCATAAAAGCTTGGAATACAAATTAAAACAAGATTTACCCAAGCAATTCTATGAAATACTTAAATCTTAAATATCTAACCGGCAATTCCGTGTTAAACTAGATGGTGAATACTCGGAAATGAAGAAAATATCAGCAGGAGTACCACAAGGTAGCGTTCTGGGACCAACTTTATATGTACTATATACCTCTGATCTGCCAACGATAGAAGAGACAACTATAGCAACGTTTGCAGATGACACAGCCATATTAGCAGTTGCTGATAACATAAAAGAATCCAATGTTCATGTAAATTTCACCAATAAAAAGGTTGATTGGATACCAGTTGAACTAAACTGCCAGCAAATTCCATATGCAAACACAGCAAAATACTTAGGCATGACTCTTGACGCGAAACTTAAATGGAAAGAGCATGTGAAAAAGAAAAAAGAAGAATTAAACATTAGATACAGAAAGATGAATTGGCTCTTAGGAGGAAGTTCTGAGCTTACTTTACATAATAGATTGCTACTGTACCGGCAAATTCTTAAGCCTGTATGGACTTACGGTATTCATCTTTGGGGCTGTACAAAGTAAACAAACGTCAATATCATCCAGTCATTCCAAAGCAAAGTCCTACGTGGAATAGTTAATGCAACGTGGTACATGAGAAATGACAACATACATAGAGATTTGAAGATGGATTTCGTTAGCGTAGAAAAAAAAATACGCAAGACAACACATGTAACGGATTAGTCAACATATAAATGCTGAAATTCGCCGAATGTTGGAAGACACAAACCCAGTGAGAAGGCTGCAAAAAAAGGAACCACTTGATCTACTAGATCCAACATCGGCTAAAAATATAATAAAATTATGTAAAAGGTACTAGCCTAAGGACTATAACCCTTCAATTGTAGATTTAAATAATAATGCAAGATAAATTACTAGATGATTTGTAAATCAGTTGTAATAAATAAATAATTAAAAAAAAAATCTCGCACTTTAAGAAGAATTACCCACTCAGCCTACAAAAAAAAATTTTATTCATACGATTGGTCGTTCTAATCGTATCATACGATTGGTCGTTCCAATCCGCCAGATACTCAATTGAATCTCCGATGGTTGGTATATGAACTAAACACCATAAAAATAAGGCTGCGTCCGAAATACATAATAAACTGTAACAAAATTGTAACATATTATTGATAATTAATTGTGAAGACACCCGAAGTTGTACTAATTTTTTGACAAAATTTTTCTTTATTTATTATTATCTTTTCTTTTACCTTTATCTCATCATTTGAAAAATGTTGTCTTATTGAACATGTTTACGCCCCATTTTAATATAGGTGTAAATAAGGAAGAATTAAGCGATAAAATTTGAAGTCTTTGGATAAAGTACCCGCTACATTCGGAAGTCTTCCCGAATCTATGTACAAATTAATAGTTTAACAGTTTTGTTGTCTCAATTGATCTTTTATTTAATATATGTACATACAATATATCATAATTTTATGTACATAGGTTGTTGAATCGCATTTAATTACTTTTATTAAAGCAATAGTTGACAACTGAACTACCTTGAATGGCATTGATAAATATTTTGAAACATTCGTAAAATGTATTTTGTTGTATTTGTATAGAAGACATGTTTTTATATACTGAATGACAAGTGCAAAAGTATAGGCTTGTTGCTCCAATAACCTTGAAATCAAATTTTCTTATTTACAGTTTAATGTTGTACTGAACACATTTGCAGAACTACTAACAACAAATTAACAAACCCAAATATATATATATATATATATATATATATATATAAATATATATATATATATATATATATATATATATATATATATATATATATATATATATATATATATATATATATATATATATATATATATATATATTATAGTTGTACGTAGCAAACCGTTATAAAAATACAAATGAAATTTAAGCAATATAAAATATTTGTAAGCCGTATCATAAGTAACTTAACTACATATGTTTGTGTGCAACAGTAACAAGTATGTAAACAGTTTTAAAAAAAAACAACTTTCAATTTTAATTGTTATGTTGATCTTAAAATATTTGTTGATCTTAAACTACTATAATCATAATATTTTACAATTATATAGTTTTTAACATTCTTAGTGAAAATGATTTTGTCAAATGGTTACCTAAATGGAAAACGTACGAATATGTAGATATTTAAAGATAAATGATTTTGATTTAAAGAAATCGTATTGAAAATTTACATTTTTATAACAGTGGTACTAGAACTTTTGAGTAAACTTTAATTTCATTTATCAACTATTCAAAATTCTATCTATACATACATACATATATCATATATATGTAGAAAGAATTATGAATTATTGATAAAGTATAGTTGATAAATAGTTGATAAATACGTATGGTGTTTTGTATATTTTGGGAGATCACAAAATAAAGGCAAACAAAAATTTTAGAGTCACTCCATAAAATACTGGTTAATCCTTCAGATCATACGTCTGGTCCACATTAATGAGTCCACTGTTTAATGACAAAACAGTAAAAAGGGCTCTCGGAGGTTTTTTTATTAATTGCAAAAAATATCGATGGCAATTCAAAAAATTTTGGCTTTAAATCCGAAGAATGATTAAGAGTCCCTGGATTATTATTCAGAAATTAATAATAATTTTGATGATAGACGCTAAAAAACTAATTGATTGGCTTGATAAAATTTATATTTCTTTTAGCAATAAAAAAGAATTAATCACAAATTTTCTTTTGATTAAATAAATTTTTGTTTTTAGATTTTTGAAATTGGAATTATTATTTCCGATGATTTGTACAAAGGAATTTAGTTTTTTAAAATTATTTGTAATGTTGTGTGAAGAAAGGTTTTTTGGAATACCAACCACCGTGTAGTTTAGTACAAGCTGTATCGTAGATACAGTATCGTAGATACAGTATCGTAGATACAGTATCGTAGATACAGTATCGTAGATACAGTATCGTAGATACTGTATCCTGAGATCTTGAGGTAACTCGTATTTGTAAAGTGAGTTTTGGAAATCGTATTTGGAAATCAGCATAATATCGATTTCGTTTTCAATGAGAAAATTTTGTACTTCAAGTTTATGTTGCGCTAGCCTATTGGCGTTCCATACAACTATCTTAATTGCATTCATTCTTGGTTTTTAATGAGAAGTTGCATGAGAGTATTCATGTTTTGAAGCATGAGACTCATATTAGTCTCCATCATCTGCATACATTTGTTCATTGACTCATTTAGAGAACTGATCATGTTATAAATACCATGGTCATCGCTTGTGTTTGCATTAACAGAGTTGCCTTTGACAGCTTCTGCATAAGATATTTTGGGATTTATGTTTGGAGATAATTCACTATCGCTAGTTTGATTTTTGAATATGTGATTTAACTTTTGGGTTTCGACTCTTTGTCGTGGAGGCATTTTCTTGCTTAACTCCTTGTATACTACACAACCTCTTTAGTTTGCAGTGTGATTTTCTCCGCAGTTACTTCATTTTCTAACCTCTTAGAAAATGAAGGCTGGTTTTTTTTATCTAGCTCACATTTCCTAGTTTCATGTAGGCTGCCGCATATAACACACACAGCTGGAAGTTTACAATAATTTCTAGAATGGCCATATTCTTGGCAGTTAGTACATTGTGAAACAGATTTACGCTTGTGTGGTTCTTCCGCTACGATTTTTCGAAACAATAAGTATCTTACATCATAGATCGGATGATGGCTCTTAAATTTTATTGGCTCTGGTTCCAACTCAACTTTAAACAAAGGTTTTGGTTTTCTCTCGCGATTTATTATATTGATCACACTTTTCACTTTAAAGTTCATAGTTTTTAGTCGTTTGCTAATTTCGTCTGGATGCACAGTGGACTCGATCTCTTTTAAAACCACCGTGATTCCTTTCGCACTCTTCAATCTATACGTGTAGAAAAATTGTTGGTTTTTTCTAAGATGGCTATAATTTTTGAATATGTTTTGCTTGAATTCTAGTTTCACTAATATTGCCACGTTTGATTTGGGCAATAAAGAATACACCGTTGGCTTCCGCGTTGAGTGCTTAACACTTTTCAGGTTAGACTTTAAAATAGCCTCTTTTAGAGATTTGGGACGTCTTGTAACGCTGAAAATGTGACTCTGGTGCGCAATAGTGTTGCAGTTGTGGCGTTCACAAATACGACGAATAGTCACGCCACAATAGTGAAGTATAAACAAAAATAATCGAAAAAAGATTTCGAGTCAAATTCTGTAAATTCGCTAGAACTGTTGCAACATAGCCTCACAATAAATATAGAAACGAAATGCAACATACATCTAGTCCAGTCGCATATGCCTGATGAGATGGATTTGATCTTTTCGATCACACAACGAGTCAATGACGTCATCAGATCGAAACCGGGCTAGCGAAACGAATATTACAGACCACATACATGATGCCATACATTTCAAGACAAACGTCTTCATCGGCTGGTTGATTCAGCGCCCTAGCTGTCAATCAATGCCACTCTGTGGAGTTCAAAGTTTAACTCCCACCATTCATCATTAGCAGTCACGATTATAGCTCCCTGCATCATTATCACACTTCAACATTTGGTGACCCCGACGACCCTGTTTATACACGACCTCCCAACAGTTCTAAGTGCAACAATTTAGCACACAACAACCCTCCTGCCAAAAAATCCGTATTCTAGCGAAACGAATATTACAGACCCACATACAATATTCCATACATTTCAAGACAAACGTCTTCATCGGCTGGTAGATTCAGCGCCCTAGCTGTCAATCAATGCCACTCTGTGGAGTTCAAAGTTTAACTCCCACCATTCATCATTAGCTGTCACGATTACAGTTTGTACACGATTATTTACTCCCTGCATCATTATCACACTTCAACACAGTATCTAGAAACATCAATTCGGAGACGTGGTTCTCAGTTACACATTTTTGCACGCAGTTAAAGGCGAATTTTGAAAACGGATTTGATAATTCTTCCGTACAAAATTCAATTGGTCCAAAAATTGCTACCGAGTGATCCTGATCAACGAGTTGAGTAATGCAATCCTAAGACTGTCTGGTGAAATTGAAGATTTTTCGTTTAAATTGATAATGTTCGATGAAACCCATTTTCATCTCAGTGGCCACATCAATAAACAGAACAGTCGGTTTTGGGGGACACAGAATCTTCAATTAATTCATCAAACATCATTGCATCCACTTAAAACAACTTTATGGTGTGGTATTCATGCTGGAAACATCATTGGTCCCAATTTTTTTTTTAACATTTCCATGGTTGAAGTTTATGTTACTGCCAAACGGTACCAAGACCCCCACGGTCAAGATTCGAAATTTTCTTGTGCTTGGAATGGAAGAGCAAGGACTAGAGGACATGTGATGTCAGCAAAATGAGGCCACAGCACGCACAGCCAGTTCAACAATTCAATTATTGAACGAGGTTTTTCCACGAAGACTTATTTTGCGAAATGGCGATTTAGCATGACCAGCCAAATCTCCGGATTTAACAGCACCAGGCTTTTTCTTATGAGTTTTTTAAAATCAAAAGCTCATGTAAATAAGCCCTAAACGATTCAACATCTTAAAGACAACGATCGTTACGATATTGAAGAAATTCAGCCTGAACTGTTACATGATGTCATGAAAAATGCCTTAAAAAGAGCCAAAAGTTGCATAGTAAATTGCGGTCAAGATTTCAAATAAAAAATGTAATTTAAAAAATTCAATCGATGAATTTAACGAAACTTAATTTTGCTTGCAGTGATATATTTGGTTTTGGTTTTGTATCATATTTTTTCAGTAACTAACTTTTTCGGTAGACATATTCCAACCTAAAAGCACACCCCATTTGAATATTTGTAATATGCATTAACATAGATAGATTTAGAAAAGGTATGAGATAAATTTTCAATATTATATTACTAGAGTTATTATTTTGCCGGAATTAATCTATTAAATTAAATTTACTATAGATATTTATCAATTTAATTATTGAAAGGCTATTTAAAGAGGGTATAACATAAGCTATTTCACTAAATTATTATTCTTAATTATACACATGACTTTACACAACAAAGCTAATTTTATCTTATCACCTAAAACTATTTAAATACGATGTATAAGTACAATAATGTAAGTAACTGCTCGATTTCATTGTTAACTGAATAATTTACCCCACACACCAAACCAATAACAGCTTTTTGTGATTGAATAATAAAACAACATTATTTCCACTTTGTATTTTACCTTTAAAATTTATTTTCTGAACTTTATATATAAGACATTGACGACCGAGTCTGTAAGTTTATTTATAATTCAACCACGGACTAAGTGATCAGTATTTTTGTTTAAAGACTAAAGCAATAAATTATTTTTTGTTTTTAATTTAAAAGAGAAATTTATGATCTAGTTAATGATTTCTGTTATCGTAATATCTTTGGTTTTAAAATCTTGTGTAAACAAAAATGAAATTTTTGGTATGTGTTTCCATTATGTTACAGTGTTTATTGACAAATTAAGTATTATGTTGTGGTGTATTTTCAAAAACTATGAAAATTTGTTTATCAATTATTTTTTATCTTTGACTTGTATTTTCGATTTATAAAAATTAAGAAAATTGACATTCAAAATCAGAAATTAAAAAAAATATGTCCCAGATTTCACTTTTATATCGCATAATATAAATAAAAGTATTGAGTGATTACTAACCTTGAAATTTATTTTTCATTGATCTTAAAATGTTCTGAGACATTGAGAAAAATTGATTTGATTATTTATTTTCTTTAACAATTATAATTTGATATGCATATTTTTCTTGTATCATAAACCTGTTAGTTTTTAATTTGATTTATAATTTCCTCTATTATTTCTTAACTATTTGAAAGGTGTGGTTTAAAAACTGTAGTACAAATATTTCAACGGTTTAACCTTCATAATAACAACAATTACTTTAACTTGAATTAATTTACAACACTTTATATTTAGATAATTGTTCCAGTGTTAATTGTTGCCGTATGTTGTCAACAATATACAACACCTGTACCAATATTAAAACAAATTAATAAACACAATGAAGATGGATCATACAGTTATGGTTATGAAGGAGCGGATGGAAGCTTTAAAATAGAAACAAAATACCCTACTGGAGAGGTTCAAGGAAAATATGGATACGTCGATGATACTGGTAAATTACGAGAAATCGAGTATGGTGCAAGTCGGCGAGGCTTTGAACCAGTTGGGACTGATATTAATGTTCCACCTCCAACATTAAATAATAATAATCCATATCCACTTGGCCCAAATGAAGAAGATGATGGCCAATATCGTGAAGATCCAAGTGTATATTTCAAAAATTCCAAATATAATACAAAAAATACAATTGTTGCACCAACTCCAGCTTATCGACCACAACCACAGGTTTATAATGCAGCACCAAATCAATATTATGAAAACAATATTCAACCAGAACCATACAGACAACCTCAAACGCAACATAGATTCCAATCACCACAGCCGAAATACCAACCCCAACCGCAATACCAACCCCAATCGCAATACCAACCCCAACCAAGTTTCCAATCAAGATTCCAGTCAAACAGTAACTATAATGGATATAATTCTAATAATAATTATAACCACAATGGAAATGGATTACAAAATCTAGATTTAAATTCAGGATCTTATAGTTTAACATATACTGGATAAGATGTTTTGCATTTGTTTCAATGTACGAGTATGTAAATAATAAATAAAACAATAAACCAAAATTTTTGTTAATATTTCCTCTAGATATTGAAATACGTGAGTCAGTATTTATAAGTAAAGCATAATAATAATACTTAATAAGGTATACGTTTTATAAATAAATTAAAAACTAAGATAATAAGATTTATGTTTCTTTTTTTTTTTGATTCAAGGACAGTGTTCGTGGACACACGTTATATATGTACATAATATTAAATATATATGCATATATATATATATATATATATATATATATATATATATATATATATATATATATATATATATATATATATATATATATATATTTTATATTATGTACATATATAACAACTACAAAATTCCAATCCACTGTACGTAACTAAAGTTATAATTATAATTAATTAATTTTTATTTTTTATGAACAGTTTTGTATTATTTCCTATACTCCTACTCTCCACAATCGACTGATGATAATGATTTGTATTGGTATCATTATATTTTGTCGCATAGGTTTAGTCTTAAGGAAAAAATTAAGTACCAATAACATATTAAACCAATAACATATACTCGTACATATGTATGTACACATATTCTAATAATTGATAAATTGGTTATTGCATAGAAAAGTATTGGTTATAGCGAATAAGCAATTTAATTGCGTGAATTAGAGCATGAAATAAAACTATATTAACTTTAACTATGTTAGATTGTATTTCTTTTTATAACTAATCATATATGTGATTAGATAATCTTGGGTATCCGTAACAGAAATATGTATAAGTTTGTTAGTCAATTATACAGATATTAGTTACATTAGTTTGACTGTTTTTGGTTTGATAAAATAAAACAAGATATATAGATTTAAGAGTAATGCATGTTATCTTTGATGATTTTATTTATCATATTTAAAAGTTTGATTTTAAAATTTGAAAGTCAAAATCATGAATATATACTATACGACAAAATGTATGAAGTATAATTTTGGGTACATGAAGTTGATAGTTTTTACAGCTGCATTTAATTTTAGTGATTCTGGGTGCTATTACTCTTATAATCTCGCATGTTCTACGTAAAAGAAGAAAACAAAACGAAAGAAGAACCGGGTTTGTTAATGTCTTATCAATATCATAAAAGTGGTACATTAAAAATGCAAAACACCATAAAGATCTAAAGCTGAAAAATAATATATAAAAAACTTTAGATACGTTGCATATTATTCAATAGAAACTGCGTTCGACACTTCGTTTTTTTATTTAGTTCATAATTCTGACATATAGCTATGTACATGATAATTATACATTCATAATTTTTATTTTTGGATAACTTCCGCACCTCAAATTGTGTAGCTTGTTTTCATA
Source organism: Tipula lateralis (assembly GCA_963932295.1). Classification (NCBI taxonomy): domain Eukaryota; kingdom Metazoa; phylum Arthropoda; class Insecta; order Diptera; family Tipulidae; genus Tipula; species Tipula lateralis. The sequence continues at coordinate 131,702,614 of OZ010738.1, forward strand.
ATGTCAAAATTTAGGTGAAATTAGTGTGTAGAGCTCGTTCTCTTGTATAAATACATAATGGAATCGGTAATAATTTTTCTCGTGGCTTATTATTATTGGCGTTTTTACAACAACGGTTGAATACAAGGATGTTCTTGATGAATGAAACATGCTCAATAACCCAATAATTAAAACAATGTTGGTATACAAGACTAAAGGAAAACGTAAACAATGAAGAATTTCAGCTCAGTTTAAAGAAATAGGTATATATTTTTTGATAAAAAAGGTATGAATGCTCTCCATATTTATTGATTGAGCTGAAACTTTACATGGTTTTCGCCGTATCCGCACCATCCAACATTCTAGCCCCAGGTGTTAATTATTTCTCAAATTTAATAACGAAAAGAACCTTATCGATCATATGGTCCATGAAAGGCTTATATGTTTGTTTTTGAATTTATTCGTTCTTGCTTTATATGAATTTTTTTACGAGAACCAATGAGCCTTCCAATACCTTCATCACGTACTACAAATTAATTGTTATTATTATATTCTACCATATAATTATACAATAATAGAAATATTTTTTGTATTGTTTGATGATGATATTGAAAGGCTCGTGGGTTTTCGGCAATAATACTTTTTCTATATTTATCACACATTGATGATAGAATTTCGTTCCTTTTCTATTTATTAGGCTAATTGTACGGTTCAATGAATTAATTTTTGTATGCAATGAAATAAAAACTATCAAAGCTTATAAAAGGAAACCGTTAGACTTCTTGAGATATTCAAATTGGAATACTTGAATTGATTGCTGATGCAATTTTTTAGTGGAACTTACGAACGGATTTTCTTATGTATACACGAAAGATATTTAAATTACAAGATGATTTAAAAATATCAGTAGTAATATATAATATAATAAATATGTATAATTAAATTGACGTAATTCTTGATATACAGACTTTCAAATAAAATTATTAAACGTATGTAAAATCCTTGATGTACATGTGATCCATAACAACTAGAGTCCTTCCTTTTAAAATAATTTTTACCTAAGCTGTGAACTAGTAAGCTTTGTTGTTAGCTCAAAAATTGGTTTAGTAGGCTTATCACTTACTAAGTTTTTATTTTAAATTACTTCGATTTAGAAATCGAGTTAATTTAATTAATGTCTGAACAGTTGCTAGTGTAAACACATAAAATAATGTCCATTTTCTACAAGTGTGGCCAAAGCCGATTTTATGTAAGATTTTTGACGTTTCACTATGTTCAAAATAGATACCTTAAGTTTTTTCTTTTTTACTGTCATAAATAATTTATAACAATATAATGGAAAAAATGAGTGTTTCATAAAATTAACTTTCCTTATAAATGATCTGTCATTTATGTGGCCATTTGACATCGATTCATAAAAAATTTGCCTTCACCAGTTGCATTAACAATTGCAATAGAAATTAGATCCATAGTATAAAGTAGTTTAATTTTAACGTTTGCCAACTGCACCTTTTATTAAAACCTACCTCAGTTTTGTACCACTCTGTTATATTTTGTGGAACCTTTTATTAAAAATTAAAATTAGATTTGCTTATCTCTATTCAGATAGTTCAAAGACTGACACAAATTGCGCGATGATATAAATCGCAACATTGAAAGTTTAACTCATGCTATATCTTCTTGTGCATATAGGCGTCTACCAATTACAATGTTTCTTATAATGGTATAATAATAATTTAAAAATAATTACAAACTAAGCTTAAATTTCTGCATATTGTCTGATATGTATTCTGATAAATTTTTGAAAATTATTATCAGAGCCACAGTTCATATCATTTAATAAATGACTTCGATATTGTGATAGCCGCATCGCGTATGAAAGTCACCGTATCGAACATTTCAATTCTAAAACTATGAAAACCTGCGGCAAGGCTAATCTTGTTTTCAAGAAACAATCGGAAACGGTTTGCTTAACAATTAATTGTTGATGTTGTTCTATTTTTTTCATCACTTTAAATAATATCGGCCAATGCGAAATATTTTCTGTCCGTTTTTTTTTTTTGTGATGGCGTAAAAGTTTGGGTTTCTTCCTAAGGCCTCTAAATTACCTTTTGTGCCACCAAGGCCGATCACGTTATTTGTGATTCCTTTAGTGTTATTTTTGAAAAAAGAGATGAAGTTTGAAAGTTCAAAATCATGGATAGTCTTTTCCGTAAAATTGGATTGGTTGAGCTGTTTGAACACACAAAACTGCTTAAGGAGGGTAAAAAATTTGCATCATATATTTGGCATTTAAAAATCAACTCTCCCGGCACTGGCACATTCACTTTTCGGTAGTTTAGTAATTTTGAATCATTCTTTTTTTCTAACGTACACTATCAATTTTTTTTGCTAATCTCAAGCCAATATTATAGGGAAACAACCAGTTTTATGGTTGTAGCAACTTTTATCATATTGATTATAACTCTCAACCCACTTTGTTAAGTTCCTCGATTAATTTTAAATCTAATTCACGACTCATTATCTAAAAACAAAAAATAGGAAATGAAAAATAATAAAGTAAGGGAAATTAAATAATTGTTACTTACTACTCATTGCCTTTATATGAATACGGACCAAGTCGCAAATATATATAAAAAATTGAGTTTGTATTTGTGAATGCCTATTCACATTCAAAAGACATGAAAACAATTTTCTGTTCTTTTTTCAACTTTTCATCGTTAAATGAAGCGACAAAAGTACGTTTTTCTTCTTAAAATATTGGAATCATTGTTTATCAATTTAGGGTCATTTTCAGTTCTTAATTTTCGATTTTCTCCAATATCAAACTATAGATAAAATTCGTATTTAGATAACAAGAGAGTATAAATTTATTTATATAAGAGTTTATGACAATTTAAAGTATTTGAATTGGAAATGGTACAAATAGGACAACGACACGGTATATTTCTATAATATAGAAATTCTTCCAAAAATTTACACGAGATATTATTAGGTTTTAATTACTTAACGAGGAATTGTTTATTTTCCTCTATTAACATATGTATATATAATCCATATTAAACATATTACTAATCAAAACAATATTTGAATTAATTAATTTTGACATGTGCTTTATGAAATGGCGAGCAAACGAAAAAACAGGAAAAGGTTTTTTGATTTGAATGATTTTAATTTCAGTATTTAGTGTTGACTTATTAAAATAGGTTTATGAAACGAACATACCCGCCTCTTCAAAACAGCATGTTTTTCGACATCAGTAGTTATTAGAAAAGAAAATTAAAAATTTAATTATATAAGTTAATAAAAACAATTGTTTTTTGGTTTGTATTTTATCTTTCCAATCTGTTTTGGAGCTCAAGGCACTCCCAACTTGTTGTCATTGCGCTTATTTACGTCCTACCTTACGCCACTACAGCCAAATCGAGGACGTAAGGCTATAGGTCCGATTAACGTTGAACCATCTGCACATTGCATAGATCCATACCAGCCTATAGTACTGACATGGAATATGGCATGAGTTCTGCACTAAAATTATAGATGTGTTCATTCACACCACTGATCGTAATATCATGGTGAAAAATCCCTTTTTGCATCCCGCACCTATCGGGATTCGAACCAGATACCTCCCGCTCTAACTGCTGTAGCTATAACCACTGCGCCGTTTGGCGAGTGACTACATAACTTGACGCAGTGACATATAAAATTGCTAAAATGGGTAATCAATATTTAATTTCAACCAAGATTACTAAACTTCATTTATCTAGTAACATATTTAAGAAAGACAATCTTCGACTGTGGTAAATTATTATAAATTATCAGTGTTTTCAATGGGATTTGATAAACACGATTAAAATAACCTTTAGTAAGTTCCCGTCGCAGTTTATACGTTCGCAACCCTTATTATACCGTCATTACCGGAAAAAACATCAGTGATCCTCCCAATTTCCAACATAAAAGTGGAAGGTTTTTGTTCCTGTAACAGAACTAAAGTACCACTTTTGGTATTTGGTTGTCTGATCATTTATAACGTAGTTGCAGTTCTTAACCAACGCTGCCAGAATTTTTGTTATTAAAATTATGGAAATTCATTTTAAATTTCCTTGGATGTGACTTATTTCACTTTTTGAATAAAATAAAATATTATTAAAATATTTTCCTTATCGTGGAATTAATTGCGTAAATTTTTTATTTATATATAATTATTTCGGCAGCGATCTTCCCATCATCAGTATATATTATTCACTCAAATGAATAATATATACTATATACTGAGTGAATAATTTATTGATGATGGCAAGATCGTTGCCGAAATAATTATATATAAATAAAAAAAAATACGCAATTAATTCCACGATAAGGAATAATTTAAATAAAAATAAAAATATTTTAACAATATTTTATTTTATTAGAATTTTTGTAACATAAATTGTACTTTTCCAAGCGGTCGATTTTTAAATAATCCAATTGTGGATGTATCAGCGATACTAACGAATTACCTATTAAGAAATGACATGGAGTTAAACAATTTTAATCTGTTATCTACTGGACATAGGAGACAACGGCCGCGAGTTCATACATGCTTTAATTTACACGAATAACTGTTATGTGCTTGAATATTTGTTGGTGCAGGAGTTATAGCCAATTGTACGCTTTTTATGGCATTTGACCGGTTTAACAGCAGCCATTCAGATCCCACAAAATTGTGGAAATCTAGGAGGTATAGTCAGTTCTTGCATATCCTGATCCATGCAATATCTATTAACAGTATCGTAATAGATATTCGTAGTGGTGCTTTTATCCTTTATAAATCTCTGAACCTACGATTATGTCAACAGGCGAAGATTGGTGAAAATTTGGATCCGCTTAATGGTTGGTTGCTTATAAAGATTTTCATTCGAATGGCACCGATATTGATGGTATATCGTTTGTAATTCTTGGTATTATAAAGAATTGTAAATTAGTATTGTATATTTGTACAATATTTGCTTCACTTGACGATGAATTAATTTCCGAGATAGAAGTGAATGCGTTTGACTTATTAACTTTCAAAAACTGACATATTCTTTTGGTTATAAATTTGGCTTGCGAACCGCTATCAATTAAGATTCGACGTGGAATTCGAAAGCCTTTTCAAACACTTGGCCATTTAACAGCTGTCGCCGATAAAACCTCAGAGTAACTTGTAGAAGTCCGATTTACTACTGCGGTGCTAATAACTAGGGTTTGTCAAAAACAGCTATTTTTAAAAAACAGCTATTTTCTGTTTTAGATTTTGAAAAAACCGTTTAATAGGTATTTTTCAGTTTTTTTCAACAGACAAATCTTAGGTTAGAAATTTCTTAAATTTTCTAATTTTAAACACTATATATTTTCAAAATTCAATAAAATTCTTGTATTATTTATTTATTTATATTTCAGTCATTTGAAATTTCCTGTTGCTGCAGTTGCACTGAACCAAACGACCACTCAATGTGACAAATGTTAGTGACAAAAAGTGGATAAATATTTTTCAGTATTTTTATTGTTTTTTTTAAATTATTTCTGATAAGTTATTTTTATTTCGAATTAGAATATTACAGTTATATCTTCATTTATATTTTTAAGCAGAAATAGAATTTCAATTATTCTAAATAAATAAAATTGTTCCATTTAAATTGCCTTTTCCCATACAACATGATATCAATATCATTAAAATATATTCTTTATAATAAATTTATCAGTTTTTGTTAAATAGTCTAACTGTAACTGATCAGTTTGCTTTCAACGTGAACATCAATCTAGATCGATAAAAAAATAGAAATTTGCGAAAATGGCCGATATTTCGAGTTAGGATAGTAAACCTACAATTAAAATGAAATTTACATCATATGATAGATTTTAGAAATAAACCCAAAAACGCTACTACCAAACGGCCTTAAAAACAAAATGAGAAACATTTCAGTAATAATGCCTGGGTTGGTGGGGATATCTATCCAATAGATAAATTCACTTTCTCATTGATAATATATTTGTTGTACATTTTAGCTGGTGATAAATTCGTAAATCTCATTGATAGGAATCTTTATCGGTTATATATTGATTTGAAATTTTTCAATGTGACCGTAATATTTATCAGTTTAAAATCAATTTTCTTTTTGCAGCAATAAATTTAGCTCTTCTTTCAGCGAGATATTAGCGGTTGACAAGTTTAAACTATAAAATTTTGTTCATGCTCTGAAACATCAACCTCGTCAAAACCAAACAGACGTGATGCTTAATTCCCTGCGAAAGAGATTGTATTTTTGTGTGGAATATTTGAAGAGTCCTTTAAACATCGTAGGATATTCGTAACATCGGTATTACATCTTTCATTTGTGCGTTTTTTTATGTTCTCGTACAGCTCCAAACTAATGCTTTTATTTAAACTGATTATCTTACTATGATTATCTATCATAAATTCGACTACAGTTTCGGCAGTAAATAATGTAGACTTAATGTTTCCACGGCAAGCTTGACCGGTTCCATGACATTTTGCAGCATCTTCAATGCATCATAGTCTAGTCGGTTGACAATATTTATTGAATTTATTTCAGAGAAACCTTTAAAGAGACAGCGTTTTGTCTTTATCAATGGGCAATTATAATTGGAATATAATTTCAGCGATGTTTCACATCCAAATGAAGTTCGACTTCATTTCCAAATTCAGTGATTTCATTATATTGGAAAATTGATTTTGGACTGAAGAATTTCTAATGAACCTCACTGGATTGAATGCCTTTTGTTAAGTTTCATTGAAAAATCAAGATTTTCTTCTTGAATCACTTCAACATCAAAAGCATCATCAAAATTATCACTTGCATAACAATCATTGGAATCCACTTCGTCTTCAACAACTGATTGCAAAACACTATTATTTTTATATAATGAATTTCAGACACCTAAATGAATAGCATGATTGAGGCAATACTAGCCAATCACTTTCATAATTTTCATAAACTTGTAATTAATTGCTGCACCATCTTGCGTAGAACCAACTATATTCCTGTATATAATTTATACCAAATTCTTCAAAACTTTAACTTTTGACGCCATTGTTTCTGCATTGCATGATCCAAAAATACTAACTAAACCTATCTTGTAAGTCTTCTTATCTTCGCCATCATATAATTCAATTCCAAAATATCTCCTGCGTCCAACTGTAGTATATTCATCTATTGTCATGCTTAACCTTAAGAATTTTCATTAAATAACGTGATTTTATTGAACGTACAATTTTGAGTCTATTTTGAAGAATTTCCGTAAAATAATTGTAATTTGTGTTATTTTTCTTTGCAAATTACTTTAATATTTCAACTTTCTTAGCATTATCTTAGCATTATCTAAGCACTTAGGTAAATGATCTTCTGAAAACGCACTGTCATTCTAGAAGCTATCCAGAAAAGTGCGGATGTTGAATCTTCTTGAGGCTGTTTTTATTTCATTAAGTTCCTAAAATGCATATCTTCAATATTCTTCATAAAAGTCAACTAAAAGTTTCGTCACGATAGAAAAGTTATCTTTCGTTATTGGATAAGACTGAATTAAAGAAATGGTCGACGTCCCGTAAACATGAAACCATATTATAAAATATTAACACTTTGATATCATAATTTTCGCGAATCAGATGTTTATACATTGTTTTGAAATTTAACCTTTTAATTTCTTGGCCATTGAATTTTTGGTAAGGAAATTTGTCGTGGTTTAATTTTATTACTATGTGTTTGAAGGCAAGATCGCCTGAAACCAATTAGAACTCAAACAATTAAACCTGTTTGGTTGTTGCACTAGTTCTATTTCATCGATACTACTACGTCATTGCACTTCGAAGTTGTATAATAAGTTTCTTCAAAATCTTCTCTATATTTCACATGTGCGTCGTTATCATTGTCGATAAATGTTTTTATTTCATCAAATTTTGGGATAATATCTTGGATTAATAGCGCCTTCAGCTAGTTTGTTATTATAAAATGTAATTTGTAACTTTAAACCACCGCAAAGTTTCACTAATTCATCCAATTTTTCGGTATCCATTTATGATTATTAATTAATTTAATCAGATTTTGGATATGAGAAATTAACCTAGACATTTAAAACTCAGCAAATATGCAATACATTCGATGTTCTACTGATGTATTTACATAAATATTTGCTATAAAACTACTTTTTCAAGTCAGAAGATCTATTGGTTTAATCCTTTGCAGACGTCTTAATGTCAACAGCCTCTCCAGCAGATAGTATATCTCAATGTTTTTATTCTGCCGGAAGATGATTATTGCTTGAGAGATTTGCGTGAACTTCTAATCGAACTCCTAAACTATCCTAAAAATACAACCACAAAAACAAGGGATTGTTTAGGAAGAACAACACACATGTGTAGTTGGGAATGAAGTATTTCCTAATTCCATTAGTATCTTTTGATGTGTTTTAATGTATTAGTATAAATAAATGAAATAAAGTATTCTTTCTTAATTAAATATGACGATTTTAATTGTATTTAAATATATAAATTTTATAATATCATAATATTCTATTCAAACTAAAATTATTGTAATATCAATAATAATGTTACAAAGTAAACACCTGCATTATAATAATAACATTAAATCAAACAAATCGCTTGATTAATAGTAATTATTCCAAAAAAATAGGTTTCTGTCCTTAACGAAAACTGGGACAAAAGATTGAGAAGACACCGCATTTCCTTGTCGAACACCAGAAGTAATTGCAAAAGTTCTCGATAGCGTGTTCTCAACTTGGACACGTACTGTAAACGATTGGACACGAGATCAGATCCACAGTAATGTAAAAAAAATCTAGGATTTTGGTCCCGGTTTTCCTGAAAGACGGGAAAACTCTAGGAAAGTACCTATGGTGCCAATTGATATTTTTATGATTTATTATAGAATTTTCGAATACCAAACACCCAGAGGACCATTAGAATTTCTAATGATGATGTTTGTCTGGTAGTTCAAATCCATAGTAATGTAAAACCAATCTAAGATTTTGTTTGGTCCCAGTTTTCCTGAAGGATGAGAAAACTCTAGGAAGGTACCTATGGTGCCAATTAATTACTTATTATGAAATTTTCGAATACTAAACCCCTAGAGAACCATTAAAATTTCAAATGATGATGTTTTTCTGGTAGATCAGATCCATAGTAATATAAAAACAATCTAGGATTTTGGTCCCGGTTTTCCTGTAAGACGGGGAAGATCTAGGAATGTACCTATGGTTCGAATCAATACAAAATATGTTTTATTCGTTAATATGAAGTTATACAAATACATATAAACAAGTAAATGGTAGTTGTAAGTTTAGCAAGATTTAAGAAATGCTTCACTCTCATCTTGAGAGCATAATAATTTATTCTAACTGGAGTAATAATTTATTCTAAAACACTAAGTAGAGTTACACAAATAATCGGAGAATTGGTTGATTTTTCGACCACCATTATTTGATTTAAGTTTGGAGTTTCCCCTCCAACAAGAAATACTTTTTGTAATTTATTTTTCCTTATTGAGACTACCGTTATTCAAATCTATCGAATATTTAGAACCATTTTTATTTTTTATTGTGTTTTTTTACCATTTTAAGATACATTGAAAAAACTATTGTTTTTTAATTAATAGGGGGATATGAAAGGCATTCAATTTTCAAATAATTCTTATGGATTTTAAATGACACATGGCGATCAGTCAAAAAACAAAACCAAACAATAAGTTTACGATATTTAAAATAAATTAACAAAGTTCCTGGTCCACCAGACGAAAATGACTAACGTCGAAATTGTCAACTTTATCAATGAACGTCAATTCATTGAGACCATTTCTCTGGTTGTTCACAAAATAATCAATGATATAGTTGGCATTGAAGAGTCGATTACTAACTGTGTAAAACAGCTGGATATGTATATCTTTGATAAGTAGTTAGTACAGTGTTTGCAGAAATCGTTAGTTTGGGTTGTTTTTGCTGTATTTCGTATTATTTAACAAATCAGTTATTGTCTTAGCCACAACTTCGATCAGCATTTTTTATATGTCAAAAGACGATTTTGCTAAAGAGCTTAACCACTGCGCCACCTGGAAGGTTAAATCGAATGTTTATAAAGTGTTGTTTTGGATCAAAACTCTAATGGATGTTTTTCAGAACTGAAAGTTTGTAATAATATTTTTACTGTGGCTGAAAAGTGGTACAAGCTACAGGGAATAAGAGGATGTGTGATCTAAATCGTAATTATTAATTAATATAACTTATAGAACAGAAATAGAAATAGCATGTCCAACTGATTGCCTCGACTAACATGTAAATCGGAAATTAGACTATTCTATTACATACAATGTTAATTTCCGATTTCTAAATATATATTATTTGGTTAACGATATGTAATCGGAGCACGATATGTTCTATTAGACGATAGTGGATATCTGTGCCAATCAACATTAATTCGTATCATAACACCATTTATATAAAATCGGCCGTTGACTAACGTGCAAAATAAAGCAAAGCTGGGTTTCAGACACAACTAAACTAAATAAAACGATCAATAAATCAACAAATAAATATTTTTAGTGATTGCTAGGAAATTTGCTAAAAATTATGATCTGAACAAAGCAAGAGGAACTAAAAGCAAATTTTACTGACATTTCAGAAAGTCCCATCGTGTATTATTTCTTTAAGTAAAATATACTAAATTACCATAGTAAGCTTCGAATATTAAAATATAGTCAAGCTTTAAGCATTTACGGGTTCATTTATTTTCAGAGAATTAATTATATTTGACTTAATTTTTAGATTATTAGCCCTTACTTTAGAATATACTGCAGAAAGTTTTTAAATCTTCACCCATCCAGAAACAATTATTCTAATATTTATATTTATACATCTGTTAGTTGATTATTGTCGTAATATATTTATACATCTATTTTAAATAAATGTAGTTTTAAATTTCGGGTAAACATGTATCTGTTACATAGGTTGCAAATTATATTTCGGGATTTGACAACCCTGGTGTTGCAATCTGTCAACTGACAGCTCTATCGTAAAGTTAGATGTTTTTGAGGTTATACGTACTCAGAACGTTTAGACATACAAGCGCTATTTGTGTTGTTTTTGAGCATTTCTTTCGTCCAATCGACATGAGCCTTTTTTTGAGCGATTTACAAATTGTGTGGGATCCAACGCAGTTCGCGCACAGCATCAATGTTTTTCGGAACAACAACTGATTTTGGACGACTTTCACGAAATTCGTCTTTGAGTGAACTCAAACCACGATTGAATTCACCATACCATCGATAAACACTGGTCTTTGATGGAGCTTCATCGCCAAAAGCTGAATTAAGTTCATTCATGCACTGCTGCTGAGTTAATCCACGTCGAAAGTTGTAAAAGATAATCGCACGAAAATGTTCACGATTTAATTCCATTCTTGGGGGCAGATGAATCTTTTAATTTACTGTAAACAACACAAATTTATTATTATTTAAATTTATTATTATTTCCATTATTTTACAGTATTTTAATTTAAGGCTTTGCTTTCACAATAATTGATTTTGCAAAATTATTGCTTTGCTTTTACAATAATTATGCAAAATCAATTCAACAGACTGCTTATTTTTTAATTATACAGCTTATTTTTAAAATAACGACAAATGGTCAATACTTTTTCATATTATTAGATGTAATATCATTTACAGCTTTAAATTATTAATTATTTATACATCATGTTTAAAATTTGTTAAAAACATTCAAACCTATAAACATGTATATTTAAATATACGAAACAATATTCCAAAATAAAAATTAAAAACTATTTGGTTTCGGTGAAATGGTTTATTGTATATTCTAAAATTACCCTCATAAAATATACATTTTACACTAAGGACAACAATAACTAAATTACGTTAAATACCAAAACAATGCCAGACCAAACTATTATTATAGAATGGATAAAAAAATAAATTATTTTTCTTAAGAAAATCGACCAATTTTTGTTTTTGTTTCAAAACTACGTTGTAAGCAATAAAAAAATATTTTTAAAATGGTCCAAAGTATTACAATTTGCATTGTTTTAAGTTATTTGTCTATGAGTATGGAAATAACGATGTTGCAATTATATGTACTACAAAAGACATTTACGACCAAAATTAAGTTTTACATTTGAAAACATTTACCTCATAAATATGTAACCACAATTAGCGACTTACAACCCTATACAGTGAGTAATTTTCAAAACGGAAACCAAGAATATAAAATTATATATGCATTCATTTTTAATTTATTACTCCCCTTCGAAAAAAATATTTTATTTTAACACAACCATAAACCACTTTTCAAACTGATATAATTTAAAATTAAATTTTCCTGATAGAAAAAAATTCTAATTAGTCGACAATTAAAAATGAAACCAAAACGATGTGGTAAAAATGAAATACCATGAATATAAAATTATTTGTTTATATTGTATTTTACAAAGTTCTTATAAGAGTGGTGGAATTGTTTGATTCGGTAGATATTTGATGGTTAACCGTAACGCGCATTTTTTTAATTGAAAATACTAATTGATATTTTGTCGATTTTGTTGATATTTTATTAACAACCAAAATAGTTTATTTTGTTTATTAAATTTGTAATAGTTTATTGTTTAAAATTAAAGGTTTTCATATTGTGAAGTATATTAAACTTACCAAAACGTATTTTAATACAGTTTGGAAATTTTTTTATTCTGTGTTTTCCCTGTGTACCCGCTAAATAGTACGAACAAATTAGCTCATTTACGACTATGCTTTGGAATGCCGCTGACAACCCTTTGCTGAGGTATACCCGCTGGGTTAATAATACTTTCTAAAATAATAAAATTGAATGACTAATGACTATATATTATTAAAATACTGAGTAAAGTCCACACACCATTTCTTCCTTAAATTTTATATTTTGAAGCCATCTCTGCCAGATTTGTATTAGATTTTAAGGGAAACAGTTTTTCAATTTATTCAGAAACAGTAGTATTGTTTGTTACTTTGTATTGTAGTATTTACATGATTTGATATAGCGATTTGACCAAGTACAACAGTTTGTCGATTTGGCTATCCATTTTTTTGACTTTTTTCCAGATGATTTTGTCGTTTTATCAAGTTATTAATACGATTTCCACAATCACAACACATTCCTAACATAACCTCTTCATTATCAGTATAGTTGGTTGTGGTTGTTAGAACCACAACTTTACTTGTAGTAGCTACTACTGTGGTATTACTATAATAATTATTATTATATATCACTAGAGGTGGTATTAATTGATTTTTTACTACGGTTTTTGAATTTTCTTCGAAAATAAGATCAGTAAATAAAGAAAAATGTATCTTACCCAGATAATTTACATTGCCAATTTCAAAAAGAAGTTCAACTATAGTAACTTATGTTAAAAAAGTAAATGATATTTTCTATAATTTGATTGAATAATATTCAATTAATAAATATACAATTAAATAATATAGAGATTTTCTATCACAAATGAATTTCAGATAGTTAAAACTGACTGTATTTATAGGATGAGTTATATTAATACTGCCTATTTTTCGCATTATTTTATAACGTGTGCTTCTTTTCAGTCAATTGGAACTGTAAAATTTGGCTGAGGATCTATAAACTGTCTCCCAAATATTGCCGTCAGTCCTTCTCGTTTGACAAACTCTGTAATAATGTTTGGGATTCTACCATTAATACATTGAGATTTCACAATAAATACAACAATATTAGTCTGCTTCCTTGATGTTTAATGAAAACTCATCGAATTTATTTAATATTTTGCTCTCCAGCATAACGTTGTAAACTGAGTTTTTCGTTAACACTAATTTCCAAATTTATAAGCTGAGAATGAATCTAGTAGACTGTATAAAATACCATGCACGTTATAGCTTAACCCTGTCTCTTCGATAGATGTCGGGAATTTTTTTTACAAAGGCAGATAGCATTTGGTTAGCAACGAGTACATGTTGCTTTTAGGCCGGTTTACACGTATAAAGGCGGGTATACACGTACAAGTATATTGTACAACTAAATTGCATAAGAATATGTGAGAAAATTAATTGCACAATTGTCTTGTACACACAGTTAATTTTAGTGTGCAATGTTAGCTTTTACCACGAAAGGATTGGCCATGTTAAGCAAAACGAAGCAAAAAGCTAGAATTATTATTTGAGCCAAAATACCAAGATAAATAAAATATTTATGCAAAATAGATTATATTCAGTAATCACTGCACTAGTAGAAGCTGATTCTGAAACAGTGATTTATATACTCATATTGTGCAATACACTCAATTTTTTTCAATATTTTCGAATTTTTTTTATTGCGCCAACAGAAAAAATAGCATAATATATTGTGTACTAATGACGTTACACAAGTATATTGCGCAGTTTACTTGTACGTGTATACCGGTTTTAAGTTAAGAAACCATACCGATTCTTATTTTTTCCAATAACAGGCCTCGTGGATTGGACCAAATAGGAATCAGTATGGTTTCACAGTTTACATAATATTCTAAAGCGTATGTTGGGAAATTAACGGGTTTTAAATTTATTATCAGTGAAAATCTCGGAAGTGTCTACATTAAATGCAACTCTGTTTTTTGTATGTTCCGGTTTACACACATTTCAAGCATCCATGGTAACTGGTATGACCTACCGCTCCTACAATAAATGTTTTGCTTGGGGCATGGCAGCCAAACGCTCGTATTTTAAATTGTTTTTATAGTTAGTTGGCGTTACTAGGACATCATTAATCCATAATTCTTCAGCTTTTTTCATAAAATCTTGAAGGAATTCATCCGCAAAATGTGACTTATATTTTCCAGATTATATCTCTATAGGAAACAAAGATATATTTTTTGGTTCACAAAACACCCCAGTATTGGCCATAAATGTGTGTGGGATGATTGAATAAGAGAGAATAAAAGCAATTTATCAATTCCGATATGTAAACAAATGTCACCAATATCTTTTAGAAATGGATAATTAATTTTAAACTGTATTCCAAAATTGCAATAATCAACGGGAGTAACATTGCGCTATTTTATCCATTGGAATTCTAATAAGCCCATTGATTTTTTTTTGTCGTTTGAGACCACATGTAATTGCCATTCAGCTAAGTTATGTGAGAATAGGTAGTATTGTCGTCTAATTCTTTATCTTGATCTGAATTATCAAAATTTATCGTTATCATTGTTGTCCAATACTATATCAATAAACCGTCATCAATGCACCCTTCATTGGACTAAGGCAGCTGTTCTTCTGATATTATAGAACTAGCTTCCTTACTCTGCAGGTCGAATTTTACTTTTTTATTTAGTTGTTGAGACCGTATTTGAAATATTGATTTTCTGGATTCCATAAATGATGATTTTATGTCATTTAACCCAAGAAACCTCCATATTTTTTGACCGACAGAAAGGATTTTATTACAATAAATATTAAAATTAATAATGAACAACAGATTAGACCCATGGCAACTTACATATGTAATTTAATTTTTATATTAAATTTGTTTTTTAATTAGAGTTTATTAAGTTAAAAATCAATTTTAGTTTTAATCAACCACAACAAAACAATACGACGTTTATGAAAAAATTAAATTTAGAATGGTGATGAAACGAGCTACACAAAATAAATTGGTTGATTTGCCTAGTATTTTGGACTCGGGGCGTATTCAGTAATACACATTTGAAGAAACAGAAT
The DNA here is from genome assembly GCA_963932295.1 of Tipula lateralis. Classification (NCBI taxonomy): domain Eukaryota; kingdom Metazoa; phylum Arthropoda; class Insecta; order Diptera; family Tipulidae; genus Tipula; species Tipula lateralis. Next base: position 131,718,345 of record OZ010738.1, read on the forward strand.
TTTTAATTTTAAATCTAATTTTTAATTTTAAGTCAAAGTACAATTAAATAATATAGCTGAATTCATAATAGGAATATATGCGGCGGATCAAAAAAACGATATTGTAAAAATTTCATAATAGCTCTGCAGTCTTAAAAAACTAGTTTGCTTTTTTCTTAAAAAAAAAATAGAAAATAAATTCATGTTTGTCAATAGTATCCAGCATTTCATTTTCAAACGTTTGTAGACGATTGAAAATGAAATTGCATTTGCTGTACATACCGGGTGTTTCTTTTAAACTGAGACGATCAAATATCTCGAAAAATAGCCATTCTACGGAAAAAATGTCCAGAATCAAAATTTAATCATACCGCGGCAGAAATACATTAGTCCCCCACCCCCCGCTTTGTAGATTGGGCGGAGGTAACTTTTAAACAAATATAGGAAGCACATTTTTTATTGCAGGTACGGATTCTACGACTAAAAGTACGTATGACTTGAATGAAATATTTTGTTCGCTTCATGATAGATAGCGTTGTAATCGACGAAATTCAATTTTTTCAATTTCTTCTTCTTAGAACACACGCATTCGATTGTGCAATACGTTTAAAATAAAATTCGTCATCAAAACAATTTATTCAGTTTTGTAAATCACATTTAATGTTTGTGTTATTTCTTATATCTTCATATCTTCATGAACCATTTGTTCTGGTTTATGGAGAAGCTGGCAGAAATTTTGAAAATGCTGTTGCTATTTACGATCAACGTTTTCGGGATAGGATTCAATTGACCCACAACCGTAAAACTTTTTATTTAATTTTTATTTTTTCTTTATAATTTGTACTCGTTATTTACGTTCAATTTATTATTTCGCCCTCGTTAATTTATTTTAATTTTGTAGTTTTGGTTTTTAATTTCAATTTTTGTTTTTTGTTGGGACGGTTTTTTCGCATTTTTGCGTACAAAAATGTTTTTTTTAAATAATGAGTAGTAAATCTTAAATATCCCCGAAAAATGCCTCTTCGAATAGCGCGGTGAAGCATAATCCTTGTAAAAATAAAATTCATAACCTTACCATCCATTTGGCCAATGTCCGTGGACTCATGACTAATAAAAATTGCACACATCAACATCTCGAATCATGCAGACCCGACATATTAGTGCTAACGGAAACAAAAATATTTCATAACATCTACGAGAACGAATTCTACTTCAAGCGCTACCAGTTCCAACAAGCATTCGAGTTGCAACGTGGAGTGTGCATATTCATAAAAGGCCACATACCGTACACTCGACATCACAAGTACGAAATTTTCTCAAAGACCGCTCAAACTATTGTAATTAAAATATCCCTTCCTAATAAAATCCTATTTTTAATTAGTTTATATAGATCCCCCAATCAAACGGATTCAGAAACGATGAATTTATTCGAAAATTCTACAAGAAGTCATATTTAAGTTCTTTGTCTTACAACAATTCCACATTCAATATAACAGAAGCGCGACAATAGAAGTGCGTGTCGAGGCTGAAATTGGAAACTCTGACCACAACCTGATAACCGTAAAAATATCTGTCAAAGATGGGTTACGGTCATTTTTCAAAATTTCCCGTGAGAGAGCCATTGTTTTTATAACAATCAAATAGACGACGCCGTTTCCAGTTTCACCGAAACCGTTCTACATGGAATGAATAAATATATCCCATCATTCTTTTCCAATCCCAATCCTAATTTTAAAATCTTTTCAAAAGAAGCCGCCAACGCAGGCAGGCAAAATAAATCTGCTCACAAGAAATATAATGATATTAGTGAAAAATAATCATATATTTTTTATATTTCTTACTTATCCGTAGGATAAGCAATTTGAAGCCCAATTTATACAATTTTGCCATCGTTTTCATCGACCTGTGACACGGTCTTGGTGAAACAACACTTTTTTCTTTTGCAAATGTAGCCGTTTCTTTGCGATTTCAGCCTTCAATCGATCCAAAAGTGCAAGTACAATAATAGTCGCTGTTGGGTCAGTCGATGGTGGTTCCATTTTTAAGATAGTACCGGCCGACTGATGCGTCTTTGCTCGCTTTCGATTCGGTTGGTCGACAGATGTCCACTCAGCTGACTGTCTTTTTGATTCTGGTGTGTAATTATGAAGCCATGTCACACATGTTGGCACAAATCGACGAAAGAACTCGATTGAATTGGTTTAAAAGCGCCAAACACTCCTCTGAAATATCGATTCGTTGTTGTTTTTGGTCGACTATGAGCTCACGTGACACCCAGTTTGCACAGAGCTTTCGCATACCCAAATGTACGTGTAAAATGGTAAAACCACTACCATCTGGTATCTTTACAATGACATCTAACTGGTACACCTTCAATTTGCAATCGTTCATAACAAACTTGTAAATGTTTTTGTTGTTTTCTGGAATAACAGCCTAATTAGGGCGTCCACTGCGCTCTGCATCATTTGTTCTGGTACGACCACATTTTAATTCAGCAATCCACTTCTCTATCATTTTTTACGATGGAGTAGAGTTCGGATAGTGTTTAACAAACCATTATTTGGTTTCTTCTTTATTTTTTTCATCAAAGAGCAATGCTTTATCAAAACTCGAAATTAAGTGTATTCCTTTTTTTCAAAAACAAAAGTTGCTTCACACCAAATGCTATAACTTACGATTCAATTGTCAGGTTGCAGTCAATTTTATACACACGATACGTGTACTAATTAAGGTTAGTACTAAATAAAAATCATATGGAAAAAAAATCTAGTAACGCCATCTATGTGTCAAAAACGTTCGTTCTTAACAATTTCTATTATGAAACTTATTGAATTTAGTTATTAAAATAATTTGTTATTTATTTAAGCTTTAAGCTCATTCGTATTAGATATTTAACTAATCCTTTCGTAATGTAGGCATTCCTGACATAAAATTATGATAATTAGAAAAAGTTTTAATAATAATAGCCTCTGCAGTGAACGGTATACTCATACTAGATTCGTTTGCTAGACTTGAACTGAGAAGAAATCCCATCAGTATTTTTAGATAAAAATCAATTATATTTTTGAAAAATTGAATTCACACTGTAAATATTGTTCAATTTTTTTAGAATTTAATAAAATTTAAAATTCTCAATAAACTATTTTCTATTAAAAAATTATGTCTTTCCGACCCAATACTTAAGTCAAGGTAATTAATCTATATTCAATATGAAATAATGTTTTGTTTTATTCGCTTTGTGGCTTGGATATTAAAAATAATTAAAAATTTGTTTCATTTTTCACCAAGCTATGTTATTTTCTCACTCTCAATAACAATTCCGAAAAATGAAGTTTTCTGAAACATTTATAAAAATAATTAAGGAAGGCGGAAATTGTTACAGAACTCAATGCCACTAGAGGCCTACGGTTCAACCCACATACACATACAGATTAAAACACCCCAACCGTGATTGATATTTCGTCACCACCCCGGGAATCGAACCCGAGACCCTCGAGAGTAACAGAGCAAGCACGCTACTTACTCTGCCATGAGTGCGACCAAAATAATTCTCAGTAAAGTAATTATCTTGAATTGCCACAGATATCATTCTTACATCAATGACATGTGTTTTTGGATATTGTTAATATTGTAATAGTCTTTCCTTCTTTCTGACTATTTTTGTTTGCGATTTCATGATTGATGGAAAAAATACAGAATGATTTTCCTGCCATCTATATGTTAATTTTTTAAGTTATTGACATTATTCGTGATGGTTGGCATTTCGTCATAAAATGTTTTCTACATTTATTATTATTAAATTTTTATTTAATAATAATATGATTGATTATTATTAAATTTTTATTTTCTTCGTATTATTGTTTATAAAACAATTTATTGTAACTATTTGTGCTATCTGTGTTGAATATTGTATTTTATATTTGAGGATATTGGAGCGGATAAAAATTTATATTAGTGGTCAACATTATTAAATCAACAGTGTGCTAAAATAATTAAAATACATTTTAATTATTTTAGTTTTAGTAAATTTGTTTGATATTTAAAAATTATAAATTTACATTTTTAATTTATTTATTGATCTTCCCTCGACATACCGGTATACAATTTTTGACATTAGATTTAAAAGCATTTTATTTTCGTATGTTTCACTTAAATATCATAGTATCTCTTGCTTGCCATGTTCGTTCCATCCTTTAGAGAAAGTTAAATCAACTTGACGAAAAAAATTCACAAGAGAAAAAAATTGTGAAAGATTAACGATTAAGATAGGACTATGCCATAAGTCTTCAATTTACTTTAAAATTCCACTGATTTAAATAAAACCTGTTTGAAATGCAGATTCAGCACTGCTTATCTACAAATCAGATGATTTCTCGATCTATTCTACTTCTAACTGTTAATGCAGTGGTGAATAAATTTCAGTAAAGTACATTTCGATAAATTTCCACGCATCATTGTCTAGTGTTATCTCAAGTTATTTGTTATCTCAAGTAAAAATTGGAAACTAGTTGGTGCGTTTTATGTTACAGGTCGATGTTGTTTTAAAATAGCTTTCAAAGGTAGTATTCGTGGCGGACTCTTTTAAGCACAAAATTATAACATTTTCCGAAACTGCGGGGATTTTTTCATCAATTTCGTTGCGAATATTGCCCTTACCATCAAGATTATAGATGGTTTATTAATATTCATCTTTTTATTCAAATACCATCCTAAAAAGAATAATGAAGGAACCAAAGCAAGAGGTCGTGAGTTTGATAAGGTGTGTGTGATGTTCCACGATCTAGTTAGCACTACATGTTCTTTAGGATTAAATGATCTTATAGAGCATAAGAAAGTTATCACTACGTTTTTAAAAAGCATATACATAGCTCAATGACCCCGCCTGCTGAAATGACGCAGCTACGTGGGTGTACTAACATTAGAAGCACCATTCGACGAGCAGTGCCTCAGTAGTTTTCGGTGGATATTTTGTTTATAAACAATTATTTGTTGGTTTTTTTTGTATTCCAACTCTTTCTTCAGAGAACTTGCAACAATAGTTTCAACATGGAAGATAAATCGACCCATGAATTCTGTACTGCAAAAGTGAACCACTGCCCTATAAAATTGCTATAAAATTTAAAACATTAATTTTTGTTGGTTTCAGCCATATTTCAAGAAAAAATACGTAATAATTGGTTAATAGTGGAATTGATTCAGTGTTAATCTTCTATCATTATTTTCTTTTATTTTTTTTTATGTTTTTCCCAACTCGAATTATGTTGGACTGATGAAAATCGCTGAAATGCGTTTCAGCTGTAGCTCTAGGCCAATGTATGAGCAATGTATGAATTGTTGTTCCTTTTGAATTGTATTGAGAAAAATTTCAATCTTTACCGGGGGTTCATACGTTTGGATATTTTTTGATCCGCTCAAGAAATTTTGGTTGTGAAGTTAGTCACATGTATATTTGTGCTCAAAAAAGGTCTATTTTGTTTGACATTTCAATTGACAAATTTTTACTTTCGATTTGTGCTCGGCTGTGGTAAAACCAAATTTCTACTATATTTACTTTTGTTGTATTGTGCGTTATTATTATTTTTGTTTTGATAATTATCAAATTTCGTGTAGTTTCGCACTAACACATACAAAAAGCAATAAAAATATTTTGTGGTTGAAAAATATTTTATTGTTTACGACTAATCCTAGTAATTTTGCATGCTGAAGAGTGGATATGATAAAGAAAAATATGGTTTTATATGCAAGTTTTTTTTACAGATAAATTTTTTCCATAATTTAAATTTATATTTTTATGATTCGTAATAATTATAATTTTTGTATGTATTTCTATTAAATTTTAATGCAATATATTTATTATTTATACCAATTAAGAAAATAAAAAGAAATATAATACATTGGTATGATAAAAATATCTAATTTTTTGAACTGCATATCTAATATCTAATATCTAAAATATCTAATTTTTGAAGAAGCATAGAAATAATTAAAAAAAATCGCAATTTTGTCATGGTAAGATGTTCGCTCGACCAAGTCCATTATGGTAATAAAAATACATATAATGAGCATAAAATTTGTTAAAATAAATATATATATATTTTTTTTAAGTTGTAAGCCTGCGGCTATTCTAGCTCAAAGTTGAATATTTTTCAACTCAAAGGGGGCGTGGTTTATCATTATATGAGTAATTTTATTGGAGTTTCGAGTGGATTTTGAGCGGATCAAAAAATATCCAAACGTATGAACCCCCGGTTAAAAACAAACACGAGATTTTCAGGGTTATTTATTTTGACGAGAAATCGAATGTCAATTTAAAATCCATTCCATTCGATAGTTAATTTGAAATACTTGGTTTGTGTGAATTAATTAAAATTTTTCGTACAATACTTACATCCATAGAATTGTGTTTTAGTTTAGAGTAAACAGTTTTTGTATCTTTAAAAAAAATTTAAATTAAATATTAAGTAAAATTGTCAACAATTACATTATTGATTTGTAAATATGGCAAAATGAAACAAACATCATAATCAAGCCCGAACCATCTCAATTTTCAGAGCCAATCCTTATCCCGAAGTTACGGATCTAATTTGCCGACAACTTATAAATTCTAACCATCTATTTAATACGATTTTTTAAGAGAATGATTTTAAAACTTAATCAAAATACGGAAAAAGTCAGTTAAATTAAGAATATGTCAGTTGCATAAATTCTTTGGCGGCTTAGTTAATTTTATACGTAGTGATTTTGATGTATTTTCACAAATTGTTAACTACAATGTGCTCTGTCAAAAAAATCTATTCAATTCAAGAATAAAATAAAAGTAAATTCATAAAGTTTTAACCATTTAATTATGCAACGTTAAAATAAAATCGCATGTTCTAAAGTATATGGCTCGAAACTACTCCAATAAACTATTCCATCATAGCAATAACAAACATGATGAACAGTTTGATAAAACTCAATTAAATTTTATATTATGATAAATTATTTGCTTTTATTGCAATTGTTCAATAAAAAAATCGATAAATATTTTATATTTAATAAAACGAAACGCTTTAATCCAAATCCGCCCTATTTAGATTACAGCAGTTTCATTTCAACAACTTATTTCAGAGTGAAATAAAAAAATAAACAATCGATTGCATTCCAAAGTAATTAACTTGAAAATTAAAATATGTTTCAATCTCCAAAAATTTATTTTGATTTTCTTAATAATCAAGATATAGTGTTTGTAAACAAGAAATCATTGTTTTGTTCATTTACACATTTGGTGATTTGAGTATTACGACAAGAACAAGTTTACTGTAATCAATTATATATTGTACTTTTATTTTACAGGTGTATGTACTTACAATAAATGTAAAGGTGAAAGTATTTTTGGAATTTATTTATCTACTTTATTTTATTATATAAGATACAATAATTTACATATATGTATATATCGAAATCAAATTAAGTCATGCAAAATATTGGTGTTTAAACACATGTATAGTTTGTGTTGTAACAATAAACTTAAACATGCAACTTGCATCATATTAAATAAATACTACCCACCATCATGCAATATGCAACAACTTTTATTAAACTAATGATCATTTTTAGAATAAAACAAATTAACAATTTTTAAATATAATCACAATTTCAATTATAATTACAATTATTTTGTATCGTGACGCGTCACAGCGACATCTATTCACATTGAAATAAAATAAAGTTCAAAATTATGGATGAAGATCAAGCGTCTTTTGATGAAGATCAAGCGTCTTAATAAAACTGAATAAAAATTAAAATAAAGTTTTCATTGGGCCGGAGTACAACCAATGAAGAGAAGTGGAAAGTTCGTGAAATGTTGAATTTTTAAACAGTGTTGCTGGAAAGTGAAGTGAGTATATTGTGTTTTATATTGTGGATTTTATTGTGTAATAAATAGTTTTATATAAATTGTTTTTGAGTTTTATATTGAAACATTGAAATTATATTGTTCCATCACAGATATTATTCTAATAGTGCTTTAAATTATCTTGTTTAATTTGTATTAGGCGATGTTTTCTTCCCAACAAAACTTTATTAAGGTTCATTGTTTTGTTATTTTGTATGATAAATCTTATTCCGACCTATCATACATATACGATCAAATAGAACTGAAGAATGTTGACATAAATCAAATTATGTGTACAAAATAAAATCTAAATTCGATAATGCTGACGTAATAATAAAATTTAAAGAAAAAAACAATAATTGAAATAAAATCAAAATCATTAAAATGAAAAATTATGAAAAAATCTGAAAGCAGAAAAATAATAATAAATGATAAATGAGTTTGAAACAATAAAATTTATTGGATTTTATTGTAAAAGTTCAATAATCTTGAAATTAAAATGAAAATGTATGGAATCTCTATCTAAGTTTATAAATCGATATTTCAATATATACTAGACATGCAATGATATAACAATTATAAATTTAAATAATTAAGTTTTCTTTTGTAATGAAATTAGAAAATGTAAATTTTCGACTTGTTAAATTAAAATCAATTTAATGAAATTTAAAGTTCGTAGAACTGACCGTGATCGGACTACCTCATCCGCTGCACAGTTTACCATAATGAAAAAATTAAGATTAATAGACAATTTTTAATTGATAATATTTTGAGTAAAATTCAAAAAGCAAGTCAGTTTATACATCTCTATAGTAAAATACTACTCCCATCTACATACTTTGAGGGTTGAATATTCAGTTGATGCGTGAAATAACAAATTGAGTTCCAACGAACATAGCATATATGATTAGTCGATAACTTATACGAGTTTAATCTATTTATTTATTTATAAATAAGTCTAAAAATACGAATTGACATTAAAAACGACGTAATAGTCAGACACATAAAATATTAATTAATAATAATTAAAATCAGGAAGAAGCAAAGTGTTGCTTCAATCATCGTTTTAAGGTATCCTTGCTAGAAGTAAAATCGAACAGGTGATTTATCTGATTAAAGCTTTTGCACATGATGCTAATCGGTTCATTAGAACCATATTTGGTTCTATGGACATCAAGTAGCAATAACTCATTTCTTAGATGTCTACTTTAATTTGTAAATTTTCCACTATTGATGGTGCATCAATGTGACATAATAAAATATAACCAACAGTCGTCGGATGTATCTAAATGGTTAAGAGTTCAATTCCCGCCATGACCAAAAATTAACATGCAACCGGATGACATAAAAACGCGTTTGTGTGTAAAAACATTCGTTGAGCTGACCACCTACAATGTGCACCAATCGTTAAAATGGTTCGTAAGGTCTCAGTTGAGATGCGGTAAGGGCCGTTTACGGCCTCTAAGTCATAGATTATTATCAACAAACTAACACTTTAAAAACTCACGTCTATTTTCAAGTGTTGCTCTTTTTTTGTTTTACAGCTATCTAGACATGGTGGTAAACGCTGCTGGTTCCAAGTTAAGTGACGGATAAACTTATTTTGAATACACTCTAGTTTACTGATGTTTGTTGTTACCAAACAGTAACAGCATATTCCAATTGTAACTGCACGTATGCGAAATACAGAATCTTGATTGTCTCCAGGTCATAAATATCTCTCGTCCATCGTTTAGTAAAACACCACATAGAATTAGATTTTGCAACACATTGTTCTATCTGTGGTCTTTTTACAAAAGGGCATAAGTCGTTTTTGTTGATTTTTCAGGGCGACATTATTTTTTTTTTGAAACGCTGGCAAATTTATTTTTTACTTAATCCGGCCAATTATAGAGCAAGTTTTATTTGCTATACTAATAAGATATATGCAAAATCTTTCTGTTTTTCATACTTTTTTTTAAGTTATGCTCTTTTATGACTCTAAGGAGGAAATCTTTATAAAATGAGATTTAAGAACAATTTGAATATTTCCCTTATTATGTTAGTTACTGCTCATATTTTCGACGAAAATAACACCGAGGTCTTTGATCTCAGAGACTTGCTTTAGTGGCACGTTTTTAATTCGTAATGTTTTAAAACTGGATTTAATTTCCGGTGGAATGATAAAGTTTTACACTTATTCATATTCAGGCTAAGTAGATTTGACTCACACCATTTCGCTAAACTATCATTGTCCTCTTGAAGTTTCTCGACATCGCTTAAGTTTTCGACACCTCTATATATTTTTAGGTCGTCAGCAGACATTCAAATTTTTGAGTGTAGAATGACTTCAGTGATTGCATCGATGAAAATAGTAAAAATTCAAGGACCAAAATGGGAACCTTTTGGAATACGAGATGTAACTTGAATTGACTTGCACTTGACATTATCGCTTCAATACATTTTGAAAATCATCGGATCTTCAAATTTCATGGGTTATCAATAATCGTCAGTCGTGTACATATCAAGAAAATTCCATCGATTGTAACATCATTTTTTTGAACTAGCTGTCATATCCAGAAAAGAAAATATTTTTTTTTGTCAACTTAATTAAAATGTTATAATATAATGGTTCAACCAAAGGAAAAGGTACAAGAAATTGAAAAGTTAAAACGTTCGATATCTGGATGTGAAAATAAGGTAAATTACCTTAAAAATAAATTATCAGAATACACGAATTAGGTGAAGTTAATTCAGCTCTGTCTCGGTTAAAATCGACATATGTACAATTCGATGGTTACTGCAAGGTAAACTCGAACAAATAGATGATGAACTTGTGTTGGGTCGCGATAATTTGATGGTCTTGAAGAAAATTGGCTTAAATTTAGAAGTTTTTATAATGACTTATTTCATCAAAATGCTCAATTGTCAGACATTGCTAAATTTCATTATTTAGTATCATGTAGTATCATTATTTAGTATCAAAGCATTCCAATTCGTTCAGCCATATCCAATTTCGTCGGAAAATTATCAAAAAGCGTATAGTAGCTTAGTTAATTTTTATGATAACGAGTTAAAAATTCAAAAGGTTCACGTTAAGCAATTGTACGATATTAAACGGCCAGTTGAGAACTCTACTTCATCATTACAAAATTTTGTAGATACTATAACCAAACATTTTAACTCGCTAAAGTCATTAAATCACCAGTGAAGCACTGGATTTTAATACTTTCGCACCATCTGTGCGAACGTCTCGACATATGTTCTGAGAAAATCGTTAAATCAAATTGAAACAAAGTGTTGAAATTCGAATAATTTGTTAACATATCGCAAACTCGCATTAGAGTTTTAGAAGCAAAAGTGGTTTCAAATGTTACTCCATATAATTTAAATCGTGTTACCACGTATTACTTTGTTATGAATTTATGACACATTTGTTTTGGCTTGAATATATGACAAAATGTGAGGTTGGATGAGTGTTTTTTTAATCGGCCAATAACAAGACACACAAGAGATTTTTCCAGAACGCCACTATATACAATTGATTGCTACAAGCCTAATGGACCCAATGTGCCACTCCACATTTCTCAACGGAGAGGAACACTAACATTTATTTTGAATTGAATATATGACAAAATGTAAGGTTTGATGCGTGTTTTCTTAATCGGGCATTAACAAGACATCCAAGAGATTTTACCAGAACGTCACTTTATACAATTGCTTTTTACATGCCTACTGTACCCAATGTGCCACTCCATATTTTCCGAGAATTAGGAATGTCTAATTGTAAATGGGTGCTATTTTAATTATTATTAATGCGTATTTTATTAATACTTAACATCTTTTGGAAAGAATATATTCTTTCTACATTGGCTGGTGATTCAAAAATCGATAATATGCTTTGTGTAATTTGGTAAATGTTGTTAAATATTGGTTCATGTACCTACTTCTGCCCATAATTCACAAATAGACGAGTTCTTTAGCTTCTGGAGTTTCATAGCAATCTGCAAGTGTGCGAAATTCAACATTTATTGATTGAATATGGCTTTGTTCATCGCCGGGGAAAACAAATTAATATTAAATTCATAATTTAATTTGTTTAACCTTCAATAGCATCAAGTGGTTCAAATTTTGGCAATTTGCATCGTCAAACTTTAAACTTGATTTTTTATTAATTAATAAAATTAATTAATAATTCTCGCAGAAAGTTGAATAGTATTTGAACATGTTAATTTAAGCACTGATTCGACAATAGAACTGTTCGATTGGAAGATGGTTTTCTTTAAGATTAATATTGGAAATGTCAGTTTTTTTCAAAATCGTTTTGATATAAAATTTCGAAATAAATGTTTCATATGTGGTATGAAGACATGAATTCTTATATTTTCGGACTGCATTTCCAAACTAATATCATTCATTATTTTTGAGTAAACAGTCAATTGCAGACTGGAATTTTCATCAAATTTGGTTTGTAATAATACGCAAAATAAATCGTAATAATTTATGTATATGTATCTGACGTGACAACCACGTTGCCTAGAATTTCAGCATGAAATTCAACACCGAAATAAGATTACAATTTTTTGAATTCGTTTTTCTGTTGGGACTGTGGCAAAATGGTGGTTTATTTCCTTTAATGATTTGTCAACGGAGTTTGATAGAACGAATGCTGCAGCTATCGACACTAAATTCAAATTATGGCAAACACATTCATTAACGATTGATTTAGGAACTAGTTCCTTTAACTTGGTTTGTCCCCGTTTAGTTAACCGATCATCACCTAAGTAAATTTTGTTAAGGAATGCTGAAAACGGCTTAGAACTTTTATTAACGCATTGAAAAATCTAGCCGCCGATCAATCCAAATGTAATTGGAGTAAGTGCCAAAAGTCTATCATTACATTGTTGATAAAATATCTTGATGATGATAGCGAGGTTTTTTCAATTGTATATCAGTATTTTCATCTACAGCTATGCAAAAAGTACTGTGGTGTTGATATAATGGATATAAGTTGGGTATTGTGTGGTCTTGTTATACTTTTTAATTATATTTTGACCTTTGTGGCGATTGATATTAATTTTTTTTTACTATTTTTGAATTCGTAGCATGCTTTGAATAGCAAGTTAAGGTGGTCTAAGATCGCAAATGGTAAATTTTGTTCTGCTACAAATAACCCCAAGAACATTTCAAACTTTTTTACATTATCAAAATTAATCTCAGCCTGTTTATACGTGCGGTTTTCAAGTTTAGGCGTTCCATATGCATTTGTCCAAGCTCTTTTCTGTGTTTCGTTTGCAGCGTGTCGTTAAATATGTGTATACTACCCACGGTTGAAGTGTTACAAATCTCATACTTTTTTCTCTGTTTTAAATTTTCGGGATAAACCAGTTATATTTAGATTTCCATTCGCCTCATAACTAAACTGAATATTTTTTTTATTTGTTGGTTAATCGTTTGATGGGATGGATTCCGACACTAATCCGTTACTTTTTTACTATCCACCTGTTTTTAATAATACCTTTAAATTATTCTATTTTTCGAAAGATACATAAACTTCAAAACGTACAGCACCCGATAATCAATCATAAATTTAACAGAATATCTCAATTTTATATAATAACAAGTATAATTACCTAAAGTAATTTAAACAAAACCAGTAACAAAATGAGTTTACAAACTTTGAGTGTTGATTAACAGAATTTAAAAACACATAGGAGACAAATTCATTTAAACAATTATAATTTCTTATCCTATACTTTTGCAAGTTGGTTCGCATTCAGAAATTTTACCACAGTAGCATCAGAAAATCATCCAACAGCATGAAAATATATTTATATAATAAATTAAATGAGTTTTTGTGTGAAGCACCGTACCAACGAATATGAATGCTATACTACCATACCATACTGTTGATATGGACGAGTATTCTCAGCATTTGCGTCTATAGAACTACTTTTATAAGCAATTGTAAATAGAAGAGAATACTGAATAATGTGCTGAATAATATTACTTAAAGAGAGTACAAAAGCTTTTGATTGTTAACTTGTACTAAACTCAAGTGTATTGTACTTAAAGAAATTAATTGTATCAAAAATTGTAACACTGCTCTATACAAAGACAATTAGAGATTTTCCACTCTCATTTTTCGGCGAAACTCGGGTTACACATACAGAATCGAAAACTTTGATGATAAAATAACCAGCACAATATATTTCAATACATTCCAATAAGTAAATTCTTCAGTAACAAGGGAAAGAAATGTTGCTGTTATATTGTTTAACATATTGAAATTTAAAAGGCTCGTTCACTTTCTGCTTGATTTTATTTCTTTAACATTTTCCGAAACGCAAGCTTTTATAACTTTTAATTTTTTACTTGCTGCTTCTATATGTATAAGGACATATTAGTTATTCACCCCAACCGTTGTTTACGACCGTTGTTTTTATACGTATAAAACGTGCTATAGAACCAAGTGATAATTGGAAGTTAATAAACTTTTATTCACACGTTTTTCTTATAGTGTTCTACTAATTCAAACAATTTTTCATAGCTTCTTCTAGTTTTTATGCACTTGAATAGAAATTTGCGATCTGAAATTAATCAATATGATAAAACTGACCAAAAATATAACTTTATTTGATAAATGAATTTGTTTTCTAAAAGATTAAAAATTACAGTCAAAAATGCTTCTAACTACTAAAAATTCGAAGCATTTGATACTGAACTCCAATAATACGTACTAAAGGACTTGCTTTGGAAATGCTAAACCATCGGCCACATATTTGGAACATGTGTTATTTTTTTAAGCGAACGTCGTTTAATTCATATACATACGTCAAATATAGATCGATCAAATATGTAACCTAAATTGAGCATATTTTGTGTTGAATAGATTTTAAAAACAGAAGACAGCTGAATTTTGGACATTCTACCTTTTTCAAATATGTTAAATTATTCTGTCATCAATTTATATAATATGAAGAAAATACTTTGTATGTACGTTACTGTGTAAGCGTGTGCTTAACAATCTTTCTGCTTTAGATTTATACTAAAAAATTTGTTTTCTCATTTCGAGTTGTAGATTTATAACCTTGAGTGATTTCATTTGAAATTCAATTTCTATTATGTCGTTTTATTAAGTAAGTTATAAGATAAAATATGTCTTATGTCATATTTTATCTTATAACGTACGAATGATCGAATTTTAATAGAAAGGTAAATAACTTGAATAAAAAATTTAAAGAATTTTTTATTCACTCTTATAATTTAATCTAACCAAGTTGAAGGTAAGTTTGTCGTGGAGTTGTTTTGTTATTTTATCTTACTTTATTTTACAATCGTTTTTCTAAAGATATTTCACAGAACTTTTGTCTCTTATTCTTAAATAAGCAACTCGCATAAATTTCACTACAATAATATCGTAGTATAATTTATGTACATAGATCAAAAATATGATTTATGTACATATTAGATTTATGTAGTCTTGAAAATAATGAATTTTATAATTAGTTTTGTTTGTCTTTTAGTTAGCATAAAGGGTATTTACCATTTGAATGGATCGTGAAACTCATATGAACTTTCTATTTAAGAACCAGGATCCACAAATTTTGTTTAAATATTATGTTATAAAGTATACGAGTTCAAAATGACCAAGACAAAGAGAATTTCACAACTAACCAGATATAGTTTAAAAGCAATCAAATACCATACGTTGTATCCAAATCGTTATTCAATTACTGAATAGGCAATACAATATTAAACATTGCATCTCTAAACAATGTTGAATAAGCATAGTTGAATAAACTGAATTTGTTAAATTTAAAAATCATATCGGATATCAGAATGATACCCAACATACTCTAAAATATCTAAAGATCATATTGAATAATTAAGAAATTTGGCGCGATTGGCGGTCTTATGGCATATATGAATGAATTTCATTTACTAATTTATCTACAGATAACTCGATGTTCAATAGGAAAAAAGAAATTGTTCATGCTAAGAGGAGAGCTAAATGCATTTGTAGACTTAGAAAGCATGCATGAAAAACTAAAGTTTTGAAGGTTGATTCGCGAGGACGAAAACTTTTACTCTAGCTTACCAAAACCTAATTAAATAATCATAGAACAAAAGGAAACTCTCCTTTTTAGCCGAGGTTGAGTTAAAAAATAAGCATGCCAATTATTTATGAAAAAATAAATTAAATTAAGCAACAATTGTGCTCATTATAATTTTGTTAGCTATAATTATAATTATTAATTATATTTTGTTTTTTGGCGGCTATTTAATTTTACGTCATTTGCGGTGAATTTTAGTTTTGTGTGTAGTGCTGTCATTTGTTAGAAATTTTAACGATAGTATTCCATTTTCAAAATTATGTTATTCTTAATTAAGTGAGTAAATTGAATTAATTGAAACACGATACATTGAATTAATTGAAAAAATTACAATCAAAATCAAATAATCGCACAAAATCACAATATATTTTGTATAAGGAAATAAATATTTGGTCACAACAGTCCAAGCTCAAATCGAAATTAAATTCAATAAAAAATTACAAGTGTCAAGCCAACTTACTATAGACCAATTTTTGAGCAAAAATCTAAAAGTTTCTAACTTCACAGCAATTATTAGGGTAAACATTTCCGTCCTCGCGAATCAACCTTGAAAATACAAAAATTGGTCATAAGGTAAAATTTTATATATATATAATATATTTTTTAAATTAAGTTTTAATTTGGTGCAGGGCGGACTTTTAGACTGTTATAGCTCCTTGTGATTTTCGGAGCTCCTGCACCAAACGCGCGATCCTCCAAGTAAAGGTTGATAGCTGCCTTAAACTTGTGCATTTTATACTCCAACGGAAACTGAAAACCGGATAACGAATTTCACTTTGCTAGATAAATAAATTCGCGCTTTACACCTTCAGTTCGATGTTTCGGCAGCCTCCCCGTAAACCTATGCCCATTTACCGTTCCTCGTGTTACCCATCCTGAAGAAACAAATGGTGGTATTTTCTTCTTTAATTCTGCAGAACATTTACCATTTATCAATCTATATAGAACACGCAGAGTTTTGCAACATCTCTGCGGTGCTGTAGACTGTCTAGATCTTTCGTAAGTCTGGAGTTTCTTATTATTCGTATGGCACGCCGCTGAAATTTATTCAGCAACTGGAGAGTAATGCCATATGCTCCACCCCAAACCTGATAGCAATAATATATGCAAGATCTGATATACGATTTTAAAAACCGTCTGCATCTATTGAGGAACCCGAGTTTACGTGAAGCTGATTTGGCCAATGCGATAGTGTGTTCATTCCATTTTAATTTAGTCAAATCGTAACTAAGCGAAGTGACAACTTCCAGTCGTTTACCGTGTAACTCTGAAAGAGTGGGTTCGACCTCGAATGAAATAGAAGAGTGCAATGTTGCATCATCGGCAAAACTGTGGATTTGGTTCATAGTGCTATTCAACAAGTCATTAATGTATAACAAAAACAAAGTTGGTGACAAGTGTGTCGTTGATGATCTCCCATTTAGCACAACGTTGAGCTTTCGGCCTTTGATAAAGCTTTTTATCCACTTGATAGTCATCGAATTCAAGCCGTATGCCACAAGTTTACAAATGATATTCTCATGCCATACCTTGTCAAATATATCCAAAGCTTTGAATATATCCAAAGCGATTGCAAAGGTGTGGTGCGGCTTTCGCGGAAGCCATATTGTTTATCATAAATTATTCTATTAATCTCAAGATTCTTAAATATATCTAGATCGGAGAGAATCCTATAAGGAATTCACGAAAAACGATCTTCAAACTAGATGATCGCTTGAAACTTAGAATAAAAATTCTAAACATAACTATATAGTTTTTTTGCACAGTAAATGTCTTAGTTGATATTAGAAAAAAAAACACTGTTGATTATCTGTGAGAATATCTGAAAATACCAAACAAACACATGCATAAAATAAAGTTTTTGCAGTCACAATAAAATTCAGAAATGATAGTAAATTTTTTATATATATGTAATTCTTTTATTATTTTATTTTTATTAATTCGCAAGGGATTTTTTATTACTTTTGATAATAGTTTGGAAGACGCTATCAAAGTGCGCCTACCCGCTGTAACGTCTGCTTTTTCGAGGCGTCACAAATTATATGTTCAAAAACAAAGCGACGCTACTGGCAGTGTATCCACCTCTGCATTTCTATTTTTTTTTCAGTCGTATAAATGTTGGGTTGTATTGCAACATGTTGCCTTACAACTTAAACTTAATTGCATGGTACTGTACTGACGGTATTTTTCGTTTATTGCAAAAAAAAAAAAAAAAAAAAAAAAAAAAAAAAAAAAAAAAAAAAGAATACAAGTATATTTTTTTATGTATGACAGGTTTCTTCTATAATACCTGAAATGAGCGTTTATTTTAACGGAGGATAGAAAAAATCTTGGGTGATAATCGTTTTAATGATACTAGCAAGATCACTAATTTTCAGAAAATCAATCAAGCAATACTTTGGTTAAAAACATGTATTTGAAAATTAATCTGTGAAATATAAATATAATTTAAATAAGAATAAAAATAATATATTTCCATCAAAGTATGTATTTAAGTATAACAAAGTTTGTGTGTTAAATTTTAATAACTAAGAAATTATGTATATAATATAAGTTTTGTGTGTCAAATATGTGCATAATATAAACTAAAAATACTGTTGAATAATAATAAAATATATAATTGATATATATAATTGATGAAATTTGGTGTCGTTTTCATTTTGTATCATTGGTTCAATGAATTAATAAGTTTGTTGTATTTGATAATGACCCATGTGCGTGTATGGTTGATGTTGGCTGTTGGTAATACGAAATAGTCCAGTGAATGGTTGCTGTTATAACTGGGACCTTCGGTGAACCGCAATGATGCTAACCTGATCTTTTGTACAACCTCATAATCCAGAAGGGTTGATCCTGATTAATTTCGAGTGGCGTTTTCAATAAATCTTTTGATGGACCTCAATGATGTTGCTCTGATTTGCAATTCAACCACATGATCCAGATTTTTGGGTAAGAATTTAAATTTACTAATTTACTTCATATTTTGCAGATTTTTTTTGTGTACTGTTCACTGTTATATTATTATAATTTTCCTTAAGTAAAATAAATATGAATAAGTGTTAAATAATAAGACTTGTGAGTGGCAAATTAGAATATGGATGAGTCACAACGCTGGCATTGCATAGTTTCATCATGATAGTAAGGGAACCCTTAATTTATTTAATCCCACCCCAACGCCGTGAGTCAGTAGCCGGACACGTGCTATGCGAGGGACCTCCTTTACTGTTGTTAGTTTGTAAGTATTGTTAATGGGACCACCTGTTCTAAACATTGGTATCCATTACAATTGGCGCCCAAATATCGGTTAATAGCATACAGTTAATAGCACATGGTATATCATAGCCTTCAGCTATGATTACCTTGCCTAGTCCCAGTAGTTTCTTTTTAATTTTTATTTAATTTTATTAACGTAGCTTCATTTTACTTTTCTTATTTATTTTGTTTTACCGTGGGCTGGGTATTTCTTTATCATTTAATATTTACACATGATCGCGTCCTCAATCGACTTTAAAGTCTTTGATTTGGGTGTATGTTTGTATGCATGTGTGAATGTTCTAGATAAATTCAGTTTTTCGGTTATCTTTCTGTGGTAGACGCGTCCTATCTCTCAGTCTGAGATTTCGATTAAGGGTGTTAGTTTATCTGCTACAGTAAGATTACCTTAACATTTTTTTTTCGTTAAATGTATGATCAAACCATCACATGGGTGTCGCATAACAATCTCCATTTTACCATGGATTTGATTAATTAAGTTACGTGACACGTGTCATGGGTTGACATGTGGTTGTGAAATTTTTCTTGGGTTAAACTTTCCGTTATTAACGTTTGAAAGGTTAAATTACACAGGACCGTTTATCATATCTGATCGCATGGTTATTCGACCTTTAAGGTTTTTCGATTGCTGTGTTAGCTACAATCAGGTATGTACATGATGAGGTTCAGTTGCAGGCAAATACTTCGGTTCTTTCGGGAAGCTAGATGTATATGTAAGCATGTAACTGAATTTCATAACCTATATTTTCACTTCCATGATATTACATTTTTCAATTTATTTTATTAAAACATTTATTTTATTATTACTTTTCTGCCGTTGTGTTGATGTATCCTAATCTAATTTCCACTCACATTACTAATAGTTTTGAAAGCATAATAAGTTTGGTTAAGATTATTACTCGTAGCATTGTAATACAATTAAGAATATACATTTAATTATTAAATTTTCCTGATAATTATATTCTGTTCTATTGATAATTGAATATTAATTATTTATAATATCAATTTTTTTATACAATATTTTTTTTAAATCTTAAGTTTGAATTTGATATATACATATGTATATATATTAATAATTTTTTTTCTATTATATTTTATATTTGAATATTTCCTAGATTAGTGATTGCTAACGCGGGTTATTTTGTTTTGGGTAGATTTACCATCTTGATTTTATTTTTCCAAATTTTCTCAATAATTAGTTGAGAAGTAGTCGAGATATTTTACTGTGCTCTGTTTTCGTTAGTTTCGAATTTGTTGTTTCTTAAGGTACGAGTATAAAACAACAATACTCTTTGAATTTTTTTTTATATATTTAGTATAAATTTTCTTTTCGGTGACTACACCATAATTTTGGTGTCGGGATTTTTTTTGTGTGTGTAAATTAGTGATTGAAAAATATAACTACTAAATTTGTCATAAATAAACAAATATACATAAAAATTTAATAAAGTTAAATATACGTCGAAGTAATGGATTTAAATTCGCTGACCAATGACGAGTTCCTTGTGGAATGTGATGTTCGTCATTTCCATGGAACCGCCCTTGAATCTTATAATTTGCTGAAGACTCAGTTGGAAGCAGAAGTGACTACTCCAGTATTAAGACCTACACGAGCCCATCAGGCCGCGCGCAAAAATCCTAAACGGGAAATAGATAAGTGTACGGTGAAGTTGTGTTCTTTAAAAGTTTTGATTCAAAACTTAGATAATCTTCCAAATCAGAAAGTCTATTCTCAGTTATATTCTCGATTATTACATGTTGAGGGACGTTTACAACGCATCTCTAGTTCGCGCGTCGTTAAGGATGTAATACCTGGACTTAGCCAAATTTTAGATAAATTAAAAACATCTCTAGATCAGTGGAATAACAGGGACTTTGAAGAAGCCGAATCCTCTGAACTCAACCGTACGTTAAGAGATTTAGACATCGACGCTCCCGATAATACTGACTCGGAATCTGACTCTCCGGAGGAATCCAAAGCTCATTACGAATCATCAAAATCAGATATGCCTACTATTAGATTCGCACCTGAAACATCATCTAAAAATACCATTCATCCTTCTACTTCCAAAGGAGATTATTCATCGACACAGGCACCGTCTAAACTGTCTAAATTAGTATTCGATCCCGTTAATCATAAACATTTTGTTAAATCTTTATCCACGGTTATAGAAGATAGAATCGCTGTTTTGGGTACACCATTTACAACAACCCAGCCTTCTTCTTCAGATCGTCCCGATCAACCGTCCATTTCTACTAATGTGTCTTCTAATCCAGTTGATAACTTATGCTACACGCATGATCATAGAGAAATTCCTGGAAATCCCTCATCAGCTGCTCCAAACGGAAATGTTTGGTCCAAAATGCCGATTCACAATGCTAATGATTTCAGTGGTTCAAATTCTCAATTTCAAAATCCCTTACGTTGGAACATTAGTTTTGACGGTTCCGCAACCGAACGACTCGATATAGATCGATTTTTGTATCGAGTAGAACGTACGGCAGAACGATACAAAATCTCATTAGTAAGTATGGTTGATGAGCTAGGCTTGTTGCTTAAAGGAGAAGCTCTCGACTGGTACTGGCTGTTTTTAGAACGTAATAAATTAGTTTCTTGGGCCCAGTTAAGGTCAGAGCTGATCCGACGCTTTAAACGTTACCTAACAGAGGACGATATTTTACAAGAGCTCGACACTCGAAAGCAGCGCTTGCCTAAAGAGTCGTTCTATGATTTTTATAGTGCGTTGCTAAAGATTGCGATGAAATCACCCACACCCATTTCAGACGAAGAGCTATTACGATTTGCAAAAATGAATATGCGCCCTGGACTTCAGTTTCATCTTCAAATGTCTGACAAAAAGGTAACTAACATCGAACAACTCGTAGCAGTTTGCGTAAGTTGGGAACAGACATGGTCTCGAAATGGTTATTGTCCGGCAAGTTTGCTTCAGACTACAAGAAAATCAGTGCACGCAATAACTACAGTAAACTCTTTCACTGACGAATGTCCAAGTTTTGACCATAATCTTGAATCATTCAGCAGAAAAATGAATCGTTCTTCTCAGACGAATATAGTAAATCCAGAGACATCTAGTACTTCCAATCAGCCGAGTGCGAGAAAAATTTTAGTCCCATCTAATTCATTAATGAGATGTTGGAACTGTCACGATTTAGGGCATCCCTATCAGGACTGTCCCTGTCCCCCGACTCATATTTTCTGTTATGGTTGTGGAAACGAAAATGTGATTAAACCTAAATGTAATAAGTGTAATCAACATAAATCGGGAAACCAGCCAATGGAAATGCATCCGTCTGGGCGAGTTCATTTCCAGCGATTCAACCCTCCCAGAACTTAAATAATGACTCATATTACCTCTCAAAATTCAATAATCTAAATTCTTCCATTCATAATCGCTGTCTTTGTAATCATGTGTCGTTAAATCGTTCTAAAACAAATATCAAACCATTTATCTCCCGAACTTCTTTGTACTGGCTTAATAGGCGTAAGATGAAATATAATTGCGTAGAAACCATAATTACTGATGAATTGGATGGTAGACCTTATGCCGAAGTGCGCATAGGTAAACATGTTATGCGCGGATTATTAGACAGTGGCGCTAATATCAGCGTCTTAGGATCTGGATGGCAGACTTTGTTTAATTCATTATCAGTTAAGTTCCATTATTTACCCACGCACGTCTTAACCGCCAACGGTCAAGAAAGCACCATTTTGGGTTATTTAACCATTCCCATTACCTATTCTGATAAGACTCAAGTCATGCGCTTGTATGTAGCTCCCGATCTACAACAACCCTTGTATCTTGGGATGGACTTTTGGAGAGAATTCGGTATAGCTCCTGTACTTGTAAATGAATTATCTACACATCCTCCGCAAATGATTGAGCATAATCAGCACACATTATCTGATATACAGCAACGCGAACTGACCGAGATAATTTCTTCGTTTCCTGATTTTGATCGTCTTGGATTAGGTCAAACTTCCTTAACCACACATACTATTGATGTTAATTCGTCTCCTCCCGTCAAACAAAGATATTACACTGTGTCCCCGGTTAAACAAGCATTGATTAATAAAGAGATCGATCGAATGATATCCCTCGGAGTCATTGAGGAGAGCAATAGTAGCTGGTGTTCTCCAATCACGCTTAATATTAAACCGAATGGAAAGGTACGACTGTGTTTGGATGCCCGGAAGTTGAATGCTGTAACTGTGAAAGACGCGTATCCGCTGCCTCTAATAGATGGGTTGTTGGGTAGACTAGATCAAACTAGATTTATTTCTAGTTTGGATCTAAAAGACGCCTTCTGGCAAATCCCATTAGAACCAAACTCTCGGCAATATACCGCTTTCACTGTTCAGGGTCGGCCACTGTATCAGTTCCGGGTAATGCCATTCGGCTTGTGCAATGCGCCCCAGAGGATGTGCCGTCTTATGCACAAGGTGATACCTTTCTATCTGCAGGATCGCATTTTTGTTTATTTGGATGATCTGCTCATCACGTCAGCCACGCTTGAGGAACACTTTTCTTTGTTGCGCGAAGTATCACGACTACTTGTTCAGGCCAATCTCACCATCAACCTTTCTAAAAGTAAATTTCTGCTAAAACAGATTAATTACTTAGGCTATGTTGTTGGTGATGGTTGTCTGAAGGTAGATCCGGATAAAGTCTCTGCTATCGCGAATTATCCTGTTCCTCGCACTGTTAAGCAGATTCGCAGATTTTTGGGTATTACCGGGTGGTATCGACGGTTTATCAATAACTACGCGGCAATTTCTTCTTCAATTACCGATTTATTGAAAAAGGGTAAAAAGTGCGTGTGGACAAATGAAGCTCAAATCGCATTTGATTTCCTTAAAAATGCATTAATCTCTGCGCCCGTTTTGCGTAATCCCGACTTTAGTAAAACTTTTTACTTGCAGTGCGATGCCAGCTCTACAGGAGTTGGCAGCGTACTGTTTCAAAGAGGTCCGGACGAAGAGGAATTCCCGATAGCATATATGTCCAAAAAACTCAATAAAGCACAACGGAACTACTCGGTTACAGAGTTGGAATGTTATGCTGTAATCTTGAGTGTTCAAAAATTTCGTGCGTATATCGAGGGATTCCACTTCGTCATTATAACCGATCATTCAAGTCTCCAATGGCTTATGTCCCAAAAGGATCTTTCGGGTCGTTTGGCTCGTTGGAGCTTGAAATTGCAAGGTTATGACTTCGAAATCCAGCATAAAAAAGGTTCGCAAAACGTGGTGCCGGATGCATTATCGCGTATGGATATTGATGAACTTCAGCAGCCTGCAGTCTCTACCTCGGAGTTACCTTTGCATGTTGACTTATCTTCACCTGAATTTTCGAATGATCCGGAATATGTAGAGTTGTTGAGTTCGGTTAAATCATTAAACAAGACCAACTCCAACCTACGTATCGAGGATCATAAGATCTTGATTTGTCCATCTTATGGCCCGAGCGTAGTTGACACAGATTTACCTGAGTGGAAATTGGTAATACCTCGACCTCTTACATTTTCTCTGATTGAACAGGCTCATTCTCCTCCTTTGTCAGCACATTTTGGAATAGCGAAAACCTTGGAGCGTATTCAAAGATACTATTATTGGACCGGAATGGCTAAAGACGTAAAGTCCTATATTGCTACTTGTATTGTTTGTAAAACTTGTAAGCCTATTAATTATATTACGCGATATACTCCAATGGGATCATTATCCGAAGTTACTCGACCATTTCAATGGCTTTATTTAGACTTCTTAGGCCCGTATCCTCGTACGAAAAGAGGAAACGCTTTCATTTTAATCGTGCTAGATAAATACTCTCGCTTTGTGCTCCTTAAACCTTTACGTCAAGCTAATGCTGCTAGCCTAGCAGAATTTGTTGAAGGACAAGTTTTCAATCTTTTCTCGGTTCCTGAGACAGTGTTGACAGATAATGGTACACAATTTGTGTCAGGACAGTTTAAAACATTACTTAGTAAGTATGGAATTAAGCATCTTACTACACCTAAGTATACTCCGCAGCCGAATTCTTCGGAAAGGGTTAATCGGTGCATTTTATCCTCAATTAGATCTTATCTTAAAACTGATCAACGTGAATGGGATATACATTTGCAAGAGATTGCTTCTGCTCTGCGCAATGTTAACCACACATCTTCTGGTTATTCTCCGCATTATCTGGTGTTTGGTGATCAAAAGATCAATCATGGTGACGATTACAAGTTACGTAGACTCTTAACACAATCTGGCGATAATGAAATACTTATAACATCGAAACCAACACGATTAAATTTAGCTCGAGAGGCAGTCATAAAACATTTACAACAAGCATATACATCTAATAGTAAGCAATACAATCTACGTTCTCGAGTTCGTCAATTCGAGGTAGGTCAACAAGTCTATATTAAAAATTTTGTACAAAGTGACGCTATTCGTAATTTTAATTCCAAATTGGCTCCTTTGGCTGTTCCTGCTATATTGTCTAGACCTGTTGGAAGAGTGTCTTATGAATGTACGGATTTAAAAGGGAAGGTGTTAGGTGTGTATCATATCAAAGACATTTACAATGCTTCTTGAATGCCAGATATAAATGTATATGTTTCCTTAATTTTATATTTCTATTTTAGTATTTTTCTTAACTTTGAGATAAATAATTTTCTTATTTGCCCGGCTTGTGAGACATCTCAGTGGTGTGAGTCGGCCCCGCGTGTTGTAACGTCTGCTTTTTCGAGGCGTCACAAATTATATGTTCAAAAACAAAGCGACGCTACTGGCAGTGTATCCACCTCTGCATTTCTATTTTTTTTTCAGTCGTATAAATGTTGGGTTGTATTGCAACATGTTGCCTTACAACTTAAACTTAATTGCATGGTACTGTACTGACGGTATTTTTCGTTTATTGCAAAAAAAAAAAAAAAAAAAAAAAAAAAAAAAAAAAAAAAAAAAGAATACAAGTATATTTTTTTATGTATGACAGGTTTCTTCTATAATACCTGAAATGAGCGTTTATTTTAACGGAGGATAGAAAAAATCTTGGGTGATAATCGTTTTAATGATACTAGCAAGATCACTAATTTTCAGAAAATCAATCAAGCAATACTTTGGTTAAAAACATGTATTTGAAAATTAATCTGTGAAATATAAATATAATTTAAATAAGAATAAAAATAATATATTTCCATCAAAGTATGTATTTAAGTATAACAAAGTTTGTGTGTTAAATTTTAATAACTAAGAAATTATGTATATAATATAAGTTTTGTGTGTCAAATATGTGCATAATATAAACTAAAAATACTGTTGAATAATAATAAAATATATAATTGATATATATAATTGATGAAATTTGGTGTCGTTTTCATTTTGTATCATTGGTTCAATGAATTAATAAGTTTGTTGTATTTGATAATGACCCATGTGCGTGTATGGTTGATGTTGGCTGTTGGTAATACGAAATAGTCCAGTGAATGGTTGCTGTTATAACTGGGACCTTCGGTGAACCGCAATGATGCTAACCTGATCTTTTGTACAACCTCATAATCCAGAAGGGTTGATCCTGATTAATTTCGAGTGGCGTTTTCAATAAATCTTTTGATGGACCTCAATGATGTTGCTCTGATTTGCAATTCAACCACATGATCCAGATTTTTGGGTAAGAATTTAAATTTACTAATTTACTTCATATTTTGCAGATTTTTTTTGTGTACTGTTCACTGTTATATTATTATAATTTTCCTTAAGTAAAATAAATATGAATAAGTGTTAAATAATAAGACTTGTGAGTGGCAAATTAGAATATGGATGAGTCACAACGCTGGCATTGCATAGTTTCATCATGATAGTAAGGGAACCCTTAATTTATTTAATCCCACCCCAACGCCGTGAGTCAGTAGCCGGACACGTGCTATGCGAGGGACCTCCTTTACTGTTGTTAGTTTGTAAGTATTGTTAATGGGACCACCTGTTCTAAACATTGGTATCCATTACACACCTGTTCTAAACATTGGTATCCATTACAATAGGTAATCAATAATTTAAACTGGAGGTGAAATATCAAAAATTAACCAACAATCAGTAGTATTTGTATATACGCGCCAATTTATGGTAGACGATCAGGACAAATTTAATTATAGTTGAATTAAATTATAATAATTTCAAAACTTTTAAGTTTCATCGATATACATATGAAATTGAATTCATATTATTATTTGATACCCGAAACTTATTAGACTTTGACAGACATACTCAAAATAACTTGAATGAAACTGATAATAATTTCTGTAAATACTCATAGGACTTATTCGATTATCGACTGTATAGGAGTCAAAAATAGACACTTACTTATGGTTTAATGAGAATTTAATACATAGATTGGTTTTACGGCCATTACATTTCTGGAGAAGCAACCAGCTCGTTAACTATTTTACACACGCCTTTTTATTAAATCTCGTCTTAAATTCAAATTCATCATTCATTCATCATTCATCAAAAAAATTTGTTTTCTCATTTCGAGTTGTAGATTTATAACCTTGAGTGATTTCATTTGAAATTCAATTTCTATTATGTCGTTTTATTAAGTAAGTTATAAGATAAAATATGTCTTATGTCATATTTTATCTTATAACGTACGAATGATCGAATTTTAATAGAAAGGTAAATAACTTGAATAAAAAATTTAAAGAATTTTTTATTCACTCTTATAATTTAATCTAACCAAGTTGAAGGTAAGTTTGTCGTGGAGTTGTTTTGTTATTTTATCTTACTTTATTTTACAATCGTTTTTCTAAAGATATTTCACAGAACTTTTGTCTCTTATTCTTAAATAAGCAACTCGCATAAATTTCACTACAATAATATCGTAGTATAATTTATGTACATAGATCAAAAATATGATTTATGTACATATTAGATTTATGTAGTCTTGAAAATAATGAATTTTATAATTAGTTTTGTTTGTCTTTTAGTTAGCATAAAGGGTATTTACCATTTGAATGGATCGTGAAACTCATATGAACTTTCTATTTAAGAACCAGTATCCACAAATTTTGTTTAAATATTATGTTATAAAGTATACGAGTTCAAAATGACCAAGACAAAGAGAATTTCACAACTAACCAGATATAGTTTAAAAGCAATCAAATACCATACGTTGTATCCAAATCGTTATTCAATTACTGAATAGGCAATACAATATTAAACATTGCATCTCTAAACAATGTTGAATAAGCATAGTTGAATAAACTGAATTTGTTAAATTTAAAAATCATATCGGATATCAGAATGATACCCAACATACTCTAAAATATCTAAAGATCATATTGAATAATTAAGAAATTTGGCGCGATTGGCGGTCTTATGGCATATATGAATGAATTTCATTTACTAATTTATCTACAGATAACTCGATGTTCAATAGGAAAAAAGAAATTGTTCATGCTAAGAGGAGAGCTAAATGCATTTGTAGACTTAGAAAGCATGCATGAAAAACTAAAGTTTTGAAGGTTGATTCGCGAGGACGAAAACTTTTACTCTAGCTTACCAAAACCTAATTAAATAATCATAGAACAAAAGGAAACTCTCCTTTTTAGCCGAGGTTGAGTTAAAAAATAAGCATGCCAATTATTTATGAAAAAATAAATTAAATTAAGCAACAATTGTGCTCATTATAATTTTGTTAGCTATAATTATAATTATTAATTATATTTTGTTTTTTGGCGGCTATTTAATTTTACGTCATTTGCGGTGAATTTTAGTTTTGTGTGTAGTGCTGTCATTTGTTAGAAATTTTAACGATAGTATTCCATTTTCAAAATTATGTTATTCTTAATTAAGTGAGTAAATTGAATTAATTGAAACACGATACATTGAATTAATTGAAAAAATTACAATCAAAATCAAATAATCGCACAAAATCACAATATATTTTGTATAAGGAAATAAATATTTGGTCACAACAGTCCAAGCTCAAATCGAAATTAAATTCAATAAAAAATTACAAGTGTCAAGCCAACTTACTATAGACCAATTTTTGAGCAAAAATCTAAAAGTTTCTAACTTCACAGCAATTATTAGGGTAAACATTTCCGTCCTCGCGAATCAACCTTGAAAATACAAAAATTGGTCATAAGGTAAAATTTTATATATATATAATATATTTTTTAAATTAAGTTTTAATTTGGTGCAGGGCGGACTTTTAGACTGTTATAGCTCCTTGTGATTTTCGGAGCTCCTGCACCAAACGCGCGATCCTCCAAGTAAAGGTTGATAGCTGCCTTAAACTTGTGCATTTTATACTCCAACGGAAACTGAAAACCGGATAACGAATTTCACTTTGCTAGATAAATAAATTCGCGCTTTACACCTTCAGTTCGATGTTTCGGCAGCCTCCCCGTAAACCTATGCCCATTTACCGTTCCTCGTGTTACCCATCCTGAAGAAACAAATGGTGGTATTTTCTTCTTTAATTCTGCAGAACATTTACCATTTATCAATCTATATAGAACACGCAGAGTTTTGCAACATCTCTGCGGTGCTGTAGACTGTCTAGATCTTTCGTAAGTCTGGAGTTTCTTATTATTCGTATGGCACGCCGCTGAAATTTATTCAGCAACTGGAGAGTAATGCCATATGCTCCACCCCAAACCTGATAGCAATAATATATGCAAGATCTGATATACGATTTTAAAAACCGTCTGCATCTATTGAGGAACCCGAGTTTACGTGAAGCTGATTTGGCCAATGCGATAGTGTGTTCATTCCATTTTAATTTAGTCAAATCGTAACTAAGCGAAGTGACAACTTCCAGTCGTTTACCGTGTAACTCTGAAAGAGTGGGTTCGACCTCGAATGAAATAGAAGAGTGCAATGTTGCATCATCGGCAAAACTGTGGATTTGGTTCATAGTGCTATTCAACAAGTCATTAATGTATAACAAAAACAAAGTTGGTGACAAGTGTGTCGTTGATGATCTCCCATTTAGCACAACGTTGAGCTTTCGGCCTTTGATAAAGCTTTTTATCCACTTGATAGTCATCGAATTCAAGCCGTATGCCACAAGTTTACAAATGATATTCTCATGCCATACCTTGTCAAATATATCCAAAGCTTTGAATATATCCAAAGCGATTGCAAAGGTGTGGTGCGGCTTTCGCGGAAGCCATATTGTTTATCATAAATTATTCTATTAATCTCAAGATTCTTAAATATATCTAGATCGGAGAGAATCCTATAAGGAATTCACGAAAAACGATCTTCAAACTAGATGATCGCTTGAAACTTAGAATAAAAATTCTAAACATAACTATATAGTTTTTTTGCACAGTAAATGTCTTAGTTGATATTAGAAAAAAAACACTGTTGATTATCTGTGAGAATATCTGAAAATACCAAACAAACACATGCATAAAATAAAGTTTTTGCAGTCACAATAAAATTCAGAAATGATAGTAAATTTTTTATATATATGTAATTCTTTTATTATTTTATTTTTATTAATTCGCAAGGGATTTTTTATTACTTTTGATAATAGTTTGGAAGACGCTATCAAAGTGCGCCTACCCGCAGGTAATCAATAATTTAAACTGGAGGTGAAATATCAAAAATTAACCAACAATCAGTAGTATTTGTATATACGCGCCAATTTATGGTAGACGATCAGGACAAATTTAATTATAGTTGAATTAAATTATAATAATTTCAAAACTTTTAAGTTTTAATTTCTGTAAATACTCATAGGACTTATTCGATTATCGACTGTATAGGAGTCAAAAATAGACACTTACTTATGGTTTAATGAGAATTTAATACATAGATTGGTTTTACGGCCATTACATTTCTGGAGAAGCAACCAGCTCGTTAACTATTTTACACACGCCTTTTTATTAAATCTCGTCTTAAAGTAAGTACATAGATTCAATGTTATCTTGGCGATATTTCACTATTTTTTGGTAGTAATCGGTTTTTTTTACCGAGGACTAAAAAATCTGCATTTTAAATTTACTTTATACCGTGTTATAAGAGGTATTACGACAACATCTTAATAACAAGAAATTGACTCAAACTAGGATTTAAATAATAGTATTTAAGCTATTTATATAATTCAAGGCTAATAATATAAGAATATTTTATTACAAGTAAGTTAAAACCATTATTTAGTTGAACTGTCTATCTATATGTTGACTCACTGTTGGTTTTTACCGATATCGGAACAGTAACAAGGTCAGTAAGTATTTTAGTAATATTTTTATTTCATTTTATAATAAATTTTTCGCTACGTGCAGTCAACGAAACGAAGAGTTGGTGTCCTTGAGTTAAAGAATAAAATCGAGTGCAATGTAAGATAGATTATATGTATACATGGCATAAAGAAAGAAATTTTTAAAGTTCCGCTTTACGTAAGGCGGAAAATATATTCATAAATATTGTAACATTGATTATAACGCTCATACGATTCATATGACAAGAGAAAAATGATTTTATCGTAAGATCTAAATATTTTGTTCGTTTCCGAATATATGTACATACTTATATGTTAAAAGTTTTATTATGTAAAAACGAGTATTTACTCGTATAATTGTGTTTGCAATGACTTCAGGAAGTAAAAGACGTTTTGCTTCGTGTAACAAATATGTGTGTTCATAAATAAAATAATCGGTTTTCATCCATTCGCTGTTGTGGCTTAAATTTTTACAAAACGCAACACCGGATTATAATATTCATATTACAGATTTAGGAAATACCTAAACGCACATATTTACAGAATACTATTTAATGTTAAAGCGAAATCTTATGCAGAATTATCTATTGTACTGTTGTGATTAAAAGACAGCATCGGAAATATTCGATAAGGAACCCTACAGTTATTATCGACATTATACCGAGAAATATTATTTATTTAGAAGAGTGAAATACGTTAATTAAGAAAACATTTTCAGTTTTTATTTTTACGAGTAGTAGTTAGTTGTATAATTTGTCTGAAAAAATTAGAACTTCACAGACATATTATACAACAATACCGTTGCAACACTAATTGTTTTTATCATGGATTTCATACTTTTTGTACTAAAGTTAGCAATAAATTGATTTAAAAAATTGTTAAAATTTAAATTAGAATGAACCATAGTGATTTACTTCAAAACTGAAAAATAAACTGCATTCAGATCAAAATCACTCTGAGATAAAAAAAACGTTCATCACAATGAACACTATATAAAGTAGTCATTTACAAAATCTGCAAATCTGATTTAAGTTAAACCACTCGTAACATTGCTATGCTTCATTTAACATACATGACTCATTTAAAAATAAGATGTGGTCGAGTATAATTTTATATGGTATAGTTGATGTACGAAAGATCTTAAGGATTTGAAGAAATCAACTCGTTAATTTCTCAACCCAGAATGTTATTGATCTATCAATATCAAGGTTATCCATTGTGTATGCTAGATCTTTGTTAATTTCTATAACTCATTCAAAAAAAAACTTTTATCTGAGTTATGAAAATTATCTAAGATTTAGCATACAGGATGGTCACCTACTGTACTTGATAGATCAATAGGGTTCGACAAATCGATAGGGTTGACAAATGTACTATTCGATCACTTACGAACCTAAATAAGCCTTTTAGTACCTAAATGAATATCAACTATACTATCAAAGTTGAAATTTTAAATTAATTTTAATTATTTACCAAATAGAAGTTATTTATAGTTTATATTCTAGCGTATATTCTAACAAATTCTCAAACTATTTTTCGTGCTAACTTTAATAAAGAACATAGAAAGTAATTAATGTTTAATGAATTCCACAATTTTATTAATTCAATAAATTAAAATATTATTAATATATTTTATTTTAATTCGGAAGAATATTCTTTTTAGTGGAATGTTCGTATTAATTTTTATTTATAATGAAATATATTTCGACAAGTTGTCATCGTCAGTCATTTTCATTTGTTCATTGCTTTAATAAAAATAAAGATATAAAAATTACTGACGGCGGTAACTCGTCGATTTAATTATATATATAAAAAAAAATATGAACATTCCACCATGTTCCATAAGGTATATTTTTATGAATTTAATTAAAATATTTTAATATTTTATTTTATTGAATTAAAAAAAGTCAATCATAAAAAGCATTAAAGTTTACATAGTGAAGTTTCTGCTGGATTCCGGATGTATAACCTACGAGCCATCTTTATTTAACAGAGCCTTAACATTAAAAATTGAGCTGATTGAAAAATTGATTGAGAAATTAGAGGAAGTTAAATAGAGGAAAAAACCTAAATTCCCATACAAAATATATGTAAAGAATATATGTAATAATACTATAATAATACATATATAGTAATATATGTAAAAAAAATTTTGTTTTTAAAATGTAATATTTCAATAAAAAAAGTGACAAAATAAACATTTTAATGTTGAAATCATATAAAAACTATTTATAATATTTTTGAATAAAATCAATTAAATATATTATAAATAATTAAATAAATAAATCATTAAAGTCAAATATCGCATTAGAACTTTTAATATGTATACGCAAAAATACATACATACTCGTATCATAAGAAAAAAAAAATATTCTCATGTACTTTTTTTTTTTTTTTTTTTTCGGTTTTTACAGGCCATTATTGGCCCGTACCGTGTCAACAATCTGACTCCAACGGTTTCGATCACGAGCCAGATCTTCATACTGTTGCAAGCAGTTGGAAGATGCCAGATCGCTTTCTACGCCGTGGAGCCATCGTCGCCGACAGCGACCTCTTCGCCTACCGTAAGGCGGTTCTCCCTTAAAGGTTCGCTGTATCATTCGTTTCGGATCAGCACGCAGAACGTGACCGAGCCAGCGTATTCGCTGTCCTTTGATTTCATGCACGATATCAGGAATTTGCATTAAATTCCTGATCTCGTGATTGAAAAGAACTCGGTAAGTGCCATCGACGTCGCGTTTTGGACCATATATCACACGCATGATTCTTCTCTCGAATGTTAGAAGCCGTCTTTCGTACTCATCCGTCAAGGTCCAACTCTCACATCCATACATGACAACGGGTCTGATCAACACTCTGTACAGTTTCAGCTTATCCATATTTGCAAGATATTTTGATTTCAGCAGTGGACGTAGAGGATACAAAGCCCGATTGCCAGCGGCAAGGCGGACCTTGATATCCTCGCCCACACTATTATCGTGAGTGATGAGAGATCCAAGATACTTGAATCTCATCACTCCTTCAAACGTGTGGTTTCCACTACTGAAATCAATTGCGTCTTGGTCTCTAAAACCAGAGATTAGATATTTGGTTTTTGACTCGTTGATTTTGAGACCAACGGAAGCTGAACACTGTTCCAGTGGATCAAGTATCTCTTTCACTCCGTTGCCATTTAATCCAATCACACAGATATCATCTGCATAAGCAAGAAGTTGATTGGATTGTCGGAATAAGATATTGTCCTGAGGTGTTTCACTTTTACGAAGGATGTATTCCAACATGAGATTAAAAAGTATCGGAGACAGCGCATCTCCTTGTCGAACACCGGAATTGATTGCAAAAGTTCTCGATAGCCTGTTCTCAACTTTAACACAGCATTGTGACTGCGTTACTGTCATTTTACACAGATGTATATATTTTTTTGGTATTCCTAAATATTCAAGCGCATACCATAGCCTCTCTCGATTGATCGAGTCATAGGCTTGCTTGAAATCTAGGAATACCTGGTGTACATCGCGAGATGTTTCGTAGTACTTGGAAAGAATCATCCGTAGCGAAAAAACTTGATCAGTGACTGACCGATTTGGACGGAATCCTCCTTGGTAGTCACCGACAATTTCCTCCGCCAAAGGAGTAATTCTTCCCAAGATAATGTATGACAGTAACTTGTATGCTGTGCAAAGGAGAGCTATACCGCGATAGTTCTCGCATTTCATGCGATCACCCTTTTTGAATATATGGCATAACGCGGCCACTTTCCATTCATCAGGTATAACTTCATTTCGCCATACCAATCGAACAAGGTCGAAAAGACAGTTCCACAAAGTTAGCCCTCCGAATATCAAGAGCTCTGAATTAATGCAATCAACCCCTGGTGAACGATTTTTCTTTAATCTCTGCATGGCCATTGTGAATTCCTCATAGGATGGATCCTCAATGAACATCTCCGCGATCTGTATTTGAGAGTATTCAAATACAGCTTGTGATACATGTGGAACATTACGTAGATCAGAGAAATGTTCACGCCATGTATCGAGTACCGCATCGACGTTAACACAGAGGTTTCCATCCTGGTCCCGAATGGCAGTTGACCGAGATCTTAAGGTATGGTGCAATTCGGTGATTCCTTTAAAGAAACCACGCGAGTTGTGCTCATTGCCGAGTTGTTGTACTCTTAAAATATTCTCATGTACTTTTTTTTTTTTTTTTTTTTCGGTTTTTACAGGCCATTATTGGCCCGTACCGTGTCAACAATCTGACTCCAACGGTTTCGATCACGAGCCAGATCTTCATACTGTTGCAAGCAGTTGGAAGATGCCAGATCGCTTTCTACGCCGTGGAGCCATCGTCGCCGACAGCGACCTCTTCGCCTACCGTAAGGCGGTTCTCCCTTAAAGGTTCGCTGTATCATTCGTTTCGGATCAGCACGCAGAACGTGACCGAGCCAGCGTATTCGCTGTCCTTTGATTTCATGCACGATATCAGGAATTTGCATTAAATTCCTGATCTCGTGATTGAAAAGAACTCGGTAAGTGCCATCGACGTCGCGTTTTGGACCATATATCACACGCATGATTCTTCTCTCGAATGTTAGAAGCCGTCTTTCGTACTCATCCGTCAAGGTCCAACTCTCACATCCATACATGACAACGGGTCTGATCAACACTCTGTACAGTTTCAGCTTATCCATATTTGCAAGATATTTTGATTTCAGCAGTGGACGTAGAGGATACAAAGCCCGATTGCCAGCGGCAAGGCGGACCTTGATATCCTCGCCCACACTATTATCGTGAGTGATGAGAGATCCAAGATACTTGAATCTCATCACTCCTTCAAACGTGTGGTTTCCACTACTGAAATCAATTGCGTCTTGGTCTCTAAAACCAGAGATTAGATATTTGGTTTTTGACTCGTTGATTTTGAGACCAACGGAAGCTGAACACTGTTCCAGTGGATCAAGTATCTCTTTCACTCCGTTGCCATTTAATCCAATCACACAGATATCATCTGCATAAGCAAGAAGTTGATTGGATTGTCGGAATAAGATATTGTCCTGAGGTGTTTCACTTTTACGAAGGATGTATTCCAACATGAGATTAAAAAGTATCGGGGACAGCGCATCTCCTTGTCGAACACCGGAATTGATTGCAAAAGTTCTCGATAGCCTGTTCTCAACTTTAACACAGCATTGTGACTGCGTTACTGTCATTTTACACAGATGTATATATTTTTTTGGTATTCCTAAATATTCAAGCGCATACCATAGCCTCTCTCGATTGATCGAGTCATAGGCTTGCTTGAAATCTAGGAATACCTGGTGTACATCGCGAGATGTTTCGTAGTACTTGGAAAGAATCATCCGTAGCGAAAAAACTTGATCAGTGACTGACCGATTTGGACGGAATCCTCCTTGGTAGTCACCGACAATTTCCTCCGCCAAAGGAGTAATTCTTCCCAAGATAATGTATGACAGTAACTTGTATGCTGTGCAAAGGAGAGCTATACCGCGATAGTTCTCGCATTTCATGCGATCACCCTTTTTGAATATATGGCATAACGCGGCCACTTTCCATTCATCAGGTATAACTTCATTTCGCCATACCAATCGAACAAGGTCGAAAAGACAGTTCCACAAAGTTAGCCCTCCGAATATCAAGAGCTCTGAATTAATGCAATCAACCCCTGGTGAACGATTTTTCTTTAATCTCTGCATGGCCATTGTGAATTCCTCATAGGATGGATCCTCAATGAACATCTCCGCGATCTGTATTTGAGAGTATTCAAATACAGCTTGTGATACATGTGGAACATTACGTAGATCAGAGAAATGTTCACGCCATGTATCGAGTACCGCATCGACGTTAACACAGAGGTTTCCATCCTGGTCCCGAATGGCAGTTGACCGAGATCTTAAGGTATGGTGCAATTCGGTGATTCCTTTAAAGAAACCACGCGAGTTGTGCTCATTGCTGAGTTGTTGTACTCTTAAGACCTTGGCCTTTCACCATTCGCGCTTCTTCTGTCTACAAATGCGTTTAGCTGTCCTCCTAGCAAGAACTGCCTTGTTTTTCCTTGCAATTGTAAACCGAGTCTGCGCTTCATTGTGGGCTATATTGCGTTGCTCAACAGCAAGACGACACTCCTCATCAAACCAATCAGTTTTGGGCGTAGTTTTCACTATACCGAGAGTGTGCTGGGCAGCATCGACAACCGAGGTTTTCAATACTTCCCAGACACTGTTCACATCATCAGATTGGTAGTTGGATCGTAAAATGCTATTGCTGACAAGATCTTGATATTTTCGTTGCGTTTCTTCATTTATCAGACCTTCACAGGAGAATCGCGTTGTATATTCTCCTGTCCTCCTTGACTTGTACGAAAATTTCCATCGTAGCTTTGCAGCAACCATAAAATGGTCACTGCCTACGAATTTGGTTGACGACCGATACGATCTCACGTCTTGAACAACCCGAGCCCGGTCTTTTGAAATCAACACATGGTCAATTTGGCTTCGGGATGTTTTACGTGGATGTGTCCAGGTTTCCAAATGGATGTTTTTGTGGGGAAAGAATGTACTTGCCACTTGAAGATCATGTGCGATCGCAAAGTACATCATTCTTTCCTCATTTTCGGTCGCAGTTTCGTGTCGGGAGTACGGACCTATGTTGTTACATAAGTCGGTCTGATTTCTGCCAGCTGTAGCATTAAAGTCACCAATCACCAATCTGATATCGTGCTCAGGTATAGAGCCCATCAGATTATCCAAATTATTGTAAAATGAGTCTTTATCTTGGGGTTGGCTTACATCAGTGGGCGCATGTACACATACAATTGACAGGTTGGCTAATCTCATGTGCAAGCGAAGCTTACACATTCGATTATCGACTGCTTGGAAGTCCAACACAGCCTTTTTTACCTGCGGCCCAATGAGAAAGCCAACTCCAAGATTTCCGAGGTCATCTCCACTGTGTAGCAAAGTATAGCCTTGGGACACATGGACTCCACTTTTAGGCCATCGAGTTTCTTGGAGCGCTACGAGTTCCAGCCGATACTCCTTCATACATGTGATAAGGCCGTCCAACGCGCCAGGTTTTCTTAGTGACTGCACGTTCCACGTGCTGATCCTCAATCTCGTATCCGGGTACTTAAGCGGGGGGTCATTGTTATTTAGGTGGTATCCGATTTTTTTGTTTTTGTTGACATTTTTAACTGTTATTGTTTTTTACGGATGCGGGTCGTCAGCCCAGCGATCCAACCAGATTTAGTCGCCTCCTACGACAAGCTCTGGATACTGTGGTGGTATTATATGGATCTCATGTTTCGTTCGAAATATTTACGAAACATGGTTGCCCCCACCCACAGGGCTTAACTTATTCTCATGTATACGCATGTGCAATATGAAATATCGATCGAGTACGATCAATGACAACAGAGTCATCTCTATTTGGAAAAATTAAAACTGCTACTAAAAAGCTACTTTGTTTTTGACAATAAACTTTTTGATTATCAAAATTCAAAATTTCGAAATTAATCCAAACTAATGTAAAATAAATAAATAAATTTAATTTATATTTAAAATATATACTCATTTACTTGAAAGTTTATCTACAAACAATCAACTACTAGAATCGCACAATAATTCTATAGGAATTAAAAGTAGAATCGTATAGTAGAATTATATTGTATCAAATTTGATCATAAATGTAATTACATTTTACAGGATAAAATACTTAAACATATTCTAAAATCCGTACGAAATCGAGTGTTTGCTGATAAAATTGTGTGTTTTGTCAAGAAATCTATGTATGTAACAATTTTAAGGTCGACATTTTTTTCGATTTGGAGAAACTTAACTTGTTAACTTGAATTGTTAAAACCAAATACATTAGAGTTTTTTTTAAATCTAACTAATTTTTGAATAAAAAAAAACGCCCAGTTGACATCTATTGAACGATCTCGAAAGTACATCTAAAACTTAACATTATATCCTGAATAAATTAAATTTTAAAAGATTTAGTTTTATCTATATTGAATATAATAATAATAATTAATAATTATTATGATATGTGAAACAAATAAATTAATTTTATTATGAATGTTAGATGCCTTTTGTAAAGCTTTTCCGCCATGTCATGTTTCTGGTTTTGTTTTTATAGGGTACACCAATGAACACTCCATCATTTTATTATTTTATAAATTAAATAATTTTTTTAATAATAATTATGTTTTATTTTTATAATTTCTAGAATATAAATGTATTCCAAAGAAGTTGCGGTTATTTTGATTCGAAATTAAAATAAAATTATGCAGTTAGATAAATATAAAATGCGTTGTTCGTATGGAACACTTTAGCTTTTAGATCCACATACATTTTTTTTTTAGTTTCGTGTTTAGTGGGTACTACAAAAGGCGCAGCGTCATTTTATTATTATATAATTAAAATTAATTTTTATTGTAGTTATTAAATTTTATTTATGTGCAAAAACATAATATTCTTATTTCCAAATAAATTTCAATACAGCCACGGATATTTTGCTGCAAAATAAAACTACACGTATGCGGTTAGATTAAAAACAGTTACAGCTCTTATTGGAATATGCTTTAACTTTAAAATCGACATCACAAACACGACTCTGGATTCAATATTGTAAATTCATATTGAATTTTAATTTATGTTTTATTAAATTATTAAGATATTTAGGTAACTGATTTTCAGATATAATTAACTTGAACATTTTATGTACTTAAACTGTAAAAACCGAAATCAAATATATAATTTTTTATTGATAAAAATTATTTCGAAAAATGTGATTTTTACATTGCTTCTTATGGGGAAGTGTTATATGTACCTCCTCTAAAAAAAGCTCAACAATAAATACCTCATATTATTACGGCTCTAATAAATATGGCTCTGAAAACCTTCATTCTTTGAAATGACTTTTAAGTTCAAATTTTGTAGGAAAACATAAATATTAAAGCTAATATAGTTTAAGCTCGGTGTATACCATCGAAAAAATACTAAAGTATTTGGTATCGCACTTTATACCAATGAAATTGTCCAAATTTTAATATACTTCTCCCATTTCTTTTATATTCGAGTTGAAAAAAACTTCAGTTGAAAAAAAAAAAATAAAAAAACAGAAATAATGAGCTCATAGACCTTTTAAACAAAATTTAAAATTTGAAACAATGAATTTAACTCCGAGATGTTACCATTCAAAATATGAATGATGTTAGTTTTTTATTAAAAAAAGTCATTTTGAAGAGTAGAAAACCAATTAAAACGAAATATTTTTAACCAAAACAACAGAAATACCATGAATAAAATAATTACAATTTATAAAAAACTACTCCAAAATATTAAAAATAAAATAATAACAAAATAAATTTAGAAATGAAACATTTAAAATATAAAAACACGACAAGAATAAAATAAAAAATACGATAAGCCACAAGCAACAAATATTTGGTTTTTAAATAACTGAGCGCAAATTAAAATTAAAATGTTGGTTTTCATTGAGTTATCAATCGTGGCAAATCTACTAAGGAGGTCCGAATAGTTCTTGTATTTTGGAAATTTTGATTGCAGCAAGGTGTAATTAGAATTGCCAGTCAGTTTATTAAAAACAAAAACTAGTGTGGCGAATCAACAATCGTCGAATATCATGAAAGTAATAACTTTATCCATCTAGTCCATTCATATGAATTTTTTTTTAAACCGAATTTTTTTTTTCAGCTCAAGTTAATTATTTCAAGGTAAACATTCGCAGTCATGTACTGCTTTGCAGTTTGCCATATTTGTTTCTTACATTTCAGGTTGTTATTGAACTGAAAAAAAACATACCAAAATTCAATTAAAAACTACATTAATCCAATGAACTTAGCCCTGTGGTTGGGGGCATTCGTGTTTCGTTAATATTACGAACGAAACATGAGACCCATAGAATACCACCACAGTATCCAGAGCTTGTCGTAGGAAGCGACTAAATCTGGTTGGATCGCTGGGCTGACGACCCGCATCCGTAAAAAAGTAAAAATGTTAAAAATGTCAACAAAAATAAAAACATCGGATACCGCCAAAACAACAAAAAAAACGAACCCCCGCTTAAATACCGGACACGAGATTGAGGATCGGCACGTGGAACGTGCAGTCATTAAGAAAACCTGGCGCGTTGGATGGCCTTATCACATGTATGAAAGAGAAACTAGATGGCCTAAAAGTGGAGTCCATGTGTCCCAAGGCTATACTTTGCTACACAGTGGAGATGACCTCGGAAATCTTGGGGTTGGATTTCTCATTGGGCCACAGGTAAAAAAGGCTGTCTTGGACTTTCAAGCAGTTGATAATCGAATGTGTAAGCTTCGCTTGCACATGAGATTAGCCAACCTGTCAATTGTCTGTATACATGCGCCCACTGATGTAAGCCAATCCTAGGATAAAGACTCATTTTACAATAATCTGGATAATCTGATGGGTTCTATACCGGAGCACGATGTCAAATTGGTGACTTTAATGCTAGAGCTGGCAGAAATAAGACCGACTTATGTAACAATATAGGTCCGTACTCCCGACACGAAACTGCGACCGAGAATGGGGAAAGAATGATGTACTTTGCGATCGCTCATGATCTCAAAGTACCAAGTACATTCTTTCCTCATAACAACATCCACTTAGAAACATGGACATATCCACGTAAAACATCCCGAAGCCAAATTGACCATGTGTTGATTTCAAAAGGGCGGGCTCGGGTTGTTCAAGACGTGAGATCGTATCGGTCGTCAACCAAATTCGTAGGCAGTGACCATTTTATGGTTGCTGCAAAGCTACGATGGAAATTTTCGTACAAGTCAGGGAGGACAGGAGAATATACAACGCGATTCTCCTGTGAAGGTCTGATAAATAAAGAAACGCAACGAAAAAATCAAGATCTTGTCAGCAATAGCATTATGCAATCCAATTACCAATCTAATAATGTGAACAGTGTCTGGGAAGTATTGAAAACCTCGGTTGTCGATGCTGCCCAACACACTCTCGGTATAGTGATAACCAAGCCCAAAAATGATTGGTTTGATGAGGAGTGTCGTCTTGCTGTTGAGCAACGCAAAATAGCCCACAATGAAGCG
Organism: Tipula lateralis; assembly: GCA_963932295.1. Lineage (NCBI taxonomy): Eukaryota > Metazoa > Arthropoda > Insecta > Diptera > Tipulidae > Tipula > Tipula lateralis. The sequence continues at coordinate 131,760,932 of OZ010738.1, forward strand.
CAGACTCGGTTTACAATCGCAAGGAAAAACAAAGCAGTTCTTGCTAGGAGGACAGCTAAACGCATTTGTAGACAGAAGAAGCGCGAATGGTGGAAGGCCAAGGTCTTAAGAGTACAACAACTCAGCAATGAGCACAATTCGCGTGGTTTCTTTAAAGGAATCACCGAATTGCACCATACCTTAAGATCTCGGTCAACTGCCATTCGGGACCAGGATGGAAACCTCTGTGTTAACGTCGATGCGGTACTCGATACATGGCGTGAACATTTCTCTGATTTACTTAATGTTCCACATGTATCACAAGCTGTGTTTGAATACCCTCAAATACAGACCGCAGAGATGTTCATTGAGGATCCATCCTATGAGGAATTCACAATGGCCATGCAGAAGTAAAAAAAATCGTTCACCAGGAGTTGATTGCATTAATTCAGAGCTCTTGATATTCGGAGGGCTAACTTTGTGAAACTGTTTTTTCGACCTTGTTCGATTGGTATGGCGAAATGGAGTTATGCCCGAAGAATGGAAAGTGGCCGCGTTATGCCCAATTTTCAAGAAGGGTGATCGCTTGAAATGCGAGAATTATCGCGGTATAGCTCTCCTTTGCACAGTATATAAGCTACTATCATACATTATCTTGGGAAGAATTACTCCTCTAGCGGAGGAAATTGTCGGTGACTACCAAGGAGGATTCCGTCCAAATCGGTCAGTCACTGATCAAGTTTTTTCGCTGCGGATGATTCTTTCCAAGTACTACGAAATCTTTCGCGATGTACACCAGGTGTTCCTAGATTTCAAGCAAGCCTATGACTCGATCAATCGAGAGAGGCTATGGTATGCGCTTGAATATTTAGGAATACCGAAAAAATATGTGCATCTCTGTAAAATGACAGTAACGCAGTCACAATGCTGTGTTAAAGTTGAGAACAGGCTATCGAGAATTTTTGCAATCAATTCCGGTGTTCGACAAGGAGATGCGCTGTCCCCGATACTTTTTAATCTCATGTTGGAATACATCCTTCGTAAAAGTGAAACACCTCAGGACAACATCTTATTCCGACAATCCAATCAACTTCTTGCTTATGCAGATGATATCTGTGTGATTGGATTAAATGGCAACGGAGTGAAAGAGATACTTGATCCACTGCAACAGTTTTCAGCTTCCGTTGGTCTCAAAATCAACGAGTCAAAAACCAAATATCTTATCTCGGGTTTTCGAGACCAAGACGCAATTGATTTCAGTATTGGTAACCACACGTTTGAAGGAGTGATGAGATTCAAGTATCATGGATCTCTCATCACTCACGATAACAGTGTGGGCGAAGATATCAAGGTCCGCCTTGCCACTGGCAATCGGGCTTTGTATCCTCTACGTCCACTGCTGAAATCAAAATATCTTGCAAATACGGATAGCTGAAACTGTACAGAGTGTTGATCAGACCCGTTGTCATGTATGGATGTGAGAGTTGGACCTTGACGGATGATTACGAAAGATGGCTTCTAACATTCGAGAGAAGAATCATGCGTGTGATATATGGTCCAAAACGCGACGTCGATGGCACTTACCGAGTTCTTTTCAATCACGAGATCAGGAATTTAATGCAAATTCCTGATATCGTGCATGAAATTAAAGGACAGCGAATACGCTGGCTCGGACACGTTCTGCGTGCTGATCCGAACCGAATGATACAGCGAACCTTTAAGGGAGAACCGCCTTTCGGTAGGCGAAGAGGTCGCTGTCGGCGACGATGGCTCCTCGGCGTAGAGAGCGATCTGGTATCTTCAAACTGCCTACAACGGTTTGAACAGCTGGCTTGTGATCGAAACCGATGGAGTCAGATTGTTGACACGGTACGGGCCAATAATTGCCTGTAAAAACCGTTAAAAAATAAAAAAAAAATCCAATGAACTTTCTTAACGACTTTGCATCTGTAAAGCCAGTGATTCTCTATATAAACTTGGGTTTATTAATCTATAAAACAAAGCATAACTTTATAAAAGAATTAATGATTTCTTTGTATAAAATTATTAATAGGGTTAACGTTTGTGTTGATAATCTATGTACAGTTTCAAAAGGTTAAATTAATATTCCTTATTAAATTCAAGAATCTTAGTTATAGTTTGATGGTCTTTGTTTATTACGTAAAATATGTAACTGATTTATTCAAAATTGGTGACAGATTGATAACGTTTGTGTTAATAATCTATGTACAGTTTCAAAAGGTTAAATTAATATTCCTTATTAAATTCAAGAATCTTAGTTATAGTTTGATGGTCTTTGTTTATTACGTAAAATATGTAACTGATTTATTCAAAATTGGTTACAGATTGATAGACTTTACTTCTAGGATTGGTTAACTAACGTAATAGAACCCATGGCCATGCATGTATTGTGGTCGAGAATTGTATTTTTATTATTATTTCTGAGCGGACAAGTTTCTATTCTGTGTTGCTGTTATTGAGTTGGACGTCATTGTCTTATTAAACATAACCTGTCGATAGGAAAGACCAATATAATTTCAGCAGGCATATTCCAGTTACACTGATGTTTGAACTGTCCAATTTGTATTAAGTTGTGTTATCAACAGTTCTCTAGCGAATTTTAATTTTAACATAAATTTTAAACACTAACTCCCACTTCAATCAAAATTAATATTTGGTAATTTCCAAATTATGTATCAGGTTATAATTTTCTAACAAAAGTTAATTATAATCACGAACCGCCAAATTTGCTATGGTGTTATGGTCAGAAAAATTTAATGTTATTAATAAACTGATTACAATCTCATAAAGCTAATTATTAAAAAAATCAAATAATTGAAAAAAATCATAATTTTTATAAAAAAAATTGATAAACTGAGTACATTTAATTATTTTTTTCAGTGATGGTAGATTCTTAAATTTTAAAATGTAGCACTTAAAATTGGTCAGCAATCTGTCCATTCGAAAACAAAAAGCCCAGATGAGATCATGATTATCTTTGAGAAAAGAAAGGAATTGGATTCTTACTCTGGATTTTTCTTAATGCGTTAAAATGTGCTAAGGTCTGTAAAATGCAATAAAATTATTATATGCTACCAAAGCCGACTGTAGTGTGTGTGTGTTCACACAAGCCTGCTTCTTTTTTTTACATGAGCATAATCAAACGAAAATATCAATGTTGGTAAACGAAAAAGTTTATATAAAATAAATTCAAAATTTGACGTTTCTCACTAACACTTATGGTCTATAGACGCACACTACAAAAGGTTGAGTACTATTATTCTCTTTTCCATCTCTACTAAAAGATAAACGATTGTCAAAATGGCAATGTTAATTTTGATAAACATTACAATGAAAATGATATCTATGCAGAGATTAATTTATGCAAAATAATTTTATTTTATTTTATAATAAATATAGGATTGTGTAAATAAATAGAATATTGTGGATAATACACAATAGTGTAGTGTTGTGGATAACATCGCGTGAATGTTAGTTTTGTGTAAATACGAGTAGGTTAGGTTTGAGGTTAAGTTTTTCAAACCAAACTCAAATATATATGAGTTGCAAAAGAATGAATGTATTTTGATTCGAAATTCATAAATGTTTTAATAAAACTTTTATCTATTTACATAAGATTTTATTAAAATATTTTTTTCGAGTTAAAATTTTATTGTCTAGGTGTATCGTTTCGCGAAAAAGTGTGTGTTGATTTTTCATGTACGTCACTGTATGAACGTTTAATTGTAAAGATAAATGTGCTGTTTAAAGTTTGAATATTTTAATTTGTACTGTTCAAATACAAACTGATATTCGGTTAAGACTGGCAGTCTTAACCAATTATCAGTTTGTATTTGAACAGGACAGGGCGATATAACCAAATCATAAAGATATGACGTCGATGGCTCTAGCCTTTACTGTAAATGATAAGAAAATGGAAGTTAAAGAGTGCAATTATGAAACAAATTGCTGTTTTTCCAAAACAGTACAAACGAAAAGCACATACTATATTTAGCACAACCAACATAAACATTGTTGTATGTTTACAGCTATGCATCACCTAGTGGCAAAATTAGAGTTCAAGTGTAATTAAAATAATTGAATTTCCTATTGTGAAATACTGTCATTGTTACTGGTGATTTCCATTATGCGTAAGGATGTTATGGGTGGAGAAGCGAGGTATCGTGTGATTTCTAAACCATTGTCACTGAATCAAACCAGCCAAAGAAACTCTTTAGTCCATTGTGAAATCCTGTCTTTGTTACTGCTGATTTCAATTATGCGTAAAGGTGTTATGTGTGGAGGAGCGAGGTATCGTGTGAACTCTGAACCATTGTCACTGAATCAAATCAGCCAAAGAAACTCTTTAGTCTTTTTGCATCTATATGTGTGAAATTTAAAATGTCCCTTCGTTAGTTTCCCTAGTTCGTCACGCACGGTATCAAAGTAGTAATGTGAAATTATACCTCGAAAGAATATATGAATGTTAGATAAAAATAAAACAACCACTTTGTTTTTAATTATATATGTATATGTATATATTTAGGAAAAGCCCTATGGCAATTCATAAACGATTAAGGTTTCCATTAGGCGTAAAAACCTTTTAAATTAAAATATCTTAAAAACATAACAAAAATAAATTATAAAAAATAAAATTAAATAAATATAATTCAATAATTCATAAATAACTTATAAAAAAAATTGGCTAGACTTCAGACTTCAAAAATTAAAAAAAAAATAGTGGTGCTTATTGCAGCTAATCCCTCTAATGCAGCTAGACCTCCAGTGGCGATTCATAGTTGATTCACATGAAAAAAAACCGGTTAATAAATTCTTAATAAAACTAAAATATAATCATTTATTTAAAAGTGAGTATTTTTCGGTTTGTTATGTTAGAAAAAACATGACATTTATCGTTTATTTTTTTAACATAATTATTTAAAACTATGTTTTAACATAATTGTTTAAAACATTTGCTTATACCATAATAGACATTGAAGCTAGTAGATCCACACTCACACTCATGCTCAAAATCAATAACGGTCGAAAATTCTTTTCTCAAACTACCTATTGTTAAATTAATTTAAATGCCCTTATTATTTTTTAACTTGAAAAACTTTTCTTTTAATTCTTTATTATTTAAATAGCTTGAAAAATAGAACACTTATGAAAAATAATATAATTTACTTCATGTGAAGCAACAGAAAGCCCTCCACGTTGCAAATAATTAAAATAAAAAGATTTAGTGAGGGCTCCTTTATCAGCCAAACATAGAAATTGACAAGATTTGCAATTAAGATAACTTAATGCTTTCTGAACCACTTATGTATAATTTAGCATCCTCGTCAATTTCTACTTTTTAGAGATAAGTATTATCGTCTAAAATTATACCAAAATCTGAAAAATCGACTTGTTCGTATATCGAATTTTCATTAGTTGGTTGTAACATTTTTGTATAATCTTTGGCATGATGTTCAAAAATGTTGTGTATCCTAATTTTTTTCGCTCTCGATGACTTCTGTGTAGGACACTTTGTAGTTACAACCAGCTAATGAACGATAAAGTCTAAATCTACCTTCTAAATCATCGGTTTGCAACTTTCCGATTAAAATGTAATCTACGTTAATATGTGTAAATGCAAATAAAACAAAATCGATAATAGTTTGAGTGGTATGTCTGAGGGCATTAAAAGTACAAGTAGTTAGCATACCATTATTATCACTCGAATGCCAAATCTCGAGCCACTTTATAAATTTTTCTAAAAATAATAAATTGTTGTCTGTTATCGATTTGATTGGAAGGGCCGATTCCGTTCTTTTAAAAGTACCCTTAAATTTTGTTTTAGTATTAACAATATTCCACCATGTTCTTATAATAACACAGAAGTCAGCTGTTTCTCTCATTTCATGAAACTCGTATAACGCGGCAATAGTAGAATCATGGAATATGTTATCTACTAATCTAACATTTTGCCGTTCTAAGCTGTTAGGAAAAACTATCTTATGGTCCAATTTATAGGCTTTCGACAGTTGAATCAAATTACTTTTATTTTTATTATATAAAATTTCAAAATTAACAAATTCTGCTAGTTTTATAGAAAAATCTTCAAAGTCCGGAAAAAAAAAGTTTTATACTCATTTGTTAAATTTAACCAATTATTTCTTATATTTTTAAATAAATGAACGGAATCGTAACGTAAAAATATTTTTAAATTTGGAAAATCTGAATTAGAAAAAAAAATTACCCTCCGGACTGAATCTTCAAAACATATTTTGATTAATCCTATTATTATGTTAAAATAAGTAAAACTTTAAAATCAAGAGATTGAACCAATTTGATAACTGATTTTGTTAAATCGTACAATATTTCTCCAGTAGGTCGAACTACTGGAAACAGACGAACAATTTGCTTTAAATTTCCAAAAACTGATTTGATCATGAATGCCATTACCGTTCTAGCACATTCAGTGGGACTGTTGACAGCTTGTCCAACAATTTTGTTACTCTTATATTGCAAGCTCTTTTCTATTTATATTTCGTCGATTAAAAGTGCGACGTACTTGTCTCTATCACTCAAAGGTTTTGCAATATGAGATAAATAGTTCTCATCATTGTGAGGTGTCGTGTAATCCGGTGAAATGTGAAGGCGTGAAGAAATATGCCGTAAATAGCTTAGATGAGGCAGAATTAAAATTTTTCTTAAAATATTATATGTTGCCGAAGAATGGGCATACATTAAAAACGCGAACACGATAGTCTCGGAATCATATTTTGATTATTGCCTATTGAACATTTCAAGCTGATTAATAATTATATCTAGTTCGCCAAAATGGAGGAAATCTTCATCAATGTCTCGAGCCATTATCATATAGCGCAAAGCACATTTCAATAATTCCTCGCGACTTTCAGCAATTTCACTAGAATCTTCACGGTATTTAGATAGTATAAAAGAAAGTTGAGACCATTTCGATATTTTCATATTACGGGGAAACAATTCTAAATCCGCGCTAAATATTTGAATATTATTTACAATAATCTTAACGTAAAGATTATTGGTGACGCATATTTTCGTCGAAATATTGCACCCAACATCATCTGAATTAAATTCATAAAACACCACCTTTTGAAAATTTTGATATATTAAATATTTAATATATCAAAATTTTCAATTTCCTTTCCCCGAAATCTTTAAGAAAAAAATCAAAATTTTTAATATGGTCTGATGGTGTGAAAGATTGTTCAATCTGTTCACTTTGTTCAAATTGAAAAGGCAAGCATGGAGATGGTTGAAATGGTGGTAAAAAAAGAGATGGCACGGCATTAGCACATAATTGGTGAAGCTTATGTTTGACGTTGGGAATAGTAATGAAATCCTCTTCTTTAAAATGCCTAATACTCGCGAATATTTGGATGGATTCCAATTTAAACGGCCGATTGCATTCACCCTTTTCGATTTTAATTCCTCAAAATACGGGAAAGAAAATGTGGGGATTTTTGTATTTTCTGACATTTTTGGATAACATCCTGGCACGGAGCAATAACGAGACATATTTATCTTAGATTCTCTTAAAAATTAAACAGAAAGTGTCAAAAACGACGTGTACAAATTGTAAAAGGACGTCACCCAAGTGTTTAAATAAAAGAAAATAATGACTAGCTTATAATCTAATATCACAGATTTATATCACAAAAACGTTAAAAAAATATCACACTGGAACACTTGGGTTTTTATCACAAAATTAAATTAAAAAAATAAACGATGTTACTAACCTAAAAACCGACCTCGATCAATATAAACAATTACACAGACGAAAAATGTGTAATGCGCGACAATTATAATTCAAATTCTTAATTTTAAAAAACCAAAATATACTACTTAAATAGATAATTACAAAATAACAATTCACTTACTTGTTAATATTCCTTGGCCGATTAATTCTCAACAAGTTACTGTACGGTTCCTAAAATACAAAAATAACAAAAACTTTAATAAATAGAATTAATAAAAATAAATTATGTTAATTAAATGTATTTAAATGTTTGTAATTCAAATATTTAGTTACCAAATTAATGTAATTCAATCATTTAATAACCAAAATATAATTAAACATCTTACCTTGCAATTAATTCATAATTCCCGCGATAATGCAACTCTAGTGTTGACTGTTGACGTCAATGAAGTTTATTAAAATAATCGTTGAGTTTGACAGCAGAGAGTAAGATACGCCCATTCGTTTTTATTTTGCAATTTTTTCTTCATTTTTACTCAATAATAGATAGGTGGTGTACGTTTGTTTATTTTTTCTACACTGTATTCGCATTCGTGTACGAATAGAAGAATATACACTAATACCACTAAAGGTTGATATCTTCCCACAGCATATGTATGCATAAAGTTTGGCTTGTGTGAAACACACACACTACAGTCGGCTTTGTATGCTACTATCAAAAATACAACAAAATAACTTACATATATTCAGCCTCGATTGTTCAATAATAAACGGCTGAATCGGAACCCTCAATTTAGCTTAGTTTAATTTTTTCTTCCATTTCTGTTAATGTTTTAAAATTTTGCGCACGATTGTTTAAAATTACTAGGTACAAGCCGCATATCTCTGCTAACAGAAGGAAGAACTGCGTCAAGAGGACGAAGCACAAATTCATTTATTGTAACATTTATGAATTTAATAAATAGATTAAGTTATTGGTTATTAATTAGTAATAAATAATAATGAATCAACGTTAAATTTAAAATATTTTGCTTTGAGTATTGTTATGAAATAACTAAAATTTCCTTATAGCTCTAGTATTAACGATTTTGTTTTAAAATACAAAAAGTTTTGTTAGTTAGTTTTTATTTAATACAATAAAGTTAATGTTTAATATAATAATGTGTGCTAAGACTTTGGAAAATTTCCAAATGCACTGCTTTAGTACATGAACAGACAAATGAAACTATATGCATTTTTTGTTGCACACTTTATCCGTCCGCAAAAGTCTACACCAGTATTGAGAAAAACTTTAAACGAACTTTAAACCGTTTAATAGGGAAATTTCCTTTGATTTGCTGAGACATTATTGGTTTTACCCTAAAACAAATGAAACAAAAATGTACCGTCTGTTTTGCAATGATTTTGATATGAATAGGTCAATAACGTTGGCTTACGAAAGATATCAATAATTGTGGTCCTGTGTGACAATGTTTCTTGTGTTCTGATTTGAATATTAATTTCGTTAGATCATGTTTTGGTGGAAGTAAGATTTGGTGTTTAATATTATACTCAAGTGATGTTGAGTTAGTTAATCTACCTCCTACGCCAGTTATTCAATTCCATCTCTGTCGATAAAAACGTGTAATGTTTTAGTAATAGCGAACTTTTCCGATTAATTTCACCTCCATTTGTAAAAGCCTTTGATTCATCGGAAAATGACTCATGTGGAATTATTTTTATCAATTGCAAAGTACTTTTTTACAGCTCAAAAACTGTCAAATTCTCAACTTTTTGGATATGATTATTTTTTACAATTGATGTAAACCGTAATATATAAGCATATATTATTATATATTATAAAGATAGTTAAATCAGAGTAACATTTTAAAATAAAAAAATAATAAATCCGGGTACTGCTACATAGTGACTGGTACCTCCATCCTAGTTAAAAAAAAAAATCGTTCAAACTGTAAATTTTTGCTTTGGTTGGGTCAACTTTATGTAAAATAATCTTTGATATAAGTCATTAAACGAACCAATTTTCCAAAAGGATCCAATCGAGTTATCAATTCATTAATAACGTTTGTTTGGCATAATACGTCTTGCCGAATTATTTGCAGAATCCCACTTCAAAATAGATATTAGCTCTTGAATCTTGTTGACTCTATTCTCGATAAAATTTATCCAATTCAGCGTAATAGTTGAATCCGACCACAAAACTATTTCGTCGAATTGTAAATCAAAACTCTGACTCTGTAATGATCTCAATCTAGCTAAAAGTAAGGCAGTTTAAAATTCCAACCTTGGTACCGACAATGTTTTACGGTAGAGTAGATTACCATATATATTGCTGTCAGAATTAATGGTTTTAATGTTTTTAATGTACAGACATGCACCTTTCTGAGGCATCACCAAAACCATGGAATTATGTACGAATTATTTTATTTGTTTTTGAATGCCCCATGACATTTCGATTAATATAAGCATATGGGAAATTTCGTTTAACGACTAAGAGTAGTTGTTCGAAGATTCTTTAAGTTTGAAATAATGTTCCTGAAATCAATTCATTTCAGCCTATTTTGGATTCCCATATTTTTTGAACAATTCTTTTGCCTATTATCATTTATTAATCTATATAGAGGCCGTAAACGGCTCCTACCGCGTCTCAAATGAGACCTTTTGAACCAATTTGAACGATTGATGCATATTTGTAGGTGGTGAGCCCAACGAATGTTTTTACACGCAAATGCGGTTGCATGTTAATTGTTGGTCAACGGTGGGAATCAAACTCGAGACCGCGGCGTGATGAGAAACTCTCTTAATCATTAAGCTACAACCGACGACTAATAATTCTTCAGTAATAATAATACGCAAAATAATTGCCAACGGACCGAACAGTTTAAATATGTTATTAGATAAATATTAGAGGTTTAAAAACAAAGTAATCCTTATTTGGATCCATAAACTAGTGTAAGCTTGAGTTAAATTCATTCAAACCAATAAGTTAATATCATATCTCTGACCTCGATCATCGTTGCATCTTTTTTCTTCTCCAATGGCTTAAATTTATTATGAGTTCTAACATATTTTTACAACTTTCTTACGGCTATTGCCAGATCATCCTATCAGTTGTTATTCAAAGTTCTCTCCTTGATCCGTGTGTAGCTCTAATGGTCCTCTAATCCTCTAATATTCAAAATAATTCAGAAAATATAAATTTCTTCGAGATTTTATCAGACAAATGTGAAGCCATTCGCAATTAGCATCCCTACTGCGAATTAATTATGGTTGGTGACTTTAATGCCCACCATAAAAAATGGTTGAATCACCAAAATACGAACTGTGCTGGGCGTCAGACGGAGAAGCTTGCTGTTTCGCATGACCTTACCCATAGTGTTAGTGATTCCACATTGAATGTCATAATTCTACAAGCAATCATATTCTGGATCTTTGTCTTACAACAACTTTGTCTTACTACATTCCATGGAAGCGCGTGTCGAGGCTGGAATTGGAAATTCTGACCACAACCTGATAACAGTAAAAATATCTGTCGCAACACCACCAGAATTTAGACAGCAGCCAAGGCGTCTATGGAATTTTAACGAGGCTGACAATGATGGGTTACGGTCATTTTTTCAACATTTCCCGTGGGAGAGCCATTGTTTTTATAACAATCAAATAGACGACGCCGTTTCCAATTTCACCGAAACCGTTCTACATGGAATGAATAAATATATTCCATCATCCTTTTCCAATCCCAATCCTAATTTTAAAATCTTTTCAAAAGAAGCCGCCAAAGTAGCCAGACAAAATAAATCTGCTCACAAGAAATATAAGCGCAACGAAATTTCGTTTGACGAATATAAGGCCACACGTAACATCTGTAACAAAATCTGTGCGAAGGAAGTGAAAAGAGCTGACAACAAGAAAGCCGCTAAGGCTTCCGAGTTGAAAATCTCCGATCGCAACTTTTACCAGATGGTCGCATCGGTTGCCAATATTTCTAAAACATCTATTTCAGCATTGAAATGTGCAGATGGTGCTTTGGTGGTGGATCCATATTTGCAGGCCGACTTACTGGCAAACGTCTTCACTTCAAACTCGACTTTAGTTGTCCCCGATGGAGTTACGCCTCCGTCAAGTCGGTATTGTGGTACCAAAATGGATCCTGTCAACATCTCGGAGGAAATTGTCTTCAGAAACCTTAAGACAATGGACATAAATAAGGCCACTGTACCTGACGGAATTCCTGCTCGCATATTGAAGGAGTTTGCCAGTGACTTGGCTCCAATATTAACTAAAAATTTTCTCCTTTCTTATAAGCAAGGTAAATACCCGAACGCCTGGAAGAGTGCGTTGGTGCAACCGGTTCTTAAACGTGGTAGTGATAAAACTGACCAATTTCACTGACCCTTCAAACTACCGGCCAATATCAATTGTGTCAGCCGTGGCTAAAGTTTTTGAGAAATGCATTAACCAACAACTGGTGCATTATCTTGAGATTAATAAAATAATTTCAGATAAACAATATGGCTTCCGCGAAAGCCGCTCCACAACCGATCTCTTGACGTATGTTACAAACAAATGGAATCTCGCCCTTGAGCACCATGGAGAAGCCTTTGCAATAGCCTTGGATATATCCAAGGCTTTTGACAAGGTTTGGCATGAGAATCTCATTTGTAAACTTGTGGCATACGGCTTGGATTCGATGACCATCATGTGGATAAAAAGCTTTCTCAACGACCGAAAGATCAACGTTGTGCTAAATGGGAGATCATTAACGACACACTCCCCAAATGCCGGAGTCCCTCAGGGATCAGTTTAGTCACCAACTTTGTTTTTGTTATACATTAATGACTTGTTGGATAGCACTGTGAACCCTATCCACAGTTTTGCCGATGATGCAACATTGCACTCTTCTACACTCGCGGACAAAATTAACGCATATTTTTTTTTGTAATAGAAAAAATCCCGCTGGTCAATTTTAATACTACTAGTGTCAAATGATAGCACATTTATATTTTTATCAGAAACCACCTTGAATAAAGTTTACTGCAAGCCAATCAATTAAATTTTTCATTGTGTATAAAAAGCATTGTGTTTGAAATCCAACGCAACGATTGGCTTTTGTTCCATTGCATATCAATTATTTTAAATGCAGTACCACTAGTTCTTGTAAATGTGTTCTAAAGCAAACACCTAATATAAAATCCATTGTAATATGGCACCTGTTCAAGAGCTGCAGGCGGTTAAAGTGGTCACATTGTATCAGGAAGATTATACACAAGTACAAATCGCACGAAAATTAGGAATTAATCAGTCTTCGGTTTCACGAATACTGAAGCGGTATCGTGAGACCTTAGAGTATAAAAGAAAGTCCGACCGAGAGCACAACCGAGCATGACGATCGATTATTAAAAATGAATTCGTTACGAGATCGATATCAAACTTCTACTCAACTCAAAAATTAGTTACTTAGTGCGTGAACCTAACTCCGCCCGTAAAAGTTCCACGGCTTCTTCCCCGTGACAAATCCAGCCGTTTAACATTTGCTCATACTCATGCAAATTGGGGAACTGATCAATGGGCCACTGTTCTCTTTTCAGATGAGACCAGAATCCAATTATGGAAACCAGATGGACGTAATCTTGTAACAGAAGAGTTGGAGAATTCTACGCACCGTGTAATATGGTGCAAACTGTAAACTTTGGTGGAGGTTCAATAATGTTTCGGGGTGGAATCAGTTTAGAGGGCCGTACGGAGCTGGTTGAGATTGGTTTTTAATAATGAATGCAGACTGGTATGCTCAGAACGTTCTTGGCGATCACGATTTTCCATATATGGGCTTCATAGGTTATGACAGTTTTGTGTTAATGCATGGTAACGCTTCAGTCCACGTTGCTGCAACGGTACGACAATATCTCCTAAAATATTGACATTCGGCACTTAAGTGGCCACCAATGAGTCCTGATCTTAATCCGATTGAACACGTGTGGGACATTTTAAAAACCCGTATTAGAGCTAGAAATCCTGCACCAGATTCGACAGCAGACCTGAGTGTTGCAGCGCAAGAAGAGTGGAATCTCATTCCGCAAAAAATGATACAAAGCATTCTACTTAGTATGCCAAGAAGGATGGAAGCTGTAATAAGCGCACAGGGGAGGGGGAGAGGGGGAAATACTCATTATTAAATTAATCAATTGGAATAAAAAAATATGCGTTAATTTTGTCCAAGAGTGTATTTCATTCGAGGTCTAGCCTACTCCTGCAGAGTTAAACGGTGAACGGCTGGAAGTTGTCACTTCGCTTAATTCCGATTTGAGTACAATATTTGAGTGGGGAGTTAAAAATCAGGTCAAATTTAACGAGAAAAAACACAAATATGCACGTTCTCTCGTAAAAGAAGTCACAACGAATACCCGTTTGTGGTAAAAGGCCACGTTCTTGTGGGTTGTGACTCAATTCGAATATACTTGGTGTTCAAATAAGTAACAATCTTAAATGAAATGAACACATTCTCGCATTGGCCAAATCAGCTTCACGTTAACTCGGGTTCGTCAATAGATGAAGACGGTTTTTTAAATCTCATCAAGTTCTCCAGATATATAAAACCTTTATTAGACCGTGTATAGAATATTGCTGTCAAGTTTAAGGTGGAGCATATGACACTACTCTCCAGTTGCTGGATAGAGTTCAGTGGCGTGCCATACGAATAATACAAAACTCCAGACTTACGAAAGATCTAGATAGTCTACAACACCGCAGAAATGTTGCAGAGCTCTGCGTGTTCTATAGATTGATAAATGGTAAATGTTCTGCAGAATTAAAGGAGAAAATACCACCATTAGTTACGCCAGGACGGGTAACACGAGGAACGGCCAATGCGCATACGTTTACGATGAAGCTGCTGAAACTTCGAACTGAAGGTACAAAGCGCGAATTTATTCATCGAACATCCAGGAAATGGAATTCGTTATCCGGTTTTTAGTTTCCGTTTGAGTATAAAATGCACAAGTTTAAGGCAGCTATCAACCTTTACTTGAAGAACCGCGCGTTGGGTGCAGGAGCTTTGACAGTTACAAGGAGCTATTACAGTCTAAAAGTTCACCCGAAATAAAAAAAAATAAATTAAATTTAATTATGTATAAAAAATATAATAAAAACAAAGTCTTACCATTCGACATTGTGGTTTATTGTTTTCCTACTACAAACATATAACGTCTAGCGAAAATATTTTAAATATTTTCTTTCAAACCATAAAAATCGCCAGTTTTGTTGTGGATCTTTTGATTGTTACCATAAAATATACTCGACCCGACAATATTTTATAGTATGTTTTACGTTTTTGCTCAAACAAGAGCTCAAAAAAAATTAAAAAAAATTCTGAACTTCGTTTTCAAATAAAAATCACAATGTACTAAATGCTTCTTTTTTCAAAAATATTTTATTGTCAACATTGTTGTGAAGTCTAAATCGGTCTTTATTCGATGTGCTTCAATGTTTTCATTTACATTGGAAACCATATTTGTCACATCAGATAAGTCAGTAAGTTCTACATTTTCTTCATAAAGTGGGTTCAGTTGGCAATGCATCATGGCATTAGGCATATTGGTTTTCATATTTTTAAAATGTTTATTTTATTTAATAATGTTTAGATTAGCAATTAAATTAAATACAGTTATTAAGTGACTTATCTGCAAGTCTATTTGGGAGTTCGTTTTGTATTTCTCTTCGATTCGAATCATCAATTTGATTCGAACATGAATTGGTATTTTGTAATACGATCCAAAATATAAATATACACTACCAACTAATGAGATAGGAAATTATGTGCTAATGGTCATACCTACTCTAATGTACACTTTTGGGAACTCGGAATGTGCTTCCACAATTGATACTAACGTGTCAAAATGCTAGAGGGTTGTACAATATTTTAGGATGTATAAGAATACACAATAACTAAAATCGTATCGGAACTTTGTATGACTGCCACTTCTCTTACTTTAAATCATTGGTCAACCAGCAAACACTGAAGGCGTTTATGTATCTTGAGTTCACGTAAGCGACTTTCATTCTCTAATGTTTGTGTGGATGACCATTTTTCCTTTAGTAATGAACTGGAGACCTATTTCTGTAAGCGAATCCGTATAAAAAATGTATGAATTCGTATGATTGGTATTTTCGTATACGAATTTTGGTATAAGTAAGTATAAACATGGATAAACATGGTACGTTTTAAAATTTCCTCTATCGGACAATACGAATTCGAGCAGCTTTTGTACGTACATGAACGAATATTTGTTCGATGACAGTTTAGTTTACGACGCCATACAATAATAATATTAATTGGCATACCAATATAATTATATTATTATTAGGGCAAAAATAAAAACGGCTAAACAACATGAGCTATTGGTTTCATTTATGGAGGAGCATCTCATTTTAGCTACAGGTTATAACGCAACGGTGGAAGCCCTAGTATCATCAAAATCATTAGGGATGAAGTCGGTTAAATGTACATGGACCACCAGTTAGAAATTCAAACCTTTGGAAGAAGTATGGGTTGATTTCAAATTCTATATTAAAAAAGTATTAAGTTGAATAAAATTAGCATTTGTAGTACAGAATGAGGTCCATCGAAAATGTATAGCTGTTCACTCATCGACAAGAACTTTTGAAGGATCCACTGGGATAAGAAAACTTGGTGATAGCAATTTAGACATACTAATCATAGATCTACCACACATTGACTCATCAAATATAGATTCACCTCCACATATAGTTAGTGAAAACATCAATTATATGGTTGAAAGGAGTAGGTGTCCTGAGTATTAAAGGCAAAGAACTCGAGGTATTATTTTAATTGAGAGTCAAGTTAAAATACAAGAAAGATTTCATGATAACATTAGCAATAAATTAGACTTTCTCAGTTACTCAAAGGCCGATACAAACAAATCAATAAAGCGTATTGTTCGGCTTAAACAATTTGTTAGGAAAACGGGAAATTAAAATTAAAGAAAGAGAAAAAATAAAAGAAAATGAAATTAAAATATGAGAAATTAACAGATTGGTAGATAACAAAATCAAACTGGTCACAATGAGTTAATTTCAATGGATTACAATGTGTGAATTTTAAATTAGATGAAAAGATGGTTTTGAAACATGCTATTCTACATTTAAACCAAAACATAAATTATATACAAATAATTATGTTTTGAAATTAAAGACTGAAATAAAACATAAAATGAATTTAATAAAAGTTTATGTAATTGAAATCAATATATTTTGTCTTATTCTATTAGGAATAACATTCTCTTGGTCATTTGTGGCTTGCGAATTTGCGTTTGGAAATTCTAAATTAGTTGATATTTTATTTTCCAGTTCTAATGAAATATTATAATGTATGGCACATATTGTGGAACATGGTGCACACGTTGATTAAATCAAAACCTTTTTCGGTGAGTAGTGCAGCTCACGAGCTTCAAACAGATACCTAAACCGAGTTTTTATTAAGCTCTATAATATTTCGTGTTTTTAAGTTAATATAATATAATTGAATAACGCTTATCTGCCTTTCGAAGGTCGTTCTAAATGGCGTAAGCAACCATGGCTCTAAAGGGTTAACTGAGGCACCTAATGATGGTTAAATTAAATAAGTAAGTTAAATTTATAATAGCAAAATATCGTATAAATATATTTATCAAGCAGCCAATAATTGAGAATATTGGTGTCTGTTATGCTTTCGATGCAAATGCTGGTAACTACTCAAAGACTATCTCGAGTCCACTGCCATTATTCTCATTTTATGATCACATGCCTAGAATGAACGAAATAATTATAATAATTTAATTGATTTTGAATTAAAATAAGGTTGAAAATCGTAAAATCATTGTATTTACACTGTGGTTACCCTTACGGTTGAAATATAGATGTTCACATGGGTTTCGTCGATACAACCAAGTACACCAGGCAATCCGGTTTTTACGATAAAAAAACATCTGCGGCCAATGGTTTATTCCTATCGGATTGTCGAAACGATATCCATTTAGAACATAGTTTGTCCTCAATTGCAGACAAAACTTCACTAATTGTTTCAGAAACTTTGACTGGCACATTCCTATTAAAAAATCTTGTCCCACACTTGTTTGGTAACTCCCTTGAGCTACAAATATAAGCATGATTGCAATTTTGATCACGTTTGGGATAGACGTTGATCTTAATCGATGTTATAAAGCATCGGGAAGCTATTTATCATATATTTTACAGCGGTTTTTGATAGTCTTAACAAACTAATATATCTGAAAATGTACATTCCTTGTAGTCAGAATTATTGAATATAATTAATTATATACTTACGTGCTGTCTGGAAGAGTGAAGATATTTGGTTTATTCCAAATTTGCCGGTACCTAGTTACACATAAAACAGCCTCATCGCTGTCACTATCGAAATAAATGGCTATCGAATTCATATTTATTTTGTATTATTTTCAATAAAAATTTTATTATAAATTTATTATTATTAATATAAAAATTTAAAAAATCGCGCCACGACTGATTTGTTTACCGAAACGAAATGTTAAAAAGTGACATTAATCACAAATACACATACAATTTCCCTAATTCCCTACACTGCAAAAATTTAAAACTACATATTGTACCGACATATACATAAATATTTTTTAATTTTCGTAACGGATTGAATTTTCGTATCGAATGAAGATTTGTATCGTATAGTGATGCTCGAATCGATACTGTTGGGGTAAAGGTAGCCTGGATTAGGTATCTTAGAATATGAGAGATAACTAATGATCTATCCTTTACGTATATCCCAAGTTGTGATTGAAAAAATGCTTGTAGATTTTATTTTAAAGGTTTATTATCTTATTTATTTTAATTAGATATAAGTGAGTTCTACTAAAGTTCTAATATCAATGATTATTTACAAAAAAAATCTATAAAAAGAATATTATAGTACCATAATAAATTAGTACTGTAATCTATAATATTCAATTGCAACATCTAACTTGTAACATTATTTGTACTTAAACTTAACATGTAATCATAATTTGCTGTAAGTACATGTATGCTGTAAGTACATGTAACTATGATTTCAAATATTGTCACAATTTTGACATATACAAATAACAATAACAAAAGTAAGTAAATTTAATTAATTCTAGGTAAGTATATAATTCAAGTTTCTAATTTTAAGATTAATTTAAATAAATTCTTTCAGACTTATGGGGTAATTATAATGTATGGGCAGGAGCCAGAATAACTAAGAGTTAAGTGTTAAGATAAGTTTGAATTAAAACGTTCGTAAATTTAAATTTTAATTGATGTTTTATTTTTTCAGGAAATTTGATCGTGCATCCAACATACCGCCGGCCTTGAATTACTGGATTCAACAAATTAGCTTGTGACGAATTGTAGTTAAATATCCTGGATTGTGATATTTCAATATTTCATTGATTTGTGCCAAAGTTGCAGGAAATTTAAATAAATGGTGTTGTGGGGATAGTGTTTAATTTATTGGTGTTGTATTAGGCTCCTCTTCTGATACTGGAAGACGGCACAATTTATGTATTGGACGCTTCATATGGTGATTCTTCGTTTTTATAGTAACGACTGTTACTATTCCATCAGATCCTGGATGAACAGCGGTGACTCTTCCTAGTAGCCATTGGTTGACAGGCAGATTATTGTCCTTGACTGTGACAATATCGTTTAGTTTGACTGGATCATTCTTGAATCTCCATTTCGAACGTTGCTGTAACGATGTAAGGTATTCAAGATACCACTTCTTCCAGAAATGTTGTGTTATTTGCTGCACTAACTGCCATCTAGTAAGGTGGGATATTTTTAGATGTGTAATGTCTAATTCCGGTATTTTAGTGTTGGAGTGTCCTATCAAAAAGTGGGATGGCGTTAATGGATCAATTTCTGTTTCGTTGATGCTGCATAAAGGCCTTGAATTTAAAATGCTCTCCACTTCGGCTAAGAGAGTGTTCATTTCTTCCACTGTCAAAATGTGTGGTCCTATTACTCTCTTCAAATGATATTTGGTTGACTTGATGGCTGCCTCCCAAATCCCTCCAAAATGCGGTGAATTTGGAGGAATAAAATGCCAAGTAATGCGGTTTCTAGAAAAAAAATCAGAGATGTTATTCGATTGCTTCAATAATTTTGAAAATTCTTCTCTCAATTTGGCATCGGCACCAATAAAGTTGGTGCCATTATCACTGTGAAGTTCTTGGCAGACACCTCGTCGTGCGGTAAAGCGTTTAAGCGCTCCTAAGAAGGCGTCACTAGTTAAGTCGGTAACCAATTCTAAATGTACCGCTTTGGTGCTTAAACAGATGAATAGACATATATACGCCTTGTAGGAATGTTGGCCTCGTCCCTTTCGGAGATGAATTGAGATGGGGCCTGCATAGTCAACTCCTGTTTTTAGAAACGGTCGTATGAACTCAACTCTCGCAGCTGGTAGATTTCCCATTATCTACTGTTGGCATTGAGCTTTGATTTTGCTGCATACAACACAGTTTTTTATAATCTCCTTTGCCTTAACCTTTCCATTGGGTATCCAGAATTCTTGTCTAGCTATTGCCAACAATAATGATGGTCCAGCATGTTTATGATCCAGATGCATATCGCGTAGTATCAAGTATGTTATTTTAGACTTTGGATGAAGGATTATTGGATGTTTCGTAGAGTGTTGAGCAAGACTATTCTGTATTCGGCCTCCAACTCGGATTATTCCAGTATCATCTAAGAAGGGATTAAGTGACTTAAGACTGCTTCGTTTGCTAACTTCTTTGTTGATTTGCAGAGATAATAGATCCTCTCGATAATACTGGTTTTGTTCATTTTTACATATCGCGTATAGTACACGAAATAGCTCCTCGAGTTGTAGATAAGTTCCACTCGTTCTATGTCCTTTGATTTTTCTGGTATTAGCAGCAAACCGGAAGATGTAGCAAATTACTCTTTGTAGTTTACGAAACGATGAATATTTGGAAATTATTTGATCGTACCAACTATTTTGAATATTTAGGGTGTTTACAAATGTTACAATTTCCTTTGCTTCTTCTTTGCAATCTCGTTGTTCCGTAATTTGAGGTGGCCAGAGTTCGGAAGATTTATGCAGCCACTCAGGACCTTCTCACCATAGATGGTGTGATTTCAGTTCACATGGCGAAAGACCTCTCGTAGCACAATCCGCAGGGTTGTCAGCAGAAGACACATGCCTCCAATGCTTGCGGGGAAGAGATGAAAGAATTTGTGCTGTTCGATTACCAACAAACGTGTTCCAGCGCTTAGGATGGCTTCCCAACCAGACTAATACAATCCTAGAATCAGTCCATGTGTAGATATTCTTTATATTGACTTGGGTTTGCTGCTTGATTACGTTGATTAGATTTGTAAGAAGAACCGCGGCACATAATTCGAGGCGTGGAAGTGTCTGCTGTTTGATAGGAGCGACCTTGGTTTTTGATGAGAACATGTTAACGTGTGAACTGCCATTTTCATTTGTAATTTTAAAGAACACAACCGCTGCATATGCCAACTGACTCGCGTCACAGAAACCATGAATGTCGATTTTGCTTGATTTAGATGTATGAATGAACCTAGGAATTGAAAGATCATTAATTAGTTTAAGGTCGCTTCGAATCTTTCCCAATAGAATTCTTTTCTCGGTCGGAAGTGCATCATCCCATTCCAGCTTTTCTCCCCACAGCGTTTGCAAGAATATTTTAGTAGTTACAATCACAGGCGATAACCAGCCGAGGGGATCAAATATACGGCTTACTTCGGATAAAATTGTCCTCTTTGTGCATTTAATGGTGTCGGGTAGTTCAGATATAAACACGAAACAATCAGTCTTGGAGTTCCATGCTACACCCAAAACCTTTGCTGATTTTGAAGCCTCTTCAATGTGATCTTGAATTTCCTTAACGTGAGATTCTGGATTGAATTTCCTTAACGTGAGAAGATTTCCTTAACGTGAGTATTCTCTTTTGGTCTTGGACAGTAATTGACTGGAGTTGGATTTTCACTTTCTCAGCTGAAATCCGTAATTTGATAAGAGAGTTGTGACTTCATCCTGCAATTGTAGTAATTCTTCCACATTTTCTGCCCCGGTCATGAGGTCATCCACATACATATCATTTGAAATAGCATTGTTGACCATAGGTAGAGACGACTTATTGTCTTCGGCAATTTGTTTTATTGCTCTTGTTGTTAAAAACGATGATGGTGCTAAGCCATACGTAACTGTGTTTAGTTTGAAGTGTCTGATGGGTTTCGAAGGGTCTTCACGCCAAACAATTTTTTGGAAATTGGTATCTTCTTGTGATACCAAGACTTGACGATACATCTGTTTTACATCAGCGGCAAAAACGACTTTATGCTCCGTAAATCTTAAAATAATCGCAAATAATGTAGACTGCACAGTGGGACCAACAGCCAAACATTCATTGAGTGATACGCCTGAACTTGATTTTGACGAACCGTCGAAAACGACTCTCAGCTTACTCGTTGTGCTTGCCTCTTTTAAGACACCATGATGAGGTAAGTAGAAACCATCATTGGTTATTTTCTCAAGTGGAATTTCAGTCATGTGATTTTGTTGCTCATATTCGGAAAGATAGTCGTGATAAAGTTTTGAGAAATTAGAATCGCGCTGAAAACGACGTTCCATAGCTCTTAATCGTTGAATTGCCGCAGGTAAAGACTGGCCTAGGCTACTAGAGGACCTTTTGAAAGGTAGTCGTACCTAAATCGTCCTTCAGCAGTTCTCTGCAAATTCTCCTTAAAGTGTGTTTCACATAATGTTTCCTCTGGAGATAAAATAATTTTATGATTATTCACTGAATCTAATTCCCAGAAACGTCGCAAGGTTTTATCGATGTCAACTATTTCCTCTGAGTGGATACCAACTGATAGCATTGAAGTTATGTTATTACCCGATGTGACGCTTATTCGTCCTGAAACTATCCAACCAAAGACTGTATTTTGTAAAATAGGCTCAAATTGCGTAGTTTTAATTTGACCATCTTGAAGTATGTCAAAAATTTTATCCGCACCAATGAGAATATCGATCTCACCCTTTTTGTCAAAGTACGGATCGGCTAACTGGACTCCCTTCAAAGAGTTAATTCTTCTTATGTCTAAGCTTTGCTGTGGCAACTGGCTTGTTATTTTGGACATTACGAGTGCTTCAATCTTTAGTTCTTCTGTTAACTCGGGTTGGATCTTTAGTGTAACTAATCCTCGCGAAGTTAAAGAACCAGCTTGACCCAATCCACTCACCAGGATACGAGCATTTCGCTTCTTAACACGGAGACGCTGCACGCAAGACTCAGAGATGAAACTAGACTGAGAACCTGAGTCCAATAAAGCACGACAAGGTATTAACTTGCCTGAAGAATCGAGAACCTTCACAATCGCAGTGGGTATGATTGTTGATATATTATACGACTGGCTAGTTTCCGCATGGCACGACAAAGAGTTTACTTCTGCCGTTTCCTTGGTCCTTTTAAGTTCTTCATCCTGATGTTGCAGAGAATTGTGTTTCATTCCACACTTTTGACATCTTCGACGTGATGGGCACTTAAAAATGGGATGTTTACTACTAAGGCAGTTAAAACAACGATTGTCACGTTTGGCAAACTCTCTGCGTCCTTTTGCATCTAGTGCATGAAAGTCATTTCATTGGAATAGCGAGTGACCTTTATCCTTACACATTGCACATTGGAATGTAGGTTTCTGAATGGATGCATGACACTCGGTTGATGAATGCTCGCTGATAGAAGTGTGGCCTTTAACTTCAGATCTAAAATTGGAACGTTTAGAAGTTGTATTAAGAGATTCTAGTGTATCAATTCTTCGTGTAAGAAATTTTAAGAATTGCGAGAAATCTGGGTTATCTAGATCGGCAGCAGTTTCTGCCCACATTGCTTTGGATTTGTCAGCAAGCATGTTCATTATGATGTAAATGAGCCAGCGGTCACGCGTTTCAGCTATATCTCCTAATGCTTTCAGTCCTCGAATAACTTCGTCGGGGGTATCCATAAGACGCTTGATTTGTGCTGCGTTCGATGTATGTATTGGTGTTTGCTCGATGAAAGTACGAATAAAGGAATTGATGATATGCTTTTTTCGATCGTATCTCTCCCTTAACTTATTAAGCGCACCTATATAATTGCTTTCGGTAACATTAATGTGTCGCAGCAACACTGCAGCTTCTCCACGCAACAAGCCCTTCACGTATTGAAATTTTTGCACTGCGTTCAGGGAGGACGATTTATGTATGGTGGAAGTGTAGAGATCGAAAAAGGATTGCCACTCTGAATAATCACCCGAAAAACATGGGATGTGAATTTTTGACAGCTTTGCTTCTGATCGAGTGCCATTTTGAGTTACATTGTGTGATGTATCCAAATTTATAATGCCGTGACCCATGCTTATATTTTTCTCACGAATTAGTGTATTGAGTTCTGCTACTGCGGTGTAATAATTTTCTTCGTAAGCAGAATCAGCAGGTTCCTCGCTGTCAATCAAAAATATCGCAGCCTCCAGTGTTGTAAATTCTTGCATTATACTCGAGCTAAGCGAACGTTTAACTGTTCTAGCGTGGTATTCACATTGGCTTCCTCTGTAAACTTGATGATGTTGGTTAATTTCCCTTTATTAGTAGCTCGTTGTTTTTTAAGAGCAGCAAGATCGGCCATTTTGATAAACGATGTTTGATTTTTTAATTATAAAATGAGTTTTATAGAGTTTTAATTTAAAGTTTATATTAATTACTCGTGTATCTGTAGCACAAAACACTATATTTGAATTGTTAACTTACAGTTTTTCAACACTGATAAAACACGTGGTTTCGAACTTTAAATTTTAGTCAACTTTCGATTCCAATTGATATCAATTGAAAATGAATTATTAAATTACACGGAATAATTTCAATAGTTTGTATCACCAATAAATATATACAATAATCGATAAAATTGCTACTTATCTGACCATATGGTGTGGTATTCAAATATTAGGCGAATGCGGTCCAAGATCTTAAGCTTTGATGATATTAATTTCTGTACGGTTGTATATTGCTACAGTTCGTGTGACTAGAATCGTAGAAGCACTGATGATTGATGAATCTCGTTGGCGAAGTAAAATTCAAAGCACGATGTTAATTTTTGATGAAAATTACGATGAAAATGATGATTTCGGATGTAATTGAAACAATCCGGCTCGAAGGACCAATATGTTGGGGTAAAGGTAGCCTGGATTAGGTATCTTAGTATATGAGAGATAACTAATGATCTATCCTTTACGTATATCCCAAGTTGTGATTGAAAAAATGCTTGTAGATTTTATTTTAAAGGTTTATTATCTTATTTATTTTAATTAGATATAAGTGAGTTCTACTAAAGTTCTAATATCAATGATTATTTACAAAAAAAAAATCTATAAAAAGAATATTATAGTACCATAATAAATTAGTACTGTAATCTATAATATTCAATTGCGACATCTAACTTGTAACATTATTTGTACTTAAACTTAACATGTAATCATAATTTGCTGTAAGTACATGTAACTATGATTTGCAAAATATTGTCACAATTTTGACATATACAAATAACAA
This sequence comes from Tipula lateralis, assembly GCA_963932295.1. NCBI lineage: Eukaryota > Metazoa > Arthropoda > Insecta > Diptera > Tipulidae > Tipula > Tipula lateralis. The sequence goes on from OZ010738.1 coordinate 131,786,275, forward strand.
TAACAAAAGTAAGTAAATTTAATTAATTCTAGGTAAGTATATAATTCAAGTTTCTAATTTTAAGATTAATTTAAATAAATTCTTTCAGACTTATGGGGTAATAATAATGTATGGGCAGGAGCCAGAATAACTAAGAGTTAAGTGTTAAGATAAGTTTGAATTAAGACGTTCGTAAATTTAAATTTTAATTGATGTTTTATTTTTTCAGGAAATTTGATCGTGCATCCTACAGATACTGATCAAATCTTTCAACCCTGATCATTAAATACGTAGTTCGAAACACCAATTGATTCGTTTTAAAAAGACAAGGTTAAAAAGAATCAAACGAACTGATTCGTTCATTTCTGTAAAACCATCGTATCGCATTTTTTGTTCTTTATTTGGCGAATGAGTGGTAATGAGCCTGTTTACATTCATCCATCATTACACAACCTTACTTTATCGTTTACACGTAAAAACTCAAATCGTCATCAACAATTTTAGTTATATTAGTATGTGTGAGATAGTTTTCATTATATTTTGATGCTTTGCGAAGAAAGGTTCTCTTAACTAAAGGAAAAATTATATATTATATTATAATTATATATTTTGCAAAATAATTAAACTTCGAATTAAGGGCAATCGAATTTTTTTCACTTTCCCAAAACAAAATATTTGCGAGTGTATAAAGACTTATATTGGAGAAAATATTGTATTTAGAAACCACCATTTCAATTATTGTATACCAAATACAACGGTCCTAAAAAATAAAAATGTTGTCATCATTCATAAAATTTCAGAAACAAAACATAATAATAAATGAACCAAGAAAAAAATCGACCTCTAAAAATTTGTTTACACCTATTATATAAGCGTATACATATATTTTTTAGATTTGGTCTTCATCCATCAATAGTCATAACAAAAATGAAATAGCGCAATATGAAAAAAAAAAAAATCCGACCCTATAAAATTTTTTTATAACTTTATCGTAGTATTAGTGGGTCTCAAATTGTGAGGCACAGAAAATATTTTTTGAAAAATTGCACACAAAAATCCCAACTCCAAACATAGTTTATAGACGAACAAGTCAGAAACGAGGAAGTGATGCATCATAGTGATGCTACGTGTAAACACTACCAATAAACCACATAAAATATTTTTCTTATTTTAACACAAACATATACCTTTAAGCAGCCATTACACGGTCAGTAATAATGTCATTACTAGTAATGTCAGTATTTATATCATTACTTCATCATTATTTTTTAACACTACACGATCATTCCAAAGCATCAGTATTTTCATCATTACTTAGTGGACAAGAGATATGAAATGTTACGTAGTTTATTTTGTAGATTTCTTTCAAGTTGATAAAAATGGGTTTTTTTTAGTTACTTTGAATCACTTTTTAAAAATTATAATGCTTACAGCTCGATTTGTCAACATATAATGGGAAAAAGAATAATTCTGTATTTATTTAAGAAATTAAAATATATCGAAAGAGCAAGATCCTCTGGAATGATGTAAAAAAGTAATGATGGAATCCCTACACGGTCAATAATAATGACATTATTTTCATCATTCTTCGGTAATGATGTAGCAACATCAGAAAATCTGGATTTTCATCATTACCGAACATAATTCATCATTACTTCGCATTACACGATCAGTATTAATGTCATTATCAAAAAGTAATGACATTATTACTGACCATGTAATGGGTGCTTTAAAGTTATACTGCTATATTTATTCTTATTTTACTAATGTGAAAAAGAACAACTATAAAGCATAATTTTCTCAACTTTATCACAACATAAAGAGAAAATCATTAGTGTAACGTTTTGTCTATTCGTCTCGTTTTTTTTTCAATCGAATCGATTCTTTTGAACTAACTGATTTTTTATTACGAAATAATTCGTTTAAACAAATTGATCTTTTGATCGATATGATTCTTTTGAACGAAGTGATTCCTTAATACAAAATGATTCTTTTGAATGAATTGAGCGATATGATTATTTTGAACGAATTGATCATTTTACCGAACTGATTCTTTTTTGATCGAGTTGATTTCGTAAACAAATTACTATGAAATTTTGTAGTATGATCCTGTGGCAGTGGTGTGATGATTAATTGAAGTTTTATAGAAATAATTTTGATTTTTATTAATCATTTTTATTTGATTTTCATATTTATTTTAAATATATTAACTTTATAAATAAAATTATTTTAAAGGTATTTTTATGTACATATTCATTTATTTGTAAGTATTTTTAGGTAGAAAATGGATGAAAAATATTATAATTTCCTTGAATTAAAAATCCCGTTTAAAAAAAAAAGAATCAATTGATCAAAAAGATCATGTTAAAAGTATCAGGTTAATACCAAAAAAAAAATCAATCAATCGATCGATCTTGATCTTAAAAAGTATCTATTCAGCTCACACTAGTATCGTAAACAGAAATAGGGCATCTGATGTCTGTTTGTAGTAAAGAGTGATCTTGTTTCCGCACTACTACTGAGCTCTTTAAATAATTGCAATAATATTACAGTATTGATTTTTTAAATTTGAAAACACTATAAAATAAAAAAAACACTAAAATACCAAAATTATAAGAATGACATATTTTTTACTTATTCGTTATACTTTAAAAATGAATAAATTTATCGATATCGCATTAAATTATATTTATGAATATAGTATAACTTTATTCAAATCATAATATGACTTTATTAATATTGAAACTATTAATATGTTTTTAATTTTAATTATTATGCTAAATATGATTATTTATGCTAAATATGTTGTACTACAGTGCACAGTTTTGAAGTATATAAGTAGATAGTATCAGTAAGAAAATATTGGCAATATCAATATGAAAACGTTTAAAGCGATACAATTTTAATTTGGTTTGATTTGATTTGCGATGGAATAATTAAAATATAACTTTAACTTTTAAAATTAAAATTTAATTTCTAAAATTTAAATTTGAGATTTCACAAAATTTTTATTTTATTAAAGTTACCATTTCCAATTTGAACGTATGTAATATAATACCAAACTGTCAATGTGTTTATGAAATTTTTTTGAATTAAAAGCTTTTGAATTGTTACATATTATTACAAAAAGAAGATATTATATTTTCAATTTTTTCAGTAACCATAAAAATGTATTCAGGGGCCCTATTTCTGTAAACGATACGAATCTTTATTCGATACGAAAATTCAATAGGGTAAACTATCCATTAGTGGCTACCCATCCCAATAGCAAGCATTTAATCTATATATTTTTAAATATTAAGAGAATACGATATAATATGGTTTAACAATATGCTTCTCTCTTCTAACAATTTATTGTTATATTTTTTATTTTTATATTTTATACTATGCTATCTCTTTTGGGGCTCAAGGCTATCCCAGCTCTTTCGCGGTTCGCTTATTTACGTCTTACTTTACGCCTTAACGGCCAAATCGAGGACGTACGGCTATAGGTCCGATTTTCGTAGAACCATCTGCGCATTGCATAGCTCCATGCCAGCCTATAGTACTGACATGGAAGATGGGTCGGTGTTGATGAGTTCTGCACTCCAACGTAATCAGATGGTGAAAAGTCCGTTTTGCATCCGGCCCCTATCGGGATTCAAACCGGGTACCTCCCGCTCCAACTGCCACAGCTTTAGCCACTGAGCCACCTGGGCGGTAAAAATTTTTCTGTTATAACGAGTTTCGTTCTAACTTCAGTAAAACTTGGTTGTGAAACGACGCACCTTTCGATTTTCCCTCCAAATTTGTATAATGTTGAGATTTTGTTAAGCAAACGTTAAGAAGATTTGCATATCTACATTGTTTACATTTAAATATTTACATTGTAAATGATAATTAAATAATACATTAAATGAATTAGAGGCATATCAAAGAGAATAAAACTACTCCATTTTTACATGAAAAATATAAATTTCTCTTAGTTATTGTCGTGCCCACTATTGGAAAGATAAAAAATGAAATTATTATAACAAGCATCATGCTTGGATTACGGAATTATACAAATTTTTTGTAATACCAATACCAAGCAGAGTGCTTTTTATTAAAATTATCTGATTTTTTCAACCCAATAATGGACATATTTATTTATTTTAAATTAATTTTATTTTCATCGGTTCATAATCCAACTTGGTAGGTAGGTGTAGGTATATATATATTTTGCGTTTTGGGGATATTAATTTATAAATATAATCTAACATAATTTGCTTTCAGTACCTATGTACATAATTTCCCTATACTAGCTAACCATTATATGAACTAATGTAAAGGATAGATATATTTTTTCTTTATAATTTTCATTTCGGCTATGCCTAAAATTAAGAAACCGTACAAAAATATCAAGAACTATACGGAATACATGCTTCAAAATGCTTTGGAGGCTGTTAGGCTTGGAATGCCCAAACAAGAAGCTGCGAGAAAATATAAAGTGCCACGACAAACTATTCAAGGGCGCATATCCGGTAGAGTTAAAAAGCTAGAAAAGGGCCTGAAACGGTGCTTACTACAGCGGAAGAAGATGAAATTGTGAATTGGATCATTGAAAGAAAGCCATAGAAAAGGTTTTCCGCGGCGTAAAGTTAACATTCAAACTACCGTTTTTTGGATAAATCTAACAGACAAAATTAATTTAAAAAAAATATGCCTGGAAAAAAATGGTGCAAATCGTTCTTAAACCGCCATCCAATTATAATCGAACGTGTTCCAGAAGCGGTAACGGCAGCTCCCGCACGAGTGTCTGAAACGGATATTAAGAATTGGTTCGACAATGTTTTTAAGGAACTACAATCTGACGGTTACGACTCTATATTAAATGATCAAACCAGAATTTACAATGGAGACGAAACTAATTTTTTATTATGTCCGAAAACCGGAAAGGTATTAGCTCCAAAAGAATCAAGAAATGTGTTTGAAGTTGACAAAGGGCAGGCAAAAGAAAATTTGACTGTTATGTTTACTTTTGCAGCTTCAGGAGAAATAACACCTCCACTCATAGTATATCCATATAAAAGGATTCCTGCGAATGTTGTTCAGCACATTCCCAAAGATTGGGGTTTAACTTTATCCGACAGCGGTTGGATAAAAACGGACATCTTCATCAATTACATTAAAAATGTGATACATCCTCATTTGCTGTCACGAAATGTCGAATTTCTGATAATTCTATTTTTGGACGGCCATAAGTCGCATTTGAGCGTGGGCGTATCGAAACTAAGTGCGCGTTTGAAGATTGTTTTGGTATGCCTTTATCCAAATGCCACCAGGATTTTACAACCAGCTGATGTAGCATTTAAGCCGTTGAAAGCGGGCTGGAAAAAGGCGATCCTAGAATTTAGAACCTTCAATCCGGATGTTGACGTTACCAAAGCTCACGTGGCACCGATTCTACAAAAAGCTATTACCACTAATTTACATCCTACAACCATCAAAAATGGATTTAAAGCTTGCGGCTTATATCCATTTAATAAAGATACCATCGACTTTTCTCGATGTTTAGGGAAAAACCACGTAACCAAAAGTAATGATGTGTTGGTTCAAAGTGGTAATATCTGTAACACAATTACTTATCAAAATTTTTGGGACATAATTGAGGGGAAAAAATTACAAGAGTTGGAGAATTTTTCAAATTCAGAGGCAACTTACCCTGAAGATTTTATACTTCTTCACGCAATTTTTAGAAAGTTTACGGAAGAATCGCAACTTGAATTGACAACAATAGATGAAACTGAAGAAATTAATCTGGAAACCATAATTGTGATGATGCTGAGGATTTACACGTATATTCAATGAATGAAAGGGCATCGTTATTGCACACCACAGCATATATTGCACCTGAAAGTATGGTAGACGATCCAATACCTACTGTAGCTGACATTGAAGAACCAATTCTTAATTTAGCAAACGAACAGAATTTTCAAATCAACGATTTATCGGTGTTATTTTTAAATTCAGAAAATAACGTAAGTGAGGTGTTGGAGATTAAAGATTATTTTATACAAAATAAAACCCCAGAGAAAAAAAAGGACTGGACCTACGAATAATTCGTTTGTGATTACCTCAAAACACTGCCAGGAAACCGAAAAAAACAAATAAAAGAAGAAGCTGAAAAGGCTAAAGAAGTCCGTAAAATAGGCTTAAGAAAACAGAAGAAAAAGAAAATATGAAGAAGAACATTGAAAGATCAAACATGCCACAGGTTCCAAAGCTTGGCAAACTGGGTCGCAAAAAAAAGGTCACCCGAAAAAAACAAAAGAGTGATTATGTGTATTATAGTGATTATATATAGTTATATAGTGATTATATATATGTTCATATCTAATTAAAATGTGAATCTGTAATAAAGCATTTAAAAGGTTTATTGAATGCTTAAATATATACAAATTTTTCTTTTCATTCAAAGTTTTATAATTGTAAAATTATAAAAATTAAAAAATGTTAACTGTCTAATTAGTGCCTGCCTATCTGTACAGATATTCATTTTAGTTTGCTCACTATTGGACGCTCGCTATTGGAAAAGCAGTACTCGCTATTGAGCAAAATAGGTGCTCATTGTTAGTTTTACAGTGCTCGTTATTGGAAACTGGACCTTGCCGTAAATTATGACCAAAACCGAGTTATGTAATATTTCCGAATAATATAATGGTGCGTTGATTTAATACTCAGACGTTGTATAGTAAATTCGGTTATTGTCACATAAAAGTCGATATATCAGTTGCATAGTTATAGGCGAATTAAGTTGTGTCTCTTCTTAAGGGTGCTTCTTAAGGGTACGAAAATGCTGTATACGAACATACAACAGTTTTTAATTTTTGCAGTGTAGGGAAAGAGAACTTTATTTTTTTTGAAATTTCCTTTTAAATAATGGAGTGTACTTGTGATTAATGTCACTTCTTGACATTTAGTTTTGCTAAACAAATCAATCACGGTGGGATGTTTTTTTATTTTTTTATATTAATAATAATAATATATGTTAATATAATAATAATAATATTTTATTTTATTAATAACAATTTTACTCAATTTTAGTCTTTTTTTTAATATGGAATTTGAAATCAGACCATACTTTCCAGAGGTCTGAATTTCTAACTAGCGGTCCATTTGTATTTGACCGACTGGTTATTACAGCCTATTATGATTTTGATGATACTCGGGCTTCTGCCGTTGCGTTATAACCTCTAGCTAAAGTGCGGTACTCCTTCATGAATGCTCGTATTTTTTTGCCGTTGTTACTTTTGCCCTAATAATAATTTTTTATGTTGGTATGCCAATTAAAAAAACATAATTTATAAAATCATAGTTCAAAAACATTTACAAATTTCATTGATTGATGAAGATGCCTCTATTTGTATCAAGTTTGAAGTTCATTCCAGTATTCAGAGTGCCATCTTTTCCAAAACTCCTGTAGCATCATCTGAATCAACTGATATCTGGATAAGCGATTAACATTTAAGTTTAAAAGAGATGGTTCTGGTAACAGTGTTGCCAACTCAGCACTTTCAGTGCTAATTTAGCACTATCCATCCAAGTTTAGCACTATATAAAATGATTTTGCACCCAGGTGCAATTTGGCACTATTTAAATATTTTGTTGCACTGTTTTAGCATATTCAATACAATTTTGTTGCTCGTAATTTAATTTATGTCGTTCAAAACAATTTCCTTGCTCAAAATGTGGATTATAAACCCCATAAAACAAACTTATTCTATGTTATAATAAAACGAACTCATTACTTTTGCTGTATCTTCTTATGACAGAGAGTAAAATATAAAATGACGAGGATCGCCATCTCACTCATACTCGTATTATTTATGTCATTTTATTTATCAACCGCTATAAGAAAAATTTATAATTACAAAGGATCTAATACGAACGATCGCAGATACGATTAGTGTTTCTGCAATTTAAAATATAACTGTTTAATATAACATAAGAGCATTTTGGCGTTCTTTAACAATTGGAAAATTTTTTATTATCATTTCGATTGTATTCGTAGTTCGTACATGCTTGTGTTTTGAATAAAAATTTATTTATTCTATTTAAATATAAAACAAAAATTTCATAGTGCAGTACGGTGTGTTATTGTGTAGATCGTACATACATCATCAATGAATCGTCATCAGAAGTTCAGACATTCAGTGATAAATGGAATGGATTTAGATTGCTCTGAGTTATCCGAATTCCGACAGCAATGAGTAAGTTTAATTTTGGTTATATTTAAAAAAAAGTTTAATTGTCAATAATTATTTGTTGGTTAAAACAGAAAATTAATTTAAATTTATTGTGTTTAGGGCAATGAGCGAGCGCCAGGGTTAAAAGAAACAACCTGTGAAACAAAATCGCAGCGTCATATCCAAATCCAACTATACAATTCGTGAAGAATGGTTTAGGAACGAAAAATATCGAAATTGGATCGTACGTGTGGAGAACCACAAAAATAAATTATCATGCAAGTATTGCAAAATTTCTTTCTTTGCGAAAAAATATATATTTGATCGGCACGCCAATAGCAATACTCATATCTCTGCATCAAAACCATTTAGTGATCGTCGTCAGCGTACTATAAGCTACCCCAATCAAAACCAAACTATTAATGATTTAGAAGCACATTTGTGTTTATATGTCGCGTGTCACCAATCCATTTTGCCTACCGGTCATTTGTGCGACTTAATCAATTCAAAGTGTCGTCTAATCCCAGAAATGAAACTGCGTAGAACAAAATGTTCTAATATAATACAAAACGTGTTAGGCGCACATTTTCGTGACGATTTAAAAAAAGATATAGGAAATTCCCCTTTTAGCATTCTAATAGATGAAACGAATGATATAAGTGTCACCAAATACCTGGGTCTAGCGATTATCTATTTTTCCAGAATTCACTCTAAAATTATTTCAACATATTTGGAATTGTCCGAACAGTCATTATGCGATGCAAATTCGATTATATGTGCACTGAAGGAAGTATTACGCAAATTTAATTTAGATCTAAAAAATCTTCAGGGATTGGGGACGGACAACGCTGCGGTAATGATCGGGATTAATAATGGAGTTCACGCCATTTTGAAAAAAGATGTTCCAAATCTCATTTTAATTCGATGTACTTGTCACTCAATTGTTTTGGCCGTGCATCATGCCAGCAAAGTTCTTCCGACAGAGTTAGAATTTTTACTTCGGGAAACCCATAACTGGTTTTCTCATTCCAGCCTCAGAATGCACAAATACCAGGAATTATATAAATTAATTAATGACAATTTAAACCCGCTGAATATTCCGAGAATATCGGATGCTCGTTGGCTCTCCATTGAAAAAGCAATAAAAACAGTTTTATCAGCTTGGTTAGAGTTAAAAACAATGTTCAATATCGAGACAAATGAATGCAAAACCGCAGACATATTTAGTCAAATATTTGCTAAAAACATTTATAAAATTTATTTCATTTTTTTAGCACCAATTTTAAAAGAAGTCTCAAACGTAAATTTAGCTTTTCAATCGAAAACAGCCGATCCGTCTAAGCTACTCAACGATATCGTAAATTTATTAAAATCTTTAGCCAGAAAGATAGTTTATAATCGAATATTCATATATTAATATTGAAATGAACATAAATGACTACATAGATTGGTCAGCCCAGTTAGGTTATTATTTTGAAACTGAAGTTAAAACTTTAACCGAACTAGAGCAACAGTCTGTTAGAAAGAATTGTATTTTATTTATAAAATCTTTAATAATCGAATTAAAAAATCGATTACCAGACAACATATTACGGTTGAAACAAATGAACGTAATCAGTATTGATAAAGTTTTAAGCAAGCATAAGGAGTCAATAATTCCAATTTTGAAATGTTTTGAAACTGATCCAAATATCATAACCGAAATTGAATTTGAGTACAAAAATATGGACACCATTAGGTGGCAGTCAAAAACAACCACAGATTTATGGGTAGAAGTCGATCAATATCGAGACTCTGCTGGGCAAAATCCATTCGAAAATATCTCTAAATTCGCGTTAAAATTGTTAGCGCTGCCTCACTCAAATGCAGATATAGAGCGAGTTTTCAGTCAAATGAACTTAGTAAAAAACAAAACTCGAAATCGAATGCAGCTGGAAACTTTAAACGCTATTCTTACAATTAGATTTGGTCTGCATAGGTATGGTCAATGCTGTAATAACTATATTTTACCATCTGAAGTTTTAAAGAAAGTGGGTACTATGGCCGCTTACAATAAGGAAGAGGAGGAACTGCCAATTGCTGAGTTATTAAACCAAATATGCTAGAATTTTTTATATTTACCTTACACACGCATTTGTACCAAATTCTTTAAACCAAATATATTCTAGTATTGAAAGTTCAAATTACGTTAAATTTATTTGTTATTTTTTAGTTAGTTTTAAATTTTTATAAGTTTTTGTTATTTTGTATTTAACGAATTATTTACATTCATATTTTATTTATCGCAATTTCTAATTGATTTACCTTATAAGGTACCTAATATAGAATAAATGGAATTGTTAATTAATATTGACTGGGATTTGATATTAAATTTTATTTATTAATGTATATTTAATTTAAAGAAATTAAATATACATTAATTTTAATTTACATTATTATTTATAATTTATTATGAAGATCGATAGAAAAATGTTTATTTTGTTTTTGTTCTTATACATACAATTTTTAATTAAACCTATACATATTTTATTAATTAGTACTAAATTTATAAAATTACAAAGAAAATGAAATAAACGAGTGAATTTTTATATATTATTAAATTTTTTTTGAGGAATAAAAATTTGCACTCTGTACTAAAATTTAGCACTATTTTGACTATGGGCTGGCACTCACAAAAAATAATAGTTGGCAACACTGTCTGGTAATGATAACAAGGGTGTGCCAATAAAGAAATGTCCGGGTGAGAGTGCCGAATAATCGTTTGGGTTATTAGACATTGCAGTTACAGGCCTTGAATTTAGGCAAGCTTCAACTTGACAGATTAAGGTTTGATATTCCTCTAACGTTAAAGAACGTGTACCAATCACTCGTTTCATATGCCATTTAGCATTTTTTATGGCAGACTCCCATAAGCCACCAAAGTGTGGAGATCGTGGAGGAATCGTTAGCCATTCAATCTGATTACTAGCACAAAATACCTTAGCTTCATTTTAAAATTTATCTGACAAAAACAAATTTCGAAGCTCTTTCAACTCAGATCGGCAACCTATAAAATTCGTAGCGTTGTCTGAATAAATTTTGCTACAAAATCCTCGTCGAGAGATAAATCGGTGAAGGCAAGCTAAAAATGATTCCGAAGATAGCGACATAACGATTTCCATGTGTATGGCTTTAACAACAAAGCATATAAAGAGACAAACATACATTTTATTTTTAGTTTTTGATTTTACTGAAAATGGCCTAGACGGATTTACATGATCGAACGGTAAGTCACCCATTAATTGCTTTGAAAGCTTTGGTTTATTTCGAAAGCAAAAAATGCATTCGTTGACAATTTGTCTTCACAAATTTCGACCTCTGATGATCCAGTACTATGATTTTAAATTATACAGTAATGTTTGTGGCCCACAATGCAATAAACGTTGGTGTTCATATCGGACTAGAAGCTTTGTAAATTCATGTTTGGCAGGCAACACAATTGGATATTTATTGTTGTTGTTTAGATTGGAATTAGAAAGTCGGCCACCGACACGAATAATGTCAGAGCCATCTTTATTAGAGCCGTAATAATATGACGTATTTTTAGTTGAGCTTTTTTTAGAGGAAGTACATTTTTTATTTTCCCATAAGAATCAATGTAAAAATCACATTTTTCGAAATAATTTTTATCAATAAAAAATTATATATTTGATTTCTGTTTTTACAGTGTTAAGTACATAAAATGTTGAAGTTAATCATATCTGAAAATCAGTTACCTAAATATCTTAATAATTTAATAAAACATAAATTAAAATTCAATATGAATTTACAATATTGAATGCACAGTAAAATATGTATATGTGTATGTGATGTTGATTTTAAAGTTAAAAAAGATTTCAATAAGAGCAGTTCATTTTTTTAATCTAACCGCACACGTTTACTTTTATTTTGCAGCAAAATGTCCGTAGCTGTATTGAAATATATTTAGACATAAGAAATTATGTTTTTGCAATAAACAAATTTATTAATTATTCAATAATTTTAATTATATAATAAAAAAATGATTTTGCGCCTTTAGTGTTACCTACTAAAAACGAAACTAAAAAATAAAAAAAAAAATTTTATGTCGATCTAAAAGAAAAAACGGGTGTTCCATACGAACAGCACATTTTATTTTTATCTGACTGCATAATTTTCTTTTAATTTCGAATCGAAATAACCGTAACTTCTTTGCAATACATTTATATTCTTGAAATTATAAAAATAAAACATAATTATTGTTAAAAAAATAATTTTAATTATAAAATAATAAATTGATGGAATGTTTATAGGTGTACCCTATACTATAAAAAACAAACCAGAAACATGACATGGCGGAAAAGCTTTACAAGAGACATCTGACATTCATAATAAAATTAATTTATTTGTTTCACATATCATAATAATTATTAATTATAATTATTATATTCAATATAGATAAAAGTAAATCTATTTAAATCTAATTTATTCAGGGTAAAATGTTAAGTTTTAGTACTTTCGTTTTAGTACCTACGATCTTTCAATAGATGTCAGCTAGGCGTTATTTTTTTTATCCAAAAAGTCGTTAGATTTAAAAAACATTTCTAATGGATTTGGTTTTACCAATTCAAGTTAACAAGTTAACGGTTAAATTTTATATGTAAGTATATATACATACATACATACTCGTATATATCTTTATAAAATCAAATTTTCCTCCAACTCGAAAAAAATGCTAACCTTAAAATTCTTACGTATATAAGTTTCTTGACAAAACACACAATTTTATCAGCAAATACTCGATTTCATACGGATTTTAGAATATGTTAAAGTATTTTATCCAGTAAAATGTAATAACATTTATGATAAAATTTGATACAATATAATTCTACTGTACGATTCTAGTTTTAATTCCTATAGAATTATAGTGGGATTCTAGTAGTTTGACCGTTTTTAGATAAACGTTTAAGTAAATGAGTATAAATTTTAAATCTAAATTAAATTTATTTATTTATTTTACATTAGTTTGGATTAATTTCGAAATTTTGAATTTTGATAATCAAAAAGTTATTTGTCAAAAACAAAGTAGCTTTTTAGTAGTAGTTTTAATTTTTCCAGAGATGACTCTGTTGTCATTGATCGTACTCGATCGATATTTCATATTGCTCATGCGTATAAATGAGAATATTTTTTTTCATATGATACGAGTATGTATGTATTTGTGCGTATACATATTAAAAGTTCTAATGCTATATTTGAATTTAATGATTTATTTATTTAATTATTTATGATATATTCAATTGATTTTATTCAAAAATATTTAAATGATATATTATATAAATAGTTTTTATATGATTTCAACATGAAAAGGTTTATTATGTCATACTTTTCATTGAAATATTTCATTTTAAAAAAATGTTTACTTTCCATATATTTTGTATGGGAATTTACGTTTTTTCCTCTATTTTACTTCCTCTAATTTAAGCTCAATTTTTAATATTTCGGCTCTGTAAAATTAAGATGGCTCTGATAATGTCCATTTCATCTAAAAACGGTGACAAGAATTTCAAATTGCTATAGGTTGGCATACACTAATGTTTTTTCATATACATAATATCAGTAGAGTATTCAGACAGCTGGACTATTTTTATTAGATAATTTAATGAAGTTTTAAGTTCAGCCGTTGTTATTTCACCTGTTGTTTAAGCACCAGGTTAAGCTTGTATATTTACTGATGGGGCAACCGTTTTACGAATATCGAGGTGTAATAACTCAACGCTTATTTTTGAATTACAACTTTTTGGCCAATTGATTGAATTTTCTTTGAGAAATGCGGGACCAGACCACCATAAGTCAGACTCCACAAACTCATTTGGCATCAACCCTCTTGGTACAATATCAGCAGGATTTAGAGCTGTCGGCACATAACACCAACTTTGAATCGACGAGTGTTCTTGAATCTGACTTATTCGGTTAGCTACGAATGTGGCATATTTTGCAGGATCGAATTTAATTCGAAGTAAAGTTATTTCCGAGTCTGACCATAAATATATTGCGTTGTACTGCAAATTCATCGAACTGACTAATTTGGTTAATGTTTGAGCGAGTAATAGCGCACCACAAAGCTCAAGGCGTGGAATCGTTTGTTTTTTAAGCGGTGACACTCTAGATTTCGAACAAATCAATTTAATAAAATGTTTTTTATCTTCGTCAGTGACTCGTAAATAAATAACACATCCATAACCTTTCTCTGACGCGTCTGAGAAACCATGAATTTGAATTACCTTATTGTTTAGAACTAAAATGCAGCGAGGGACCCTTATCTTGTTCAAATTACTTAATTGGGTTTTAAACTCGTTCCATTCATTTTTAATTTGTTGGGGGATTTGATCATCCCAATCTAGATTATTAACAGACCAAATCTTTTGTATTATTATTTTTGCTATTAAAACCATAGGAAAACAGAGTCCTAACGGATCGAATAGCTGACATATTTCTGACAAAACGTTTCTCTTTGTGCAAAGAGTATTTAAAGTGACTTTAGAGAAATTCATTTCGAATTCAGCACGCAATGTATTGCATAAAAGACCTAGAACTAGAGACACGTTTGACTGAGATTCTGAATGAGAAGCAAGATCAGTCGCATTAGAAGCAAATTTACGTAATTGGAATCCACCTTTTTTCAATAATTGAATCAACTCTGATTTAATTTTCAACGCATTTTCAAGTGTATCAGATCCTGTTAGACAGTCATCCACATAAAAATCCGATATTAGTATTTTTGATGCCACTGGAAATGATATATTTTCGTCAGACGCTAATTGCTGCAAAGTGCGTGTTGCGAGGAAAGGTGCACTTTTCGTTCCATATGTAACAGTGGATAATTTGTAACATTTGACACTTTCTGAAGGATCATCTCTCCACCAAATCCGATGTAAATCCTGGTTATTCTGGTCAGTTAAAATTTGCCGGTACATTTTTGCAATATCGGCGGTAAATGCTACTATATGTGTTTTAAATCTTATAATGATGGCCAATAGATCTTGTTGTATAGTAGGGCCCTTGTACAAACAATCGTTCAATGATAATTTTGATGACGACTTGGAAGATCCATTAAAAACCACACGTAGCTGTGTAGTCGTGCTATTGTCTTTTAAAACGAAGTGATGAGGCAAATAAAAGTCCTTGTTATAAGAATTATTAATGTTATATTGATTTTCGACAACCTTCATATGCCCTAATGACAAATATTCAGACATAAAATCTTTGTACTGCTTATAAATATTAGGTTGACGAATTAACCTTTTTTCTATAGCATAGAACTGCATGAGGGATGATGAACTTGACAAACCTAGCTGATGGATATTGTCATTCAAAGGAAGTGAAACCGAATACCGACCCGAAGATAAACGTGTGTGCGTTTTAACATAATGCTGCTCACAGTATTTTTCATCTATCGAGTAAAGGTTATCAACTGAGATGGTTTCTAATTCCCAAAACCGTTTTATATCTTTATGAAGATCTTCGAGCGTGCATAGTGCCGTGGATAGTTGTGATTGCGCGATATTACTACATGAAGCTTTACCACAAATTACATATCCAAAAACGCTATCATAAAATGGTGGTAGGTTTTTAAGTAACGTGAACAAAGTTCTACCAGTGAATAACTCATTATAAATTTCAGCTCCAATCAAAATATCAATTTCATTAGGCACATTAAAATAAGGATCTGCTAAAGCTATTTTGGCAGGAATTAAATTTAAATTGACGTTTAGAGGACTTACTGGTAAATAATTCGTTATTCTAGGTATCACGTAACAGTCCAAAGCGATTGAAAAGTTAGAAACTCGAGAAGAAATAGTTAAACATACCTTAGTTTTGATTTCCGTTTCTTTGTCCCCAATACCTGAGATTATTTTGTTAGTTTGCTGTGGTTTAATCTTTAATAGATTGATAATGTTTTCAGTAACTAAGTTTAATTGTGAACCACTATCTAGCATTGCTCGACATAATAACTGTTGATTAGATTCCGAAGTGACAGTAACTAAAGCTGTTCCGATTATAATTTGACTTACTCCTAATGAACAGGAAAATTTATCTATTGAATGTTGATCAACTTTAAACGATGACGTACCAATTACTTGCGAAGCGTTTGACTCTGAATTATCCTGAATTACTGGTGTGCTTGAACTAGAAGATCTGGTAGTTTGATTTTTATTTCGTCCTTTGAAGAATGATGGTTTACCAAAGTGAAGAAGTGAATGATGTTTTGTGAACAAATATTGCACGGTGGTTTGTCACAATTAACTACTGTATGACTATCGATTAAACAATTTGTATACAATCTATTATTTCGGATAAATTGGAAACGCATCTGAGGGTTGATCTTTGAATCTTTAAATTCTGGACAACTGGTTATACAATATGGCCCTCGACAATATGGACATTGCGACGAATTTGTTACTAGTGACGAAGCTTTGTTTGTAGAAAAGTTATGTCTTTTGTTATTTGACAAAACTTTCGAAGATGAAGCTGTACACTTAATGGCTTCTAGGACAAGAACACGATTTCGAAGTAATGTTATAAACCTTTCAAAGTTCAATAGCTTGTTAGACTCTGAATTTTTTATAATATGAATTTTTGACGACGTATCTAGTTTTTCGGTTAGATGATGTATTAACATTAAATCCCATGAATCAATTTGAACATATAATGATTTGAGAGCATTATAATTATTTACCGACTGATCAATGAAATATTGTAAAGAATTGGACGAATTTTCGACTGGAGATTTTATGTTGTATATATCTCTCATATAAGCCTTTTGAATAAGGAGAGCGTTATCATACCGATCGCATAGAATTTTCCAAGCAGTCTCATAGTTGTTAGCGGTAACTGGCAAACTTTCAATTAAATTAAATGCCTTACCGGCGCGAAGATGGGTTTTTAAATACACAAATTTAACGGTATTTTCAATATTGGGTTTGCGATGAATAATATCTATAAATACATCCTTAAACGCTAACCACTCGCTTTCAGCTCCACTGCTTAAGTTCTGGAAGCTTAATAGACATGAGTGCTATTTGCTGACGATTCAAATACTATTTGCTCCTTTGAAATAGTTTCAAGCCGTTTTAAATTATGAAGCTTATCTAATAAATTACTTTCTACGTATTCGAAGTCTTCCTCGAAAGACACTCGATCGGTTAAGGCGGAATCGTCTATCATTTCGAATTTCAATTGTACATTATAATATTTATCATACATGATTTGTAGTCTCCTGAGATTAGATTCAACTGACCCAATTGTATCAATAACATTAAGTTTATTTCGGAATTGCGTCAATTGACCTTTGAAGGCACTACGTTGTCGTTTTAGTGAATCTTTTGTTTTGAACTTATCGCCGTCCGATTGGATTTCTGTATCTGACACCATTTTTCGATTTAAACTTTAACTAGCACCAGATTAAATCTAAGTTAAGCTCACGATTAAGAAAGAAAAGTTGAATTTAGAACAACACTACAATTTCTATAAATTTAAAAATTCAATTTGATAACCGTATACGTTAAATGCTTATGCTAAATATAGGGCAATGTAATGAAAACTTACAATGTAACTAAACGAAAATATTTTATAAAATTAACTTACACGTTGATTATTCTGTATGCAGGTCGATGATCTCCGTTAACATTGGTTGTTATCAGCAATTAATCTGGAAGCCGACCGTTAATATCGGTTATCAACTTTGTACTAACTGATCGAAAGGTGTTGTTAATTTGTTCCTCAATATAAAATTAGACCAAGGGATCTCGAATTGCGATGATAATATTGAGATAATATATTTTTCGATGATATCCACGAGCAATAATTGGCGGTGGTAATGTTGAGATAATATACGATGATGTTTCGGTGAAATCCAACAGTAGAGTGTTAAGCAGCTGACTTGAAGGTGATACGTCAATGACCTTGAACGGCCACCGTAAGAATGTTAAGCATAAATTGACCTTTGATGTTTGACGGTAATGTATTTGTGCAGCAAACCTAGCCGTAGTATTGATCGGTGAAAACTTAAACAGCACGTGATGGTTTCGCTTAGTAGATGCTTGAAGAAATAATCGACCACCATATGCACGCTATATAAAATAATTCGTTCGAAGTTGTTTTTTATTGGTTCCGTTTATAGCACTGATCAATCTAAAAATATATGCTGCTATCCAATGAATGAATTGCATTCGATGATTTAATTCAGTTTGCGATGAAATTATTTAACTAAATTATATCAGCAAATCCGCAACCACCAAATAAATTGATTCACTACGTGATACTAGTACGATAGATGACTGTATTTCCAAATGTATGTATAACTGCACCAACTGAATTACCACGTGTATTTCTAGATCACTATTAATGTATTGCGGCTTCAAACTAAACGATAATTACCCAACGGTATTAGTTTGACGATGTTGTAATTAAGTTTACCGCAACTGCTGAATGCTTATCTTAAGCCGTAAGCACTAAACGAAGTAATTTCATTGCACAGATGATTGTAATGGGCCATCCGGTTCGAAGGACCAATTTGAATAGTAATAGTTTTATGATATTTTTTCGAAGAACACTAACTATTATCATTTAAGAATAAAATATTTAAAGATTTTATAATTTTTATATTTTATTAATATAATTAATACAAAGGTTATTGTATGAAGACGAACTTTATCGTTCAAAAGTTACAATAATAATACTTTTATTTTTAATTTTTAAAGTCCTAGTGTAGTACAATTGTATATAATAGTTATAAATACACATTAAGATTTAATAATGACAATATAATACATATATACATATTTTAATACAACTAGATATATAAGTTATTATGTATTATATTTGTATATATAATAGTTTAATATAATTCAATATAAAGTACATAATTATTATTTTAATACATAATCAGGAATTACATTATTTATATAAGCAATCGAAACAGGGCAGTGCAACTAATTTTAATATTAAATACATTGCGTGAACAACTGGTATTAAAAGTTTTAAAGTATTGACTAAAACTTTATTACTACTAAAATAATTTTACCTTGTTTAAATAAAAATTAATGAAAATTTTAATACGTGATCTTGGAAATTTAAATTAGTATTTCCTTAAATATCAAAAGATTTTAACACAAGTTCGAAGGTTTATCTTTAAACGTTTATAGCTTGACAGAAGGACCACCTCTTATTTTGAAGCATACAAAATAATACAAGTAGTGATAATATGATTTATAAATAAAAGCAAAAATTGCAATATTTATGAGAAAAAAATTGTAATCTAATAAAACTGAAAATATCCTCTTTATAACGGTGCTGGTGATGCGTTGAAAAAAATAATATTTAAACAATGCATTTGTTTTAGTTGAAAAATGAATCCTGCACAAATTCAGAAAACAGCAACTCGATAATCTGGGTTGCTAGGTTATTATTTAGTTCATAATCGAAACTGTTTCCTTATTGAGTTCTTCCTCGTCAGTTTTTTACGTCACTTGAGCAGCCGGGCTGACTGAAGTTGATTTTGACAGTGAGTTTTCAAGCAAATTTATTCATTTCATTGACACTCTTTATTAATTCTGATTATCAAAATGCTCCCTGCAAAGAAAGTTATATAGCCTACACTTCTTGTCACTAGTTTTTTCTGGTTCAATTTGATTCAGCTTTTTTTGGTTTTTTAACTAATTAAGTACTTAGGTTTAAATGCATATTTAAATGCATATGTAATTTTGTTAAAATGCATTATTGCTATTAGTTTTGAGTTATTCATCATCACTATGGTTGTCTTTGGTGTTGGTATAAGTCCATGCAAAATGAACCAATATCGTTTTAAAATGATATGCACAGTAAAGTTTTTTTATGAACACTGTACTTTTAGTTAAAATCAAATAAAATCAAATAAAAATTTTTGTTGTGGTATTTGAGTAAGGTTGGTGACTTTGCACTTTTCATAATTATAATTATTTTAAAAAAATGTAGTTATGAAAAATACATCTGTTCAATTTGAACAATTATAACAAAGATCATATGACAAGAATGACAAAAAAAATTTTTTTTCCTGTTAAAATATATTTACAGATAGTATTTTTTAGAGTAAACAATTTTGAGTATTCACTAAATTTTAACTATGAATAGTTATTAAACCTTGTTTAAAGGATAATATATCAACTTTCCAATGAATATAATCTGAAATAGATAAGATATCAAAAAGTTTTAACACAAGATCTTGTGGTTTCTTAAACGTTTATCTCTTAAACGTTTTTAACTTGACAAAAGGACCACCACGTATACTGTATTATAGTGTTTTATAATGGTGTTGGTGGTGCGTATAAAAAAAATAATTTTTCAAATAACGTGAGTTTTTATTGACCAATTCAGAAAAAGGAACTCGTGAATTTGGGTATTTTTTTAATTTATATAATGATTTCTTCTATTTTATGATTTAAATTAGGAACTACTAGGTTAGAGTGAGATTGAAAGTATAATACTCGTAACTAAAGAGTATTGGCCAAAGGTAGAATAGTATGAATCTAAAAGCTAAGTTCAAAAATAAATAATATTATATAAACGGTTTTGCCTTAAACATTACCCCATTTGACTTCTTAATATTTAAAGTAAAACCGAGAAAATTCTTGTCGTTTTTATCATTTTAATCATCAATTTCGCTTGCAAACAAAACCAAAATAAAAAATATAAGCAAACAATGTTTTTTAACAGAAAGGATATTATTTTAATTTTAAACGATACATCTCAAATATAAGTACATAAGGTAAAAATAAAATCAATAAATTCCACAATCTTTCCTAAAAGCTTACAGTTTTTAATTTCTTTTTTTTTACTTTTTGAGCTGAAAATAAATAGTTCCCTATTTATTATTCACAGATCTTTTAACGCAATGAGCTGTTATTTATCACACTTTAACGTTTAGTATAAATAAATAAATTTTTTTATCAGATTTAAAATTAGATGTCATTTTTCAGTATTATTCTACAGGTAGCTTTTACTCAACCTCTATCGTTCAATTATTTGTATGTCATTAATCAATGTTTTTTTAAACAAGATACATGGTAGAGTTCAGCAGAAGCCAATCAAAATGATTTACAGAATTCTACTAAATTTTTTATGTGTTGATAATTTACATACATTTCTTATCTGTTACTGTAATATTTGCATAAAAATTGTATAGTTCAAAGCAAATTTCTGTTAAGAAAATAAAGTGCGTGTCTGTAAAATACAATTTGGAGAAATTCTCCTTATATTACACAGGAGCCAGTGCGCAGTATTATTTCTCCAGTTACGTTTCTAATACAATTTTGAAATTACATACATATTATCCTGTTTGTAAGTATTTGATAATATAATTACTCCTCCGTCCATACCAAATTGAGAAGAATTCAACATAACTTTGAAATATATTACTTTTATGGCGATGCAGACTTTTTAGTAATAGCTGTGTGTTCATCAGTCTCAGATGAAAATCTAAATGACGATGGAAAGTAAAAATGAAGAATAAATACCAATATTTTGTTATTATCTTATATACGAGTATCATTGATTTGTTTTATTATTAATTGACTGCAGATCTTATGGTATGTCTTTTTAACCAGGATTAACGAAAAGTATTGTACGATAATATTTCAGAATTTTTTTTTATTTTTTATAAATTAATAAATTTCAAGTTTTTATGTTAAAGCATCATACAAATACATAAAAATGAGTATAAAAAGGACAAAAATGTTTTCTTTTTAAAACCACTCAAGTTGGCTATTTTAAAATAAAGTAGAACCAAGAAAAACCTTTTGAACATCAGTGATACTACCTTTATTGGATAAATAATTTTATGACATTAATGCTTGAATATAATTTTGACCATGTGGCATCTGCGGTTGGCGCAGTCTGCATTTACAATTTTCACCCACTTTTCACAACAATTGCGGCCGTATCATGTCGAATGTTGTGTTCTAAGTGTTCAATCGTCTCTGGTTTATCGGTGTGGATAACTGACTTAACATATCACAAAGAAAATAATCTAATGAAGTTTAACACATGATTTCGTGGTCAATTAACAAAACCATTACGTTAAATTAGTCTTTCATTGAACTAAATGTACAGGTAAACCTTGTTTAACAAAACCTCGGATCTATACAAATATCAATTTTTGATAGAAAACCTGACTTAACGAAAACATACTCAGAATAACGAATTAAAATGCATTCACTCGATAATACATACTGTCGAATTAAGGTAATTTTCTTTTATACTATTTATTTTTGATTTACCAGCCTTATACAACCAATAGACCAATGGGTTATCACTTCGTTTAAAACTAATTATTTACGAGAGCTTAAGTGATTTATTTTAAGCGAAGAGTTATCATCTATAAATTGGAGCAAATACAATATGAAATTATGGTTCGAAGTAGTAAACGAAATATCTTATGTAATAGATACTAAAAGCATAGTGATTATGCTTTTAGTATCTATTACATACAGTACCATATGATAATGGGAAGGTAAGCCGATATTGAAGGTGTCGGTGAAAAGAGCATTCGAGAATTGTCGGTGAAAAGAGCATTCGAGAAACAGCTTGCAGAAATTTCTACTCGATGTTTAAGTTATGCTGGTATTAACATGTTCTAAATGATCAACAGATGATGAAGAGCCACAAAGTGATTTAAGCCGTCACATTTTGAATGTATTGTTTTTAAAAATGGATGAAAAATATGAGATTATCATAGGCACCAAACTAATAATTTCTCATATAAAACCATGTAATTATACCTCGATTTATGAATCATCGCTTAACGAAGCATTTTCAGGCATCGAACCTCTTCGTTAAACGAGGTTTACTTGTAATTGTATTCCACATTGTGTTCTGTTGGACCCACATATCAGTATGATCATAACAGCCAACAGTGGTACCAAAAATCATATCTCTTAGCGTGATTTATACCAGCCAATTGGGGTACAAAAAATCATATCGCGATACCTGTAACATTCTACCAAACATCGTTTTTGAAGACATAAAAAAATTATCACGTCGGCCCATTAAGCGCACCAAACAGTGATTTTCTCTGAATGTAATGGTATTTCGACTAAAGGTTGAGTGTTATCATCAGCTTATGGCCAATCCACCTCCATTTCCATCGTTTTATTCCAGTGTCTATGTCTGAATGATTTGTTTCCTTTGCAAATCAATGTTAATGATGATGTTAGGCCTGAAGCATTTTAGTATTCGTCGAAGGCACTTGTTGACGAACGCCTTCACTCTCTTTTTCATGACTGAGCAGAAGAATTCCAGAATTTATGTTACATGCTGCATGTATGTCTATGACTTTATTTTATGCGTTTTATTACATCTTTCTTTGTCCCATCTGTTTTCGCTACTTTGCGGCCAGAGTATATACATTTATTTACATCTTTAATTCATTGTTGATGTACATCGGTATTTCGATATTCATCGATATATGTGTTGAGTCTTAGTTTTTCGGATGTTTATTTGGAGACGAAGCTAATAAATTTGATATTTATAACGAAGTTATAAATTTGATATTTGTTTTATTTTCTGGTGCATGTCTGGGTGTGTGTGAGCAGGTATATTTCATCTGTAGTCCAGATCATTGAGTTTCCCTATTTATCCCCATTGTCTGCCATTAGAATTTGTGACCTTCAATTTTCGCATTACATTATCCTTTACAACCAGGAACAGCATTGGTGAGAGTACGCATCCTTGCCTTCCCTCTCTAGTATTATATTATTTATTACTTTGTTTGCCTTTATATTGAACTCGGTTTCTTGCAACTCGATATCTTTTCTTGTAAGATTTCAACCAAATTCTTTAGTTGCCCATTTTACAAATTATCTGCCAAAATTATCTGCGTTGTATCTGCCAAACTGGATTGTTCGGTAATGATACGGATTTAATAGATGTGATTATCGGACCTAGTCAGGATTTGCAAAGATTCTTAGTGAATAATAATCGAAATATTATACAGATCACAATTGATAAATACTGTACATAAAAATATGTAGGATTTCATGATAAAATCGTGTTACTTATGTAATAAGAAAAATTAAGAAATAACTACACTATGTAAAATTAATTACGTATTTTTAATTAATTTGTATTTATTGAGTAAAGATGAATGATTTTTCATTCTAATGGTTAATAAAATGCGTTTTGTATCTATGATTCAAAAACACTAACCCCTATTTTAAAATGATTGATTTAAAATAGATTTCCTTAAATTACCCATTTATGAGTGACCAAAATTGATGGTCCCATAAATTAGTAAAACCACATTCATTATTATTAATAAACGAATTTACTAATAAGAATTAAACTAAATTAATAAAATCATTTTGTCAACATTAAAAACAATTTAATTAATAAATATTTTTAAAGTATAACATTATGTTCTATAGCTTTGGAGAATCCCTCTGTTACTTTCTCCAATTTTACCATATGTAAACTATGTAAAACAAAAGAATTTCCCCTTTTTACAACACCAATAAAAATTTTCCACAATTTTCATTCTCTGGAAAATTGAGAATTTCACTATCTATTAAATGATTAATGCAGGCATTTTAGTAACACATCTACCTTCATAATGATTGGAATAAACAATTTTTATTATTTTTTTAATAATTTTATATAATTACGACTGACTCATTACTGTATCATTAAGTTATCTTAATTGTAACAAATGTGTAGTTTTTTTACTAATCCTACGTAATTTGTAACATGAAGAAAAAGAAAATAACAGCTTGAAAATAAATTTAAAGTTCTTTGCTAGGTTGTTATTTACCTAAATAATTTTATGCTTGTCATCTTATTTTGACCAGTGACTTTATGTCATATCAACAACAAAAACTTTATTGATGACTTTATGTAAAAATTTAATACATTTGAGAGACAAGACATAAACAACTATTTTGTATTATACAATATATTAACATGATTTTGGGTGTTTGTTAGATATTTTATTTAAAGTTAAAATTTGAGCTAAACTTTAATTAAGTTTTAATTATTTTTTAATATATTTATTGTTAATTATTGATATTTCATTTAGTAAAACAAAATTAAAAATAATAACAATTCATGTAAATAAAATCAAAAAACAAATTGAACATATTATTTGTGTCTCATATTGTTGGACAAAAT
The DNA here is from genome assembly GCA_963932295.1 of Tipula lateralis. NCBI lineage: Eukaryota > Metazoa > Arthropoda > Insecta > Diptera > Tipulidae > Tipula > Tipula lateralis. The sequence goes on from OZ010738.1 coordinate 131,811,657, forward strand.
TATTTGTACCTCATCACAAAGTTGACTTAAAGTAACAAAATTAACAGTTATTTATCAATTTTAGCCGTAAAGTTCGTAGGATGTATTGCCACCATTGTTGTTAACCACTTCTTAAACACGATGCGGCATGGATTGGACCAGGTTTTCTAGAATTTGTTAAGAGATTTCATCCCATATGCGTTTTATTTCGTCAAATATTTCATTGGGCGTACTTCCAATAGTTGTTTTTAATTTTTTGTTTGATGATAGATTCTCTATGGGATTATGATCTGGTGGCCAGTCTATAGTTTCGTGGTCCAAGTCTTTTAGAAATTTGGTTATCATTTTACTTTTATCGATTGGAGCATTATTTTGCTGCAAAATGAAGTCTGTTCCTATTAATTTACACCCGGAAACCATTGCGTATTAGTAAACGGCCTCCAAAGATGTGCGTGAGGTAACTTTTCTCCGCAGCATTTTGAGATCTCCTGTGCCATTATAGCTAAAATACCCTCAACCATTACTTTGCTCCTCCGCTGTGCCGAGTTGGCATTATAATTAGGGAATCCAAAACCGGTAATATGATGATTTTAATCCGTTACTAAGCGTACTCTACCTGCTGAAAAGATTAATAATCATTTGACACATAAATTATTTGAAAATGATTTACATTTTTATAATATTGCATGTTTAACTACAGATAGTGTATCAGTTATACGAAAAGTATGGAAATTAACTGGAATCGATCAACAACTATATAACATATACCGCGAACACTGTTCATGGCAATGAGGAAACTAGTTATAGAGACCCAGTTAATCCCGATACAGATGATGAAAACGAATCTGTGTGTAAAGAGACAGAAACTGACGAACATGATAATTTCGATCTCGAACAAAACTTTGGAGTTTTTTTGGTGGCGATGACAGTCTAGAAGTAGAAATTCTGGACATTCGCACTTACTACCTTTAATTTTAAAAGTTAGAAAGGTAGTGCTTATTTTCAGACGTTCACCAACAAAAACTGACGATATTCTCCAGAAATATGTCAAAATACAATTCGGGCATGAGCTAACTTTAATTTCAGATTCCAAACAAGATGGAACGGTTTTGTTATGATGCTGGAACGATTTTATTTTTTGTGTACATGAATTCAAAAGTCGTTAATTGATCTAAATCCTCTTATATGTTATTTTAAGAAGAGTTAGAATTGCTTTCAGAAGTAAAATGGATTCTCTTGCCTGTTAAGCTAGCAGTTGAATCACTTTGTTGAAGATTTCACTCTTCTGAATGCTGATGCCACTTTTCATTTTCTATTCACTAAATTATATAAGCTTACAACGCATAGATGAAGATGAAGAAAAATATTTTACAATAGAAAATTAAATTTCCGCCCGAAATATAATTACCTTATGCAAATGATGGACTGAGCAATTGAAAAGCAGTTAAATATTCCACCAGCTGTTCAAAATAAAGGGAATGTTAGTATAACAACACGATTGCGTCGAGAAATCACAATTTTTGATAATGAAGGAATACGTGGTCATTATTAAGATTTAGTATATAAATCGCTTTAACCATTCCATTAATCAGCGTTGCAGCAGAGATAGCTTTCTCTTCAAGAAAATTCGTTCACGACTTTCCGATAAAACAATCGATACTTTATGCCAATTATGAGCATTTTCCAAAAAGACCGAAAATAAAACAAATCTAGGGTGTGAGCTGTGACTATTGACCTATTGAATGAGAAGATTAATTTTATTGAATTATACATGCTGCATGTATGTCTATGACTTTATTTTATGCGTTTTATTACATCTTTCTTTGTCCCATCTGTTTTCGCTACTTTGCGGCCAGAGTATATACATTTATTTACATCTTTAATTCATTGTTGATGTACATCGGTATTTCGATATTCATCGATATATGTGTTGAGTCTTAGTTTTTCGGATGTTTATTTGGAGACGAAGCTAATAAATTTGATATTTATAACGAAGTTATAAATTTGATATTTGTTTTATTTTCTGGTGCATGTCTGGGTGTGTGTGAGCAGGTATATTTCATCTGTAGTCCAGATCATTGAGTTTCCCTATTTATCCCCATTGTCTGCCATTAGAATTTGTGACCTTCAATTTTCGCATTACATTATCCTTTACAACCAGGAACAGCATTGGTGAGAGTACGCATCCTTGCCTTCCCTCTCTAGTATTATATTATTTATTACTTTGTTTGCCTTTATATTGAACTCGGTTTCTTGCAACTCGATATCTTTTCTTGTAAGATTTCAACCAAATTCTTTAGTTGCCCATTTTACAAATTATCTGCGTTGTATCTGCCAAACTGGATTGTTCGGTAATGATACGGATTTAATAGATGTGATTATCGGACCTAGTCAGGATTTGCAAAGATTCTTAGTGAATAATAATCGAAATATTATACAGATCACAATTGATAAATACTGTACATAAAAATATGTAGGATTTCATGATAAAATCGTGTTACTTATGTAATAAGAAAAATTAAGAAATAACTACACTATGTAAAATTAATTACGTATTTTTAATTAATTTGTATTTATTGAGTAAAGATGAATGATTTTTCATTCTAATGGTTAATAAAATGCGTTTTGTATCTATGATTCAAAAACACTAACCCCTATTTTAAAATGATTGATTTAAAATAGATTTCCTTAAATTACCCATTTATGAGTGACCAAAATTGATGGTCCCATAAATTAGTAAAACCACATTCATTATTATTAATAAACGAATTTACTAATAAGAATTAAACTAAATTAATAAAATCATTTTGTCAACATTAAAAACAATTTAATTAATAAATATTTTTAAAGTATAACATTATGTTCTATAGCTTTGGAGAATCCCTCTGTTACTTTCTCCAATTTTACCATATGTAAACTATGTAAAACAAAAGAATTTCCCCTTTTTACAACACCAATAAAAATTTTCCACAATTTTCATTCTCTGGAAAATTGAGAATTTCACTATCTATTAAATGATTAATGCAGGCATTTTAGTAACACATCTACCTTCATAATGATTGGAATAAACAATTTTTATTATTTTTTTAATAATTTTATATAATTACGACTGACTCATTACTGTATCATTAAGTTATCTTAATTGTAACAAATGTGTAGTTTTTTTACTAATCCTACGTAATTTGTAACATGAAGAAAAAGAAAATAACAGCTTGAAAATAAATTTAAAGTTCTTTGCTAGGTTGTTATTTACCTAAATAATTTTATGCTTGTCATCTTATTTTGACCAGTGACTTTATGTCATATCAACAACAAAAACTTTATTGATGACTTTATGTAAAAATTTAATACATTTGAGAGACAAGACATAAACAACTATTTTGTATTATACAATATATTAACATGATTTTGGGTGTTTGTTAGATATTTTATTTAAAGTTAAAATTTGAGCTAAACTTTAATTAAGTTTTAATTATTTTTTAATATATTTATTGTTAATTATTGATATTTCATTTAGTAAAACAAAATTAAAAATAATAACAATTCATGTAAATAAAATCAAAAAACAAATTGAACATATTATTTGTGTCTCATATTGTTGGACAAAATTATTTGTACCTCATCACAAAGTTGACTTAAAGTAACAAAATTAACAGTTATTTATCAATTTTGGCCGTAAAGTTCGTAGGATGTATTGCCACCATTGTTGTTAACCACTTCTTAAACACGATGCGGCATGGATTGGACCAGGTTTTCTAGAATTTGTTAAGAGATTTCATCCCATATGCGTTTTATTTCGTCAAATATTTCATTGGGCGTACTTCCAATAGTTGTTTTTAATTTTTTGTTTGATGATAGATTCTCTATGGGATTATGATCTGGTGGCCAGTCTATAGTTTCGTGGTCCAAGTCTTTTAGAAATTTGGTTATCATTTTACTTTTATCGATTGGAGCATTATTTTGCTGCAAAATGAAGTCTGTTCCTATTAATTTACACCCGGAAACCATTGCGTATTAGTAAACGGCCTCCAAAGATGTGCGTGAGGTAACTTTTCTCCGCAGCATTTTGAGATCTCCTGTGCCATTATAGCTAAAATACCCTCAACCATATTACTTTGCTCCTCCGCTGTGCCGAGTTGGCATTATAATTAGGGAATCCAAAACCGGTAATATGATGATTTTAATCCGTTACTAAGCGTACTCTACCTGCTGAAAAGATTAATAATCATTTGACACATAAATTATTTGAAAATGATTTACATTTTTATAATATTGCATGTTTAACTACAGATAGTGTATCAGTTATACGAAAAGTATGGAAATTAACTGGAATCGATCAACAACTATATAACATATACCGCGAACACTGTTCATGGCAATGAGGAAACTAGTTATAGAGACCCAGTTAATCCCGATACAGATGATGAAAACGAATCTGTGTGTAAAGAGACAGAAACTGACGAACATGATAATTTCGATCTCGAACAAAACTTTGGAGTTTTTTTGGTGGCGATGACAGTCTAGAAGTAGAAATTCTGGACATTCGCACTTACTACCTTTAATTTTAAAAGTTAGAAAGGTAGTGCTTATTTTCAGACGTTCACCAACAAAAACTGACGATATTCTCCAGAAATATGTCAAAATACAATTCGGGCATGAGCTAACTTTAATTTCAGATTCCAAACAAGATGGAACGGTTTTGTTATGATGCTGGAACGATTTTATTTTTTGTGTACATGAATTCAAAAGTCGTTAATTGATCTAAATCCTCTTATATGTTATTTTAAGAAGAGTTAGAATTGCTTTCAGAAGTAAAATGGATTCTCTTGCCTGTTAAGCTAGCAGTTGAATCACTTTGTTGAAGATTTCACTCTTCTGAATGCTGATGCCACTTTTCATTTTCTATTCACTAAATTATATAAGCTTACAACGCATAGATGAAGATGAAGAAAAATATTTTACAATAGAAAATTAAATTTCCGCCCGAAATATAATTACCTTATGCAAATGATGGACTGAGCAATTGAAAAGCAGTTAAATATTCCACCAGCTGTTCAAAATAAAGGGAATGTTAGTATAACAACACGATTGCGTCGAGAAATCACAATTTTTGATAATGAAGGAATACGTGGTCATTATTAAGATTTAGTATATAAATCGCTTTAACCATTCCATTAATCAGCGTTGCAGCAGAGATAGCTTTCTCTTCAAGAAAATTCGTTCACGACTTTCCGATAAAACAATCGATACTTTATGCCAATTATGAGCATTTTCCAAAAAGACCGAAAATAAAACAAATCTAGGGTGTGAGCTGTGACTATTGACCTATTGAATGAGAAGATTAATTTTATTGAATTATATTATTTATTACTTTACAACCTTTGTTTCTTTTTAATTACTGAATTATATTTGAAAACGGATATATGTAGATATGTTTTCTGATTTTAATATTTATGAATTATTATAAATCTCGATAGAAATTTCGTTTGAGGAAGATAACAGATGCCACAGATAACATCTGTAAAAATACAGATTTTCAAAAAGAGCCGATTGCAAAAAAGCATCTAAGGTTTCCGAGTTGAAAATCTTCGATCGCTACTAAAACATCTATTTCACATTGAAATGTGCACATGGTGCTTTGATAGTGGATCCATTTTTACAGGCCGACTTACTGTTAAACGTCTTCACTTCGAAGTTGACCTGAGTTGTCCCCGAAGGAGTTACGCCTCCGTCAATTCCGTATTGTGGTTCCAAAATGGATCCCATCAACATCTCGGAGGTAATTGTCTTCAGGAATCTGAAGACAATGGACATAAATAAGGCCACCGGACCTGACACAATTCCTGTTCGAATATTGAAGGTGTTTGTCAGTCACTTGACTCCAATATTAACTAAAATTTTTCTCCTTTCTTATAAGCAAGATAAAAACCCGAACGTCTGGCAGAGTGCGATGGAGCAACCGGTTCTTAAACATGGTTGGTTGTGATAAAACTGACCCTCCAAACTACCAACGAATATCAATTGTACCAGCCGTGTCTAAAGTTTTTGAGAAATCCACAACCGATCTCTGGACGTATGTTGCAACCAAATGAAATCTCGCTCTTAACTTTTAAGCAATACGGAGAGGCCCTAGCAATCGCTTTGAATATATCCAAAGCTTTCTCAAAGTCCGAAAGATCAACATTGTGCTAAATGGAAGATCATCAACGACACACTCCTTAAACGCCGGAGTCCCTCATATGGTTCAGTTGTATCATCAACTTTGTTTTTGTTATACATCAGTGACTTGTTGGATAGCACTGTAAACCCTATCCACAGTTTTGCTGATGACGCAACATTTCCTTCGAGGTCGAGCCTACTCCTTCAGAGCGAAACGATAAACGGCTGGAAGTTGTCACTTCGCTTAATTCCGATTTGAGTACAATATTTGAGTGAGGGGTTAACAATCAGGTCAAATTTAACGAGAAAAAAATACAAATATGCAGATTCTCGCGTAAAAGAAGTCACAACGAATACCATTTTGTGGTAAAAGACTATGTTTTCGTGGGTTGTGACTCAATTCGTCTGCTTGGTGTTCAGATTAGCACCAATTTATAATGAAATGAACACATTTTCGCATTAGCCAAATCAGCTTCACGTAAACTCGGGCTCCTAAATAGATGCAGACAGTTTTTAAATCGCATCAGGTTCTCCAGATATATAAAACCTTTATTAGACCTTGTATATAATATAGCAGTCAGGTTGAGGGTGGAGCATATGGCATTGCTCTCCAGTTGCTGGCTAGAGTTCAGCGGCGTGCCATCCGAATAATACGAAACTCCAGACTTACGAAAAATCTAGACAGCCTACAGCACCGCAGAGACGTTGCAGAACTCTGCGTGTTCTATAGATTAATAAATGGTAAATGTTCTGCAGAAATAAAGGAGAAAATTCCACCAGTGGTTACGCCAGGACGGGTAACACGAGAAACGGTTAATGTGCATTGGTTTACGGTGACGCTGCCGAAACCTTGAACTGAAGGTGCAGGCGCGAATTTATATATCGAGCATCTAGGAACTGGATATCGTTATTCGGTTTGCAGTTTCCGTTGGAGTATAAAATGCGTAAGTTTAAGGCAGCTATCAACCTTTAGTTGAAGGATCGCGCGTTGAGTGCAGGGGCTCTGACAGTTACAAGGAGCTAGGACAGTCTTAAAGTTGGTCCAGCACCCAATTAAAGCTAAATTAAAAAAAAATAATTTCCTTTTTTTTTAACGAAAATAAACACTGTGTTAACTTTGGAAGTTTGCATAAAAATAATGGCCTTTATGTAATTTAACATTTAAGGGATAAAAGCGGAATCCAGTTTTCTATATTTTTCAACACCGAAAACCGGTTTTATTATTTTTGTCAAAAATTGAATTCCCTAATTATATGGTTCCAAAATTTTTCTTTATTGAGGTGTCGATTAAAATATCTCTTACCGTATCTTCCATCTAAATAGGTAAGAAAAGATTTTAGTCGATTTTTTTTCTGGCTTCTTTTGTACAACAAAACTTTTACATTTGCTTCACAAAGCCGTCTATGCTTACTGGTTTTTTCTTTCACTATTTATGTCACTTTGAACAGATTTAAAATTATTTCTCAAAAATATGAGAACAAAAAATTTGTCTATTTGTTTTTTTCAAATGACCTATCAACAATTAACAATAAATATACAAAAAAAAATTGTTTATCCTAGGTTTTAACTTTTGCAGAATACATTGTACAAGTTTTGAGTGGCATAAATAATTTTGACCAACACTGTATATTACAATCTCTTTCAATGCCAAAGAAAACAATATCAAATTATTAAACATTTAACCATAAATTTTGACAAATCAAGAAAATGACAAAATCATTCGTCATATTTTATGATAAATATCCATGGCGTTTCTGCTACGAATTGAAATTCAATTTTATTTCTAAGAACTAACACTTTAGTTTCGAAGATGCCAAAAAAATATGTGATTAAATAAAATTTATTTCTTTTCTTAGCATTTTCAGTTTTGTATTTTTTTTATAAAGATTTTTCTAATTTCCCACATTCACGTGATAACAGCTTTTATCGAATACTATACACACATGATGACGATACATTAAACTTTCTAAGGATATAATATGTATAATGTTACTCATAAATAAAATACATTTTTGTCATATAAATAAAGTACATATAATAACAAATTGATGAAATGTTAATAATTATGTTTAATGTTATAAATATTTTTTCTTTTATAATTTACAAACATACAAATTATTCAAAGACATAATATATCTTCGATTATTCGTTGTAGCTAAAAGTAATAATCATCATTAATAAACATCTAAATTATTAATAGTTTAATGTAACAATTCACGTAATCGTATTGTTGTACATTTTCATGTTAATCTAGTTTTTAAAAACTGAATGGTTTTCCATTTGATTAAACAGTGAAATTGATATTGAATTTACGTAAGATAGATATGGTCACGTACTATTTATTTTGGTTTTATGGATGTACATATTATATGAAATAGTGAACCAGCTTGAAGGCGTAACATCCTTTGTGTTAATTTATCCATGGCAATAAATTATACTGACACACAGCTTATAGCATGAACAAAAAATATACCGTTTTTATGTATAGATATATGTAGTGTATGCTGAAGTTTTCAAAATTAGGTATATACTCGGATATTGTATATTTCATTGAGTAATGACTGAAAAGCTATGTAATTTTAATATGGAAAAATAGGGATTCAAACGCAAATCTCTTCAACTCACTAGATCTTTTGTATCAGACGTAACATAGTTCATGTAAAATAGTTAAAGAGCAAATATTTTTCGTCGTATATAAAAGCCTGGGTATAACTCTAGTTTTATTCTTTCTGAACAAAATATTGAATTTTGCAAATTATTGCTTTCGATCAACAGAAATATTTTAGATCTGCGGACTACTCTTGTTACACAAAAGATTTTAGCCTTCTTGTACCCTCTTGATGAAATAGTTTTGCAGCTTCAATGTAAGGGTGATGATGGAGCCACTTCTGATGCTTTTAAGTACAATTATTTATTTTCTTTGCGATTGTGTGGATTCTGAAATCTCTATGACGTTCACTATAACGAGTGTACCAAGTAGCGTTAAGCATTACCTATCCCTCTATGAGAACGTTATTTTGAAATCGTTGAATTATAATGATAATCGTTGATGAAATGACCCAAATTTAACTAATTTCGGAATTGAGCTAATTGAGAAATGGATAAAATTGATCTGTCAAATTGGGCTATGTATTTCCCTTTTCTTAGGGAAATACATAGCCGAAAAGATATCTCTCGTCTTTTCATGTTTGGTTTATGTATTATATATTAATATACATATATATATAATATAACTTTCCTTAGCGCATTTTGATAGTTCTGCACATAAACCTTGGTTTACATTAAATGACTTTTGTAGATACACAAATTAAAACGGGATAGACTAGTTTAAAGGCTTTTGTGTAACTGTAGGACAAGAATAAAATTAAAAAAAAAATGCTCTTGGTTTTGTTTCTTATCTGTACATATACAATTTAATTGCGCTTTCTTGTTTCATTTGTCTGCTTCTGCGATGTCCGCTGAATGTAAACTGTAAACCAGGAACGATTCTTTCATATTTCAGCCTTACTCCTAATTTAAAATAATTTTATGGCTGTAATACAATATAAGTTTTACTGTAGTGTCATGTATATTAATGGTAGAAGACACTAAAGTTTGTTTTTATAACGATCACTAACATCATTCGTACATATGATCATTATATTGACAGTAATATATATCAGTATAAATTGTCTATTGATTTGTAAGGTTTTAGTTGGCTAGTATGTTGAAGATTCGATTAAGCACTTGCTTGTGTTTATAAGGAATTGTCTGATTTTATCAAATAATTTGTTGATAATTATTAGTTGTGTTTTTAACGTAACGCTTTATATTCTTGTTGATTTGATTTTGTCAATGAAGTGCACTACTAACATTTACTAATAAGTAACAAACTCTAAGATAAATGAATGAATCTTATTAACATGATTGATATAAATAAGTGGTTAGATTTTTATTTTTTATTTTTATTTTTTTTAACGGTTTTTACAGGCCATTATTGGCCCGTACCGTGTCAACAATCTGACTCCATCGGTTTCGATCACGAGCCAGATCTTCAAACCGTTGTAGACAGTTTGCAGATGCCAGATCGCTCTCTACGCCGTGGAGCCATCGTCGCCGACAGCGACCTCTTCGCCTACCGTAAGGCGGTTCTCCCTTAAAGGTTCGCTGTATCATTCGGTTTGGATCAGCACGCAGAACGTGTCCGGGCCAGCGTACTCGCTGTCCTTTGATTTCATGCACGATATCAGGAATTTGCATTAAATTCCTGATCTCGTGATTGAATAGAACTCGGTATGTGCCATCAACGTCGCGTTTTGGGCCATATATCACACACATGATTCTTCTCTCGAATGTAAGAAGCCATCTTTCGTACTCATCCGTCAAGGTCCAACTCTCACATCCATACATGACAACGGGTCTGATCAACAATCTGTACAGTTTCAGCTTATCCGCATTTGGAAGATATTTTGATTTCAGCAGTGGACGTAGAGGATATAAAGCTCGATTGCCAGCGGCAAGCCGAACTTTGATATCCTCTCCCACACTATTATCGTAAGTAATGAGAGATCCAAGATACTTGAATCTCATTACTCCTTCAAACGTGTGGTTACCACTACTGAAAACACTTGCGTCTTGATCTCTAATACCAGCGATCATATATTTAATTTTGGACTCATTGATTTTGAGACCAACGGAAGCTGAAAACTGTTTCAGTGGATCAAGTATCTCTTTCACTTCGTAGTCATTTAATCCAATCATACAGATATCATCTGCATATGCAAGAAGTTCATTGAATTGTCGGAATAAGATGCTGTCCTGAGGTGTTTCACTTTTACGAAGGTTGTATTCCAACATGAGATTTAAGAGTATCAGGGACAGCGCATCGCCTTGTCGAACACCAGAAGTAATTGCAAAAATTCTCGATAGCCTTTTCTCAACTTTAACACAGCATTGTGACTGCGTTGCTGTCTCTCTCGGTTGATCGAGTCATAGGCTTGCTTGAAATCTAGGAATACCTGGTGTACATCGCGGGATGTTTCATAGTACTTGGAAAGAATCATCCGCAGCGAAAAAACTTGATCAGTGACTGACCGATTTGGACGGAATCCTCCTAGGTAGTCACCGATAATTTTGCGCCGCCAGAGGAGTAATTTTTCCCAAGATAATGTAAGACAGTAACTTGTATATGCTGTGCAAAGGAGAGCTATATCGCGATAATTCTCGCACTTCAAGCGATCACCCTTTTTGAAAATTGGGCATAACGCGGCCACTTTCCATTCTTCGGGCATAACTTTATTTCGTCATACCAATCGAACAAGGTCGAATAGACAGTTTCACAAAGTTAGCCCTCCGAATACCAAGAGCTCTGAATTAATGCAATCAACCTCTGGTGAACAATTCGTCATACCAATCGAACAAGGTCGAATAGACAGTTTCACAAAGTTAGCCCTCCGAATACCAAGAGCTCTGAATTAATGCAATCAACCTCTGGTGAACAATTTTTCTTTAATCTCTGCATGGCCATTGTGAATTCCTCATAGGATGGGTCCTTATTCAACATCTCATTGGTCTGTATTTGAGGGTATTCAAATACAGCTTGTAATACATGTGGAACATTAAGTAAATCAGAAAAATGTTCACGCCATGTATCGAGTACCGCATCGACGTTAACACAGAGGTTTTCATCCTGATCCCGAATGGCAGTTGACCGAGATCTTAAGGTATCGTGCAATTCGGTGATTCCTTTAAAGAAACCACGCGAATTGTGCTCATTGCTGAGTTGTTGTACTCTTAAGACCTTGACCTTCTACCATTCGCGTTTCTTCTGTCTACAAATGCGTTTAGCTGTCCTCCTAGCAAGAACTGCTTTGTTTTTCCTTGCGATTGTAAACCGAGTCTGCGCTTCATTGTGAGCTATATTGCGTTGCTCAACAGCAAGACGACACTCCTCATCAAACCAATCATTTTTGGGCTTAATTTTGACTACACCGAGAGTGTGCTGGGCAGCATCGACAACCGAGATTTTCAATACTTTCCAGACACTGTTCACATCATCAGATTGGTAATTGGATCGCATAATGCTATTGCTGACAAGATCTTGATATTTTCGTTGCGTTTCTTCATTTATCAGACCTTCACAGGAGAATCGCGTTTTATATTCTCCTGTCCTCCTTGACTTGTACGAAAATTTCCACCGTAGCTTTGCAGCAACCATAAAATGGTCACTGCCTACGAATTTGGTTGACGACCGATACGATCTCACGTCTTGGACAACCCGAGCCCGGACTTTTGAAATCAACACATGGTCAATTTGGCTTCGGGATGTTTTACGTGGATGTGTCCATGTTCACAAATGGATGTTTTTATGGGGAAAGAATATACTTACCAGTTTGGGATCATGTGCGATCGCAAAGTACATCATTCTTTCCCCATTTTCGGTCGCAGTTTCGTGTCGGGAGTACGGACCTATGTTATCACATAAGTCGGTTTGATTTCTGCTAGCTGTAGCGTTAAAGTCACCAATCACCAATCTGATATCGTGCTCAGGTATAGAGCCCATCAGATTATCCAAATTATTGTAAAATGAGTCTTTATCTTGGGGTTGGCTTACATCAGTGGGTGCATGGACACAAACAATTGACAGGTTGGCTAATTTCATGTGCAAGCGAACCTTACACATTCGATTATCGACTGCCTGGAAGTCCAACACAGCTCTTTTTACCTGCGGCCCAATGAGAAAGCCAACACCAAGATTTCCGAGGTCATCTCCACTGTTTAGCAACGTATAGCCTTGGGACACATGGTCTCCACTTTTAGGCCATCGAGTTTCTTGGAGCGCTCCGAGTTCCAGCCGTTACTCCTTCATACATGTGATAATTCATTTTATCCATTCTTAGTGACTGCTCGTTCCACGTGCTGATCCTCAATCTCGTATCCGGGTTCTTAAGTCATTTTTATTTCGGCGGTATCCGATTTTTTAGGTTTGTTGACATTTTTATCTGTAATTGTTTTTTACGGATGCGGGTCGTCAGCCCAGCGATCCAACCAGATTTAGTCGCCTCCTACGACAAGCTCTGTATACTGTGGTGGTATTATATGGATCTCATGTTTCGTTCGAAATATTTACGAAACATAACAATATTTACGAAGTAATGTTTAATTACTAATTAAAATAAAAATAATAATGTTGCATTACATTCACGTAATACAATTGATTAGAGCAATAATATAATATGCAAAGTATTAAAAATAATAATAATCTTTTTTAATAATTGCCATCTTTTTCCGTCAAATCTGGTTGTGTTTTAAGTCATTCAGGTTTTAACTCTGAATTTAAAGTCATGTAGAACAAATAAAACCCAAACTTCCCTTGTATATATGGTACTAGTGTACAGTTGCAATATACACAAACAACAACACTAAAAGATGTATATCGTTCATCATATTAAAATCGAACCAGTTTCATATGAGAGAGGTTTTTATTGACAATAGTTGATCTCGTTTCATTTCTAATTATCTTGTTACTTATGATAAGTATCATCAATAAAATTTTTCAATAAAATAACTTGTTTTCATATAAATAAATCCAGTAGATCAGGAGTTTTACCTGCATCCCATATGGCCCATATGTTTATTTCGTACATTTTTTGTATATATTCTTTTATACAATGGTCAGTATATATAATGAAAAAGAAATTCTAAGTCTTTATCCTCTAATTCTTTTTAATTAATTTTTTTAACATGAAGTCAACTTTAATTGTGTTGACAAGTTTAAAAATCAAACCCCTTTTACTCAGTTCTCTTTTGAAATGTTATGGATCGCATGATTGGTGTAAATTTCTGACCATAAATTATCGGTCGCGCATGTTTATTTTCATATGAATGTCACTGTTATACTGCGAACCGTAAATATTAAATATTCTATTAGATTTCGATAATCTGTCTCGGTGTCTACATTTATTTTCAGTTGCTTGTTGTTTATCTATTAGGCTTGAAGATGCTGTTGTCCTGTAGTGACTTGTTGATTTGTCACATTGCTAAGTACTTCCGGAGGAAGAATGTTTTTCCTTTTTTAGGTTCATTTCTTTTTAAAAAGTAACATGCTTTGCTGGTGTGATGTTTTTTTCTATCTGAGTGTTCGTTTTTTGATTTGGACGGTTAGCCGTTTTATCTGATATATACTACCTGCTTGATTTCCTTTTACTAGTGTTCGCTTCCTTTTTTAGGATTTTGTCAGTAGCCATGCTGTTTCGTGTGCTACTATTTCTTCTTGTTCGGTCGAATAAGGTATAATATAATCAATTTTTGTGGGTGACTGTTCTATCATCAGTTTTAATTATTGGATCTCATTTCGTACTCGCTTTAATTCAGCTTATAATGTTTATATTATTTTATCATTCCCATATATTTGTGGGGAACTGCTGCTGTCAATCATCTGCTGAGACTTTGGATATATTTTCTACAGTGATAATTTGAGACCGCATATAAATGAATTGTCGCTAGTACTTTTCCTCCGAAGCTGGTGGATTTTTACTGCAATGCTAGTTTGCCACCTGAGGTATTATTTCTTTATTATGTTTTTTTTTTGAAGCTGGTTTATTTTAAGAGTGTCTTTTTCATAGCCTTTTAAGTCTACGGCCAAAATGCCGACTGTTTCGGTGCAGACGCAGACCGAAAAGCACATTATACAGACACTGCCTGTATTTTCATTTGCTGATGTCGTTCGTCAGCTAGACGTTTACTACGCCAGAAGTGCACCATGTTTCCATAGCTATCCTGACCGTTTAGCTACCATAGCTGCCCAGAATTCACCGCAGGATATTATTCAATTAAGTATTTTAAAAAAATATCTATGGCTTAGAGGCTGTAAACGGAGACCTTACGAACCAATTTAACGATTAGTGCACATTGTAGGTGGTCAGCATAACGAATGTTTTTACACACAATCGCAGTTTATGTCATCCGGGGCGTGTTAATTTTTGGTCAACGGCGAGAATCGAACTCGAAACCGGGGGATGGTTCGTAGCCCTCAAAGTGTCAATACGTGGAAATTTGTGCGCTTAAGTTTTATTAGTTTTTTCATGTTTCTCCGACGCGGTTCTAATTTAAATAGTGTTTAACTACCGTGGTAAATTACGCTTGGTGAAAATAAATAATTGGGGTATCGCGAAATTGCCTAATTAATTAATAAATCGATTTTTAATTCAGTAGAAACATGAGGAAACTACCGTTCGTGTGGTTTAACAGTGTCAATGTGTAGAGTTTTTTATTCTATTATATTTTAATTTCAAAAGTAACAGCGCAGAAATGTAGAGAAAAATTTCTCTACATGTTCGAACGACAAAATATTGTTAGGTTATAATTTATAAAATATAAACAAACAAAAAGAAGGTGGTAGTTTTTTCTTTCTTCTTTTTAATATTCTAATTATTTTAAATTTAATTCAAAATGTGGCAGTGAATTGTGTTGTATAAATTGTGTAGTGGTGTGGCATTCGAAATTTTGTACTTCATCGAGGGAGAAAAAAATAAAAAAAAGGAAAGAATAAATCGGAAAATCGTTATGTGGTCCGATAACATGTCAATGAGAAATACACTGGAAAACAACAAAATTGGAAAGGATTGTATTCTGCGGCCAGATGAGGATCTATTCATGGAGCTGGCAAGTATATATAGATATAATAAATTGCTAACGATGTTTTTTAGGGTGTTTTTAGGGATAAAGAGAAAAGCAATAACTTTATATTGCTATAAAAATGAAGTATGAATCAAATGGTAAGTGAACTTTTTATATTGGCTTACAGCATGGATAGGACACCTGATTGGGTTCAATTAGGTAAATAGTATTTACAGGATTTTTATGTGTATATATATATATATATATAAGTGTGTGTGCGTATGAATGTAGGTACATGCAGGTATGTGTGTAAGTAGTAATATGTGTGTGTATGTATGTAAGTGTATATAAGTGTATATATAAGTGTATGTGTATATATGTGTACATGTAGGGTTATATGGGGGATATGTAGATATGGATGTTGGTATGTGTGTATGTATGTATGTATGTGGGTATATGTGTGTATGTATGTATGTGTGTATGTATGTATGTGTATGTATATGTAGGTATAGGTTTGGTTATGTAATATACATGTGTACAGATATGTGTGTGTATTTGTATAGGAGTATGTATGTGTATGGAAGTATGTATACATGGATGTAGGTATGTGTATGCATGTATGTTGGTATAATTATGTGTATGTATATGTATGTGTATGTGTGTATTTATGTATATGTGTATATGTAGGTATATATGTATGTCTGGATGTGTATATAGGTGTATGAGTGTGTATGTATGTGCATATGGAGGTGAATGTATATATGTGTATGTGTGTGTACAGGTGTATGAAGGTGTATGCATGTGTGTTTATGGGTATGTATGGGTATATGTATACGTGTGTATATGAGTGTTTGTATATGGGTGTAAGTATGTGTGTGTATGTATGTATGTATGTATATATATGTATGAGTATATGTAGGCATGTCTATATATGTGAATGTATGTGGATGTATGTAGATGTATGTATATGTATATGGATGTATATTTGTGGATATGTATGAGTGTATATGTAAGGATATGTTATGTATATATATATATATATATATATATATATATATATATATGTAAGTATATATGGGTATGGATATGTTTATATGTATGTATGTGTATATGTGTATGGATGTATGTATAAATGTATGTGTATGTTGGTGTACATAGGTGTATATTTAAGTATAGGTGTATGCATAAAAAATATGATCACCACATAAAAGAATAGTGGCAGCTCATAAAAAGATAAATAATAAAGCGTGCAATGTAAAAAGGATGATAAAACGGCGAGGGGAATAAGTAATTAGGCAGTATCACAGGAAATTGTCAGCCGTGTTACCATTTGTTTGAACGAAAGGCGCCATCGTGAAGGCTGGTAAGCTCGGACTGGATGAAGATAGGCTGTTAGAGACGCTTCATTCATCCTTCAGCCTTTCAGGATAGGTTGGATTAGGAAATTAGAAGGAAATTTTTGGTTGGTAATATAGGTTATATAGGCTTTATAGGATAATGGATCAGTTGAACACAGATGGGTATGCAAGTATGTGTGTAATTGTGTGTTAGTGAACGTATGTATTTTATGTATATATACAGATAAAACCAATATGTTATATTTGTATATTTAGTTCTTCAGTTTCGTTATCATCCAATAACTCACTAGAATCGGATTCATCACATAAATAGATCTCGTTAGCAGCTTTACGAAACTCAAGACGATTACTAAGTAATGCTTCCCACTCAGCGGAGGACCGGCTATAATATTCTAAATCTTGTTTAAGTGAATCATTCCAGGTAAAACACGGTCGTCCAATTTTTTTCGAACCAGCATTATAGCCCTATCCTAGCACTATTTAAAATATGACTTGGACCCCTTCGGCGTACATGACCCAAATAATTAATCCATTGGGCTTTAATTCGCTTAGTTATACTTTTTCCATTGAGAATGTCCTTTATTTTACGTCTAGGAGGCTTATGGGTACTAAATTCTGTCAATTTTCTCAAAACAAATAATTCATATTTTCGTAAACGACGTCGATTAGTAAAGGTTAGTGCTGCAGTCTTTAACCATAGGTTAACAAAGGGAATATCACGGTGCTATACATCCTAATAACAGTCTCAAAAGGAATTTTATTCTGTTTAATAAAGATTTGCATCTGTCTAGTAATATTTACCTAGCGCTTGGTGGCAGCGAGCTCGAATAGTATAGGGCCGACTTAAAGATGTGGATAAGTAAGTTCCCAAATAGCGCATCACCTCAACGCGAGTGAAAGTTACGCCAGCTAAGGAAAGATGAGAAGGGGGGTTGAAAGTGAGATCTGGATCTCGCACGAGCATACTACACTTATGGGGATTTATGTCTAAACCAACCACGCTTAACGAAGAAATCAACTCCTCAAATATTGGTTCCAGCGCAGTTGCATCACGAGTAATAAAGATAATATCATCAGCATAATCGAGAATGAGAGGCAATTGTAGTTTATCACGCTGTTCCAATTTTAACTCGGGAAATATATCTGAAACAGTAACCAAAACTTCGTTCAAGATAAAATTAAAAATACGTGGTGAAAGAGGACAGCCTTGTTTAACTCCCTTATTTTTTCTTGCCCTCTCAGTACAAATGTTGAACCATTTAACAGCGGTACGCTCCCAAAAACAAGTGCTAATTATACGATTCACTAAATAGTGAGGCACGTATTGCTGTAAACATTCGGATACTACATTTAAATCCACAGTATCAAAAGCCTTGGACAAATCAATAGAGAAAACGAAAACAAGATGACCTGCTCGCCACTCTTCATCCAGAATCCGTCTTATTGTAAACATATGATCCTCGGTGGATCGATTGGCTAGGAAAGCGGCTTGATAAGAGTGAGGTAAACATAAGAACTCATCTAATCGATCTAGTAAGACCTTGGAATATATTTTATATCCTACATTACATAATGTTATTCTACGGTAATCATTAACGGTTCTTGGTTTACTTATTTTAGGAATTGGTACCTGTATGGTTTCAAGCCACTCAGATGGCGGGTCATTATCAATCCATACTCTTTCAAGTAATTCCTGAAAACCTTGAATTATGGGTAGCACATTTAAATAATTCGATAGGTATCCCATCGCTACCAGGGGCAGTACCGGATCGTACAAACTTAATTATAGAGATAATCTCTTTTTTGCTCGGTGGTGGTCCTAATGGGTGGTAATCAGTCTCATCAATTAGAGCAGGCCAAGCGCCTTCGGATTTTCGTAGTTCTTGTAGCCAAGAGGAGATGGGAATATAATAGGAGGAAGCCGCACTTCTCTCTCTTTAATGGTGCTTAAAAAAATTATACGTTTTACGTAAACGATCTGAGGGCATAAAAGCAGAGATATTCCTGAAAAATTCTTGACACTCTAGTGATTGACGGTCAAGATTAATCTTCCTCATTGCGAGTCTTGCCCTCTTCACTCGGTTCAAAGCAATAGGGTCCCTAGGATGACTCTTCTTGTAATGGCAAGCACTTTTGAAGTTGGCTAGCGCTCGTCGCTGCTCGGGAGTTGAAGGGGCCTTGACAGCCAATACTTGAAGGGCGGTAGCTTTAAAGCAATCGGTCATTTGCTTCCATTGAGCATTGACCTTACCAGCAAAAGAAACTTTTGCATAAGCATTGTCCAATTGTTCCTGATACTTAGTTCGAAATTCTTCATTTTGTATTAATTCAACTTGGATAGATTTAAATGCATAGGTTTTAGGAGTCAAAATTCGATCTGAAGCAGATAAAAGATTGGCAGGAGGAATGGTAGTAGTGGTTTCCTTTTTCGGAGAACAAGTAATCGAAATGAGACGGTGGTCGCTTTTTCGGATTAGAACGACAGAATATTAAAGGATTTTACGTATATAAATTGTTTTTTTGTCTGGTTAATATATGGTCTATTTGTGAATAATTATTCCCATCTGTCCAAGTGTAATATCCTTTACTTCGCCGGTCAGAGGTGCTATGTATAAACAGTTGGGCGGAACAGGCAAGAAGACCAAGGGCAATACCATTCTCATTGGATTCCTTATGGTACAAACCTGGACCAATATTGGCCGAATTGAATTTATCATTAGAACCAAGACGAGCGTTAAAATCACCTAACATAACAATATCACGCGACTTTGGACACCGATCGGATAGTTGTTAAATAAAGTTTGAAATATTCTGGCTGAAAGATGTCTATTATTCACTGAATTCTGGGGTGGAACATAAACGGATATAAAGAGGATCTCCCCTAAACTGGATAAAGATCCTAATAAAGTTATAATAGACCCATAATAACTCCTAACCCGGTTGGTATGTATAGACGAATTCTTCCGTACAAGAATTCCCAAACCGCGTCGTCTAGTTCTAGTATTATTGGAAAGATACCAGACATAATTTTTTGAGGAAAAACCACCGGAACTCATATTTATTTCTTGGACGCCACATATATCTAAATTATTATTATATAAAAGGGAATCAACATTTTCACGTTTTTGGGAACTATTGATACCACGAATATTCCAGGTTCCAAAAACAAACGAGAATGAATTAATTCGACTACTGTAAGGTTTTGATTGTTTTAGGTCAATTAGAATGTATGGATTATCAGGAGCATGGATGGAACGTTGTATATTGTGGGTAATACAATTAAAATTGGATTGCTGTGAAGATGATTTGAATGTTGATGTTTGAGATGGTGTTGGTATCAAACTATCGTAGTGGTTGCCTGAATATAGTAAATTTATCTCATAAAAATAATCAATATTTTCAGGAACATAGTTTATTTGCCGATGAGAATTAACAAAATATACATTGATTTTTATATTTTTTATTTTTGAGAATGCAGATAAGCATTCAGACCCTCCCCAAAACCCATCCTGTTGTAGTTCAGTCAAATATTTTGAAATCAAGTCAGTCTCGGTCATTTTAGAGTAGTACTTATATACTAAATTACAGGAATCTAAGATAGTGGGTTTATAATCACTTAGATTATTACGAATATGCTCGACATTTTGAGAACGCATCTCAGAAACAGAACAGGATGGAGTTTGGGGCTCTTTTAAGGACAGTTGATGTCGAATTGCATTAAAAAGGTAATCACCGTCACTAGAAATTGTATATGTTTCCATATTATAATTGAATATAATACACGGGGGGCTTGGAGCGAGGAATGTTCTTAAATAAATGAATTGTGACTTACTTGTTAGCAATGGATGTCTATCACAGTAATAGTACTATATGCAAACCAACTAACAATTAGGTCTTATAGTAGTATATAATAACACGATCTTATAACACTTCTGTAAAATAATTTAATTTGTTTCTGGTTTTAAGAATTGCTTCCACTTTAATAATTCTGCACGTAATCAAATATCACTAAAAAGATTGGTTGCGAATTGACGAATAATGGTGAAGAATATTACAAAATTGGTTATGTGGAGGGGGAATGTGGTCAGTTAGGGTGAATAAAATAGAATTAACAGAGACATCTATGAGTGATTGAGAACACTTATTTTTACATCTAGGATAACAGGGTCGACAGACTTAAACAAAATTCGAAAGCAGATTGGCTGATTACTAATATTTTTGTACATTTTACAGGTTAATATAAATGAACTTCATAAGGTTCATTGAAAAATGAAAATAGGGTAATAAACATAAGAATAAAAAAAAAAAATTAAAACAAATACAAAAAAATAATCAAGGTGGTGGATTAGTATATTAGTTACATAGGGGATTATCCAGTAATTACACATATTGCCACATGGCCATAGTGTAAATGTTTTGAGTAGATATAAACTTAGAATAATAAAATTAATTCATTAAATCAATTATTACAGATGCCTGAGCCATATATTAATAAATTTATTTCAGAGTCTATATGATTGTTTTTATTTTAATCAATAAGTAGGAGAACAGACAGGTGTTGCGGACTGGACACTGCGGACTGATTATAGGCTTAAACTAATAATAAAAAAATAAAATAAAATAAATAAATAAATTTTTATTTAAAGAGCAGAAAGGTGTTTGGAATAAAGCTTCCAGATTTACTTTAAATTTAAAATAATATATTAATTTATTAAACTATTTACTAATTCTTACAGATGTCATATTAATAAATCTATAAGCATGTTACAGAACTATCGTTAACACTCAAACTATCATACCATATTAAAAAAAATGTTTCAGATACCTGAGCTTTAAGTTAATAAATTTTCTTTCAGAGTTTTGTACTTATGTTTCAATTAGGTTAGTTGTGCGGATGGAAGTGGAAATAAATAATAAAATTAATTAATTAAGTTACAGATTCCTGAGCGACATACTAATAAAGTTATTTTAGGATTTTAATTTTAAGTTAGTCTTGATTTTATTCAAAAGACAGCAGAGCAGATAGGTGTTGCGGACTGGAGAATGCTGATTGGCGATTGCAGACCAGTAGATTACAATTGTGATTGTCTTGTGATACAAGCAGTTTAGTACCGACTGTCATGGTGTCTGTAACCGGGTCGCTCTTTCCTAAATAACATACCTTCCTATCCTTACCTATCGTTTTATGTAAACGGCTGTATAGGAATAGGCCCGACGTTATCCGGGAATCTTGCCTAGCGATTGGTCCTACAGTCCTATCAATCAATCAATCAACGGCGAGAATCGAACTCGAAACCGCGGCGTGATAAGAAACTCTCTTAACCGTTAAGCTACAACCGACAATTAAGTATTTAATTTATTATTGTCCTCTATGAGAAAGTGGTAGTCAGGCTCTACACCGCTTAAGTAAGTTAATATTAAATAATCTAGAAATTAGTGCCAGGATATTTTGTGCTTCAAATGAGGAAACAGTATTTTGCTTATTTGAGAATGATTACATTATCAAGTGATATAACTAGAGATAGCACATCGCGAGGATTAGTTAAACCTGATCGACAAACGACATGTACAAAACAAATATAAACAATATTCAATTATATTATAATATAAATTCAAATATAAGAAATATTTATGTTCACAAAACAGATCAAAATTAGGATTTGTAATAACAAATAAGAAAAATATCAACAAAATTCACAAAATAATGCAGTACACCGAAATATTGGAAACTGTTTTTGTGTAAACCACGATATAGTGAGGGCTGTAAATCGTAAAACAAAAACATATTTTAGTAATCATTTATAAATCAGCGTTAAGTAGTACAGTTGATTCATTCAAACAAGATTTAAAATTTATTTTATGTTAAAAAAAATAAAGAAAACTTTTTATTCCCATACAACATTTATGAAATTTATATTTTTATCACAAAAAAGAATGATAAAATAATAATACAAGACCTGACAAAAAAAACTTTCTGATAATTCCCACATCACACCGTTATGTATCACTTAATATTAAATTTTCTAATCTTTAGAACAAAATTTACTTTTATATATTACCTAAAAGGATAATGGGGCTAATATTATTTAATAAATTATATCTCTCTAATGTATATTAGGAGCATTTACCATCCTATTTTAACAAAATCCAACCAAACTAAAGTTTTCAACATAATGTCTAATAATAATAATATATCTATATAAATATATTAATATATATATATATATATATATATATATATATATATATATATATATATATATATATATATATATATATATATATATATATATATATATAATTATCTATCAGTAAAATTAACCATATCGGATAACCTTAAAGAGAGCAGTACAATTCCTTCCTCAATTTTTTCCAGAACATTGCTTGTATTTTGTACATCTCTGCTAGTAAAACCAGTTTTAACTAAGCAATTTGATATGATTTGTATTGTTACCTTACTCCACGCTTTTGATATTCAGAAAATATCATTCTGTTTCTTTTATAATATATACGGTGGTTTTACACACACTACGCGTGTAGTAGAGTCACTATACATTGCATTTATTTGAAATCTCAGTTCAAGAAAATATGTCTTCGTATTTTGTTAAACTCTTTATTTGGGGTATTCCAAATTAATTAAATTCGTTAACAAAACACGAATTCAATTAATTTAGAATACCCCAAATAAAGGGTACTTTTTAGAGGTTCACATCTTAAAGTTGGAAACACTGTTTTGTTTGACAGCTGATATTTGCTTTGTCATAAGTTTAATTTATCATTTTATAATAAATGTACTCACGCCAGAGCAACGATTGCAATTTTTTGAAAATTTTGATCAAAATAAAGGTTCTGTTCGCCAACTCAACTGAATGTAATCAGTTTACAGTCGTCATATTTGCCCATCAGAGAGGTAAATATGGTTAACATTTTCACATCACGCATACTCTAAATGATAATACGCATCCAGATAATACGAGCCAGCTATAGACTCTGTACAGCATATTATTGGGGGTTTTCGTTTTAAGCAACTTGACATGTGTCCGTTCTAAAACTTTTCATATTTTATTGTGTGAGTTACTTTATTCAAAAGAAGTAGAATAAAATCGTAAAATTAAGGAACCGATGTTGCTTCAGTGTTCGATATTGCTTCAGTAAAACATATCTAGTTCTAGTGTAATTTTAAATTGTAAATTTACCTGACCAGGAAAAATGCAAAACAGACCATTCAAATACAGGTACATACACTTCGTAAATTAGATTTATTTAACAGTTTCTTTGAATCTTACTTAAAGTTCTTAATTCGATTAATATAAATTGAGGCAGTAAAATCCCTCAAAATATTTTCTTGTATCTTCATTATTATAATTGTTACTAGAACCTTAAAATTTCTAAGTCGATAAGCTGACTCAGACAGTGAAAGTTTAATAATTACTTACGCATACTTTAAGTTATAAAAATATGCAATTTGTATCATTTTTACCCTAAAGTTAAGGACTTTATCAATAAACTTCCTATAAATGTTTACGTATACCTCCAGTAATTTGAGTCATATTACCTAAACCACTAAAACCCATAACTGAATATGTTTACATTTAGTAATATACTGTGTTGATTTCCTGATATTTTACTGTAAAAGCAAACCACAAAGTTACTGAAACAGTTATTTTTACTGCTCAAGAAATGCCAAATGACATTTTTTATTCCTGAATAATTTTTCACTTTAAAATGAGAAATTATTTGTCGGGCTGGTCACAATGTTGATTTTGACGGTTTTCCTAAAGTAGTAAACCGCAATTGAAACTAATCACGGCTGTATTATTTTCTAAAAACTATTACTAATTTTTCTTCAGATTCAATTAACGATTTCAAGTAGAATTCGGTAGTAAGCAATAATCTATCTCGAGTACTGTTTCATAACATACTACAAAAAATATATCGAATTAAATTATTAATATTTTTAAGGCAATCTAGCATTTTTTCGATTTTTTCGAATGAAATAATATTCACAAAACGTGAGCAGCATAAAAAAGATATCAGTTTATTATTTTCTAGTGTAACCAAATCATAAACTAAATATAAATATCCGAATAATGTGATATTATTAAAACAAGAAATCAGTGACCTTAATAGGCCCACGACTAATTTTTTACAAAGTATTTAGATACGTATGGTGTTGGCATATTCAACCGATGGATATATGTGATGAATATTTACTACATAAGGCTGACAAATAGGATGATTTTTACTTGACGAGATAATTTAATGTTGCTTGAACATTATTATTTAGAGAAAATCTGGTGAAACGCTTTGAATCAATTTGTTTGATTCAGATTCAACTATGTTCGTTTGATAAATGGCATTATAACAGTCTCTTACTAACACATTTGTTTATTCCGATTTCTCTACCTTTATTATTACTGCATCATTATCAGGTTGGAAATTCAATTCAATGTTTTAATTTCTACAAAATTGAAAACAGTTGGATATTATATTTTTTTGGTGCATCTACTCAAATATATTTCTATTTTGTTTGTTGAATTGAAAAGCGATTAGTTTTCTTTGGTTTAGCTCAAACTGATAAATGTGAAGAAATTAGAGAAGAGACACAATAGCTATGTTTGTTTTAATCGCACTTATTTTTTAAACTAGAAAATAGAATTTTAGGGCCTAGTCTACTGTTAAAAATGTTGATTTTTCTCGAAGCAGACTTTTAACTGTAAGATTTCCGCAATACAGAAATTATTCGAAAAACGCAACTTTGATGAATCTATTATTTTGTAAAAGTTGCAACTTTGAAAAACGCAAATTTTATTTGGAATAGGCTCAAATAAAAGTTGCGTTTTTCAACTTTAATTGCTTTATTTTTATTCAGATAAAACAATTTAGATAGCAAAACCAAATAACTCTTATAAAGGAAAATAACAATTAAAAAGTAAACATATAAAAATTATTTTTAAATAATTTGATTTAAAACGTAACGAATTTTTCCTAAGGACCACCTTTTCTCTTATTCTTCGTAAAAAAATAATTTCATTTAAATCCAAATTTGTTTCAGCATAATCCACCCCTATAATTGAAAGTCTTCATTACTACTCGAGGTCATAAGGACTTTCTTCAATTGAATCCGAAATTTGACCATTTACTTCTGAAATATTATCATTCACATCAACCATTGTTCAAATTGTTTCATTAGATCCATCATCCCAGTCCAAAATTTCAAGCCGGAATGCATACTCAATTTTTTAAATGAGCTTTATTTAGTGTATCAATAATGTACGTTTTGTCATGAAACTCATACGAAACGTACGAATTTTTTTATAGGTTTTTAGCTATTGCAACTTAGAGCTTTTAACATTTTATTTCATAAAATAACTAAGAAAGGGTGAAATTAGATCTGAACATATACCATTTTTTTCAAATCAAAATAAATCACGATCAAATTTAATTGTAAATTGAACTTTATTTTTATAAATCTTGTGCTTTTTATTTCAATATAAACGATATACTCTAAAATATATTTTACTCGCTCTAATTCTCTCTTGAACGTACGATGAAAGTCAAACTCATGTCTAAATAAATTTAGAAAAATAATATTGACGAAAATACGCATAATTGAAAGCGAAAACTTAAAAAAATAATTATTAATTTATTTAAATGAAATTATGTATTCGAAAAAATTAACTAAAACCGAATTTATAAACATAAATCAGCTCAAATGAAATTTTCAACATACAGTTGCCAATAAATAATATTATCAGCTGATCAATGTTTACATTTCAAAATAAACACAATAACCTAATCACAATTTCTATTTTGCTACACATTTATTCACAATACAACACAGCACAAAACTACACTATATTCTTAATCCTGAAATACAGAGAATCATTAAAAAAGATTTATTTATGTAGTTTCAATATAAGAATAATATTTAATTGCATAATTATGCATTAAATAAAAAAACCAATTGTTATAATGACATAAATGTCATAACAATGGAAGAGAGATACTATCTTATATTAAAAGACAGTTCGATGAAATGCCATTATTAGCGTTGCTGTTGTATACAAATTTTGCAAGCCGTTCGTGTTAAAATCATTCGTGTGCATGTAATCATTTAATCAAGTTAAATCTGTATATGAGATTTTGTGCATTGGTATTGTTCATTTTATACATGAAAGCAAAACACAAATCACAATACAACTTAAAATTTAATGAAATTGATTTGTTGGGTGTAAAGTACCATTTTGATTTATTCACTTTGTGAGCATACTTAAAATAAAATATAGTTCTCGTAATCTAACTATGTATCTGTCTCTGTTTACATTTTAAGTTATTAAAATACCATATTTTCATTTAATGAATAAAGGAAAATGGAAAAATAAATCGAAAAATGATCAATTTCAGGGTGTTAATTGAAATTTCTGTTTTCAATTGAATATAACCTAGGTTAAATTTGAACTACTTTTCATTCAAATATTTACTATATAGTAAAGCCTTACCTTTCATACATTTTGTATGAAACTGACGTTGATTTTTGTATTTTTTGTTACACTAAATAAAGCTCGTTTCGAACATTCCCGCTTATATTATCAATATCGCTTTGATATTATCTTCTTCTTCATAAAGTTCCTAGCTCTCATCATAAATTTCATTGTTGGAAGCAAATAATTTTTTAAATCCTTGTACAGTAACAGAAGGTTCTACGTCATCCCAAGCAGTTGTTATCATAAATACAACGTCTTTTAAAGTAACTTGTTTAAGTTTATCACTTGTAGAATCACCAGACATCGCTAATAAATTACTCATTAATTGTGTTCTATATGCCATTAGATCATAGACATTAGTTTCATAGACTTAATGATATTTTGGTCCAATGGCTGAAGAATAGAAATAGTGTTACTTGGAAAAAACATAGCGGAATAGCACCATCAGTTGTTATAAGCTCTTGTCCCGACAAATGACATGTTGCGTTATCTAGTAGTAGCACTGCTTTTATAAGCAGTTTTTTCGACTCCAAATAACGAGTTACCTGAGGTACAAAACTATTGAAAAACCATTCCTTAAATAAAATTCTAGTTTACCATGCATTTTTTGATGACCAATAATGTATTTTTGGTAACAAAACATTTTTATAGGCCCTTGGATTGTTTGCTTTACCAATGATCATTAATGGTAATCGATGCTCGCCATTAGCATTAACACAAGGCATAACGGTTATTCTTTTATTAGAGTTTCGTCCTGGAGAATTTCTTTCATGTTGTGCCACTAATGTTTTGCTGTTTAAGTTCTTGAAAACTAAACCAGTTTCATCAGCGTTATAAATCTGATCTGGAAGCAAATTTTATATTCTTATTTTTTCAACAAATTCGTTTATGAATAAAAGTATTTCTGACTCAGCAGCAGATAGTTGTTCTCCACAATTTTTTAAAGTTCTAATGGAATATCGTTTCCTAAAGTTTTGAACCCAACCTACACTAGCTTCAAACCTTTTTTCTAGTCGTAAATTTGAGTGAATATTTATAGCCTTGATTTGTAATGCTTCGTTGTTTAAAACATTGTGTTTAATTCTTTCATTGAGAAACCATTCAACTCTCTGGAAAAATAGCTTTGGAATTTCTCTTAACTTTCTTAGGATTCATTTTCGTGTTTTCTGCCAAATCTTCAATTTTTTGCTTTTTTGTATTATTCTACAGATAGAGCTTTTATTGATAGTGTAGATCTTGCATAAATCTTTAATTTTCTCTCCCTTTTCTATTTTCTTAAGAATATCGCACTTTTCACGAAGAGTTAAGTTTTGTTTGCGTTTGCTCGTTATGAAAGGGTGACGTAAAAATGTTGATACGCGATAAAATAATAAAATTTTATAATTCAGCACAGAAAACACAACAATATTATAACAGTTTTTTTTGCTAATAAATTTTAATAAATGAATCTCAAAAGAGTTGCGTTCACAAAGGTTGCTTTATACGAAAAGTTGCATTTTTCAAAGTTGCGTTTTTCGAATATTTACTGTTTATTCAAATTAGTTTTCGTTTTTTAATGGGGCCGTTTATTCTTAAACATCATGGCTTTCATTGTATTGCAACGTATTAATGTCCAAGACTACCTTTACCTGGAAACATCTATGTGTTAATGAAAGACTGTTAATTATGTAGTTTTATTTGGCAAACCAAAAGCAAACTAATGGCCGCAAGTGGTTTTAATCATTTGTTAAAATAAATTACGTTTATTAAACGCCAAGTTCAGGTTTATGGAAATTTCATTAATCGTGTAATTTTAATCAAAGACTAAACAATTTAATGGGAAATTATTTACAATGTCAATCAACGGTAACTTTTGATTCTTATTTGTTTTGGATGTATCTTATTGTTTGAAAAAGAAACGAACATGATATTTTCAAAATTTCAATATTGACAACTAATTCTCTTATTCCTTCTCAATCAGATAAACTTGTTTTGGCACTTAATTTTATATACGGTCATTTTATTTCTTTTGTTTCCAAAGTACCATTATTCTTTTCTTTTGATTTTCCACTGTATCACTGATAGTTATAAATCATGTTTCTATATCGTTCACCGTTGCCTGTAACATTCCGACCATCGTTTCTGATGACAAATGCACCAATGATTGCACCAGCCTATGAAATGCACCAAACAGTGATTTTTTTTAATTTAATAGATTTTCGGTAAAAACTTCTGGATTATCTTCACTTCAAATCCGATAGTTCAGTTTATTAAACTCGTTCAGTTAATTAAAGTCTTACTGGATGCAAGATATCATTTGGAATATAAGTGGTGCGAAAACGATCAACAGTTAACCGAACTAACCACTTTGATGGACGATTATGACGACCGTAAATTGGATGTAATGCACGATGAGTTGGTGAACCGAACCAATTTTTTGAGAAAAACATTAAACAATTTGCAAGCGTTGGTATGAGACTATTCATTATAAAATGGCAACTCAAATTAATGACAAAGCAAATGTCCGCTGTCAAAACGATTGAAACAAAACAGTTTTTTCAACAAAATGTGAACCTCTAAAACCTACCTCTATTATAATTAATATTATAACGCTTGCCTCACAAATCATGTTTATGTTTCGACATGTTTTCCAAAAATATATCAATTAAGTGGACAATTTTACTTATTAAAATTCCATAAAAAAGATTTCCACACAAGAATTAATAAATTTTTCAACAGCAAATAATCTGGAGTACTCTTATTATGTTTCTGCTAAGGGCATTTCATCTTATGCTGTATTTAAGTATATGTCCTTATTCCTGAATCTGTCACCATCTAAAGCAAGGGATAACATAATGATAGACTTCACAGAATTTTCATATACTAGATCTACAAATTGTGTAAACTTTTATTTCATGTTTAAGGGAAATTATATTAATTAATTAATATTTTATTAAAATTAGTTTATTGTTGATCCATGATAGTAGTTTTGGTATAAATTTTGGTCGTGATTGGATCTATTAATAGATTTATACCAAAATCAACAAATAGTTTAGATGTCATATTTAGCTATGTTCAACTATCTGAGCATTAAATTATGTATCTAATGATTATGTCCGTTTTGATATTTTAGAACAAAATAATTTCTCTTATATAACATCTTTTAGTTTGTCGAAAGTTTGATGTATGCAGCAAAAATACTGATTAATGATTCAAACCAAAGTCAGTCCAAACCCCTTTTACTATAAACCCATACACTTGCGAGTATCGTTGCATTATAATTTTATTAAATGGCAGTAACATGTGAAATCTATACATAGAGAGCATCATGCTTGCAACGAAATTTTAATGAAATAAACGTTTTGTTTTTAAAACCCGTTATGGTGGTGATTTAAATATTGATAGGTCTGTGGCAATATTACCAGATTAGTGGTTGAGATTGGTGGTTATGTTGAACTATGTTCTAAACGATAAAACCTTCCGTTTTTTCTTTACCTTCCAGTTTTCATCAAAATCCGACATATTTTACCGACATATAAGGAAAACACAAAACCATTTATGTTTGTGAACTACTTATTTCATAATTTTTCATATTCTAATGTGATTATGGTTGGACCACTTATTTCATAATTTTTCATATTCTAACATGAAATGAGTTATATTTAAAACCATATTTTTAATTTTAAAATCAGAAATAAATTTAGATTAAGCACTTATCTTAAAATAAGCTTTTATTTTGAATCTAATATTGCGTTCGGTATTTACCTTAATCAATGTAATTGTTTTCTCGTAATGTTGTAATCAAAGAATAGTTAAGACGCGAGAAATTTCTATAAACACACAAAGTGAACGGTTTTACCAAATTGAACTCCGAAATGGAAACATTTAATTTCTGTTTTCGCCGATAGAACTCAATTGATCAGCGGAAAAACTTTATTTAGCTCAATGCATCAAAGATGACGCGCATAAACTCTACAAATTTGTTTCACACGAAAATAATGATCTTTACTATTTTTTTCAATGCACGATAACATGTGATATCCAAAAACAAACAAAAATCGGGTAATAAGGCTAATTTTGAGAATTGCACTCCTTTAAGATTGAGAATAATCCGATGTGATGGGTTGTTTTAGGTCAAGTTAAATATATTCAATGTGTATTCTAAAATTGAAACAATTGTAAATTATTCGAAATGGTTATGGTAATTTAATTTTGCAAAACTTTTTCGGGGTCAAGTACGAGTAATAACGATGATGACGACTTAACGACCATAAACGCAGTGAAAATAATTTCAGACATCTAACTATTTTTAAAACGTAGGTTTATTTCAAAATAATTAAAACTTAGTAATAAATATATGTCCAATTTTTAGATAAATTAAAGAAAAAATCAAAACATGAAGAACCAAAATTTGTCCTCATGCATAATGGAAATGATAAAAAAAGAGGAAAGAAATATGCAGAAAAAAGCATCCAGAACTCAAGTAGCACGGTCTATGGGCAAATCGGACAAAATGAGTCGACATTTGTCAGGTTTGGACGTCGATATGCTTGGCGTTCAATTCAGCGTTCAAACAATTGAACAAATTAAAATAAATAAACAACAAGAAAAAAAAATTAAATCATGTATTTTATTCAAACTAAATTTGTCAGTTTAAAAACTTCAGTCGGTGAGTTTACATAATCGTTTAAACAGTTCCAAATAGTTTTGGTATCATTATTGTGCCGTCCAGGATACGTTGATAATGCATTTGTATTTCATGATCTCCCTCAATTGTCATTTCTTTTTCATCATATCTACCAGTAGATTAGTTGCGCAATATTTCTGTCTGATTGATCAACTGTTCTACATGAAACATACCAAATACGAAACCATCGTTCCCTATGCTTAATCAAATTGGGTTTTAATAATTAAAAATCGAAAACCAAGTTTAAAACAAGTTTAAAGAAGGTCAATTTTTGATTTCATTTTAAAACTGACAATATAGAATCTCTGGACCATTAAAACTACCTATAAATTAGGATGATTTCTTAGGCTAGTAAATCAGCATTCAAATGACATTAAGAATGATTAATAAAACATATAAGATTTATATTATTTCGAAAAAAGCAATACATATTTATGATTTAGCAATACCAGTCGTTTTCATACTAGTCATTTGGTTGAATGATCAATTTTCTTCCCAAATCACAGTTTTTGACTGTTTTTTCGATTATGAAACAAGACAAACAATTTTCCTTTGTTTTCTTTATTTTACCATCATTTAAGAATATAAAATATATTATTGTTATTGTTTTTTTATTTCTTTTAAAATAAAACTACGTACATAGATATAGATACTCGTTGGAGGTAAAAGAATTTTGTTTTATTTTTGTGAAGTGTATTTCTATTATTATTTTCCTATTTAAGAAAGAAAAGTAATATATATACGTTACACAAATATCACAAAAAATGGGTTGCTGCTTTCCTCTTTCGTTCATATTAAATCGAAATAAGAATAATAACAAAATTAAAATGGAAAAGATGGAAAAAATAAAATTTACATAATATATGTAACAGAACATATGGTTTTAATGTTCTTTAAACAAAGTGTTTCGTACCATACAGACAAATGGAACGAAATGATTTGTTTTGCTTTGGAATGGAATTTTTGATAAAACATTTTTTCAATATCAAATGAATTATAATTTTATAAGTTTATTCAAAAATTATAAATTAAAATACAGGTTTCATCGAATGCTGATATCCGAATCACGCTTAATTTGATATATATATATATATATATATATATATATATATATATATATATATATATATATATATATATATATATATATATATATATTTTATATATATATATATATATATATATATATATATATATATATATCTGTATATGTATATATATATATATATATATATATATATATATATATATATATATATATATATATATATATATATATATATATCTGTATATGTATATATATATAAATATAAATATAAATATATATATATATATATATATATATATATATATATATATATATATATATATATATATATATATATATATATATAAATATATCATGGCCATGCAGAAATAAAAGAAAAATCGTTCACTTGGAGTTGATTGATTAATTCAGCGACCTTGATATTTGAAGGGCTAACTTGTCGAAATGTCGTTTTGATCTTATTCAATTGGTATGGTTCAATGAAGCTATTTCCGAAGAATTAAAAGTGGCCACATAAGCTCAATATAGAAAACGAGTGATCGCTAGAAATGCTAGAATTTTTACGGTATAGCGCTCTTTTGCACAGCATAACAGTTACTATAGCACATTATCTTAAGAATTACTCGTCTGGAGGATGAAATTATCGATGAGTCACTGTTCAAGTTTGGAACATCTTGCGATGCACTCAGGTATTTCTAGCCAATGGAAATGGCTCGATCAAACGAAAATGGCTATGGTATGCACTGCATAATTTAAAAATATCAATTATATACGTATAAATTGTGTAAAACGATAGAAACAGTCACAATGCTGTGTTAAAATTGAGAACAGGCTTACGAGAACGTTTGCAATTCTGTCTTTGATACTATTTAATTTCATGTTGGAACATCCTTGGTAAAAATGCAACATCTCCAAAAATTCAATCAACGTTTTGCTCATGCAGATAATATCTGTGTGATTAGATTAAATGGCATCTACAGTGGTAAGCTTCTGTTGGTATCAAAATCAACGAAATCAAAATCAATTTTCTGATCTCTAGGTTACGAATGATCGAGAACTTTTCGTATCATATCTATAAAGGATTTTTAAGGAAATATAATAATGACATCATAACTTTGTCAACCGTGACGTTTTTTGCACTATCAAAATAATGTTTGGTTATCATGTATACAAATTTGCATAAGATTACTATCGCCCACTCAAAAGTTACGAAGGCTCGAATATGTTTCGTATCATATCTACAAAGGATTTGAACTCGTATCGGTTCTTTAAAAAACAAGTAATGGCATTATAAATTTGTCAATCCTAACTTTTATCGCATTATCTGGAATTATGTTTGGTCACCATGCAAGCTAAATTTCAAAAGCTGTCTATTATAATTATAACCCATTCAATAGCGGCGTGGAGACGAGTATGTTTTTTATCATATTAATTACGTATAAAATAACAGGCATAAAAAATTTTACGTTATAAAATTACTTTTAATAACCAAGGAAGCCATAAAATTTTCTGGTTTTTAATTTTGTTGGTATCAAAAAATAAAAAAATTATAAAGTAAAATATTGATAGTTTTCGTGTATAATAATATTAAGTCGCTCTCTAAAATATTTGAATTAAATTTTTCAGTACAGTTATTTTATTATTAGCAGTCAACGTAATTATTCCATAGTTGAAATATATTTTATTTGGAACGTGAAAAGTGATTTTATGTAACAGTTATTGGACTATTAGTGTATTTGATTAAGTATTTTAAAAACTAATAGTTTTTGGAATCATTTTGAGTAGTTGATTTTATAGTTTAAAAAATGTCATTTAAAAATTATATTCTTGACAAGTAAGCGGTAAAACGAATCATTCGAGTTACCGCAGAAAATATAATCAATTTTTAACAAATAAACTTGGGAAAGAAAGATCCCGAAAGTTTATTAACTCGTCACTATTAAGCATATTTCAGAAATTTGTACAAAAAAAAATTTAAATACAAACACTATTGAATGTACAGTAGATATGCTAATTAATAATGAAGATATCAGTATTGTTAGAAAAAAATAACAGTGTTTTGACATCAAGACGGTTTAAGAAAAATTCTTGATGAGATAATATCCTCAAAAGATAATGCAGCTGAGATTATGATAATAATTCTCAAGAACTTGAAAGGAATAATTGCTTTACTTTGAGTATGTTTACTTTGAGTGAGTTCATACAAATTTTGGAACTCCAAATATTTATGTAAAGATTTAAAATCTAAATATGTCGCTAAATAAACGGTTAGAGTTCTCCTAACTATTAATCCTAAATACAAACAGTTTGAATTAAACACTGAAACATAAATTGAAACAAAAGTCATAAAGAATTAAAGTTTAGTATACAACTTTTATGCAAAGCCCTTTTTATAAAGACCTATAAAATATATAAAAAAAATCGAGATAGACAACAATTCAAAAAGCAGGATTGATTATTTTTTTAATACATATTTTATTCAGATGTTTTTGAAAAAAATATATGAAGTATCTTTCATTTTGGGCTGGTCTGTAAGATTTAGGAAAAATACAGCAACTTGAATTATTTTGCAATAATTAAACGACAATGCCGAAATTGAATAATTCTTCCAACAAAAATTCTTCATTTCATTCAAAAATTTCATAAAAGAAATGAAACGATTTATACTCAATACACTTATCAATTCCTAAGAAATCAATAAAATAGTTTCATGAATGAGGTCGGAAAATTATCTAATTTGACGAAATTCCATTCCAATACAACGCAGAACGTATAAGAAAAAAATTGTCTTTTACTTCAAACCGAATTTAAGTTTGGTAAAAATAAATAAATAAGCAACCACTGCGACCGACAAATATTTATCAACTTTAGTATCCAGTTTATGTCAACCATTTCACCTCTAAGGCATCAGTTCGGAGATGAAACGAAATACGGAATTGAAAAATAATATATTAAAAGATTTCTACCTGTGTTTTTGATTCCTTTGTATAATGCTATAAAGACATTAGATATTTATAAAATTGCCGACAGTAAACTTAAAAAAGGTTGGTGACATGAAAACATGAAGATGAAATACACAACACCTTGTAACTTTTGAATGGGTCATAGAAATATCTTGAAATGGGACATAAGTGGTGGGCAAATATTATTGCAGATAGTGCAATAACATCTAGGGTTGTCAAATTTATGATGAGATTACTAGCACTCCTAGGAAATATACTTGACCCTTCGTTAATTTGTAATATAATTGTAAGTGTAAATTTTTAAAAATGGACCATGATTCTAGTACGTTTAAACAAGATGTAATACAATCTTATGTTTTAAAAAAATGTCGTAGTCTTTTTCATTGCAACCTCGTTCGATAATAAGTAATAGGTTGCAAGCCTAACATTAAATTATATGTACATATTTACTTAGTTAAGAAGCGCAGAAAATCGGGCGCGTTATAATTTCAAAGAACCAAATAACTTAGACAAATACTATAATAAACAGTTGTACTCTGTGTTATAATATGTATGTTTATCCCAATCTTATCGGTAATTTAGTTTAAGTTTTGTCGTAATTTTTTATTTATTTCGTATCGCACATCTACTAATGTAAAATGAATCTTTGCAGATATCCACTTGTTGTTCACTTTTTCACAAAAGTTAAAAATAAAACTATAAGCTATTTTAATATGTTATGATAACTTTTGGATCACTTTTAATTTTAAACCTACCAATATTAAAATGCACACGTAACAATATACAATGGTAAATTCCAATGAAGAATAGTATCATAGCCATAGAGGCAAGCGGCGTATTTGAAATAAACAGTGAAATGAGTAAAGTCTAATAAATTCAGCACACAAAATTAGTGTGACATAACCTGGTCAGGTGCAGCGACTATGTACAAAGAGTTGAATTTCTGTTCTAAGTTCTGTTATTTTTTTTAACTATTTCTGCAAGTTTTAGTATTTGATTTATGTATGCAGTCGGACACGTTGTATTCGTAGCACATGCTATTATAATATACAAAAAAAATTATTAAGTTATTATTTTATACAAATAAATAAACTAGAATTAAAAACCAATCAATAAATAAATAAAACACATTAACACCAGATCAGAAAAAAAAACTTTCGTGCTGTGTGACGACCAACCGCAAACGCTCGTAATTGTTTAATACACATTATGACAAAACCGATATTTTACATTGTAATAAATCAATTATTCAGCTAACTACTGCATCTCATAAATTTTTAACAAATTA
This sequence comes from Tipula lateralis, assembly GCA_963932295.1. Lineage (NCBI taxonomy): Eukaryota > Metazoa > Arthropoda > Insecta > Diptera > Tipulidae > Tipula > Tipula lateralis. The sequence goes on from OZ010738.1 coordinate 131,849,202, forward strand.
TGACGATACAATTTTATATATGCCCAACGTACGAGTACAAACCTACCGAGAATAAATTTTTATAAGAGAACGTTTATACATACATATACGAGTAAATTCAATTAACAATCAACTCCTGTTTTTTCTGCATGTTTTAATTTATAAATATTTGGATACCATGAATTCATAAAATAATTGTTGAAAGTTTCAAGAAAAAACAGTTATACATTATGCTTCTATTGTTTTTTGAAAACAAAGATTTTTGTTCTTTTCACTTAAAAACTTTTATTGTTGCAGCGTTTAACCAATCAATTGAATGAAATTAGTGAGTAATTGGTTATTTAGTTATGAAGTTTTAAATTATAAAAAGTTGCTGTAGTTTTCTGATTGGAAGATTCTCATTTTAATGAACACAATTTTCTTGTATAGTTCATTCTAATAAATTGTGCTTTAATTTTTCAGAAACTAAGAACTAACAATCTTAAATTCTCAAAATAATTAAAATTAAAAAACCATTATTAGTTGTTTTTTGATACCGAAAGTTGTTTAAATTTAATGATGATTTGTATTTATACTTAAAGTAGAATTAAAAAATATACATACATTTAAATTAAAAACTGGCAGTTTATGAAATTAAAATTCAATACGTGCTCGTACTGACGAAATCGTTAGAAATGACTTTAGGACGTGGCTGGAAAGCTAAATGAACGTCTACTACTGCCAGTGAAGCGAAAAATAATTAAAAGCTTAGTTCTCTCACGCTGGCAACCTGCCAATTCAACAGTAAATAAAGCAGTTATTATTATTGATACACTTCAAAACGGGAGTGCTCCGTATTATACTTATACAACAAAAACAATCATTACAGGACCTTATAGATAAATATAGATTGCCTAGCTTAGCATGTTTAATTTTTTTGCTGTAGCATTTCATGTTTCTGCAGATTTTTTGTTTTTTGAATTTGTTTTACTTCATATTTCTTCTTATTTGTTCGATATAGTTATTTATTTATTATATCGTATAGACTTGAATCATGGTTGTATCTTTACTGCCCAACAAATCGAAATTCGATCGATTATCAAACCAAAAATCTATATTCTTTCGAATTTATAGTACAACTATTAAGTTGAAAGAAGTATGCAATAGTTGTAACAATGTGATATATAGTATACTATAGTCAAGAAACCTAAAAATTTTAAAAATTTAATAGTACGGGAGAACCCCTAAATTTATTAATAACCTTATGATTGTAAATAACTTAAACTGATTTGATTTCAACCTGCCTGTGTGGCCTAAATTAAATCGTCCATTGTCACAAACTGCTGTTCTCCTTCGAACACTTTTCGTGACAGTGTTCACCAAACATGTTCAATTATTTTGATGTTTGAAGAGTAAAAGTATAGTGGTCAAGTTAATTTATATTTTTTTGAGATACCCAATTTTTGACAATCTTTGTGAAAAGTTATAGCCCCTCAAATCACAATTTGCTCTGCTATTATGAAGCCATAAAATTACTTCATCGTCCCTCAAACCAAGGTTGTAAAACCTATAGCCACAACACTAGTATTTTCCACTAATTTTTCCTGTACATAACTTCACGAATAAAGTTTTTGTCTATGATTTCTTTTAATGAATAAATACCACTTTAAAAATATTATAATTTTTATGAAACTAAAAATATCATAACAAATTTTTTTGTAATAGTGAAATTTCAACATGGTAACACTACAAAACGTAAAAAAATATATTCATAACCCTCTAAACTTAGCTAAAGTTAAACGTAACGCAAGCGAAGTTGTTTATATAAGAAGGAGTTCGCAATCGTAACACCTTGGCGAAGCAAAAACGTTGTGTTTTAGTTTCACCTGGCGTATGAAAATTAAAATGAAAGCGAACTTAAATTTAGTCAGAATATTCCCTTTAGCGGTCTATCGGTGAACTTATATACGATTTGGAAACACCCACCCCAACACCATGAGCTTAAGCCGGACAGTCGACCGCTCCAAACCTCATGTCATCATTTCTGTTAACTTCCGTTACTCCAGTCACGAAATTTTACATGGGATATTTGCATTTTGGCCCAACTAAGAGAAACTGCGCGCTACTTGATCGGTCGCAACTGCATCCAAGCATGCTCGCACATACTTGTACAAATTTTGATCGTTAATATTTTGGAATGTTTTTATCTAAAATTGTTATAATTCAATTATTTCAAAAATTATAGTATAAATAAACTAATATTCGTAATATTATTATTTAGTCTTACCAAAGCCAGCTCGTATTTTTCGATTTTACTTCGAATTTCCATATAATTGAATTGATCCTATATAATTGAACTGCTTGGTGCATGAAGATTTAAATTGATTAAACTTCTTTTAGTTGTGTTTTCTTGATTGGATGTACTGTGAAAATTATTTTATATTTAACCTCTTAGATATTTAACCTCTTAGATATTTAACCTCTTTAATTAATGATTTTATTAGAGCGGTGTTAGTCAGAATAAGTTATTCATTACTTTAATATTTCTGATAATATTGTGTTGGTTGTAGTGATGGGTGGATGATTTGATGATTGTTGTGATATTTGCTGCTTTTTATTTTTGTCCTTAGTAATAGTGCTTGATGTATAAGGTTGACTATGAAATAGTTTTGCTTCCTGCGAAGCATTTGTATTTATTGTCTTACGCTAATTAAATAGTTTTTCATTAGCGACGTTTGAGGTACTGTTCATTGTAAGGATGGTAATATGTTTTTTCTGACAACGGCTTCTGAGTGGTGGTATGCGAGCGGTTTTCAAAAATTCATAATGATAGTTTTCACTGTCATCTGTATTGAAAAAATCGGTAAAAAGAATTATCCATATCTAAATTAAGAAAAAAAATAAGGGCTTATTTAATTTATTAAAAATTTAGTTAGCTTTATTAACCTCTTAATCTAGTTTGTTTTAAAATGGTTTTCATAAAATCTGTAGCAAAAAAAACTTAGTTAAATATGTAGCAGTAGAACATATATTAATCCAATCACTAAAAACAATTTTTGTTTTGACGTCATTTATATTGAATATTTTTAATTCATCATTAAATCGTTCCTCGATGGTGTATAAAATCGAAAAATTGGATGATACTGTTGGGTATTGGAAAAAGCTAGTTAAATTTATCACATAATGTCCTTGTATAACTTCATTTCTAATTGATTGTATTTTAAATACATTGACATTGATTAAGCAATAATTCCTCGGATATGACGACAAAAGTGAAAATATTTGTTTGTGTATTAGCGGCTCGTTTGTAGTTTTTGAAAAAAATGTTTTTCTTTAATTCGATTAAGAATTTGTTACAAGGGAAAAGATGCCTTCTTCACCATTTTTTTATGTTCTGTATTTTATTTTCAAATTTGAAAGCGCTGTATCCAAAGGTCCAAACTTTTGTACATCCACTGCCAAATGTAGTTAACTGTGAACATTGTATGACACATTTTCTTCACCATATAACATAGGAAATTGTTGAACAAATTATATAATTAATTAGACAGCACATTGATTATTTTTAAAACAATCATCTGGATGAGTTAATATTCTAATAGCACAAACCAACAACATTAAATGACTGTAATACTTGTCTTCGAGAATGTTTTTGAATCATGTGTAGCAAAATAACATTCGGAATTTAGTTGCTTTCCAGTAATCAATGCCATTTAGAGTAGGTTGTTTTCTTTTAAACGATGGCATACATTTTTTAAGATTTTTGAAACGCTAGTTTATTGCTTTAATGGCAGTTTTCTTAAGTGGAATGTTACATTTCTTTCATTTTATTAGAAAACTAAGCATTTGTCTCATAACACCCAGTAAAACAAAGTCAGTGAAGTTAGCCCGAACTTTCAGCCCGAAATTTTTGGTTTGTTTCTTTGCTAAAATATATGTCTATCCCGAAAAAATGTAACTATTTAAAAAATGTAGCCTCATCCCGAATCGAATTTAATACATTGAAAATTTCAAACCAAAAAAAATATTAAACTGAAATAATTGAGAAATATAAATTTAAAAGAAAAACTCAAAAATAATAAGAAATGCGTTTCAATTATTATTTTTAAAAAACATTCCGTGTACTTTTTTAATCATTGGTAAACAAAGATGTATACCTTAGATCAAGAGTAAAAACCACTCGTCAGATAAAGCCAATATGAAAATGTTACCTTTAAATTGCCAGGTTCATATCATGAAGATACAATACAGTTTCATTACGTCATATATTACCCTTATTTAGTGTAGTGTATGGTAATTGGTCAAATTGTAAAATTTCTACTGGCTTTACTAGAGATAAACCCTCATAGTAGCATATGTGCACAGATAGGTCATTATGTTGGCCAGGTATCCTAAAAATCCCAGGTTCATATAATGAAGATACAATACAGTTTCATTACGTCATATATTACCCTTATTTAGTGTAGTGTATGATAATTGATCAAATTGTAAAATTTCTACTGGCTTTACTAGAGATAAACCCTCATAGTAGCATTTGTGCACAGATAGGTCATTATGTTGGCCAGGTATCCTTAAAAACTCAGGTTCATATCATGAAGATACAATACAGTTTCATTACGTCATATATTACCCTTATTTAGTGTAGTGTATGATAATTGATCAAATTGTAAAATTTCTACTGGCTTTACTAGAGATAAACCCTCATAGTAGCATATGTGCACAGATAGGTCATTATGTTGGCCAGGTATCCTTAAAATCCCAGGTCCATATCATGAAGATACAATACAGTTTCATTACGTCATATATTACCCTTATTTAGTGTAGTGTATGATAATGGGTCAAATTGTAAAATTTCTACTGGCTTTACTAGAGATAAACCCTCATAGTGGCATATGTGCACAGATAGGTCATTATGTTGGCCAGGTATCCTAAAAATCCTTGATCCATATCATGAAGATACAATACAGTTTCATTACGTCATATATTACCCTTATTTAGTGTAGTGTATGATAATTGATCAAATTGTAAAATTTCTACTGGCTTTACTAGAGATAAACCCTCATAGTAGCATATGTGCACAGATAGGTCATTATGTTGGCCAGGTATCCTTAAAATCCCAGGTCCATATCATGAAGATACAATACAGTTTCATTACGTCATATATTACCCTTATTTAGTGTAGTGTATGATAATGGGTCAAATTGTAAAATTTCTACTGGCTTTACTAGAGATAAACCCTCATAGTAGCATAAGTGCACAGATAGGTCATTATGTTGGCCAGGTATCGTTAAAATCCTAGATCCATATCATGAAGATACAATACAGTTTCATTACGTCATATATTACCCTTATTTAGTGTAGTGTATGATAATGGATCAAATTGTAAAATTTCTACTGGCTTTACTAGAGATAAACCCTCATAGTAGCATATGTGCACAGATAGGTCATTATGTTGGCCAGGTATCCTTAAAAACTCAGGTCCATATCATGAAGATACAATACAGTTTCATTACGTCATATATTACCCTTATTTAGTGTATGATAATTGGTCAAATTGTAAAATTTCTACTGGCTTTACTAGAGATAAACCCTCATAGTGGCATATGTGCACAGATAGGTCATTATGTTGGCCAGGTATCCTTAAAATCCCAGGTCCATATCATGAAGATACAATACAGTTTCATTACGTCATATATTACCCTTATTTAGTGTAGTGTATGATAATTGATCAAATTGTAAAATTTCTACTGGCTTTACTAGAGACAAACCCTCATAGTGGCATATGTGCACAGATAGGTCATTATGTTGGCCAGGTATCTTTAAAATCCTAGATCCATATCATGAAGATACAATACAGTTTCATTACGTCATATATTACCCTTATTTAGTGTAGTGTATGATAATGGATCAAATTGTAAAATTTCTACTGGCTTTACTAGAGATAAACCCTCATAGTAGCATATGTGCACAGATAGGTCATTATGTTGGCCAGGTATCCTTAAAAACTCAGGTCCATATCATGAAGATACAATACAGTTTCATTACGTCATATATTACCCTTATTTAGTGTAGTGTATGATAATTGGTCAAATTGTAAAATTTCTACTGGCTTTACTAGAGATAAACCCTCATTGATTGATTTTTTCGTGCGATGGATTACGTATGGTAGGTACGTACGAGCATAAGTCATCGTATTTCTCCCATTTTTTATTTACCATACAATATGATACATAATGGCCAGCAGATGATTTTGACTGTTTTGTAGATGAATCATCATGGATGTAATTTATAACAGACGTTACTTCATACACGATATTTTCCAATTTTAAAGTTTCGGCTACTTCCGATAACTTTACGATCTTGGAATGTAGAGATTCCGTATCTATACATATCAATGGGCAATAAGATTTTGCAATTGGAAACATTGATTGCAAACAGTATTTGCAAGACTTTGGTGGAATTTCCTGCAAACAATTTTCAATATTTTGAATTCCCAAATTTTGATACATATCAGAATTTAAATAAATTATAGGTCGCCTTTCCTGTTCTTGGTTATGACAATTTGTATTAGCACAACGTAATGTGATTTCTACACTACATATATCTTCAAATATAAATTTACACACATTGAAAACTTCTGTTGTGCAATCAGCATTGAACCCCGACAATTGGACCAAAATTTCTTTTCTTATATTATAAACATTAGTTAATTCGTTGTTTATTAATGCTTCTAATAAAGACTTAATTCTGCCGTTCTTTATCTTTGCCCAAATTAAATCATTGTTACTACTATAAATTGAGACAGCAACTGCCTGAACAACCGAGTCTATGGCACAAGAATTTTTGTAAAAATTACAAGTGTTCAGAGCATTTCTTATTAGTGGTAAACCCTCACTTTTTGTTTTTTTAAATACAGGCTTGGGTAATTTACATTTTAATCGTTTAGGTGTGGAGAATGATTTTGGGCTTAAGACCACCATTGAAGTTATATCTTGCTCTGTATTAGTAAGACCTTTAAAAGTATTAGCGAAACTAAAATTAAAACTAGATTTTTTTCGTTTTCGGCTTACTGGAGTTGAATTTTTACGCTTCCAGATAGATTGACTGTTCTGGACATCGAATAGGTTGTGGTCGTTAATTTCAACAGACATGTTTGGTTGTTTAATTTTAGTTTGTGTAATCGAAAACTTTGGTATATTATAAAAAAATTCCTTAGAGACTGTATTATTACGTATATATAGATCACGTACAAAACGACCAACTTTCAATGGCATTTTACCCACTTCAAGTGAACGGCTTGTTTGTGAGAACCTACGCTTCAAATATGCAAAATAATTTTCGACATGGCCGTTACTTAAGCGACTTCCTTTTCGAAGAATTCCAGTAAAAATTGGTAATATAGATGCATATTTTTTTAAAAATAATGTATGGAATTCTAAATTAAAAAAGTTGTTAGAATTTTGGTTATCACAATCATCAGCTGCATCTAGATTTAAATTAGTACTTATTGTATATTAATCATTATAAAATGGGCTTTGCTTATAAATTGGGCAAGATAAATCTCTTTTATTTAATGGCTCAACAATTTCTGGTTCTTCCGCTTTAATAGGTTTAATTAAATTTAACTCCGAGTCATCAATTCCAAGTAAACTCATCAAACTATCAAACGCGTCTTTTACTTCTGTAGTAAGATATTTTGAATTTAACAATATTACGAAAAAACCCCATATTTGTTTAACATCGTCATAGGTTTTAGCAACAATTAAAGAAGCCATGATTTCTTTTACAATTTGACGTATTTGTGGAAATGGTTTGTAAAGGTTGTTGATATCATTGGCAATTGTATGTGAAATATGTGAACAACACAAATGTATTTTTACCACATCTTCTGACGGCTTAGAACATTTAACGTTATTTACCCACATATGAGTTATTTTTAAATATTCAACTAAATCCATTCTGTTGAATGCGTCCAAAACCGAATGAATTTCTGCATATGAAAAATCAACACCTACTGTATTGAAAATAGGCCATTTTTTAAAGCTATTTTCTATATTTATACGATAGTCCCTAAGCCAATTTCCTATTGTGCTAGTATTATGACTGGAGCTCACCATATCACATAGAGGAAAAGGAGTAGCAGTGTCTTTTTCGTGCGACTTTACTGGTATTACAAGCGCGTAATACATGACGGATTTACATGATGAATAAGGCTTTCGTACAAGTCCACCAGTAGCATCTAAATAAACAATTAAGTCCAAACTGCTCAATTCTCTTAATTTTTTAAGAACAAGACATTGATTTATTGAACAAGTGGTTATACAAAACGGATTGACACCAACTTGCCTTATGTATGAAGTGTTATTTTGATCGGACTTCTGCTTTTCTAAATGAATGTCTTCTATATCATTAGAGTGATTGTCATTAGATAATAAATTCTCTGATCTAATTTTACTTAATACTCGTCTGTCTTTCAATAATTGAGCTGTATTAGTTTTTTCAAAAAAAGTTAGATTTTCCTTGTTGACTAGATTTTCCGACACTGTTTCAACAGTATTGAGAGTTAATTTTTCTTTATATAAATCTCTATTAAATTTAGAGGTGTGTTGAAATTTTTTAAATGGGTGAAAAATCGGTTCAGTCGTGCTGTACACATCAAAAATTTCCGATAGAAGATTTTTATTTATTATTTTATATGTTCTGCATGTTTGAGTTTTATTTTTATGGCCACAATAAGCTCTAATGGTTAAATAATTCTTAGCAACATCATAGCTTTTAATATTTATTAAACAACCAGATAACTTAATTAATTGACTAGAAATATAATAAGTATAATGATAAGCGTCGAGCTGTCGTTCTTTTTGGTTGTAAAGTCTTTTCCAAACTTCCTCAGAAATATGTAGCTTGTAATCCATCATTTTAAATTCTTTAATCGAATTTCTTTTAAAAAGTTTAGATTGCCGTATTGGACCTTCTTTGATTTTAGCCGCAACTTGAAGATTTTTGTATTGAAATTCATCACCACTATCACACGACTGATTGTCTTGTACACTTCGGCCTATACAAGCGGTTGTAATGCGTTTATCATTATATGTTTGGTAATCAGAAACAGATTTAGTTGTGTTCAAGATTATCGAATTTTTGACATTTTTAAGTGTCTGACACTCATTATAATTTACAGTACCATTAATTGTAATGCAATCAGAGATTGCAATATTATTAATAACCGACAAATCAATTATGGTATATGGTGGTCTTAATATTTCGAGTGATAATATCTCAATAGGTTCTGTTGGTTTCAACTCATGTTTGGATTTCAATGTTTTAATAATTGAAAATTGCTCACTTTCAAAACCTCCAACTTTTGAAGTAGTATTAACTAATGATGAATTATTTTCAGTTTCATCGAAACATTCATTAACTAATCCTAAACAAGATATTTGATCAGTATTAAGTGCATAATCTGAACATGGAGTTTTAATCGATTTTATTATATTATGATCGTTAGTAACTTTCAAAGTATTGCTTTCTGATGTAGCAGCGCTATTAGCATTCAAACAACTAGAAACGCCTAATTTATGACGAAGTTTCGTCCGCCATATATTATATATGAGTTGACGATTATTTTTGTTATTAACAACCCTCAATTTTAGGCATAGTGTATTCATTTCTTTTGTATTCAATTTAGTAAAGTTCGGTGTCAATCCGTTTTGTATAACCACTTGTTCAATAAATCAATGTCTTGTTCTTAAAAAATTAAGAGAATTGAGCAGTTTGGACTTAATTGTTTATTTAGATGCTACTGGTGGACTTGTACGAAAGCCTTATTCATCATGTAAATCCGTCATGTATTAAAAAGACACTGCTACTCCTTTTCCTCTATGTGATATGGTGAGCTCCAGTCATAATACTAGCACAATAGGAAATTGGCTTAGGGACTATCGTATAAATATAGAAAATAGCTTTAAAAAATGGCCTATTTTCAATACAGTAGGTGTTGATTTTTCATATGCAGAAATTCATTCGGTTTTGGACGCATTCAACAGAATGGATTTAGTTGAATATTTAAAAATAACTCATATGTGGGTAAATAACGTTAAATGTTCTAAGCCGTCAGAAGATGTGGTAAAAATACATTTGTGTTGTTCACATATTTCACATACAATTGCCAATGATATCAACAACCTTTACAAACCATTTCCACAAATACGTCAAATTGTAAAAGAAATCATGGCTTCTTTAATTGTTGCTAAAACCTATGACGATGTTAAACAAATATGGGGTTTTTTCGTAATATTGTTAAATTCAAAATATCTTACTACAGAAGTAAAAGACGCGTTTGATAGTTTGATGAGTTTACTTGGAATTGATGACTCGGAGTTAAATTTAATTAAACCTATTAAAGCGGAAGAACCAGAAATTGTTGAGCCATTAAATAAAAGAGATTTATCTTGCCCAATTTATAAGCAAAGCCCATTTTATAATGATTAATATACAATAAGTACTAATTTAAATCTAGATGCAGCTGATGATTGTGATAACCAAAATTCTAACAACTTTTTTAATTTAGAATTCCATACATTATTTTTAAAAAAATATGCATCTATATTACCAATTTTTACTGGAATTCTTCGAAAAGGAAGTCGCTTAAGTAACGGCCATGTCGAAAATTATTTTGCATATTTGAAGCGTAGGTTCTCACAAACAAGCCGTTCACTTGAAGTGGGTAAAATGCCATTGAAAGTTGGTCGTTTTGTACGTGATCTATATATACGTAATAATACAGTCTCTAAGGAATTTTTTTATAATATACCAAAGTTTTCGATTACACAAACTAAAATTAAACAACCAAACATGTCTGTTGAAATTAACGACCACAACCTATTCGATGTCCAGAACAGTCAATCTATCTGGAAGCGTAAAAATTCAACTCCAGTAAGCCGAAAACGAAAAAAATCTAGTTTTAATTTTAGTTTCGCTAATACTTTTAAAGGTCTTACTAATACAGAGCAAGATATAACTTCAATGGTGGTCTTAAGCCCAAAATCATTCTCCACACCTAAACGATTAAAATGTAAATTACCCAAGCCTGTATTTAAAAAAACAAAAAGTGAGGGTTTACCACTAATAAGAAATGCTCTGAACACTTGTAATTTTTACAAAAATTCTTGTGCCATAGACTCGGTTGTTCAGGCAGTTGCTGTCTCAATTTATAGTAGTAACAATGATTTAATTTGGGCAAAGATAAAGAACGGCAGAATTAAGTCTTTATTAGAAGCATTAATAAACAACGAATTAACTAATGTTTATAATATAAGAAAAGAAATTTTGGTCCAATTGTCGGGGTTCAATGCTGATTGCACAACAGAAGTTTTCAATGTGTGTAAATTTATATTTGAAGATATATGTAGTGTAGAAATCACATTACGTTGTGCTAATACAAATTGTCATAACCAAGAACAGGAAAGGCGACCTATAATTTATTTAAATTCTGATATGTATCAAAATTTGGGAATTCAAAATATTGAAAATTGTTTGCAGGAAATTCCACCAAAGTCTTGCAAATACTGTTTGCAATCAATGTTTCCAATTGCAAAATCTTATTGCCCATTGATATGTATAGATACGGAATCTCTACATTCCAAGATCGTAAAGTTATCGGAAGTAGCCGAAACTTTAAAATTGGAAAATATCGTGTATGAAGTAACGTCTGTTATAAATTACATCCATGATGATTCATCTACAAAACAGTCAAAATCATCTGCTGGCCATTATGTATCATATTGTATGGTAAATAAAAAATGGGAGAAATACGATGACTTATGCTCGTACGTACCTACCATACGTAATCCATCGCACGAAAAAATCAATCAATGAGGGTTTATCTCTAGTAAAGCCAGTAGAAATTTTACAATTTGACCAATTATCATACACTACACTAAATAAGGGTAATATATGACGTAATGAAACTGTATTGTATCTTCATGATATGGACCTGAGTTTTTAAGGATACCTGGCCAACATAATGACCTATCCGTGCACATATGCCACTATGAGGGCTTATCTCTAGTAAAGCCAGTAGAAATTTTACAATTTGACCAATTATCATACACTACACTAAATAAGGGTAATATATGACGTAATGAAACTGTATTGTATCTTCATGATATGGACCTGGGATTTTAAGGATACCTGGCCAACATAATGACCTATCTGTGCACATATGCCACTATAAGGGTTTATCTCTAGTAAAGCCAGTAGAAATTTTACAATTTGACCCATTACCATACACTACACTAAATAAGGGTAATATATGACGTAATGAAACTGTATTGTATCTTCATGATATGGACCTGGGATTTTTAGGATACCTGGTCAACATAATGACCTATCTGTGCACATATGCTACTATGAGGGTTTATCTCTAGTAAATCCAGTAGAAATTTTACAATTTGACCCATTATCATACACTACACTAAATAAGGGTAATATATGACGTAATGAAACTGTATTGTATCTTCATGATATGGACCTGGGATTTTTAGGATACCTGGCCAACATAATGACCTATCCGTGCACATATGCCACTATGAGGGTTTATCTCTAGTAAAGCCAGTAAAAATTTTACAATTTGATCCATTAAATTCGATTCGGGATGAGACTACATTTTTTAAATAATTACACTTTTTCGGGATAGACATACATTTTAGCAAAGAAACAAACCAAAAATTTTCGGGCTGAAAGTTCGGGCTAACTTCACTGACTTGTAAAACACAATGCATATAATCTATAGGAAACCCAGTAACACAGCAAAAGTTCAATTTATCAAGAATCACGTTACGGCGGACGTGGTCTATATCTCGGTCTATTTTTTCACGAAAGTTTTCAGCCGTGCGAAGACAACAATCGTTTATCGTTGGAAAACAGACTTTATGTCTCATATAAAATCCTTTCACTTTGATTGTATATTTGTACAACAACTGTACCTAGAATACTCGCATTGGTCCCAACTCAGCAACATATTTCGGTCTTTCGACAAAATATTATAGAAATCTTAATAAATACGTCTTTTGTCATGCCTCTTTCCAAGTCCCAATAGTGCTCGCTGACTAAACTTATAATGCTCAAAACAGGTTCGTGTGACCATTTGAATCTTTCTAATAAACACATCAAAAATAACATGGTGTGGTAATAAATAAAATGTTTACCAACAATATACATATATGTTGAAATACATTATTTACAAATAATACATATGCATTTAATTCGTTTATTATAATATAATATTTTATTTATGAAATATTATATATTTATAATAAAAATAAAAAAAAATTTTTTTTACACATCTTACTTACATTTAACGCCTTACTTAAATGTAACTACTTAAATGTAAAGTATACTGGGCGAAATAAAAAACGAAGTGTGACAGTGTAAATTTGACCCGGGTTCTGATATAAATCAGAATGTTACGGGTGTTATATATTCTAATGTATTTTTATAATTTTTGGATTGCGTTGTCATTACACCACCTTTTCGTGCTCCCTATCATTTTCCGATACACGGAAAATTTGCTTTCATCAATAAACTCGATGTATTTCCAAAAATTAACCTCCATATTTCGATATTTTTTGGCAAATTATAATCGCTTTTTTCTGTTAATTTCCCTCACTAGTGGTTTTCACCTGGCAACACGCGATTGAATACCTTTTTTGTGTAGTAAATGTTTGACAGTTCCTTTATGCACATTTGTGAGACTAACTTCGAATAATATCTTCATTTTTAGAATAAATTTACTATTCATAAAAGTAATTTTTTGCGGTTTTTCTGTACTAGGTAGAAACCATTCCTAGTACAAAAGGAACTTATCTTCAGTATTATACGGTTTGCAAATTTTTTGAACAGAACTTTTAGGTAGCTTTCGCTATTTCTTGTAAACTTTTTCATTTTTCTCGATGAAATATCAGTAGGGATCAAATGTTTATCGATGTACATTTACCTCTTGGTTTGTTTATTGTGATAATTAATGTACAGAACAATTAAATTTACAAATTGCCACTTTTTAAATTACATTACAGACGTATTTGAACGATGTGGATTGTGTAAAACTTAGAAACTGATTGATCTTGTTAACATTCGTACATCTTATATAACTTAGTGTTTCCATTAGCAACCATTACACCTTAATACATTAATAATTGAAATAACATTAATATTGATCGAGTAATGGGACCGATTGATCGTGTAATGTGATCCAACGTTTTCACTTCACACTTTTTTGTGAGCGCAGCGCTATTATTATAGCAACACACGCCTCTTTTTTTCTATCCATAACTTATAACTTTTAAAGAATTTTCTTAGCTATACACTTAGCGATAATGTACACTTACAATAATGCAATATACTAAGCAATAATGACAGCAGTAATGATGAAATTATTGTCAATTAAAAATGATTGTGAAATGTTGAAAAATAATGATGCGTATTGATGCGAGTTTTAAGAGATAATGACATTAACGGTATTGACGTTAATATTGACCGTATAGGTTGCTATTGTTTTTTTCAATATTTTGTAAATTTTCTGAATTTCGTCGATACATCTAAATGTTTCTGACTGTAAGTATATTAATTTAATATAATTAAAGTTATTCTGCGAGCGTTTAAATAAGGGAAATAATAATATGTTTTTTTAGCAAAGACGCAATGATAATTTTAATTTTAAGATATCTTTAATAATAAGTTCATTTATGAAAATGTTTAGGGAAGACCACCCAATCACTGGAAAGTTATTATGATCTAATAATTTTGTTTTACGATATCTTAAACAGAAAACTTGTTTAGTTTTTCTAAAAAAGTAGTTTAGGAATTGGTTTTCATGTTCTATCTACCTCACTTAAGTGTATATATCTAAAACACAACTCTAACATAACTCAAGTCAACTCTAACATAACTAAAAATCCTGGCATATTTTCTGATTGATGTACGGTGGATCAGACAGCTATGCCATGAGATCATTCATATTGCTTCATCGTACAATCAAACTAAATAGATGAAGCTGGCGCATATCGTCTTATAACAAAGGGTTCTCAATGTCAACTTATGTTATAGAAAGTTACTGGGAAACTGGAATATCTCAATCAAAATTTATCAATCACGTATCAATCATGTATCAATAATATTTAAAATAAAATTGCCTAGTCAGGTTGACGCAGTCAGGGAATTACAGATGGTAGATACTTTACTAATTTTTTTTATCGGATTTTAGAGCCACTTGTTGGCTCTTCGCGTGACAACAATCTGATTCCATCGGTTTCGATCACGAGTCAGTTCTTCATACGATATCAAACGACCATAAGATACAAGATTGATCTCTACGCCGTGGAGCCATCGGTTCTGATCCACACGTTAAACGGTGCCGAGCCAGCGTACTTGCTGTCATTTGATTTCATGCACGATATCAGGAATTTACTTTAAACATCTAATCTCGTGATTTAAACGAACTCGGTATGTGCCATCAACGTTGCGTTTTGGGCCATATATCACACGCATGATTCTTCTCTCGAATGTTAGAAGCCACCTTTCGTACTCATCCATCAAGTTCCAACTCTCACAACCTACGACAGCGGGTCTAATCAACACTCAGAACTGGACGTAGACGGTATTCCCGATTATCAGAGGCAAGGTGAACTTTGATATCTTCTCCTACACTATAATCGTAAGTAATGAGAGATCCAAGCTACTTGAATCTCATTACTCCTTCGAACGTGTGGTTACCTCTACTGAAATCATTTGAGTCTTTGTCTCTAAAACCAGAAATCATATATTTTGGGTTGAACTCGTTGAATTTTGAGACCAACGGACGCTGCACATTATTCATGTGGATAAAGTATCTCTTTCACTCCGTGTCATTTAATCCAATCACACAGATATCATCTGCATAAGCAAAAAGTTGATTGGATTGTCGGAATAAGATATTATTTTTAGGTGTTTCACTTTTCCGGAGAATCTACTATTCCAACATGAGATTAAAAAGTATCGGGGGCAGCGCATCTTCTTGTTGAACTCCAGAAGTAATTGCAAAAATTCTCGATAGCCTGTTCTCAACTTTAACACAGCATTGTGACTGCGTTACAGTCATTTTACAGAGATGTAGATATTTTTTGGTATTCCTAAATATTCAAGCGCATACCAAAGTCCCTCTCGGTTGATTGAGTCATAGGCTTGCTTGAAATCTAGGAATACATCTGTAAAGCGAAAAAACTTGGTCAGTGACTGACCGATTCAAACGAAATCCTTCCTGTTAGTTACCGACAATTTTCTCCGTCAGAGTAGTAATTCTTCCCAAGATAATTTATGACAGTAACTTGTATGCTATGTAAACAAGAGCTATACCGCAATGATTCTCGCACTTAAAACGATCAGTTTTCATTTCGCCATACCAATCAAACAAAGTCGAAAAGACAGTTCCACAAAGTTAGCTCTCCGAATATCAAGAGCTCTGAATGCAATCAACTTCTGGTGAGGTCCTGAGATTTTTCTTTAATCTCTGCATGGCCATGGTGAATTCCTCATAAGATGGATCCTCAATTGACATGTCTGCGGTCTTTATTGGAGAATATTCAAATACAGCTTGTGATATATACGGAACATTAAGTAGGTCAGAAAAATGTTCATGCCATGTATCGAGTACCGCATCAACGTTAAAACCAACCGCCCAGGTGGTGCAGTGGTTAAAGCTGCGGCAGTTGGAGCGGGAGGTACCGTGTTCGAATCTCGATAGTAGCAGGATGCAAAAGGGATTTTTCACCACTTGAATACGATCGGTGGTGTGAATGAACACAAATTTGACGACCCTCTGTAGGAGTGCAGAATTCATGGGCCGACCCATCTTCCCATATCCCATGGAGCTATGCAATGTGCAGATGGTTAGGAAAATCGGACCTATAGCCGTACGTCCTCTATTTGGCTGCAAAGCGGAAGGTAAAGATGTACATAAGCGAACCGCGAAAGAGTTTAGAGTGCCTTGAGCCCCAAAACAGATTGCATAATATAAAATATGATGGCGCGTCAGCTTTTTTTACATAAAACGATTTTTACATATAGAATGTGAAAAATAACCTTATGTAAATAACACGTTTTTTACATGTAAATTACATCGTGTAATTTACATACCCGACAGTGGTTAACACCTGCTCCCTAATGGCAGTTGACCGAGATCTCAAAGTATGGGGCAATTCGGTGATTCCATTGAAGAAACCACACGAATTTTGTTCATTGCTGAGTTGTTGTACTCTTAAGACCTTAGCCTTCCACCAGCATGACGACACTCCTCATCAAACCAATCATTTTTGGGCGTACTTTTTACTATGCCGAAAATGTGCTGGGCAATATCGACAACAGTGGTTTTCAATACTTCCCAGACACTGTTTACCTCATCAGATTGGTAATTGGATCGCAAAATGATATTTGCTGACAAGATGCGTTTCATCATTTAACATGACTTGTACGAAAACTTCCATCGTAGCTTTGCAGTGACCAGATAATAGTCACTACCTACGAATTTTTTTGACGATCGATAAGATCTGACATCTTGAACTCGCGTCACCCTTTAGAAATCAACACATGTTCCATTTGGCTTCGGGATGTTTTACGTGAATGTGTGTGGATGAAATAATTTACTTGTCACTTTGATAACATGACGATCGCAAAGTACATCATTATTTCCCCATTTTCGGTCGTAGTGTTGTGTCACTAGTACAAACCTATTTTATAACACAAGTCGGTCTGATTTCTGCCAGCTCTAGCATTCAAGTCATCAATCACCAATTTGACACCGTGCTCAGATATAGAGCCCATCAGATTATCCAAATTATTGTAAAATAAGTCTTTATTTGGGGTCATTTGGATGACCCTACCTACAGGGCTTTACTTTAGTTATAGTGCAATACAAAAATGTAATGCTATCAAAATCACAGTTTATCTATTATAATCATACCTTTTAACACATCATGTTCAAATTGTTATTCAATTAGCAAATCTTTCTAAAAACTTAACAAATATTTTGTTTCGAGATCTGCATAATGAATCAAAACTAATTAAATACTATTTAATTGTTTATCACAATATAGTTTTCATGTTGAAATTTAGTTTTACGTCATATAGTTTCATAACATCAAACATAACTTTTCAAAATATTCTTTTCGTTCTTCTTAAGATAATTTTATTTTAATTTGATTTTCAAAATTTGTTTTTAAAGTCACGTAACAAAGAAAAGAAATCTAAAATAATTTCTCGTTTCGAAAATTATCTATTCTCCTTATCTTATTGTTTTTATTTTGCAAACAAACAACAAATAAAAGTAGTTCTGTTTTAGATGTATCCTAATTACATTTCAAGAATAAGATATGAAGTTTTATTTGTAAAAATGTCTATTCATGTTAAATCGGAAAATTTACCAACAGGAACAATAATGTTAAATACTCGTCTAAAAAGATTCATGAATTTTTTTTTTATATCTCATTAATAATATTAGATTAATTAATTAATATGTTAACACTATAATCATTTTGATTAACTGAAACGTTAGATGGATACTAACATTTATTATTAAAAAAACAACCACGATAACGTTTAGTATACTAGAATAATTGTGACAATCTGTCATTTTCATAGATTCATGGTATGATTTAATTTTTATACAATATTCGTAAGCACACAATAAATAACCGTATTTAAGAATAATAAATTAGAAAGTGAAAAATGATTTTAATTCAAAAAATGTATTTGATTTTTATCTTATCGTTCGTGTTTTCCATTTTACATGTAGCTATACAATCTTGAAACTAATAAATTATATTTTCTGAATATTCCAACGTTTGGCATGTTATTGGGGTGCGAAAAAACTAACAATGATCTATCTTATAACAGTATGTTATGTAAGACTTTCTATTTCTGGACTTGTTGTTTTTTCACAGTATATTTTTTGAATGTTCCACATATATTTTATTATCTCTTACCAATCAAGAGATATTAAACAGAATAATATTTTGACTATAATCATATTATCATGATACAACGGAAAAAGTTATATCAAATTTCAAGTACCTGACTTATATTTTGATTTATAATATTCGATAACAGCCCAGTTATGGAATATTAATAGTTTATATTGTTTAGTTTTTCATTTATATGGCAGTATATATTTTTGATAATTATGGAAAAGTTTGTTGGTGAATTTTATGGAAGAATTGGAAATGAACTGTTTGATTTATGGGTATATATTCTTACTTTTTAGAAAAGAAAAACCGTAAGAGTCGGAGAATGAAATTGAAATAAGAAAACTATTATGTGAATGTATATTGGAAAAGAGAACTGAAAATAAAATGTAAAAATAACAATAGGTGTATTTTAAATAGTTGTAAGTGCAATTCATAATAAAGCAATATAATCAAATCAGTAATTCATGAATAGTACAATTAAAAGTGTAACAAGTCCTTCATTTCAATAACAATTGACTAAGTTGCTAATTATCAATATCATCAAATTTAAAAATATGTTTATCAGAAGAGGTTAACAATTTATCTAGAAGAGTATTAAATCGGGTTTTCCAATAAAAGTGATTTCTTTAAAAAAACAAACACTAATTGTTAAGGAAATTTAAATGTTTTTTATTTCTGCAGGAACGAATTCAATGAACCCAATTTTTGAGCAATTTTTCCACTAAATCAAGTCGTATGACATGAATATTAACTTGTAAAGCTTGAAGAGAATTTCTGGAGGACATTCAATATCACAATTACTTGAAATAATCCTATCTCCAAACTTTTCTCGCAATAATTCAACTGTTGCACTTGCTGTGTGGCACGTAACTATAGTTGAAATCAAATCTTGATCTTGAAACCAAATGCTGTCAAGATCAACTTCTTCCACTTTCGGCCATTAAAAGTTGGTTATACTGATCGCCATTGCAGTAACGGTGTTACTAGTTTCATTTCGAAAAAAATAAGGGCCGATGATCCCACCAAAGCTAAAACCACACCAAACTGTCAATTTACGTGAATTTAATTGTTTTTCATGAATAATTTGTGGATTTTCTTCGCACCAGAATTTTGTTTATTTAGTACAGTTATTATTATACAGTTTTTGTTTATTTATCGCACCACTCAGATGAAAGTGAGCCTCATCCGAGAAGATGATTTTCTTAAAAAAATCGTTATCGTTTTCAAGATGTTCCAAGGCAAAATCACATTTACGCCGTTTACGGTGATCCAATGGCTTCTTGAATTCTTGAGTGAGAACAATTTTATACGGATGCAAACCTTAATCATTTCTCAAAATCGTCCAGGTTGTGATTTGAGACGGGCCCATTTCTTAAGAACGTATCGGAATCGTCAAATTGCGGTCTTCAGCAACGCTTGCTTAAACTGCAGCAATATTTTAATTACTTCAAGCGTTTCCTTGTCTTATTGGCACTTGAACATTATGTTAGTTAGACGAATAGCGAACAAACTTGGCCGATTATTACGACTATAAAATGGAAAAAGCGCAAGAAAAGTTGCAATTGCAGAACGATTATTTTGATAATAAAACTGAATAATTTGTAAACGTTGTTCTTGTGAATATATGAAATTATAAAAGTTACCCAATAAATTAAATAAAAAATGACAAAACATGACATATTACAAATGGTCCAAACATCACTTACAAATCATATCATTCCTATTGGAAAACCCGATATTAGGTTGTATCTATCGCTCAGAGAAATGATGATATATATTATGCATATAGGCGATTATTATATGATTCTAATAGTTAACTAAATCAAATGAAAATTCAACAGAAAACCATAGTTAAAAATAATTTTTTACTATCGAACATAATTTGATTTATGTCAAATTTTGTTCGATAGTAAAAATGTATGTCCTTTGATTACGAGATGATTCTAAAAGTATGATTTGGTTTGAAAATAGATCGTTTCAGATCCTTCCATAAATTTGTCAGACATACATTTGGTTTTATAACAAAAGAGTTATATATGTCCCGTATAATTGGATTTTTAGTTCTAATGGTATATTTGAAAATAATATTATTCAAATTATATTATTATTATAAAAATCTAAAACTTTTAGAATTTAAATTTATTTAATTTAGTTATTTCGATTTTGTTTTTGACATAAAATATATGTATAGTGTATACAATATTGTATAGGTACATCTTACGTGGCTGAGCTAAATTAGCAAAAGATTATTCGGGGTGTTTGGTAAAAGTTACCTGAATTCCATTTTTGGTTTTTCTGGGACAAAATCTTAGGCTCATATCACATACGTGACGTCCAAGTATATTTGCGTGTAAGGCAACTTTATTTATATATTTTCAAAACTTTCAAATCTGTTTTGTAATGTAAATCAAAAGATATTCTCGATTCTCGTTAGTATATTCTTGATCAATTTGGTTTAAATTTTATAATGATGCATATTTGTATTTAAATCTGTTTTTTTTAAATACAACCATACACCATTAAAGAATTTAAACCAAATTGATCAATCTAACGAAAAACGACAATATCTTCAAATATCTAAAACAATCTGATTAGTGTTTTAAAGAGTTAAATACTCAATCAAATAAAAATTTGATATTTTTAGTTCAAAAATATTCCTTATAGTGGAATTTTATATAAAAAATTCCACTATAAGGAATATATTTTTGAACTAAAAGTATCAAATTTTTATTTGATTGAATTTAAAAGTGGAATAATTCACACATAAGAGAAATTCTTAATATGAATTTCAACAAGTTAAATACTATTTGAAGAGATTTAAAATAATCTCTTCAAATGGTATTTATTTCTTCAAAACTAAAACAATTATCACAGCCTTAAATTAAAAATTGGCTATTTTTTTAAATGATGTTCGGTTCATGTAATAGTTTTAACTATACATTTAAATATAATAGTTATTAATTTTACTGTATAATTGTCAATTTAGAAATTTCAAATAATTTTACTGATAATATATATATATATATATATATATATATATATATATATATATATATATATATATATATATATATATATATATATATATATATACATATATATATATATATATATATATATATATATATATATATATATATATATATATATATATATATATCAATATGTACAATAAAACATGAATTACGTATTTTCAAAATATTTTTGAATTTATTTATAAGTAAAATAAGCGATAATTAAACACTTTAATTATATTTTTTAAAAATTGAATTAAATTAATTTTACTTCATTAACGTTGGTTCGTGTCATTAAATATTAAATTACAATATTAAATATTAAAATACACCAAAATAGATTTTCAGCCACTAGATATTTAAGATAAAAAATCTTCGTGAAGTTAGCCCAAAATTTCATCCAAAACCAATGTGATTTTTAATGCTGGTAATACTACTACATTTGTTATGACATACAGGATACTATCATGATTGAAAAATAAATGCAATGACTACAAACCAAAAATAAATGAAAAAAAACTATACAAAAATACATTTTTGTACTAGGCAGTGTTGTCAAATGACAACGTAAACATCAAAGTGTATCTAAGTTACATGATAATCTTTCATATATTTTTAATTAACAATAATAAATTAATTGAGTCAGAAATTTTTAATTATGTGATTGGAATGTAAAACAGAAAACCATAATCCTAGTTATTATGATAAAATCACATAGTCTGTATTGCATTCAGATTGTGTCTACGAAAAATACTAATTTCTTACATATAGAAATTTACTCTTTCACATATATCTCAGAAGTTAGGGTGTTGATCAATAAATTAATAAAATCAATATAATAATAAAATCAGAGTATATCAGTGCAAAATATTAATAAAATATTTCGAGATCAGAGAGACAGTCTATTAAGAATATACCCCAATATTCATGACTTTTGTGTGCGAAAGCCGGGCATGAGCATAGGAGGTGGACCACTGTTCCTCCTCCTCGTCCAAATAGTTTCTCTGAAAGTCCTGAACTTCTAGACCTAGCCTCCTCACAGTGTCTCCCAGTAGGCAGTGTCTTGTGAGTATCCCCACGATCCAACAAAAGGTGTCCGTCCACCTTTCATTCGCTGAGGCTACCGCTTTCTTTTTAAACATAGTCTTCAGTGCCTTAATGTGTCTTTTCTACATTGCCCCCGGTAGCAGTTGTAAAGTTATACCATGGCTCGCTTGTTTGTCCGTCCTGCTGTTCCCCATCATGTCTGAGTAGCTAGAGACCTAGACTATCTGAATGTTGAAATACTCACATCTCATTCAGAGACAAGTAGCACCCCAACAATACTCTAGAAGTCAGAGAAAGAGAATCCAGCGACGTTATTGCCACCTTACTCTTCACATAGATTACGATATCAAGCGACGATACCACATTATGTCTCAACTAATTCATGACCTACTCAATCACTATCAACTCTGCCTGGTCTGGTACACGCTGCAGTGGTTAAGGAGACGTATTGATATATATATATATATACTTTGGATTTATCACAGAAGACTCCAGCTCCTACTTTACCGGGTATCTTGGGGCCATCCGTAAAGAACTGAAATGCCTCCGTTTCCACGAAAAACGGAATTTTTCCTCGAAGCAGAAGATCGGTGGAACGTAGTCTAGATTCACCAGTTCCTTCCTAAGCGATCTAATTATCGTCGAGTGTCCTGTCTGAAAACATTTCTACTGAGATATGGCTAATAGTCGAGTGGCTGTAATCGCCACCATCTGCTTACTATAAATATCGACGGGGAGAACTCCAGGGTACATGTTAGTGTTGTCCTCAGCGCCCCGCTTATAAGCATGGAGGCCGTTCTTTGCACCTCTCGATCAGAGCTGACCACCACACACTCACTTCATACATAAGTACAGGCCTTACTACGGAAGTGGATAGCCAGTGTACTAGCTACGGCTTCAGACCCCATCTCTTTCCGATGGCGTTCCTGCACGAGAACATGGCTATATTAGCCTTGTTTTCTATTTCCAATATGTTAGGCTTCCAGCTAAGCTTACTGTCCAAGATTATGCCTAGAAATCTTGCTTTGTTAGTAAAAGCTAGTCTCTTATGAGAGTTGGGTCTACTACCGGGAACTTAAAGTTCCTAGTAAATATAACCAGTTCAGTTTTGGGCGAGCTAATTGCTAGTCAACATCTGATGGCTCACTTCATAATGATTAGGAGGACATTTTGGATTACCCTCCTTCACTGTGCTTAAATATTTACTAGAGACAGTTATTGCTGCGTCATCTGCATAAGCAATCACTTCGATCCTATCTCACCAGCTCTAAAAGCAACCAATTGATTGCGATGTTCCATACAAGAGGAGATAGGATACGTCCTTGCAACTAAAAAACAATTAAGGTACCATATAAGTCTCAAGGTAAACTACGAGTTAAATATAACACTAGTATCTGATTAAAATGAACCTTGTATAACCGTAGATTTTTACTGTTCAATTTATTCAAAAGGTTACCGCTTTCTTTTTAAACATAGTCTTTAGTTTAGACCTTAATGGGTCTTTCTTACTTTGCCCCCGGTAGCAGTTGGAAATTTGTACCATGGCTCACTTGTTTGTTCGCCCTGCAGTTCCCCATCATGTCTGAGTAGCTAGGGACCTAAACTATCTGAATGTTGAAATACTCACATCTCATTCAGAGACAAGTAGCACCCCAACAATACTCTAGAAGTCAGAGAAAGAGAATCCAGCGACGTTATTGCCACCTGACTCTTCACATAGATTACGATATCAAGCAACGACGCCACATTATGTCTCAACTAATTCATGACCTCCTCAATCACTATCAACTCTGCCTGGTCTGGTACACGCTGCAGTGGTTAGGGAGACGTATTGATATATAAATACTTTGGATTTATCACAGAAGACTTCAGCTCCTACTTTACCGTGTATCTTGGAGCCATCCGTAAAGAACTGCAATGCCTCCGTTTCCACGAAAAACGGAATCTTTAAAATTATTTTCTCAGTAACCATAAAAATTTACACAGTACTGAATACATTTTTTGGTCTGGAAAAATTTTTTTATTTCCCTCGCACTTTAAAAAAATTATAGTTTTTTATCCCGCCTTGACTATTTTGTCAGTATTTTTCATTATGGAAATCAGGCTTTACTTGTAAAAATGTTGCATAAACATCTATTATGAGTGTTTTGATTTTAACTTTATTCCACTCATTTGGAAGATTTTTGCACTGTCATTATATACTCGTGCTAAAATAAATCTGCATACCTAGGACCACCGTTACTAGGTGTCGTATGTCAACTCATATTTGTCGTTTATTCGATCCATACACTTATTCTGCTGGTTAACATAAGAAAAATATAAACAGAACATGATGTTAGAATTCAATGAACGACTGGAATGGAATGGGTAATAACGGGAAAAGACTGATGATAACGGGCATAATACCAATTGCCAATTGAATACTAAAACTGTCACACCTATTACTTATTCAATTGGTTTTTCAGTGCTCAGTGAAGGTTGATAATCGCTTTCCGTTCGACAAACAGCTAAAGTGCTAAAATAACAGTAGTTAATTTAGCAAAGACAAGAACCGAAATACTAAAGGTTCATAAACGGTGATACTCGCGGTTTGTCGATTGAAAAGTGATTAATATAATCATTTTGAATAAATAAAAATCAATTCAATAAATAAACCATCATAACAAGAGCACGCACGAGTACAAACATACTTCATTTTGACTTAATTCTAGTTTGTAACAGATGTAAATACTGTCATAAAAAGAAACTATTCTGTAATATCATTTGTAAACTCTTATTGTCTCCCATTACATTTAATTATCTATAAAAATAATAATATTTTTTTTTTGTTGACTTAACATTTTCTAATTAGAAATAAAAAAATGTACGATAAGAACAAAATAAAAAGACGAATAATGGCATAAGATGAAATATAAGAAAAAAACAGTCTTCTAGACCAATAAATAAATAAGAAGAAAAAGAAATCGCTATTTTGTTATCATTCCAATTTGGATGTTTTTATACAATAATTGATAGAAGTGGATTAATATTATGATTATCAATTCATATCACGTTACACTGAAATATTGATTAACAAAAACAGATTACATTAACTGAGATATACAAAATTGTGAAATAATTTATTAATTTTACTACTCTTGGTTTGATAGACAAATTGGGTATATTGGATATCTAGTTGATTAAAAAGATTTATATATATATATATATATATATATATATATATATATATATATATATATATATATATATATATATATATATATATATATATATATATATATAAGAAAAAATAGATAACACAAAAAATATATATATGGAAGTATCGGCATTTCTTTCGAAATCACTAAAAATAACACGTTCGTATGATCAAATTACGAGATCATAAATTATTTTACATTGAGGCAGTAATGAGTATAATATTTTACTTATAAAAGCCATTTGGAATATAGCTCCGCGATTTTATGTAATTCAGAGGTAAGTAAACAAACAATCTTTTGGTACATATTTTGATATACACACAATAGCTAAAGTAATTCAAATTTCGAAATTCTTTTTGCAATAAGAAAATAATACATCTAGCTAATATTACCAACACTACTGAATATACGAGTATGACAACACTTACAATAGAAATTCACATAAAACTTCTCAAAATAAATTACTATGTAATTTGCAAAACTAGGACAGTATTGTTTGAACTAGTTTTATCTATCCATACATATTTGTGATTTGAATATTAACAATAACCAAAACGTCACCATATGGTATGAGAGTAAGATAAAAAACACTTAACAATAAGAAAGATACTCATGCAAACGCTTCGTTTCTTGATTATACAAATGTGTGGTTATGAACACACATACGAGCACTACATACATAATGGTAAAGAAATGTGCAGAACATGTCACTTGCCTTAAACTACTTTTTAGTATCTTTCGTTTATTTGATAGTATAGTTTCTTTTTATCAACTCTACTTATACAATTTGTCGTTGTCAAGTACATATTCACATACACAGAGCTTAAAATGAATTTTAATAAATTTTATGTAATGTTAACTCATAAAATTCATTTATTTCAGCGTTCATGTTCAAATTTTTAACGAACTAGAATTGATTGAAGTTCTATTTTTACATTACATTTTGTGAATATTTATTGATTATTAAAATATTCGGAGCCCAACGAACGTTCCTTAAATCGATTGACATTCTACATTTTAAAGGATTTGCAGCAATGTTTTATGGTCTTAGTGATATACATTATAACTGTTTTTTTATTGGAATGGTGCTACAGAATAAGCAGTAGTAGTACTAGAAAACGAATCGATCAAGGTATTAATTCTAGTTGTCAAATGATTACCTTTTGATAAATATTAAACTTTGAACCATCATGGATCTTAGTTTATTTTTGGGAACTACTTTGCTTATATAAATTCATAAACAATTTGTATAACGCATATCCAGCTTATAGTTTCTTCAAATTGTTTTTTGAGATTCCTTACAAACAATAAACAGGAATATAATGTTTTATGATCGTAGGGATCCTTCAAAAACAAAATTTTGAGAAACTATAAGCTAGGATTGCATTTTACAAATTGTCTATTAAAGTAAATATTTATATAGGTGATAATCTAACACGTGCAACTTACCGTTACTTCATTAAAATATACTTTTAAGTTTAAGACACAAATGAACTGAAAATTTAGTATGTTTTATTGTTTATTTCCTTGGCAGGTAACAGTTCTTAATTTAATTATTTGGCCTGTGAATTTTTGTAATTATTTTGTTTTTTTTATTCTAAGTCATCTAGTACCTTTTTTATATACCTAAATTCCCAATTGTTGACATATGTAGCTCAATGACTAGTCTCAGAGATTAAAACTATGTATTGTTATTTTTTTATTCTATTCTTTAGAACTATTGGTTTGGTCCTTTGCAGACGTCTTAATGGCAACGTTCTCTCCATCATTCGGGGTATTTTGATGTTCTCATGCTGTTGAAGGCATGAATCATGCTTCAGAATATGATGTTATTATGACTGCACTAATTTTCATTACGATTCCTATTCAAGGATCGACTGATGATCTTGATGATACCGGATATCACTCGGACTTTATTCGAAGAACAAAAGAGCGTGAAGGACGGGGAAAACAGTGATGTAACTTCATCGACGTATTCTACGTCTACCCATGAATCAATATATTTTCTATACTTAACGTTTCCCTCTTTGTTCTTCTTTTTGACATATTTTTTTTTTATTTCAACTTGGCATTTACAATCATACCTGGATATTTTACCGTATTCGTATAAGGATAATTATTGTCTGCATAAATCAAAAGATGTTACGAAACATTCGATATTTAGTTGATATTGTTTGTAAACGGCTTTATATGCATATGTATAAACTTGACTTTAAAACCATACAGAACAATTGTTTTGAAAAAATTCAATTTCGTAGCTACCGTTTAAGAAAATGTTTCAATTGTAGATTTATAGTAAGCTGTGAGATTATTGATTTATTTTCTAGTTAAGATGAATTAATGTTGCTTTAATTAACAATTAATTCACTATTAAAAAGGAGATACTCTTTTGTTTAAGGGAATCACTAAGTTCTAAGAAGAACTTTGTTACACTGATACATAATAGTACAAAGTTTAGATAAAAAAAAACCGAACTGGTAGATACAACGGTTACATTATACATATTTTTAAAATCATTCAAAATTTAACTAACATAAGAAAAAAACGAACAAATGGCACAGTGATTAAACCTACGGCAGTTGGAGCGGGAGATACCGGGTTCGAATTCCGATAAGAGATTTTTTACCAAATAATTACAATCTACGATGGGTGGTGTGAATGAACACATCTATGACCAAAATGTAAAATTCATGGACCGACCCATCTTCTATGTCAGTACTATAGGCTGTCATGGAGCTATGCAATATGCAGATGGTTCAACATTAATCGGACCTATTGCCGTACGTCCTCGATATGGCTGTAAAAACGTAAGGTACAACGTACATTAGCGTACCTCGAAAGAAATGGGAGTCCCTTGGGCCTCAAAACAGCTTGGAAAAATGTGCGCGTAATATAGTTGATGCTGAAAATGTTGATGCTGAAACGCATTTTATTTAAATTTAACGAGATGTTTTGGAATGGAAGAACTTTAATAACTCTATTACACATTTAGCATGAGTGGTATTTGACTCAAGATTGATAGTCAAACTGCATTAGAAGAAGTTGTCTGTCCATTTATCCCATGTACATATTTTGTAGTAAAACAATGATCTCACGGAATAAATATTGTTATAAAATTAAAAAACCTATTATACAGTTAAGTTGAAGAATTCCAACAGCATAAAACGTATTATTTTTGTCGTAAATATTTAAATCTAAAGTAAAGCATTCATCCAAAAAATCCCTTTAACCTTTTAACAAGTTCATATTAATTTATAGAAAAAATTCAAATCGGTGGGAAGTTATTTCATAAATTCAAAAAACTAAACTATAATTTAATGGTATACAAACTCGTATTTTAAATGGTAGAACGCTTAAGGCAACCACATGATTATGTATTAAAATAAGCATGATCCCTTAAATTTCAATTACAACTGAACTATTTCAGATGTTATAAGTTTTAATATTATCGTAGTATATACATAAAACAGTACATATGTATGTTAATCAAATATGTTTTTCATAAAAACTTGAACGAAAATCCTTTCACTATCAATTTCTTATCAAGATGGTAAAAAGGTTATCGTCAAACCAAAAATTTTATATACACTTTTTTGGCAGAATTCTTTGTATCCCAAAACATAAAACTATTTTAAAAAATAATTTTCTTTTGACATTCACGTCTTGATTTTACTTTTATGTTGTTGGGTTGAAATATTTAGTGATGGCGAGAGTTTACGTTATCAATTTTAAGTATTTTTTGTTTGCTTACATTTATTTACATATAAATGTACCTATTTACGAGCTACAATCTTCTATATAAGAAAATCAATTGTTATGTAAATATATCTCAGAAGATTCTTTCATTTTTGCAGTGTCATATTTCAAAATATACAATAACAATTTTACAAAATTTTAAGATATACATTATCACTAATAAACAGATTGATAATCTTCAACACGAAACTGGAATCTGGTTTAAATCAATTCTGAGATAATGGTGGCTTAATTTATTCATGGTTATACTGTTTACAATACAAGTATAGCTCAATTCTCTGCAGTTTAAATCAATTGCTCTTTATTTGTTATGAAGAATTGTTTTGTAGGTATTATTAATATTATTAGATTACTCAAAACAGTGTAGCTTTATTCAATATATGTAAATTATAAAAGAATATAATGACAATAATTTTTGCATTATGCATACTCGTATATTGAATTATGTATGTATCATTATACTATAATGACTGCGGCCGAATAGTGGAGTAAAAGCTAATAGTTTTACCCCAATTTTAACAGTGTATTATGTAAATTTAAACACTGTACTAAATAGCAAGCAAAAATGGCAAACGATTGCTTTTGGTGGTCATTTGAGATTTAAATGTTTAAAATTCGATAATGTGCGTTCTTGATAAAGTAATAGAATAAGCATTAATTTTATGTTTGACAATATTACTTAAATTTTATTATAATTTATGTATAGGGAATATTTTTAAATTAAACATGCGTATTTTAAATTAAAACCCCACACAGATTCTGATAGATATAAATTTAAACTGTTTGTCGAATTTTTATGTTAATTGTTAAATTATTTTTAGACTTAAGTATTGCTTTTCCAATTTAGAGTTCTATTCGATACAGATTTCCTATCCCGCCACTCTATTCCCAAACAATGTTGGAAGTAAGTATTAAGTTAAACATATTATACAGATAGTCTGTTCAAATTTTTGTCGTTTAAAAAAGTTATTAAATATTCGGGGTTAACTAAGTCAGTTAAAAATTCCGTTGATTCACCGCAGCCGGTGTATGTACTGCTAATGAAGACGGGTAAGTACTGCCTACCCAGTGGGAGCTGTTTGACGAACTTCATGATTTTTTAAAATCAAAACATGGACTGCAATACTCCATCCAATATGTATCATAAACTCTGATGATACGAATGATGTAGGTGTAGTATTTCCTATTAATGGACTTGTCCAGTGCGTGCCAATGGAATCCAATGGAAACGATGGTACGCCGCAAAAAACCAAGTAGAACCCAAGCTATAAATAGTGCACTAATTAGTCACTTATCAGCTAATATAGACGACGTGCGCAAAAGTGGTTAATAAAACATTTTTTGTTACATAGCTCATAATAATTGATCTATGATAAAGGTTTCCAGTTGAAGATTTTTCGGAACTGGAATGAAATTTATCAAAAAGACTGAATATAACTTTATTAAAATATTTTTTTATTTAAAAGCAATAAATAAATTATGATAGGTTACTAAATAAAACAATTGAAATTAAAAATAGTGTATTTTTTACTACTATAAGTTTATCACTTGAACTTTTGGTTTACCGATACACAAATGTTATGCATTATGCAGGAAGCAGACATGTCTTGGACATATCTCGTAACCTGCAACTTTAAAGTTTTGCAAAATATGGCTGGCCATCTAGTCTTAAGAATACTGGATGTTTGCTAGATTACTGCTCAGTTAAATTTAAGCCTTTGTAAAGCGTGATTGGGCTTACATTATGATTGGGCTTATCACACACGTATAGCCCGCAGCACTTTATAAAAAATTCCCTTCAGCAGGGATTGATGTTTTCCTATAGAGGCTACTATTTATTACGACTCTCTGGTTGTGCACGGAGCTCAAGTAACTAACAAACATATTTATTATTTTGCAGTTAGGCTCACACACGGATTTGAAAGGATTGAATAATCCATTTTCCTATTTATGTATTGATGTTTTTGATTTGGTGGACATTTAATTTAAATATGGCACCCGTCAATAGCTTCTATTGCTTTATTAAATGCAATAGAACTATCCTAAAAGAAAAAAATACACTAATGATTTTATTAAAATAAATATAAATAGCTGACATTGATTGTTTATAGATTGTAATACTTGCTTTATTCGTGAATTTGGGACGAATATTATCTACGGCTGAAATTGGAGGTAATTTTTGAACCATGTCGACGAAATCTTTTCAAAAATATTTAAATATTTATGAATTATGCCCTTATCATATTTTGTACTATCATAGCTTCGACACCACTCGATACCTTGTACCAATGAATATAAAATACACAACACAATCTCTGTGTTTCACCCATGAGTTTTTTGCACGATCAATTCCAAGATATTCTTCAATGATGCCGTTTTCACTTTGATGTTTTTAGTTTCATTAAAATTTCCTCACAAAATTAAAATAATTAATAAACTTAATTTTTTGAAAAATTTCAGATATTATGATAAAAATGTTCATACGTAGTTCTATAAAGAAAACCAGACACGTCATTCAAAGCATGCTGAGCAACTAAATAAATTACAATTAACAAACAAAATTACTGTCCACTATACTAACATCGACTATAATTTCAGAAAAAAATACGAATATGAATATCAAAAATCGAGAATTATTTACCCATTACTTAATGCATATTCATTAAATTATTCCCAACTATATATTGTTTGATAGGTGACTGGTTAAGGAACACGTGCGATTTTTTGTAGAATTTTTCTATGTCTAGGAATTGAGATATAGTCCATAGAAGTGAGGAACTATTCGCTGGCCCAACTATCGATGTATATTTTTTGATAGAAGACTGGTTTAGGAACCCGTGCGATTTTATGTAGAATTTTTCTATGTCTAGGAATTGAGATATAGTCCATAGAAGTGAGGAACTATTCGTTGGCCGTTCTTGCGAAAAAAAAATTAAATAAAAGTTTTTATGGAGTAGATATCCATTTCTCTACACGGTATTATATATTTGTAAAATATAATATGAGGAGTGACACACTTTGAGAGATTTCTTATTTTGACAACATTTCCTTTCATACATCAAATTCTTCCCAGTCGTCATTTGTCTTACAAAACGCAGTGTAGTGGTTTTCTTTGAAACCAAAGCGATCCTAAATAAAGAAGCCGCAATCATCGAAATTGAACTTAAAAAGTTTATACCCCATATTTACTAACACATCAATAAGTTGTGACGTCATTAAAAAATAATAAAATCGCTCTACAGTTCATATTTATTACTAAAAAATTGAACAGCGTACAGCAAAGAAAAAGTAAAAAAAATATTTTTTTTTTGTTTTTGTTTTTGCTGTCAAAAATTGTTCACAAAATGTTTATAGGTTATACCCGTCCGTAGACAATAATAAATTATTTATTATAATGAATCATTTATATTATAATTAATAATTAATATTGTTGGCCTGTGGATAAATATGTTAAATGTGAATGTGATTTGTGCAACTATATCTTTGGGTTTTAGAATTATTGTGAAAATATCACTACTGTTGAAGATCATGATCGTCTTCGTTATCTACAAACATTGATGTAGATCATCGTCCACTGTGTTTAATTCCAATTTAAATCAAACTATTTTTAGTTCCGTGTGGATTGATGGGTCTAAAATAATTCTGCTGCGGTGATTTAGTTTGTTGGTGTTACGGTATTTGTACTAATTCATGGAATTAGATTAGAATTTACTTGTTTGTTCCCAACATATTTATCGTTTTTGTTCTCTTTTAGTGTTTCACCAAATCAGCTTACCCATGCGATATACTGTGGTAAGACAACGCTAATATTCGTTCTTCTTGGCAACGATATAAATGACTAAAATATTGACTCTTGAATTGAGTCCCGTTGTCGGTTATACAAGTTTCCAGTTTACAATTATGTGAAGAATTTACTCATCTTCTCGATGTAAGTCGTTGACGTTAGACTTAGAGCAGTAGTGAACGTTCGAAACATTGAAAAGTAATACGACATACCACTTCCATTAGAAGTTCTCGAAAAAGGACATGAAACTAGCCAATAATATTGATGTTATTATCAAATTTTAGTTAGTATGACGCGACGGGCGATTATTGAAGTTTTACACTGAACTATGTTTTGTGCATCTATGCAACTTCCATAAAATAAGATTTCGGCATCGTGAGGGAATAATGTTCCTGTCACAAAATATAATTCAACCACACAAAATGATCGTTCTTCATCGGTTCTTCGACAGTTCATCATTGTCTAGACGATGAGACATGATACGATACCGACTGTTTAAAATCATTTATTAGCTTGTATGATATTGCAGTATGTCGAGGAAGTCATAGGTTTTGAATTTCCACTGTTGAATTCAATATACGGTGTAATGGAAATTTCGTTTTTCGGCCAAAAATGCTGTGTAGGAATTTCTGTTTGATCACCAATGTAAATGTTCTTTCGTAGATGTCTTTTGATGGGCTTGGAGGTGGGACTTTGAACAGTTATTTTAATTTCAGCCAATGTGAAGTTATTATTTCTATATAAACATGGAAGATCTCTGAAGAATTTTTATTCTCGTGCAAATGATTTCTTCATATATGTTTTGGAATCAAAATAAGTTTTAAAATCCACTGTCTTCTTATTACTTTTTCGGCCCAAAAATCTGTCATACGTATATATGTGCACATGGCAATAGCTGTAAACAGAATTCTAATAGCTGCATCTGTTTAACGAAATCTCATATAAATAATTCATATTCAACTGAAGTGGAAAGTTTACAAAGCTGTCATGGTAATTTAAATTAGAAAATGTTTGAATGAATTGATGAGTTTTTTTATATGAATTGAAAATAAATGTATGTTGACGAAGCTATAGGTACCGTTTTATTTTTAAACGGACAGTCATGCAAGTATTAAATTGTCGCTAAGAATTATTTTCAGCCAAAAAGTTGGTTTGACGTTTAAATGTGCTTTGACAATGTCTTAAAACAGAATTTAGACAACACAATAAATAAATATATATGTTGAAGAAAACTGTACATGAATGCTTCATATCCAACTGAGGTGAATCGTCCTCATAGTCATGATAATTCATTTAATGAAACAAAATTGAAACCATTGAATACTAATCTGTGAACGAAGCTAAAGAGTTACCGTTTTGTTGTTAAATGTTGTTTGTGTCTTAATAAATGTATTTTATTTAAAAAAAGCAATTCAAATACTTAAAATTGTTTTAAAAATTCACACTGTCAAAAATCGTAACGACTTTTATGATGCCATCTTGTATTGAGTTTAACAGCTTCATAATTGTCGTCGCCTCCGGGTCCTCGTTCGTTAGAACGGGTGGGTAAAGTGACCTAGGTGTGGGGCGGGTCACGCTAAATGACGGCAGATGGGCTGGTTTACGGTGTTACGCGACCCGTGCCAACAAACTACCAGGCTGGGGGCCCATTTAACAAAGCCCAGTCGCAAACGGAGCCCTCTGGATACCTGGCGACCTCCAGTTGTAAGTAGCCTTACCTGCGTAAGCGGATCTCTGCGCAGGTGGACCATATATTTCTCCGACACTCGTGGGAACAACATGGAATCCAATAAAAACAAAACCGAGACCGGCACTCTCCAAAGGCCGGAAAAAACCGAGACCGGCACTCTCCAAAGGCCGGAAACAAAAAGTGAGAGCTCAAACCGTAAAGGTGGGGCTCCCTCAAAGACACCAGGGGGAAGCAAGTTCAAGGCTTTTAAGCCAGGGACGAGCGGAACTCAGGGTAAGTTAAGGGCTGCTGAGGGAGGTTCGACTAACGTCAACCAATCGAAGCAGCGCTATAGAGATAGACGCGCGGCGTTTAGAGTTTTGGACAGGTGGGCTGCAACCCCTGAGGGGCAGCTTACGGCTGAACAAAAGCAATCCGTGAGATGGGCCAAGAAAACGGTCGAAAACTCAGAGAGGGACCATGTGTCAAAAAGACAGCGGTCCCAGGATGAGTTGGAGTTCGTGGACACAAAACGGCCCAAAATGCAGGCGGAGAAGGAAACTCCTCACAAGGTTTTGCCTCCTAACAAGGCTAGACCAAAATCCTTCAGGGATATTGTGAAGGACCGTTTGTTGGTGCTAGCCGTCATTGACAGGAGTCATGAAGATGGGAGCATCACCATGGGAAAATGGAGTTTGGTGTACAATGCACTAAACTCCGTTTTCCTAAGGATCCTGAGAGAAAATCCAGGACCCCCTCCATCCTGCAGAGATGCGGGCTGGCATCAAGGGCGCGTTAAACTTACAGCGTGCTCTGCTGCCAGATCAGTGGAGCTTTATAAAAAGGCGGTAGCGGAGGTGGGAGAGGTGTGGCAAGGCGCGAAGCTGGCGGCTGTAGGCAGGGAAGAGATTCCTAGCAGGCCAAGAGCACGCGTCTGGCTGCCAACCGAACCAGCTAGCCCAGAAGAGATTCTTGAGATAATCAGAATCAGCAACCCCGATCTTCCGACAGGAAACTGGAAGATCGTGAGGCAAGAATATGCAAGGGGGGGGGCTCCAGATTATCAACGATGATAATCAACACGGAGTCCCTGGCGCCGCTTGCCGCGACTAAGGGAGTAATCGACTTCGGTTTCGGGTCGATTACTCTCAAAGTATACAAAAAAGACGAGGCTGAAACACGAGAGGAAGGCAGCCCATCCACAACTGATGCAGTTGCACTTGGAGGAGAGACAGCCCAACCGATGGAGCTCTCCGAGGTGACCGCACTTGGAGAGGAGATGGGCAGCCGACTGTCCCTGGCGTCAGACGAAGAAAACCTGTCGGACCCAAGGGACGGAAGGACTGCAAACGTCGGGGAAACAAGTTCCATGGGGGGCGAGACGGGAGAAACCGGCGACTCCAATGGAAACAAAGGAAACTAGCCTGCGGTAGCGGGGAGTAAACAGGTAAGTAGGCTGAACGTGGTAAATTTATGCTAAATTTAATACAAATTAACCTACACCATTCAAAGGCGGCGTCGGCCGCCTTACTCCTCAGACTGACTAGATCAGAAGAGGACGTGGTCCTTATTCAAGAACCTTGGATAAACACCAACAGGATCTGTGGCCTTAAAATGAAGGGGTATAACTTATTATACTCAAGAAATTCGGGGAATATCAGATCCTGCATTCTTGGAAAAAATAATTTAAATATGTTCCTTCTTCCTCAATACAGCAATGGTGACGTAACTGCGGTCAGCCTAGAGGTTGATGGCAGTATATTTTGGCTGGTCTCAGCCTATTTGGACCGGGACAAACAGGTTCCGCCGGATAACCTGGGGGACCTGGTCCTCGAATCGTACAGGAAGAAGATTGGGGTGCTCCTTGGAGGTGATGTAAATGCGCACCACGCAATCTGGGGAAGCACTGATATCAACGAGAGAGGTGAGTTACTTTTTGATTACATTTTAAACAACAACCTCATGGTGTGTAATATTGGGCAAGAACCCACTTTTATTACTAAAAATCGGCAGGAGGTTCTGGACGTAACCTTCGCCTCAAAAAACCTGTACCCTTTGGTCAGGGAATGGAGAGTGGCGAAGGAACACTCCTTCTCTGACCATCGTTACATAACATTTAGTCTTAACGTTTCCCCTGCCACCCGGAAACCTTTCAGGAATCCCAGAAAGACAAACTGGAGCAAGTACGGGGAAACCCTTATAGGACTACTATTACCAGAGACCCCTGAACCACCAGCGACAGTGAAGGAACTGAACAGCATAGTGGAAACTTTCACAATTGCTTGCAATCGGTCCTTCAACGCTGCTTGCCCAATAGTTAAACCCAGGGGCAAGCAAAAACCGGCATGGTGGTCTAAGGAACTGGGGACCTACCGGAAGGCGTG
Source organism: Tipula lateralis (assembly GCA_963932295.1). Classification (NCBI taxonomy): domain Eukaryota; kingdom Metazoa; phylum Arthropoda; class Insecta; order Diptera; family Tipulidae; genus Tipula; species Tipula lateralis. The sequence goes on from OZ010738.1 coordinate 131,887,006, forward strand.
TAGGAAAGCATTTAATAGAGCCAAAAGTACGAGAGAGGCTCAGGACTGGGACTCCTACAAGGAGGACCTCAAGATATACAAAAAAGAATTAAGGAAGGCACAGAGGAAATCATGGAGACTCTTCTGTGACAAAATAGAAGAAGTCTCCGAGACCTCTCGTCTTAGGAAGATTTTGTCTACCAATCCTACCAGTCCCAGTTATTTAATTAAACCAGATGGATCCTGGACTGCTTCTAGTAAGGAATCCTTGGAACTTCTCATCGAAACCCACTTTCCGGGAAGCTTCGATGACTCGACAGGGACTGGTACTCATCAAGAAGCAAACGTAATGCGCATAGAAGATATCGTAACCAAAGAACGGATCCTATGGGCAATTGAAGGGTTCAAACCCTATAAATCGGCGGGCCCTGACCGTATTATTCCCGCGGAGCTTCAGAAAAACTCGAGGGTTATGCTCCCCTGGTTGGAGGTAATCTTCAAAGGGTGTTTAAAACTTGTCTGTACTCCGCGGGAGTGGATGGAGGTCAGAGTGATTTTTATTCCGAAAGCGGGTAAATGCTCGCAGGGCTACCCTAAAGACTTAAGACCAATAACTCTATCATCCTTTCTATTGAAAACCTTGGAAAGGCTGATAGATATCTACATACGCTCAAAAATAAGACCTAGTGACTGGGCTCAGACTCAGCACGCTTACTGTAAAGGGAAGTCTGTGGACACAGCTCTGCATGCCCTGGTAAGTACAATTGAGAAATCATTATTCTCGCAAGAGTTTTGTATGGTGGCGTTTCTTGACATTGAAGGCGCCTTTAACAATGTAAGGAAGGAGGCAATTCTGGAGGGATTGTCGCTACTAGGTGTGGATTACCCTATAAGTAGGTTAATCAATCATATGCTTGGGTGCAGGATGATTAACTCAGAGCTGGGGGAATCCACCATCAGGAGACGGGTGACTAGGGGAACCCCACAGGGAGGTGTTCTGTCTCCTCTGCTCTGGAACATAGCAATCAATGAGCTGCTATTAAAGCTGGAGAGAGAAGGGATCGGAGTGATTGCTTATGCAGATGATGTAGCGATAGCTGTCTCTGGGAAATACATAAGCACAGTGGCGGAGGTAATCCAAAATGCCCTCCTAATTATAACGAGGTGGGCCACCAAATGTGGACTGGAAATTAGCGCGTCTAAAACTGAATTGGTACTATTTACGAGGAAATATAAAATCCCTGTAGTAGATCCACCTCTCCTAAATGGTAACAGACTAGCTTTTACGGACAAGGCAAGATTTCTAGGCGTAATCTTGGACAGTAAGCTAAGCTGGAAGCCCAACATTCTGGAAAGAGTAAACAAGGCCAATATAGCTTTGTACTCGTGTAGGAACGCCATCGGAAAGAGATGGGGCCTGACGCCGGAGCTGGTACACTGGCTATACACTTCCGTAGTAAGACCTGTACTTATGTATGGGGTGAGCGTGTGGTGGCCAGCTCTTGATAAAATAACATACAGGAAAAGGATTGAGAAGGTGCAAAGAACGGCCTGCATGCTTATAAGCGGGGCACTGAGGACAACACCTACAAGTGCCTTAGAGGTCTTGTTTCACCTTCTCCCCGTGGACATTTATGGTAAGCAGATGGCGTCGATTACGGCCACTCGACTATCAGCCATATCTCAGTGGAAATGTCTTCAAATAGGACACTCGACGATAGTCAGATCGCTGAGGAAAGAACTGGCGAATATTGACTATGTTACACCGACTCTGTGCTTCGAGAAAAGGTTCAAAACCACCTGCCCTTCAAGGGAATCCTGGAGGAGCGGGTTGGCAGCTGAAACGGGAGCATTGCAGTTCTTTACGGATGGCTCCAAGCTAGACGGTAAAGTAGGAGCTGGAGTCTTCTGTGATAAACTAGAGGTAGATATAGCAGTTCGCCTCCCTGATCACTGCAGTGTGTACCAGGCAGAAGTGATAGCGATTGAAGAGGTCCTGAACTGGTTGAAACATAATGTGGTATCCTCGACTGATATCGCAATTTATGTGGACAGTCAGGCGGCAATCAAGTCGCTGGGTTCTGTTTCTCTAACTTCTAGAGTGGCGTTGGGTTGCCACTCGTCTCTTAATGAGATGAGTGAGCATTTCAACATCCAGGTAGTCTGGGTCCCCGGCCACTCAGACGTTATGGGAAACTGCAGGGCGGAAGAACTAGCGAGGCACGGTACAACTCTCCAACTGCTACCGGAAAGGGCGAAGTTGGGGAGACCCATTAACGCACTAAGGACTGTGCTTAAAAAAGAGGCGGAAGCCTCTGCGAACAATAGGTGGACGAACACCCTCTCATGTAGAGTGGCAAGACAAGTCTGGCCAAAGCTGAACTTGAAACGCTCAAAGGCACTTATCTCCCTGCGAAGACGTGAACTTAAAACGGTCGTGGGGATACTCACAGGACACTGCCTTCTTGGAGAACATGCGAGAAGGCTGGGTCTGGAAGTAAATGACTTTTGCAGAAGCTGTAGGGACGAGGAGGAGGAAGAGACGTTAGTCCACCTCCTATGCTCATGCCCGGCTTTGGCACACAAAAGACATGAATATCTGGGTATGTTTTTAATGGACTGCCTTTCCGATCTCGAGAACTGTAATGTGCGAGACTTATTACGCTACGTAAGCAGCTCTAACTGGTTCTCATAGGGGTAAAAGGGGAGTAAGATCCTGTGGTATCACAACGGACCGTTTCCGGTCTAAGTGTGCTGTAGCAGCCACTCAACCTAACCTAACCTAACCTATTGAGTTTAACAACTGCTGTCTTTTATAATGCCATCTTGTATCGAGTATAACAATTGAATGGAAATCAAAAAAAATTAAATAATTTTTGAAGTATTCACTTTCATTAACATGTATTTATATTTTAATTGTGCACTTCGTATTATCGCATTAACAATATGCTTTAAAATATCAATAAATACGATTTATGTTATTAAAGTTATAAAGTCTCAATTTTTTTTCGTTACTAAAATTGTTACAATTTTTACACTACTATTATCTTTTAACAGAAAATATTTGTGTGTCGTGTTTTCATTCTTCGTCTCATAAGTAAAAAACTATAACACGTGGGTACAAATAATGTATTGAGGGATTGTAGAGGAGATCATAGCGGATTAAAATTAAGTAAAAAAAAAATTTATTAGGGCATTTTTTTGAGAAAAACTCAAATTTATGAAAAAAAATATCATTTTTTTTTTTATTTTTTTAACTTTAAAACGCCATAGCTCTTAAATGGATACAGATGCGAGATAGCCAATGAGATCTTAAATATAGCCTATTTAGTTGTCCGTCAAATGACTTTGTTAGTTGCTGTCCGATAAAAATTTTGTAAGTTACAGCTTAATATCCGCTTGTACTTTTTTTCCGAACCAAATTTTTTAAACGCGCTGTATCTCAAAGAATATCAAAAATTGCCCCCCACCCCTGCCATACGATTTTTTTCATGAAATGAACCAAGGAATCAGCCCGTAACGGATCAGCATCCCAATCGGGGACACCCTGTATACGTATATAACTACTTAGTGTTATTTCCAAAGATTAACTTGATTTTTATTCCCTTTAGTTTGTAATATTATTTTGGAATGGTAGTAATACAATTTCGTGTAGCAGGACAAACAGAACATACAATTTATTTATGAAATGAAATGATCGAGACTAACAATAGTCGCTATCGGAAATCATCAGGTATTTATAGCACATTCCTGTAATATGTGCAAAAAAATACCAACTGATACATGATAACATGAAGTTAAATGTTTTTAAAATTTAAGTGAATCAGGTTTTGCCTGCCTCTAAACATAAAACGTTTAAAACCAGGGTGTTAGTCACGCAAAGAATTAACCACAGACAGCTTTTTAAGTTTCACATACGGATCATATAATCTTATCTTGTATTTAAAGATATTATATACATATGTATATATTTGCCAACCCGACAGCATTTTCATATACTTACAATATGACAATCTTATACTCTATTAATTTGTTTATAGAAAGATTATTTAAATAAGTAAATAATTTAGTATATATTTTCATAACCTGTTCATTCATTCCATTTCATTATGCAACATGCATTCTATCCTTATGTTCGTTTTTATTTTTTGGAATAAACATTCCCACAATATAATAACACAGTATGATAGCTAGTTAAAATTGTATGCAATTTAGAAACTTACTTGTCAATATATAATTTCTATTGCATACCCCTATTATTTATTCAATTTAAATAAACTTTCTCTTCAATATTCACACAACTTTACAGTAAAACCTTAATAGTATTACAAAACTATAGTCTGTAAACCAAAACGAAACTATAGTTTAATTTTCATGTTAGAGTTTAGAATATGAAGGTTTCACTGTATGTCTTGATACACACAAATACAATTTATTACAGACATAATATGAAATAATCCAATACAGAAGAATAATCGAGATGAGAAATATTTACTTTTGGATTAACATGACGATCGAGCAGTGCTACCGTTTACAAAATTTTTAGATAAGTATTTTTTACGAAGAAAATACAAAGTTTAATTGACTTCAGGATAATTTATAGGGGATTGTGTGCTGGGGAATATGTCCCTTCAAATCCACTAATATTTTATTTTGTATTTTTAGCGGGTGTAAATGAACTTAAACATATTCAACGAACTTTTTATAATTTTATTTATCCAAATTATAATAATATATTTATAAAATTTTATTAATTTAAAATCTACAATTTTAGCAGATGTTTCTGGTAAAAGGAGATTTATCCTTACTCTTCTAGATCTGCATATATACTGAATAATTTGAATTCGAAAATTTTTTTTTTATATAAAACAAAAATTTGTTTTTATATAAAACAAAAATTTTCCGGAAATACTAATTAAAAATGTGCTGAAATTTTATTTTTTCTTCCGCCGACTGTGTTGCCTAAGCTACCCGTAATTCTTTTTAAGCTACGCTCACGCATCGCCACAAATTAATTAAGTTCCATTTATTCAATTTCCACTGTGTTTGGTGAAGAAACTAATCCAGTAACATTGTTGTCGAAACTGTGAAATTTTTTAAATCAATTCGGTTAAAAATTTGTTTGAACAATTCGATGTAATAATTAAACACTCCTTAATTATTCTGCATTGCCTCCAAAATCAATATCATCGTCTTCTAAGAAAATATATCGTTTCTTAAAATATTGTTGAAACTCGAATTTCTAACATCTGATTTTATCATTTAAAATAATTTTCATGCAGTAATAACAAATGTAACCGATTGAAATCCCTTATTGATATCGTACATTAAAACGCAACCTGATAACTCTGAAGTTTTAAAAACCTCCAACAGAATTAGGAAGGAGAAGTATTTGATTAAAATCAACCGGCTTAAAACCAGAAGAATTAAAAATTCAAAACAATTCTGTTGGTGAAAACATTTTCTTCCGGAGAATATAGATATCTTGCATTTGACCCAAAATGATATTTTTCAGGAAATCAAGTGATCAATTTCCTGTCGAAGTTATATAAATGATAATGACTACTGACCTCCTGTCGAAGTTGTATCAATGACACCAAATTGATACACCAAGTGAATATGAAACTGATATTGATTAAACAGTATTTTTAAGTTAACAAATTCAGTAATTTGTTCATATTGTAATTTCAATAAAAATGAAAATAATAGTGAAATCTGTATGAAAAAACTAAAAAGAAACTATTTTACTTCTTAAATAAATTAACAGCTTGAGGCATAAAAAGTAGTTTATGAAAATACTAACAGAATTTCGAAATTTGTATGGTCCAATCTACTTTAAAAAAACTACTGTAGATGAAAAATTAAGATTATAAAATTTTGCGGCAACTTACAAATATTTACGAAATTTTTTGGAATAAAAATTACCCGCGGGTAGGTCAATATATAAACGGTCACCCATATATTTTATACCATAAACACTAAATATATTTATCTCCTTCCAACCGTAATGTAGGTGATTATTTCGCAAATATAATTCTAATTAGGTCATTATTGAGTAGCGACTAATCGATTCGTATTGCTAACCATTTCCCCCATGGTGGAAAGTATATAAATATTACTGTAGTAATTTTTATATACTATTTGTAATTTATATATACTAAATTGGAGTGGTATATAAAAATTACAAATCCAGTTTAATAAGTCGAGATTCTGGACATGAGATTATTTTTGATGAGTATGATATAAATTTCGATGCTGATAACTAGATTATTATACATGGTACATAAAATTAATAATACCGACGCTATTGTATTTTGGCGTAGCGTATCTAATATCAATAATAGTTGAGCAATCGTACAAAAAACATGATTCATGGCAAATTTTTGATCAACGTCAAACAAAACTATCCAGTTATTGTAGAACAGTGTTTTACTGGATTTTTACAAAGATTTTTTCAAAAGATGATAACTGTTACGATCAAACGATAATTTAGATAATATACGGTATAACCTTGACGATTTTCTTCGACTTTCTCCTACAGAAACGTTTCTAATTTTTGATCAATTACTCTAACAGCATTTTTTTTTTTTTTTTACGTTTTGTTTTAGTTGGGTGCAGGGCGGACTTTTAGACTGACATAGCTCCTTGTAACTGTCAGAGCTCCTGCACCAAACGCGCGATCCTTCCAGTAAAGGTTGATAGCTGCCTTAAACTTGTGTATTTTGTACTTCAACGGAAATTGAAAACCAGTCAACGAATTCCACTTCTTAGATGTTCGATAAATAAATTCGCGCTTTGCATCTTCAGTTCGAGGTTTCGGCAGCTTCACCGTAAACCTATGCGCATTAACCGTTCCTCGTGTTACCCGTCCTGGCGTAACAAATGGTGGTATTTTCTCCTTTAATTCTGCAGAACATTTACCATTTATTGGCATTTTATGACATATTGGCATTTTATTGCGTTGGGTTGGCTACATTATGTCGCAATACACTATATATTTTACAAAATCATTTTACTCTCATACTAAATTTCGTATTTAAAAATCTCGCATTACAAAGTCTTGCATTACAATCTAAATCTTGCATTACAATCTGCAATAACAATTCCCTGTACAATTATGTAATGCGCGCGCGGTTACATAAATGTTACAGAAATTGTTATGCGAGATGAAACGTATGAAAAACAGCAACATATTGAAAGATTTGGGAAATGAAAGAATTTTAGCATAGGCGCAAAAACGCAGTGTTGAAAAAATACCACTAAACAAAAAAATATACAAAATATAAAAATATAAAAAGAATTATCATGAAAACAGAATTTTATTATATTTTATTGGGATAATTTGATTAATAAATTATATTTTGAAATGCGTGAATTGATAATGTGGGATTTCGTATCGCTTCCCAATAAAATCTTTTTTATTTGTAATAATAATTGAAAATCTTCAATCTGATATGATGTGGTACTCTATCATGACATGCTAATCTACATTTAGTTGAGTACCCACATTTCATAAATTTTGATGGAATGATTCGTCCTGCTGAATCTTTCTATTGGTCACCAAAGTTTCTATCGTTTAAATAATATCCTTTTGTGATTTTTTTTAATTTTTTTGTCAGTTTTCGTATTTTAACAATATTTTGTTTCGACGAACTCGATGAATCGACAACCGAATCCGAAGATGAAGACGTATCTGGTTGATAATCGGAGTTGGTGCCATAAAATACAAATAGGTCCTGACATTGAAATAATAGTTTGATTATTTTTAAGTCACTCTTATTAAGTAGAATAGTGCTTACCTGAATGTTTTTCTGTCAGAACTAACTCCAAATCATTTAAAGATATATGCTTTTGAATTAATGTATTTTTAAACAATTATATTTTGAATAATTATTTGGTAATTTCTAGATAATTAAATCTAAATTTTCTTGTGAAAAAAATAAAACAAGTTTTATCCAAGAAATAAAATGCTAACATACTATTTTAACGATACCTTCTAAATACGATTAATTTTATTATTTATTTCAACTCCCATCCGCACAACTAACCTAATTAAAACATAAGTACAGAACTCTGAAAATAATTTTTTTTTTTTAACTTATGGCTCAGGTATCTGAAACAATTTAATTAATATGGTATGATAGTTTAAGCCATCCATTACGATAATGTTACCATAAGTCTGTAACATGCTTATCATAGAATCAAAATAGACTAGGCCGACAATCTTCAGCAGAACCATTTTCCTGTTCCATAATTAGTACAATAATATAATTTGTTAGTTATAATCATTTTCACATTAACATTGGTTATTATTTTTATTTGGATAGGAAGGACATTTCTAATTCCATCATATGTATTTGTGTTATCTCAACAGTTGAAACTGGAGTATTTAGGTTGATTATCCTGGGATCCTACAGGCACGTATGCACGATACACAGGCAATGAAGCAGGCAGGAATGCCACATACATACAAAAAATATGGCGCAGAAGCACCCCAAAAGTGGAGGAAATCGACAACCCTTGGAGCGAACCCTATTCAAGCAAACCAAACACGACCCAAACTCAACATTCAACCAAACCATACATCTATTAGTAGTAAGCAAACTCTAACACGAGAACCCAATCGTAAGCATCCAAAATACAAACTCATTCAGAGCAACCTCAACAACGGGACGCCAACCTACACAAAAATAAAAAGTGCAGACCTATCTCAACTGACATCCAACAACCCGAAATCCATCCAAACACCCCACATTTCGGCTAAGCCTCCAGCTTTCAACAAATCACACTCGCGTCCAAAACCCTACATGCCAGCAGAGGCTCACAACCGCCACCGCAATTAGATCAACCCTAATGCCCGTCCCAATCAAATCCAGCCTCGAAGCCCCTTCCCTCCAACCACAGCAGTACCATGAGTCAAAGAACAAATCACCAGCATGCAGCTACAAATACCTACAAAAACCCCAGCCCACTCCAGAATCGAGCGACATCCTCCAACAATTCAGCCAAAACAACAAAACCTCCCACCACTCTGCAAAACTGAATGTCTCCAAACCACCACTGCAAAACTGCTACAATCCCGCCGACACCCAAACATTTAAACAGTTCCAAATCCTCGCCACTAAAATCAAATCCTCGCCCGACCCGTCACAATCTTACAGACTAAAGCAACCCTCGACCACAATCCCAAAATGTACCTCTGATAATAAAAGATACATACCCGTGTTCTGCACCAAATCTAAACACTCCTGTCCTACAAATTCCCTGAGGATGAGTACACCTTACTTATTAACTATGTGTCACACACACGCACCCTTTCGAATTGAGATAGAGAAAACAAATTTCCAGAAATTTAAATATCCCACCAACAACTGAAAGAACAATTTTTACGCAAGAAAAAAATATTCGCTAAAGCGGGAACCTAAATCATGCTAAAACATGGAACCTCAAAAAGAACGAACATTTTTGCTAATTTTAAAATCGAGACAATGGAATTATTGTTGATAGATTGGATAAAAGGCGTAATCCAAAAAAAATATTACATTTAGTACGTCGATCGTCCAAACCAAAGCTAAGAGTATTTTCGGGACTCTTGCCAAACTAAGCAATGAAGAAACAAATACCCTCCAACACAGTCGGGGTCGGTTCCAAAATTTTAAAAGTCGGAACGAATTCCTAAATATCAAAATTTCAGGTGAGTCAGCTAGCGCAAACACAGCTGCAGCAAACGCCACTCTGCAAACAATTAAAAACATCGATGCAGATGGGCATTCAAACCATCAACTATTTAACGACGAAACAGCTTCCTAGTACTTGAAAATAACGCCCTCGCGAACATATTTGGCCACAGCAGAAAAACATGCTCCCGGCCTTAAATCAGCAAAAGACCGTTTGACGCTTCTTCTTGGTGGTAATGCCGTCGACGACTTAAACTTAAATCCTTTGCCGACTTACCATTCGGAGAACCCGAGAGCTTTAAAAGGTATCACCACAACAAGTTTACTGGTTGTTTGAAGAAGTCTTGGGTTACCACCCAAGACTTTACAGTCTCTTTACTGATTTGAAATGTTCATTGAAATTGACCGAAGAAAACGAGGTCACTGTAAAAGATTAATTGAAAAACTACACGAAATGATATGCAGTTTTCAATATAAGCAAGTCTTACGATGAAGTCAGCAGTACTACTATGTCTGGATCGTGGAAAAAGCTGTGGTCGAATAAGTCCACCAGTTCTATAGAAGATGTAGCTGAAGTACAAACTCAAATCGTCAATATGGCCAAAAATATTGGTTTCATAGATGTTGATTTGTCTGACGTAGAAAATTTATTAACCTAGCAATTTATACAGAACCTACATATTGTTTTATTATTCATTTGAATACTTTTTCGACTTACGTTGTTTTAAGTAACGTTGCATTTAATGACAATCTACGACGTAAGTCAAGGATCGCCTGTACATATGTATATATAACACCTGCACAAAATATAAAATAAAAATAAACAAAAAATTCTCTAATAAACATATGAAACAGAATTTTGATGGACGAAACGAAGATTTTGTTATATACATAAAATGAATACCTAGGACATGGAAATGTAGACAGTCGTGTGTAAATTTTCGTTTTCCACAAACAAATAATGATGTATATACCATACAATTCAAAAATTTATAAAAATAATATGTAATTCGCCAACTACATTGAATATAATAACATTTTCCTACACAACGATCGCACAATGGCAGTGATCGCGTTAAAATTTAAATATACAAAATCCCTACTACTATATGTTTTGAAACATATATAAACCAAAATATGAAAAAAACATCTAGAGGAAAGGGGAAATAAGAGAATTGTATGAAGAGTAAGAGTGATGTGCTAGTCAAACGAAAGAAGACGAAACATACGAAGCATGCGATCGCTTTCAATGGAATATTGTGGTGTGCGTGTGATTTGAAAATGATGTATATAAGCAAAACCCCCTTTCATATAAGATGGACTTCTCATTCAATAAAACTAAGAGTAGTACTTACAATGTAACTATAAAAAATGAGACACCACGAATAACCTGTTCATCTATTTATACTTTATATTTATTTATTAGATTTATAAAATTATTTTTGAAATTATGAGTAGAAATGAAACATGTGCAATAAAGAAAATATTTAATTACACATATGCCGAAAAATTTGTAGTAGTAAAGTGTAAAGTATAAAAAGCTTTCTCCTGAAAAATAACGTTTTTGACTTATTGTTTTATTGCAATGTGCGATATGTATATATATATATATATATATATATATATATATATATATATATATATATATATATATATATATATATATATATATATATATATATATATATATATATATATATATCCACTTAAATTTCAAGTTACGTTCAGTCTGTTATTTTGTTTAGAAGCCTAAAGATCCATATCGTTTTAAATCGCAGTTAAAAAAAATATTGGTATGGAATCGGTAATTTAAATACAACCGTGTTACTTTTTTGTACTTGACTGAAAAATCACAAACCGGCGATTGTTAATGAACCACGTGATTTACATGTAAACAATATGTTTATGTTTTGAAGTAAACACAGCAACATCGCTCGAAGTAGTTCGGAAGGTGAATACCAATTTCAAATGTAATACACGACAAAGCACAGTTTCACTGGCGAACAATTTCAATGTGTATGTTCGTAGCATACTTAAAAATGAACTACGATTAAAGCCCTATAATAATTAAGTGCAATGGTGTTTAGTTACAATATGGTAGGCTTACGATTTTGGAATTTTCTGACAATAACAATTTTACGGTCCCGCAATATTTAAACAACAAAACGATTGTGTTTGATAAGAGTTTGACCAGCGAATTATGCCACGAAAAAAAGCTCCAGTATTAGTGATGGTTTGTGTTGCGGTAACTGCGACAGAACACTCACCACTCGTAAACCAACATTTCGGTCGAAACCATTGGATGTTTCAATAAGACTCGACACCATCAAATAAACCTGCTAAATTCAACGTTTTTAGAAGAATAATCTTCTTTTGTTCGCAACATCCAGGATTTAGTGAATTTTTCTGCAGGCCAAGTATTAACTAAAATATAACGTCTTAAATATTATTATTAACCGAGCATATTACTCTTGGATAGAATCGAATTGAACAATATCATATTTTTGGTTAAATTTGAAAAGATTTTACGGTCTACAATTTTGAAATAAAAATTGACAAAGACAGTATTTTTAATTACAGAAATACAAATAAACTTGAAAATCACATAAAAATATCAAAAACAATGGGTTTTTGTATTAGTTTTTAAAATCTATTTTTTAACTTATAGTTCGAGCGCGCGCCATACTCAAGTTTTGCAAATCATGGTTTGACTGTATATGTCCATATGTATTGAGACGTTTCGTAACAAACGGGAATACGCATAAATCTAAAAATTAAACTGTTGGGGATTCTCAGGAAAAAATTTTGGTATTTTCATAAAAATCTGGCATGTAATAATGGTTAATTAAATCTCGAAAGTAATGTGAAAAAATAACTAGAGTCCGCTACTGTTTAAAACAACCGCCAAGTATTTAAAGTATAAGAATTCTAGAACAGATACGATATTTAGAAGGACAACTATTTGTCTTACCAGAAAAGAGTTTTCATGATCAAAAAATTATTATGTTTTATGAAAAAAAATTCTTCAAAATTGTCTCGAAATGTTAATAATAGTTTTAGTTACATAAATACATTTTGTGGTTGGAACTTTTAAACCACTATTATTTGTATTTTCAAATTACATGCTGCAGCTTTAGTTGAACTTTTCCAGGTCATAAAATGTTTGCAATTCAAACATTTTTTTTCTTTAAACATGAGTGTACCCGAAAAAATATTCCATCGTTGATTGTTTGCTCTCGATTTAATTGGAATATTCTTTCGTCAGGTTCGAGATTGTTTAGTTCGATTTTTCAAAATCAAAATTGTTGTATTCACAGTAATTACTTTGTTACTCTTCTCCTCTTTGTGAAGCGAAATGTGCTGCCAGATTAGTATTTGTTTTATCTTACAAGATTAACAAAAAAAATCTTATTTTGGACCAAAAAATCTTTTTTCACATTGAGTAAGTATGTGTGTGTCGCTCTCGTGACAGAGAAGGTAGCGTACTTGCTCTGTCATTCGGGTGTCTCGGGTTCGGTTTTCCAGGGTGGTGACGATTTATCAATCACGATTATGTGTTTATAATCTGTATGTGTATGTGGGTTGAACCGTGGGCCTCTAGTGGCATTGAGTCCTGGAATTATTTCCGCCTTCTTTAATTATTTTTATTATATAAGTAACTATGTACTTAGTAAATTTCAAATTATTCTTATATATAAACTTATCACACTAAAATGTGCTTTTATACCTTTTTTGTTGAATTTCATAAGCATACTCTTATTAGGTTCAAAAGAAATAACTTATAATAACTATAAGGGAAATCGCGTCAATATTATGTGCCAACATGATATAATACCGGAGAAGATTAAAAGATGGCACTTGTAGTGGAATGAAATGTTTTATTTTTTTAACTGCAGTTTTTTATATTCAACGAATTATTAACGAAACCAAAATTTAAAATTTAAAAAAAATTATTTTATAATTTATTGAAGTAAATGGGCTTGTTATATTTATAAATAATAATAAATAAATTAAACAAAATTTGTTGTTTTTATATTATATCATTTCAATAAAAAAACTACTTCGCGTGCCATCTATTGTTCTCGTTAAAACGTATTGGTATGCCATGTAGAAATCTTCTCCGTAACTTATATTTAACGAAATCATGCTGTCGTTAGCATTTACTATGAAAATTGACACGATTTCCCTGATAGTATTATAAGTTATTTGGTTTTTATACATTCCTTGGTTAACAAGATTGCACTTAAAGTAGATAGATACAAGCAGTTTCTAATATTTGTTTTATTTAAATTTATTTGAGAGAAAACTCGTTCCACGTCCGCTGTGGCCACAGGAATCGTTAAGATCGCCATTATAAATTGCTCTGAAGTTCGAAAAACATAAACTGACATCGCAGCGTTTTTATTCAAGTAGTTTGTACCAAAAGAAGTCGACATCCACTTTCTCGTCCAGTCCCAATTCTATAAAATTTAATTCATCGTCGACATTGTAAGGGAAGAAAAAAATTAATTTTAAGCAACTAATATTTCTTGTATAAATTATGTTTATTGGCGAAAGATTCTCCAAAGCTTCTATTAGTTTGTCTCCAAAATCAAATTTTTTTAAAAAATGATTATACAGCTCGACATACAATTTTTGGCAAATCAAGTGAAATTCAGTCTCTTGGTTTGTTCGGCAATACGTAGAAAAGGCTTGTGAATTACTTACATGAGCTCCTAAATACATATCCTGCAATCTCGGTGTTATTCAAATTGATGATATTTAGACATTCACTGATTATAAAATAATTAAATATTTTGGAATAGATACGTGCTATTTCGCTGTAATATAAATGAAACTGTGGAGATTCGCTTTGAAATAAGCGATTAAGCTGTTTATATCACCCAAAATAAACCTTAAAAATTTAAATATAATTCTTATGTTGGATTCTGGAGACAATCATTAATTCGCTGCACAGAATCATATTTATTCACATCTTTATAGACAAAAAAAGGCGAAGTACTTCGAATCTGTACAAAATTTGGATTACCATGGCTTCAAGAGACAGCCATCGTGTTTGCGATCGATGCAATGTTTGCTTCAGCTGGTAATCTAGTAAAAACGGAAGTGAAGAATACAGATCTACAAACAGATCTTGCGCAAAGTGCAAATGGTACTTATATGTAATAATATCAGAACAATTGTCTTTTAATAAAGTGGCAACAGAATGATTAGCCTTAATTTTTACATTTGCGCCGTCAGCCACGAAACCAACCAACTTTTTTTTAAATTTTGATTAGTGCCAGAAGGAAATCAGGTATTTTTCCACCTGACTGGCTTAGTAATAGTTGATAAATTTCTTCTATTACCCGTTAAGCAAATGTTTCTGGATTTGCTGCATATTTTTGCAATAATACTTTCAACGTTATAAATATATTAAAAGTTAATAAAACAAAGAAAACATTAACTGAAGTGAAGCACAAAAATTTCCCAGTTATAAAAATCTTTTTAATTTAAAGAATATCTTTTTATCTTTTTCATTGATGAAAAATCTTACAAAAAAGATAAATCTTACAATCTGGCAGCACAAAAAGAAGTAGGCTGTCTATTGGTGAATTCCGTAGATGAGAATAAAACATTTATTAATATTAAGAACATACATTTAAAAAATTAATGATATGAGTGAATTATTAAAACAGGCTTGATAAATTTATAAATAATTTATAGTTTAAAAATAATTCAGTAGCACGTTTAAAATAAACCATTACATAATAGTGTATACAAGGTATTAGAAAACCACGTTACTGATAATTTCCCTTAAGTATAGAATCATCATATAATAAATGTTCGTGTAGCCTTGTCTTTCAGAAATTACTTTTTTGCTGAAAGCGTAACTCGTCCTCCATCACCGAGAAAGTAGATATTTAAATTTTCTTCTGCAGTCCATTATAATTCGTCGCATGGATTGTTTGTTTCTTTAACAAAATGTTTAATACTATCACTTTTACCGACCATCAATTTATTTAATATACATACTTGCAGTATTATTTTTGAAAGTAAATGTTTGGGTTACCTTTTTTGTCTGTGGGGATAGTAATAAATCATCAGTAGGAATTTCTAATTTTTAAGTATTTCTAATAAAAGGCACTGAGATTTATTTACTGAATTATTTGATGCTGGTTTATATCTTTAAATGGATTCAAATATGTCCTCCGATTATTTTTGTTTTTATTTGTAGGTCAATCTCTTCTTCACATTCATAATGTTTCTGTAGAAAAATATTTTCATCACTTTCATAAACTTCAAATTGTCATTTAAATTAATAATTTTATTACCAGACATATTATCTGTTTCATTACCAATGTGATTGGTAAGTTTAGTTTTAAATGCGCTTGTATTTAAATCCTAAGTGATCGGCACATCAAAATACTTTTTATTTATCAGAATTGAATGGAGCGATTTGTTTCCAAAACTTTACATCCATATATTGCGCCAATGCCCAATTGTCTTTTGGAAGTAAAAGTTTTGGTATCCCATATGACTATTTAGTAAAATAATTGAAATATGCACATATTCCATTGTAAGAATATTTAATTTAAACAAATCATTTTCTTTCTATCACACGAGATTACAAAAACAACTATTTATACGAAACAAGAACAAACACTATTCCGCATGACTGACGAACAGACGACGAAAAAAAGTGTTAGTGTTTTGAGGAGTACGCATTATAAACTGTACTATTTTGTTCGGATATGCAATGATAAATGATGTGTTTGTATGTGTGAGAAAATACATTCCTAAACACGTATAACAACATCGAACTAAAAATGTTGTAAACCGAATAAGCTGATATAATTTGAACTAGTGTTGATGAATTGTAAAAAATAAAAAAATTGTTAGGCTACTCAATTTTTTTTGTATAAATGAATCCAGCTTAGTCTATCAAAAACCTCTCATACAATTAGTGTTGAAACTCTTCATTAAAACATGCGTAGGATGAAACAACACATTTAAATTGTTGATTGTTTTTTGGTTTTCTTCCTCAAAAGTAATGTAAAATACATATGATGTTCATCGTAATTTTGGTGTTAGGTTAGGTTAGGTTAGGTTGAGTAGCTGCTACAGCACACACTTAGACCGGCAACGGTCCGTTGTGATACCACAGGATCTTACTCCCCTTTTACCCCTATGAGAACCAGTTAGAGCTGCTTACGTATCGTAATAAGTCTGGCACATTACAGTTTTCGAGATCGGAAAGGAAGTCCATTAAAAACTTACCCAAATATTCATGTCTTTTGTGTGCCAAAGCCGGGCATGAGCATAGGAGGTGGACTAACGTCTCTTCCTCCTCCTCCTCGTCCCTACAGCTTCTGCAAAAGTCATTTACTTCCAGACCCAGCCTTCTCGCATGTTCTCCAAGAAGGCAGTGTCCTGTGAGTATCCCCACGATCGTTTTAAGTTCACGTCTTCCTACGGAGATAAGTGTCTTTGAGCGTTTCAAGTTCAGCTTTGGCCAGACTTGTCTTGCCACTCTACATGAGAGGGTGTTCGGCCTATTGTTCGCAGAGGCTTCCGCCTCCTTTTTAAGCACAGTCCTTAGTGCGTTAATGGGTCTCCCCAACTTCGCCCTTTCCGGTAGCAGTTGGAGAGTTGTACCGTGCCTCGCTAGTTCGTCCGCTCTGCAGTTTCCCATAACGTCTGAGTGGCAGGGGACCCAGACTACCTGGATGTTGAAATGCTCACTCATCTCATTTAGAGACGAGCGGCAACCCAACGCCACTCTAGACGTTAGAGAAACAGAAACCAGCGATTTGTTTGCCGCCTGACTGTCCACATAAATTGCGATATCAGTCGAGGATACCACATTATGTTTCAACCAGTTCAGGACCTTATCAATCGCTATCACCTCTGCCTCGTACACACTGCAGTGATCAGGGAGGCGAACTGCTATATCTACCTCTAGTTTATCACAGAAGACTCCAGCTCCTACTTTACCGTGTAGCTTGGAGCCATCCGTAAAGAACTGCAATGCTTCCGTTTCAGCTGCCAACCCGCTCCTCCAGGATTCCCTAGAGGGGCAAGTGATTCCGAACCTTTTCTCGAAGCACAGAGTCGGTGTAACATAGTCTAGATTCGCCAGTTCTTTCCTCAGCGATCTGACTATCGTCGAGTGTCCTATTTGAAGACATTTTCACTGAGATATGGCTGATACTCGAGTGGCCGTAATCGCCGCCATCTGCTTACCATAAATGTACAAGGGGAGAAGGTGAAACAAGGCCTCTAGGGCACTTGTAGGAGTTGTTCTCAGCCCCGCTTATAAGCATGCAGGCCGTTCTTTGCACCTTCTCAATCCTTTTCCTGTATGTTACTTTATCAAGAGCTGGCCACCACACGCTCACCCCATACATAAGTACAGGTCTTACTACGGAAGTGTATAGCCAGTGTACCAGCTCCGGCGTCAGGCCCATCTCTTTTCGATTTGGATTACCTCCGCCACTGTGCTTATGTATTTCCCAGAGACAGCTATCGCTACATCATCTGCATAAGCAATCACTCCGATCCCTTCTTTCTCCAGCTTTAATAGCAGCTCATTGATTGCTATGTTCCAGGGGAGAGGAGACAGAACACCTCCCTGTGGGGATCCCCTAGTCACCCGTCTCCTAATGGTGGATTCCCCCAGCTCTGAGTTAATCATCCTGCACCCAAGCATATGATTGATTAACCTACTTATAGGGTAATCCACCCCTAGTAGCGACAATCCCTCCAGAATTGCCTCCTTCTTTACATTGTTAAAGGCGCCCTCAATGTCAAGAAACGCCACTATACAAAACTCTTGCGAGAATAATGATTTCTCAATTGTACTTACCAGGGCATGCAGAGCTATGTCCACAGATTTGCCTTTACAGTAAGCGTGTTGAGTCTGAGCCCAGTCACTAGGTCTTATTTTTGAGCGTATGTAGATATCCATTAGTCTTTCCAAGGTTTTCAATAGAAAGGATGATAGAGTTATGGGTCTTTTGTGCTACCATATGTAGCTTAGTTCATTTTCTTACTTAAAATTACTTTTTCATGGTGTTGCTATTATTTATTTATTTAAAAACAATAACTGTGTGAACTGCACATCTCATTTTGAGCTTATAAACGTATCTGTAATGAGGATGTGCAGTTTATCGATTTCAAAATGCAGTTATAAAAATGACCCGACTAAAGAAATTGTAGCTAAAAACTTTTAAGCTCAATTGTCTGCAAAAATTAACAATTGAAGGTTTCTTTGGTCGTTCACTCTTTTTTATACTTTTTCAATAAACACTATATCAATAATTAATTAAAAGCGTAATCTTACGTACCTTTCGTTTAACCCACAACATAACTCCAATTAAGACAAATTTCTTCAAATCTCAGAGTTTTTTCTATATAGCCACAAGTATTTTTCAAATGTGTGCATACACTTATATTAAATGGTACGTGTTATTAAAATAAATCGGGTTGGGCTTCTCTGGAATAGATCAGAATTCATATAAAAATCTCAAAAAAACATCCAGATAAGACGAATTTTCTCAAGTTTTCTCTATATATTGTTACTAGTGTTTTTCCAAAAGCATTAGTATTCATCTTGGCTAACGGCTATTTATTCAAACGTGGTAGCCAGACAATTAAGATCTTCAATGCCTTTCGATGCAGTTGCTGAAATATTTGTATGTTTGTATGAGGACTCATAGTTCAAACATGTTTTTCAAACATACTATACTAGTCCTTTCTTTAAATACATTTGCAATATCAAACAGTTCATAGATACAACTTTTATCTACAACGAGCGGAGTGAATTATTGCTTAATCTATATAACCACAATAAAGATTTATTATATGTAACAATTCTAAAATCAAATTAAATGCAACATGCAAAGTACTTCGACCAACACTAACGGAAAACATGGAATGCGACGTACATGGAATTTTATTAAAATTGTTTTGGAACTCTTTCTTAAGACGTTAATACATTTTGAACAACCGAAAAATTCGAAAATGTCTGGCCACTTTATTTCGAACAGTTAACGAAATCAGCACGCAGAGCGTGACCGACCGAGCTCTGTGCTTTGATTTCATTAAATCTCTGATGTCGTGATTGAAAAAATCCGGTAAATTTACCTTATCTGGATCTATACTTCTATCTTTACAAGAGAAGCTAAACCCGTTTTATTTTAATAACACGTTAAGATAGGTTAGTTTGTGAAAATTCGTCTTATCTTATGTATTTTTTTTAGCTTTTCATATGAATTCTGATTTATTTTATTTTTGATTTCGATTTATGAGATTTTCTTAATTTACTCATATATTCATTTGATTAAGTTTAAAGTTACAGTGCACATTATACAATTTTATGTGGCTAAACAAGTATTTTAGAGTTTTAGCTTAGAAGCTGTGTAGCTACATTTTCTTTGTTAATTTGTGTAGCTAAAAAAATATATTTTTATTTTGTGAAGC
This sequence comes from Tipula lateralis, assembly GCA_963932295.1. Lineage (NCBI taxonomy): Eukaryota > Metazoa > Arthropoda > Insecta > Diptera > Tipulidae > Tipula > Tipula lateralis. The sequence goes on from OZ010738.1 coordinate 131,907,126, forward strand.
TACACTTTTTCGTTAACGTTAAAAACTTTACAACGGTTCTAATCTATTATTATTTTGACTTTTTAGGCAAGGTTCTTAATTCACAAAATAAATGGATATATCTAACTAACAATTTACTAATTTTTTTTTGGCTTAGTAATCTGAAATGAAATGTTTTTTCTTACAATATATGCACACAATAATAATTGCTGGACGAGCATGCATTTGAAATAGTGCACATTGACTGAATCTTTTATAATTGCAAACAGTTAATATTTTTATGTCTCAATATCACCATCCAGCTTTTTTAGTTTTCTTGCTCACTGTAATCACAATTGTGTTTCTAATTTATGGTGTGTTTCCATATGCTTTATAATTCTCGAAATTCTTATTGTTAAGCTGCATGTATTTCATGTAAAAGTGACGTAAACATCAATAATTTCTTCGTAAACCTCCGTTATATTCTTAGGTTTTTTTGATATATGAACTTTTTCATTCATTCTTTAAGACTGAGTTGAATAAAGATTAAAACAATAGACTATCTTAAAATTCGTTTATATACAATAGTCGTGTTCGTTTTCTATCTTAATGTTATGCAAAAATATTTTGCTACAACTGTATAATGGTGGTTGAACATAAACGCTTTTTTTGGTTAATACGATGAAAGAAAATAGTGTTTTGCTTTTGTAAAGTATTAATAATATAAACAACATTAAAACAATAATTTAAATTTATATATATATATATATATATATATATATATATATATATATATATATATATATATATATATATATATATATATATATATATATATATATATATATATATATATATATATATATATATGTATATATATGTATATTATATTACTAAACCATAAACCTTTTAAAAAACAATAAGGAATTCAGAAATATTTGGTCTCTTCATGGTGATCAACACAAAAACAACATAAAAATACTGCATCAACTACAAAAGCAAACACGGAAAAACAGCTGAAACCTCATGTAAAAACCAAGATATGAATACCACAAACTAGTATAGAAGATTTGTTAAAATGAAAAGCCTTTAACAATAGTATATATGTACGTGGTACATTCTTCTTGGAAGTTTTTGAATCGAAAATTATAACATCAATGAGATTGTACAAAATATTTCACACACATCTCTACTGGTCTATTGATTTGTATTACCTTGTACCAATAAATGAGATTACTCGTGGTAAATATTGCAGTTTCTATGGGAAAAATTAATATTTTTTCCACTTTCTGGTATAGATATTTCGAACCGAGATATCCATAATATTTTTTTGCATTCTGAAAAAATGTATTGTATGTGTATTTAAATACATTTGTTTGTACTACATATACGATTGTACTCGTATATATCAACTTTCTGGCACTCAATGAAACATGCGCAAATTTTGTGAAAATAAAACCGTTTCATTGTCATTAATGTTTTTCCTTTTTGCTGCAAAATTTTTATTTTTTTAAAATAAAAACAAATTATTTAAATAAAACAGTAAACTACATACATATGTACATACAAAACCCGAAACAAAATAAAATTTAATTTGCAAACATTTTAAAACCAGAAAGAAATAGAAACTGTATCCAGTACTGTATCATATTTATTAAAAAGCTCTAGTTTTAGAAAATTAAGTTAATAAATTACTTACAGTTGCGTTTGTAAACTAACAAAAAAATTAAAGACTATAGTATGTATTATAATTCTGGGCCATCACTGTACATACATTAACCAGAAATGACGCTTTGAGTCTGGACTTAATGATTTAGCAATGAAATATAATAATGTATTAATATTTAGATGCACTTGCGATTTTCGAAATACACTACGTTGCTCAAGATTAAGAAACCAAGATGTAACTTATATTTATAACAGTGGTATGGATCTCAACGAAAATTTATTACAAAATAAATCACGAAATAAAGAAAACTCGTTTAAAACTATTTCAAATTTAATCCTTATATATAAAATGTTTTGTGGCATGTTTTTTGACTTTTTAAGCAGTTCGTAATCGAATGTGTAAAGCATTTGTGAAAATTGTCACTCTCGTACTGACGTTAAGGAATCCTAGAATACAGATTATTAATCTGATGAGATCTATACCTGAGTATGATGTCAGATTTGTAAGTTCCATGATAGGGGTCAAATCTTATGGTGGTACATAAATTGCGAACTGTAACTAAATTACATATACTGTAAGTAACATGTAAATAACTTACAATTATAAAACTGAAACAGCAATATTCGCAGTACCATCAATTTTAAAATTATCCTATAAACTTTGTCGAAAAGTCCAAGTGCACGATTATTTTCAGAATATGAAGAGCAAGTATGAGGTATAGTATGAGCATATAATTCTAGTGGTTTAGTGTGACATTAAATAGCCATCACAATTATATTTGATAAGAGATGGCGCAGTTACAAAAACAAACGTTTTTTATATAAAATTATTTTTTATTTATTTCTAACACATCGTGTAATTTACACGCCCAATTGTGACGGTGACCCAATTGTCTAGTTCAAGCTGATGTTATTATAAACTATTACAAACACAGAACAGAAAAAAATAAATATATAACTAAAATAAACTATACTACATAAATTTAATTATAATACATATTATGAAATATGGTATGTATGCCCAAATGACGAAGTGGTTAAAATCTGCGGCAATTGGAAAGAGAGGTAACAAGTTTGAATCCCTATATGTGCCGGATTTAAAAGGATGTTTTAACCATCCAAATAGATCGGTAATGTTAATGAACACATCTGTGACCCCCTGCTAAGTTTGTAATCCACGGGCCGGTCATTTGTCATGCCAGTACTATAGGCTGGCATAGATCTACACAATGTGCAGGTACTACGTAAATCGTACCTCTTGCCGAGTGACGGAGGATATACAAAAATTAAATGTTTAACTCCAAAACGCTAAATCATTACAATGGAGGGAAAAGTAACTAATCTTGTTTACCCAATTAATTACACTTAACTATTTATCCAAGACTGCCCCTTGCTACTGGTAAGGGCTATGACACTTCATTGGTTAAAATTAGACCTGTCTGATACGGCAATTTAGAACTGCTTTTATACAAATAGGATGGATTTTCGATTATTCCACTCTACTGAAACAGTCAAAGTAGGCATACATTTCAGTATAGCACATTTCGAGATATTTCCACACGTCATTGTAGTATTATATACAACTTGTTTCGACTCGCTTTCTGCGATACGATGATATTGGAATAGTGTTATCTCTTTCCTCAATGGATAACTCTTATTAAAATACAAAATATTGCGTGTCTTTCTCCGGTGCAATAAGAACCAGCTTCTTTTGACCACTATTATATTTACCACTTACTACAATCACTCGACCATTTGCTATTATAGTTAATTCATTGTTTAAAAGGCATAATCGATACAATATATGTATATAGTATTGATATTCGCTATCATTATTTCGCTATCATTATAATCATTATTTGAAAATTCAAATAATTCCAGTAAATTAAAATCATCCATATATTAATTATTACTCTTCCTCACTTCAACTTTTTTCAACACATGTCAACCCCTATAAAAATTACTTTAAATTCAATAATTATTCATTCGGGATTTAAGTTGATATTTCTAACTATATCGAGATTATAGTTAAAATATTCACCATAGTTTTTATGTACTCGAGTTTTTATTATATTTCACTGATAGTTGACGAAGTCCTGTTAAGACTAGTACTTAGACTGATTTCGAGTGAAATTTCAATTCGATTTTACCAAATTGAAACCAGAAATGAAACATTTCATTTTTGTTTTTGCTAAATAATACTTAACCCAGTACATAGGCAAGCAATTTAAAGTTTTCGCGTAAAATGTTGACAGGTGCTAGTCTATTGTAGTTGAGTTTAAATTATAATAATACCTAGAATATTAATTTTGTATATATATTTAAATATTAGGGTGAATAATATTATATACTATTTTGAAATTGCTAATGGATATTTTCCTATTGATAAACCTGAAATATCTTTTGTTGAGGACCTCACCACTGTTAGTGACAAATATTGCACGATTGTGAAAAACAATTGAATAGTACATTTAATAGAAATACTGTTTCAGATCAATAGGAGGAAGTAACAAAACTATTAAACAAATATTGACTCCGACAAAAATGAGAATGGCAAATAGATTATATGCACTTTATTTGTATTTAAAATACAATAGTACTATAATTAAAAAGTAACACAGCAAATAAATTCCCTTTTCTGACCATAATCGAAGTACGGATAACTTAATATTGTAAATAAATTTAAAATCTTTAATTAAATTTATATTGAAAATTCTATTAGTCTCAAGTTGATTACTATAAACTCGCATGAAAGGCTGCCTGAGGTCCATAAAGAATAAAATCCAAGCAAAATTTAGTAGTCAATTAATAGTAGGCAAAAATAGCCGTTAATTAATAATTTTGGGTAATGAAGGGTGTTCATGGACTGTTGACCTCTGGGAATTGTCGGATTTATTTATATTTTAAAGTACCCTGTTATCGCAAAATTTAAAGGTACATACTATAAATACATTTATATTTGCACAATTACAACTCATTAATTAAGAAACTGGTCCTACAGTCTGTCCAGTACATGTTGGAAATTTATGATAATGTGAACTTAAAAACAAAATTGAAAGGAAAATTTGTTGAAATATCCTATATTTGTTGGTATGATACAGCTGTACGAGTTGTATATATTATGCACGATAGCATTTCAATAGAATATGCCAATAACACAAATAAAAAAAAAAGAAGTTGCGGTATCATCACCTTACAGTGCCTTGTTAAAATAAACATAAAAAAAGAGAAAATTGAATTCAATTATTTTATTTTGAATCCGCTTATTTATTTCTGTAACGATATTGTTCTTCTGCCATTCTAATCTACCAGCCGACGAGTTGACATAATTATGTATACTGTCACGGATGTTTTAACTTCACTATTTGGCCGACCACAATGTTTTGGGTACTCGTTTATGTTCATTGTATCTCTTTCAAATTGTGTCTCCACACACTTAAAATTAAATCTTCATTGCCGACAAATATAGCAAAGTTCAGTCGGTAATATCTTCATTCATATTTGCCGAAAACTTCTTACCTTTTACCCATTTTCTAAGCATCTTCTGGCTCTGGTTAGTCGTATTCCTAAATATTCAAGCCCATACCATAGCATCTCTCCATTGATCGAGTCATAGACTTGCTTGAAATCTAGGAATATCTGGTATACATCGCGCTATGCGAGAAAACTTGATCAGTGAGTGACTGATTTGAACTGAATCCTTCTTGATAGTCATCGACAATTTCCTCTTCTTTCTTCCGAGGATAATGTATGTCAGTTACTTTTATGATGTGTAAAGGAGAGCTATACCGCGATAATTCTCGCACTTCAAGCGATCACATTTCTTGAATATTGGCCATAACGCGACCACTTTCCAGGCAAAGCTTCATTTCGCCATGCCAATCGAATGAGGTCGAAAAGACACTTCCACAACACTTCCGATTATCAAAAGTACCGTATCAACGTTAATATAGAGGTTTCCATCCTGGTCCCGAACGGCGCTTGACCGATATGTTAAGGTATCGTGCAATTCGGCGATTCCTTTAAAGAAACCACGCGAATTGTGCTCATTGCTGAGTTGTTGTACTCTTAAGACCTTAGCCTTCCACCATTCGCGCGTCTTCTGTCTACAAATACGTTGTTGCATGTTTCAGTGTTTCAAGTGAGGATCTTTTAACTGTAAATTTAAGAACAACCAACTTAAATCATAATGCATTACAAGAACACAATGTATAGTAAGCAATGAATACACAATACTTACTTAAGAGTTTTTGTAGGACTTCATCTTCCATATGCCATTTATCAATAATCAATTCTTTTAATTGCACCACCGTACTTTCCTTGATATTTATTTGCATAATCGCACTATTTCCTACTATCCAAATTTCATGTTCATTACATTCAGTGGAATTTATTTGGTCATTATTTGCCACGTGTTCCAGCAATGATTCTCCAGTCGCACCTTCTACTGATTCTTTGCTATTTATGGAAGCCATTATTTATGGATATAATTGCACTTCAAATTACTATTTCAATTAAATTTCAGTTAGCTTCTTATATATATAATATGGTATTTTTTAAATTAAGATCACGAATTTTTGCACGTTTTTATTAGTCTTTACAGTATCACAGTTGAATGAAGAGTAAAAATAATTTTTAGTTCAATTCAGCTTTTATTAAAAAAGAGCGAGAAAGATATCGCTATGGTACTAAATCTATAACACTGTTGTTATTTTCACTTAAAAATTATGAATTTAAATTATTTTGATATAGTTATAAAGATTATCGATTTTTGATTTCACAACATTAAAATTAAAATTAACAAACGAATGTCATTATTTTAAAACCATTGTAATTAAATGTATGACTGGCTATAGTTTCAATAGTAAAATTTTTATATAGGAATTTTATAAATATTTTTTAATAGACTTATTATATGAACTTTAGAAACAATTTTTAAAGATTTAAAAAAAAATTTTCACCTTGTCTCCATTCGGCATAAAATATCAGTGGACAGGAACTGTATTAAAATGGTTAATATTTTTTAAAGTGGTTTCTGTCGTCGGGGATACAATATAACTTTAAATTTCATTAGCAAACTTAATGATTTTCCATTTATTACAAGAAACTAAAATTATTTTGGATCGCTAAATTGTTTATTTCAAATATTTCGGTAACTGTCGTCTTTATAACCAAGAAATATCCTTTTTTGTACATGATGCCGTTCCATGAATAAAATTTTAATAATTGCAGATCGTCAGATGCGGCTGCCTTCATTTCCGTTGGAAGTGTTTCATTATTTGATAGTGCAAACACCAATGGCTCTTGAAAAAAATCTTCTTTTAAAAGCATGTGTGAATATTGCAAGTTCATTTTAATGCCAATTGTCAAAGCTATGTTTTTTCTTGATGTGGTAGCATAAGCATAGGTTTTTAAAATTTTTTGTTTAGCTTCGAAGCGCATGCACCACAATGGCTTTAATGGGCCCATACTCCGTATAGCATTAGGATAATGTAGCAAGAAATGGTATTTCGGTTTAAGAGTTCCGCCAAATAAACTTAAATATTTTGAATTATGTTCAAATATTAATTTTTCCATAGTTTCAATATCACTTTCTCGAAACGAAGTTTTCATTATTAAGTCTATAAATTGAATCAACGTAGTTAAAAAATGTCCTACTTGATCATTACGAGGAACCATATCCATAATCATCAGTGGCAAAAATGTATAAATGTCATCATCTCCCTAGCCGACATTTTTAAATTACTGTTTTTTAATTGAACCATAGAAATTTTTTGAGATATGTTACCTATCTCTGAAGGACCGTAGTTAAACATTTGTTTCCTATAGTTTAACATATCTATCGTGAAATACTTCTTTTCGCTAATGAAGTAATATAATATTTTACAAGCGTCATACTTAGCGACTCCGTCGAAGACATCGTGCATAATGTCAAAAACTATGTTATCACACCCATGGAAATTGGATAAAGTGTTAAAAATACAAGTCTCTGCAATTCCTGTTTTTGAAGGATCTTTCATAAAAATGTCATTCATATAGTTCTCCGCATTACGCAGATATGATGCATATTCAACTAGATCAGTGTGTGTACAATCTTTATGTCTCCTACATCTTCTGCAATAATAATTTGCTGAAAATGATCCGCTAAAGCCCAATATTTTGTTAAGCCCTAAGTTATCACCTGTTACAGCGGCAAGGACAAAATATACTTTAATTTTATTAGATCCTTGATTTATAAGGATCGATGGTATCCATTTCTTTCAATTGATTTACGAGATTATCCAAAGCTACATCATTGCCACAACTATTAACATCATTATTTTTAAAGAGAGCTGCGAGAAATATATTATTTAAGCGAGATTTTTCATGATCCGGAATCACCGGTATGTTGTAGACACATCCTAATAATTTGTGTACTCCAGCATGCGATCCAAGTGGATTGTTTACCTCGAAGTCATCGAAATATAGCACATGTTTTCGTTTTATATGCCTTTTAAAAACATAAACTGAACTAAATGACTGAATACAATTATCAATAGTACAATAAAACAAACTATTTTCTGTTAAGTTGTGTTAAGTGTAAATTCACACTCATTTTAGTAAACCTTTCACATAACCTAACACAAGTTGAATCAAAAATTATAAATCACTTGAATGTAAGAAGTAATGTGGAATTAAATGTACTGAATTATATGATTAATCACAATATTTTTGACATATGTGCAAAGGTGGAACCAATATTGATTTTATAAAAATTGTTTTATTTTTAAAAACATTTGTATTAAATCAAATTATTTTATAACAATTGTTATAAAAATAAATAAAAAATTATTTAAATATACTAATTAAGGATTCAAGTTGGTGTATTATATTCTACTAAAATGAGAGAAGTTAAATTTAAATATACATTTCAAATGTGAATGTTGAACTTAACTATAAATCGTATTTGTTTTTACAAAAATGTTGCTAATTTCCCAATTTATTTATTTAATTTTATAAGTTGGGTGATTTTGTAAAATTAACAATACTGTTATTAAAAATTTACAAAAAAAATTTTTTTCAGTTTAAGAACTGCTTTATTTCTTCTTGCAATTGTAAACCGAGTCTGCGCTTCATTGTGGGCTATATTTCGTTGCTCAACAGCAAAACGACACTCCTCATCAAACCAATCATTTGTGGGTGTAGTTTTCACAATACCGATAATTCGCTGGGTGACATCGATAATCGAGGTTTTCAATACTTTCCAGACACTGTTCACTTTATCTGAGAGAAAATTAAATCGTAAAATGCTATTGCTGACAATATGTTGATATTCTTGTTGCGTTGTGTTTCTATAGATTTATCAGACCTTCACAGGAAAATGGCGTTTTATATTTCCCTGTCCTCCTTGACTTGTACGAAAATTTTATTCGATAGCTTTGCAGTGACCATATAAAGGACTGATTTCTGTCAGCTCATGCATTAAAGTCACCAATCACCAATTTGACATCGTGGTCAGGTATAGTGCCCATCAGATTATCCAAATTATTCTAAAATGAATCTTTATCTTGGGGTTGGCTTACATCAGTGGGCGTATGTACACAGGCAATTGACAGGTTGGCTAATTTCATGTGCAAGAGAAGCTTATATACATTCAATTATTGACTGCGTGAAAGTCCAACACAGCCTTTTTACCGGTAGCCCAGTAAGAAATCCAACTCCAAGATCTTCGAGAGACACATGGTCACCACTTTTCAAGTTTCTTAGAGCGCTACGAGTTCCAGCGGGAGGTCATTTTTGTTTTGTTGGTATCTGATTTTTTTCAGGTTGTTGACATTTGTAGTTTTTTAAGGATGCGGGTCGTCAGCCCAGCGAATCCAACCAGATTTAGTCGCCTCCTATGGCAAGGTCAATGGGTTTAATGTTTGTTTCAAAATATTTCCGACACATGGATGCCCTCGCCCACAGGGATAAACGTACCTTTGCAAATGTAGAATAAAACTGTATCCACTAAATCGAAAACAATTGCATGTTTAACTCGAAATCAATCGAAATCAATAGATATAATTATATTATATTTAAAAAAAAAATTGTATGTTTCAAAAATCAATAATAAAATCAACAATGGTAAGTATTATTTATTATTTGTCTTATATTATGAAAATAATTATCACCTCCCAACACAATGCCTTTCGCAATAGTTAGTGATTATTCAAAAACATTTTAATTATATTTTTACAATATAGGCAATCAAACTTAAAAAACATTTGATGGCTGTACGAACCGATGCTGGAATAAGAAAAGCTAAGTTCTAACTAGGTAGGTTTCCAAAAATTGTCTATGCATGTTTTTTGTTTTCCAATTTTTAGCTACATGTTTTCTGGGTTCATTTTCAAATAATGGTTAAATACCAATTTTAGTTACCGCTAAAAAAGTACATAATTGAATTTAGGAAATTGAAGTAAAGATACTCTAAGAATGTAAGCCTCACCTTTTTACTTTAATTAACATCGTTTAACGACTAAATCTCTATAAATTGTGTTCAAAGTTCGTGCCTGGTTTGTTGCAGTTTTCCAAATATGTTTTTTTTTACGTTTTGTTTTAATTCGGTGCAGGGCGGACTTGTAGACATTCCTAGCTCCTTGTAACTGTCAGAGCTCCTGTACCCAACGCGCGATCCTTCAAGTAAAGGTTGATAGCTGCCTTAAACATGTGCATTTTATACTTTAACGGAAATTGAAAAACGGAAGTTGAGGGAAGTATCCAAAATAAAGCCGTTAGCGGAGTTCTTATTTCCAAATGGATAGCGGTAATTCAGTTTAAAAATCATAAGTTCACTGTTTTTATTCGTTTTTTTTTTCACTGTATTGGTTAGTATCGGAATGATAATTTGCACTTTTATTGTTTCGCAACTTTAAATATTTTCACTAAATTCCACTTTACGAATATTGGATGTGGTTAGCTATGCAAACGATTGATACGTCCCTACCAAAACTAATTCGTTGTATTTGACACTCTGAAGCAATTATGGAAATTACTGTGCTATTGGTGTTATCAAATCTGGTGAGAGCATAAAATCGACGGTTAAATCTTTATCAACATCACCCAAGAAATGCTTTTAATTAAGGTATATATGTATGTTTCGTATAACTAAAAAGTAGTTTTTAATTTAATTTACTGGTATTTAGAGAGCTGCTTGTAAAAAACATATTGGATTATGTGTTACAAGTTAAAAAATTGAAATAGTCTACAATTTTTAGTAGGGTCAATATTCTTTCCGAAAAAGATTTTCTCATACTTAAAATATGATTCGAAATCCGATAGCTCATGCAGAATTACTGTTAACACCCAGATTTATTTTAACATGCAAACCCACCCTTACTATTTCAATTTAGCTTGTCTAATGCTACCATCTATACTATTCGATAACAATTGAAATTCCAGCTCCATTCCACATATTCATACTTGTAAATACTTTTTATGTATGTACATATATATAAAAGCATATGTATATATATATATATATATATATATATATATATATATATATATACATATCTATATTTTAAGCTACATTATTGTACATCGTACATATTATATACAACTCGTACAGTTGTATCCTTTATAGCAATAAATATCTTAGAAATAAATCGCTACTTATTCAGAAAATATTTCGCTCGATTTTTATTTTTTGTTGTTTAAGTTTTGATTCATTGTTTCGATACCAATAGATACAAATCAAATTAAACGATCCTTTTTTCGTTATAATCATTTGAAATTGTCTAATATCTAGAGATATCTCAATTACTTAATTGGTTGCCTCTTTATCCGATTACACTTGCCTCTTATACCATTGTTGTAATATTTGAAATGAGTTAGGTAAAAGGGTATTTTGATAAAAAAAATACGTGGGTGCAATAAATTATTACAGACATTTCATTTTGAAAAGTTCCATTTCACCTATAAGGATAAGTATGTATGTATCACTGTAACGCTAAATCTAGTACCTCCATATATTGATTTAATTTTATAACCTTCTAACGTTTATAGTACAACAAAATAAATTTTGTGTATTACAAATCATTTTTCATACCCAATGTTAAACAATTATACATGTTAGGTATAATAGCCAAGAAGTACCATATATTTTCTAAACACAACTCACTGTATTTCAAAAGATTTGCGGTCGTTTGTTTAGTAAAAAATTTAATAGAAAAATTGTTATCAATAATTTTGGCAACTTTTAATCGTATAATAAAACTGAAGCAAACGAAAATGTATTATTTACAGAAATGAAAAATTCGATGTAATTATTCAAATGGTTTTTGTTTCTTTTCATAATATAATAAAAAAAAACCGGGAAATATAAAATACAGTTTCTCTTATCTGAACATAAATTTTCGCTTTGTGTCTGGAAAATTATTTCTAGAATATAAGGGTCGATTATTTGTAAGGAAATCAATTGTCGCGTTCTTACTAGTAAAAGAAGAAAAATTTGTTTACACATCGCTTAACATTTATTGTTTTGATTTTTATACAATAGCAATAAAATTTTCACTGTCAGATCAATAATTGTGCTTCACAGTTATGATCCCTACCGAGTACTTAATGATTTCAACTTCCATTTGTTATCAAAATTATCAATAGGATAATATTTTTATGTATATGTATTTAAGATATTTGGTTCTTGTTATATTATCTGATTGGGTAGAGCACGAAAATTGATAAAATAATATTATATTATCAATTTATGGTAATGGCAATCTTAGTTAAATATAGGGTGTCCCATTATAATAGTATGTTATCCATCTCATTTCTGTTCTTTTAAAAGCTAATTCGCGAAGACGGAAACTTTTACACTAGCTATTTTGACCCTACCAAAACCAATTAAAATATTCATAGAACAAAAGAAAACTCTCCTTTTTAGCCGTGGTTGTGATTCAAAACTAGTTATCTTTGAGCAAAAAAAGCCGACAAGCATGCCAATTATTTAAGAAAAAAAAATTAAACTAAGCAACAATTGTGCTCATTATAATTTTGTTAGCTATATTTTTTGGCGGTTATTTCATTTTACGTCATTGGCGGTTCATTTTTTTTTTGTGTGTATAAAAACTAGTTTACAAATTTGACCATTTATACCAAACAGATTAAACAGCTATTGTGACGATATAATTAACTCACGTACAAGTAACTCACGTACACGAAGCTGAATATTTCGGCTTAAACAAATATTTATGACTCATTAGTGAAGAAACCAAAAATAACCAAATCTTAATTTCTAAGATAATGTTTATCTAAAAACTCAAAAATAAACTCATTTTGCATAAAAATCTATAAAACCGTTGAAAACAAAAGCTTATATATTGATATTATGTAAATTTTTTTGACGATCGGTGAGTATATAAGATCGGGAATTTTGGTTACCCTATTAGCAGTGCTGCCAGATTATTTTTATTTAAATCTGTAAAACTTTCAAAAAAAATCTGTTTTTCAACAAAAAAAATCTGATTTTATGATTGTACTAAGAAAAACACTATCATCTTAAGGAAATAGATACTAAAATTAAATAAACAACAAAATTAAATACGATTAATATTTCATTTATTAAATTTAGTCATAAACTCAGAAAAAAAATTACAAAAATGTTTTGTATTACCAAAAGTACATTAATATTTGTGATTATTTCTATAAAATACTACTTACTCACTCAACAATATTATTTGGAAAACCTAATACATTTGAGAGTTAAACTTTTGGTACATATTTCGGCTAGGTACAAAATTGGTGCAACATTGATGATTTTTCTTCATAAAATCTTTTGTAAATAAAATTCCACTTAAAGTAGATGGTAGTAAGCTATTGCGAATTTTAGATTTATTTAAATTTATTTGGGAGAAAATTCTCTCGACATTAGCTGTTGCTACTGGTATTGTTAAAATAGCTTGTATGAAAAGTTTTAATTTAGGAAAAGTTGTACTTCCATCACCACGTTTTAACTCAAAAATATTCTGCCAAAAAATATCCACTTCCATAGTATGGGTTAGATTGAGTTCCGAAAAATTGAGAAGCCTTACTTCCCTCCATTCATCATCAACATCTTGATGTTCGTGTTGCAAAACAATTTGAGGAAAATAACTCATCAAATTTGTACATGATACATTCTTTTTAGCAATTACATTGACTGGTGATATGTAATTGAGCGCCTTTAATAAATTATCGCTGAAGTCAAATTTTTTCATTAAATGTTTGCAAAGCTCGATTAAAAATTTTTGGCAATGCAATCGAAATTCTTTTTTATCGTCATTCGATAGTGTATGACTACTGAGGAGTGCAGCACCTACATCAGCTCCTAAATAAATATTTTCTAATTCTAACATAAATTCAAAATTGGAAAGTAAATTAGAATTTATTAGGTTTTCATCAGTTAAATGCTCTTCTTTGATAAAATATTGAAGTAATTTAAGGAACAAACGTTTTACTTCGGAATGCATTTTATGGAGTTGGGGTGACTCACTTTGAAATAGTTTGTTCAATTTGTTTAAATCGTTTAAGATAAATTTAAGAAATATTAAATAAAGTTCGAATTGTTTTTTTTCAAAACAAGCATTAATCCGATTTACAGAATCAAATTTTTCGACATCTTCGTGTCGAAAAAATAACCGTAGTACGTCAAACCTACTTAGAAGTTGAGATACGGTTTGCTCCAAAGAAAGCCATCGCGTTTGTGATGGATGTAGAATTTTTTTGGGCTTGTAATCTAAGAGCGTTTGCAAATTTGTAAATAATTCAATCCGCTTAGGACTATTTTGAATGAAATTATATATATCTCTTGTGCGACATATTATACGATTCGACATATTTTGGTAAAAAGTTGCATGCGTGATTAGCACATAGTGCAACAGAATGGCAGGTACATTTAAATATTACTAGGTTTGGACAGTCAGATTTTAATAAAGTTGCCACCGAGTGATTTGATCCGGTCATAACATTTGCTCCATCAGCTGCAAAACCGACCAAATAACGCTTATAATCGATGTTATTTTCGGAAAATAAGGTAATAACCTTCTTGTAGATTGATTCTGCATCACATACCTGAATTTTAACCAATGCAAAAAAAAATCTAAAATATGTCCATTTAGAGGTGCCCTAACTACAATACTCAATAGTTTAGTCGTTGAGATATCTGTAGATTCATCTAAGCAAATTGAAAAATAATTGGATTCCATTATTTCACAAAGGTCATTGAATTGTGTAGTTCCTATTACGTTTTTGACCATGGCAGTAGTTTTAGTTCGACCACATGATAGTTTTTTGATTATTTCCGAATCAGGAATAGCGTTTTTTAAAAGTGGGATTAAATGGTCCATAGTTGAAAAAGCAATGTTATGCTCCGCGCAAAATGCGCTTAACTGAATTTCAGCCTTTGCCACTTCATCGTTACGTATCGTAAATTCTATTTTTTTATGCATTTGAATAGCGTTGGATTTTGCCATATGTTTGACTGACTTAGCGTGCCGTTTCAAGTCGGTTATACCACCTGTGGTTTTTAGTTCAATATTACACACTTTACAAAAAGCCAACGAGTTTTCGGACTTACTAAGCCATAACCTGCAATCATCGTCATCTTCCCAGGATTTTATATAAGTTTTATTACTTCTTTTTCTTTTAGGCTAAAATAAACAAAAACAATACAAATCCAATCAAATATTGTTATTATCAAGATAAGCATACCGAATGTTCCTGATCTAGATTTGAACACGAAGGCAGATTATTCGATTCTATAACATTCGCTTCAATCGTTGTTTCAATAGAACCTTTACAATAATAATAATTCAATTCAATAGTTAAAATACACACGCCCAAATTTATTTCTATGTATAACTCACCAACTTTCTTAAAATATCTCTCCATTATTTATTCACAGTCCACTGTTTATTTTTCAACCCACTTTTGTAGAAAAAAATTTAAATTTAAATACTATATTTGCATAAGCTGAAGCACATACTCATTATAAATGAAGAAAAATACTTCATACACTGAACTCTAACAGAAATAAATTCCAACAAGTTCCACAAATATAGCATTTTTAACGAGTTTTTGACAGTAGATGTAGAATATAAATATAAAAACAGATCCCCAAAAATAGATTCATGTTAACCCAATTTGTGAATTTTTACCCTTTGAACATAATGATTATTAGTTTAAATGATTGTGTATAAGATTAATTTTTGTTGAGAAATCTGTTAATAAATAAAAAATCTAGGCAGCACTGCCTATTAGTTACATTTGATAAGCGAAACGTACCAAAACAACGTAAGCAAATTTTAAGTTAACTGCCAAAATCTACATCAAATAAATATACGATCGAAAAGCCATAATTTAAAGCTGCATCTATATAAATTGAATGACTTTGATTTACAATTTGGACTGTGTCAATGAAGTGTACCTATCGAACTAAACAGCCAATACTAAAAAAATACTAGAGATTTCAAATATTTATTATAAATTTCTTTATTTACAGTGATTTCAAAAATTTGCAATTCAGTAAAGGAAGTCGACGGGTAATTCTGAAATAATTTAGAACTGTCAGTGCTGACTCTCAGCTAAAGTGTGCCCTAAATAGTCCAATAACATCATAACACAATGGTTTTTGGACAAGTAACAAATTTATCAAACTGTGGTGGCGATAACAAATGTATCGTCCAAAAGGGCGCTAACACATTTCACAAAACGAAATTTATATTAAATGAGACGCGCAAGGTCGAGAAGGACTAATACGAAAATGAAAAGTCAAAAAATCGTGTTTGGGGCTCAACATTCAAGGATCAAAAACATTTTGTTGACATGCATCATTGTTAGAATATAATTTTTTATTATTTTAATGTTATAATTTAATAAATTAATGAATCTAAAATAAAAGAAAATATACATATATTATTCTGTCGAAATGGTAGGCATATATTGGGCCTTCACACCTACTCAATGAATGGTTTGTATAGTTTCTTCTCTCTAATCATTTGGTGATGATACCATACGTATTCAAACAACATTATGAATACCGAACCTGCAACAGCTGAAATTAAATTAAATTCAAACTCATCTATTGAGGTAGCTAAGCTATACGATGGAGGTGTGAAACTGTTTTCCATATAATCACACCCTTCATTCACGCTGCAAGCTAGTATCTAATGTGTTGAATATGCAAAACAACTTGATTCGTAGAACATGCCATTCACGTAAGTATAAATTATTCAAAATTCGATGTTATATTCTTAATTAAGTGGATAAATTGAACTAATTGAAACACCACAAAAAAGATTACAATCAAAATCAATTAATTTCACAAAGTCACAATATATTTTGTAAATAGACATATTTGGTCATAACAGACAGTCAAAGCGAAAATCGAAATTCAATTAAATAAAAAAATGACAAGTTCAAGCCAACTATAGACCAATTTTTGAGCAATTATATAAGTTTCTAACTTCACGCAGCATTAATACAAATAGCTAGGTTTAAAATTTCCGTCCTCGCGAATCAACCTTAAAAGAAGTATTTTTGATCTGCATATAACGGGTGATTTTTTAAGAGCTTGAGAACTTTTTTTAAAAAAAAAACGCATAAAATTTGCAAAATCTCATCGGTTCTTTATTTGAAACGTTAGATTGGTCCATGACATTTACTTTTTGAAGATAATTTCATTTAAATGTTGACCGCGGCTGCGTCTTAGGTGGTTCATTCGGAAAGTCCAATTTTGGGCAACTTTTTCGAGCATTTCGGCCGGAATAGCCCGAATTTCTTCGGAAATGTTGTCTTCCAAAACTGGAATAGTTGCTGGCTTATTTCTGTAGACTTTAGACTTGACGTAGCCCCACAAAAAATAGTCTAAAGGCGTCAAATCGCATGATCTTGGTGGCCAACTTACCGGGCCATTTCTTGAGATGAATTGTTCTCCGAAGTTTTCCCTCAAAATGGCCATAGAATCGCGAGCTGTGTGGCATGTAGCGCCATCTTGTTGAAACCACATGTCAACTAAGTTCAGTTCTTCCATTTTTGGCAACAAAAAGTTTGTTAGCATCGAACGATAGCGATCGCCATTCACCGTAACGTTGCGTCCAACAGCATCTTTGAAAAAATACGGTCCAATGATTCCACCAGCGTACAAACCACACCAAACAGTGCATTTTTCGGGATGCATGGGCAGTTCTTGAACGGCTTCTGGTTGCTCTTCACTCCAAATGCGGCAATTTCGCTTATTTACGTAGCCATTCAACCAGAAATGAGCCTCATCGCTGAACAAAATTTGTCGATAAAAAAGCGGATTTTCTGCCAACTTTTCTAGGGCCCATTCACTGAAAATTCGACGTTGTGGCAGATCGTTCGGCTTCAGTTATGAAATGTCAAAGCATACTGAGCATCTTTCTCTTCGACACCTTGTCTGAAATCCCGCGTGATCTGTCAAATACTAATGCATGAAAATCCTAACCACAAAAAAATCACCCGTTATAAATGAGATATATATGCTGCTTATATAAATATATAAGCAAAGTGGCACACAGCTGAGAGGTCATGATGCGTGAAAAAATATTGGAAGGATGATCTTCAATCACCTTACATCAATTGACCATTTTAATAATGTAGTTATTTTTGGATTTTATCATTGTATGTATTTTAAGCATTACTAATCGGATCGGTCATATTCCATCTTAAATCATCAATTTTGTACGTAAAATAAATGTAATAGTTACATCAGCCTTACAAAACGGTGTTTTAATGGAGTACACTTTATATTTTTGGTGAAATTCTTTTTCCCGTACATGCAATACCCGCATATTATTTAAATCAAATCACATTTTCCAATCATTACTGCTTTTTAAATATTGGAAGATAGGCATTTTGTATATTATTCTCAGCAAATACTTTTTCGATTTTATTATATCGTGTTCATTTAGGTTGAAACGAGTACAAAATCTGTTAAGCTCACGTTCGATAGCATTTACTTTACAAATATGTCGAAAGCAACATGGTTAACTTAAACATCAATTTGTTGAAATGCTATAAACAACAAAAAATTTGTATTCATTCAAGTTTATATTGCTTGAATTGTGATTAACTTGTCACTATCCATCTTTTATATCAAGTCAAAATTTTTATCTAACGAATTAATTATCAAAAGTCGTGATAGATCGTGACCAACCACTCGGTCAAAAGGTGCCGAATTCGTATAATCAAAAGGAGACGAATTCGAATATAACAGGAGAGATCAAAACGTCGAAACATGCCAAATAAACCCTTACAACAAGACGTAAAGAATCCGAGACTATATCCGACTAAGAACATTATTAGTAATTATTTTAATGATGTCGCAACTAATTTCAGTAGTGGTAACCACACTTTTGAAGGAGTAATGAGATTCAAGTATCTTAGATCTCTCATTACTCACGATAACAAAGTGGGAGAGAATATCAAGGTTCGACTTGCCGCTGGCAATCGGGCTTTATATCGTCTACGTCGACTTCTGAAATCAAAATATCTTGCAAATGCGGATAAGCTGAAACTGTACAGAGTGTTGATCAGACCCGTTTCTTTGAAGGAAGAGCCACCGTTCGGTAGGCGAAGAGGTCGATGTCGGCGACGATGGTTCCATGGCGTAGAGAGCGACCTGGCATATTCTGGTTGCAACAGTTGAAGAGCAAGCTCGTGATCGAAGCCGATGGAGTCAGATTGTTGACACGGTACGGACCAACAATGGCCTTTAAAAACCGTTAAAAAAAGAATGGTGATGTTCTAGCTCTCTTTAGTAACAACCCGCTAATTTTAAAATGTATAGTGTAAAACTTTGTGAATTAAATACAACGGACCACTAAAACTACCACAACTAAAATTTACATTGTGTTTCGGGTTTTCAAAGGCAAATCATTAATTTCACTAGGCATTTTCTTATTTTTTTTATTGAATAAATCCACTTCATACACACCTCCCATTTTGAATACAAATTAATTTACATTAGAATTATCACTTTCAATCAAATAAAAATTTGATATTTTTAATTCAAAATATTCTTTATAGTGGAATTTTAGTTTTTATATATCATAAATATATTTCGGTAATCAAGTTGCCATCTTCAGTATTTATTATTAACTCACAGACACATACGAGAAATTCTAAATATGAATTTCAACAAGAATTATCACCATGAAAAAAATCACATTTGAACAATTTTAGAATTAAGTTTAAACTGCCTCTTTAAACTCTAACCACTTAGTATGAGGACCGTTCGTCACCACACTTGTTGAAGAACGTCATACCTGTCTCGAATAAAGTGTAGTAACTCAATGGATACTTGATTTCAATCAGGTGAAATACTTCGCCATATTCTGAACGGTCAATTCTATGATATGATGAGACATCAAGCTCATTTGTATCTTGATGATACACATTTTCAAAGAACTGCCTTTTCGATTAAAAGAGTTTGATATAACCCAATATGTGCTTTAAAATTGCCTACTAGCAACTTTCTGAAACCTTTAATTCTAATAATTGTGAGCCTTTCAGAATACCGTTCATTGACGCGTTGACCAATATTTTTGGAGTTAACATACTTGGATGGTATTTTTTTATATTTCCTCTTGTTTCATGCTATTATCATAACGAGAATTATCATAATTGTAGCTTTTGTTTGTGTTGAAGTTGCCTATACGTTGGAAAAACTAAAAATTAATGAGATTCTTTCATTAGATAATAGCACAAATCTACCAAATTTAATTTTTTCAGATATTAATTTTTCGCCATATTATTATAATGCCAACGAAATAAGAAAAAATGTCGACTATAATTGTAAACTCTTTTCGGAATCCGTCTCATAATCTCGTTTGCCGCACTTATTAATGGCCTAGAACATTGAGTATAGTTAAAGGAACACCTCTAAGCCGCCTTCACAGACTTGTATGTCTAGATATTGTAGGAGATATGCATACCGCATCAACTGCATGATTTGTGGATCAGAAAGAGTGTAGGGAAAACAGCCGCTAGCTTACAAGGCAGAGAAAATTAAATGGAGCCCTCCTTTTGGCACTGCCAAATATGGAAGGAGGTGGGTCGACACAGTTTTGCACACATGCCTTCGGGAACTATGGTAAATTATTTCGTATAGTTATCACCGAAAAGCAGAAGTGGGATTACAACAGCCCATGATACATCTCCGATAACGATATGATGATCTTGACTGATGTATCAGTCTGTAAAATTAATGCCATTTTGAGTGTAGTACTCTTTACAACCGAGATGAATTCCAGAGATTTTCATATCTGCATCATTTCTGACAAGCAGACTGCTCTAGCTACTGACTCCAATACTACTTCATCGAAACTTATTTTGGAGGATTTATTTAAATTTTAATTATAAATATTACCTTACCACCATAAAATTAGCTTAACACACCATTTAAATTTCAATTGCTAAGTTAATCAATTATTGATTGGTACCGTCTCTGAACAATAGACTGAATTGGTAGTTGTTTTTCTGATTTTCTTGTAATAACTTCAGATGTTGTTTCAGATTCTGTAATTTATTTTCTATGTACATTAATGACAAATAATCCTCATTTCTCTGATGATGTCCAAATTTATAGAAATAGTAAGTTACATATATAGGTTTTAGGGTTCCAGTAAATATTGTAGACTATAGATCTTAAGTATTAACAAGGATTTATATAGGATATAAAATTAATTAATTAATTCGGATGTCTCCAATAGGCTCATCTTAAATTACCGTTATTATTTATAAAAAAACGTTTTCTTTTCCTAGTATTCATTAAGTACGAGTGACCTACTCAACCAATTGTCAAAAAAATGTTAATAATAATTCAACGATCAGGTTCTTAAAAAGCACAGGAATCCAGGTGTTTTGCTGGAAAAATGATAAGAGAATTACTTAATGCTTAAACTATTGAAATTCATATACAAATACAACGCGATAATTAAAAAAATTGACGCATACAATAAGCATGCTTCTATAACCATCTTAAAGATTTTTGTAAAAATATTACTGTCAAAACTTAAACAAGTACTGGGCGATGACAGATTATACCACATTATACTATTTGGTTTTTGACTGAAAATGGAACCCTAGAGCAAGTAAATACCATCAAATATATAGGATTTCGACCAATATCGGCTTTTAAATACCATCGCCAACTTCTTCAAAGAAAAGAAATATTGTTCTTCTGTCTTTCTGGATTGTGTACGAACATTTTAAATATATTTCGCATGATTTATCAATATACGAGGGGAGTTACAAAAGTTTGCTACTTAGGCGACTCCTAAATATACTTTTTTAAAATCAAAAAAATACCAAATCCTTTGCAGTTATGATTCTTCTTTCAAAAATTCAGAACGAAATTCCACCACCAACGCAAACAGAAATTCGCTGTGATTCTCTTCAAAGGCACTACAAAAACGAGTAATCAATGAAAGTCAAATTGCATGTGGAACGATTGCACCGTCTCTACAGACAATTTTCAAGTGGTTCAGATTATTCTAGACCAACACACATTGCAGAAATAACGAGTAACTTTATTGCGATCTCTGGCATCGAAGAAATAAGATTAGCATCATATACTCTGGATCTAGCTACTTTCAAAGAAAGCATGTGGTGAATAGCTAAATGTGCACTAAATTGCTTTTTAGAACGCAACCGTTTAGTAACTGATCCGAAATCGCTATCATCGCTGGAACAGAAAATTGTTGACTTTTTTTGGTTGTTCTAAAATAAATGCAGTTAATTTCAGCAGCTGATGGTCTTACTGTTTTTCAAAAAAAAAAAATCAAACTAAGCAACGATTTATGATTTTTTGAAACAGTTTCTGATACCTAGCATTAGAATTCCTCAACTCTCGTTGAATTTTAAATGGATTGTTTCATATTTATAATTCTTAAGCTTAATTTCGCCTCGGCTCTAAATCGGAAATATTAAACTAGGTTTCTTTATAAACAGTCTTTCAATCCAAGTTTTTTTTCATTCAAAACAATTATGTAAAAATATTAACATACAATTATTACCATTTATGATGCACCTTTTTATTTAAATATACATAAATTCATTTTATCTATCGAAAAGCAATACTTATATACAACAAAAACTAAACGATATAAATGTGTTTTGTTAGTTTTGGTACGATTAGACATTTTAACTTAAAACTGTAGTAAGTAAAGTGGTTAATCAAACATAAGTTAGAGGTGAGGTTTTATAAAATATTTTTAATGATGGATGGTTTACCATATTTATTGGTAAATTTATATGTTACAGAAGGTAATTTACCGAGAGTGGAGAAGTAGATGCCAAATTCGAATTGGTAAAAAGTTATGCAATGCACAAATTTTAATACTGCGTTTCAACTGGGATGTCACAATAGTCCATTGAATTTGAGAGACGACGATTGACGATGATAAGTGCTTTTGAAGAATTTTAAGATCATATTGATTGCAAAATGACCCGTGTTGTATTGATCGCAAATAATTTTAAAACATCAAGTTAGATCAAAACTTTTACTGACGGACTATAACCAGGAGACAAAAATGTTATTTCTAATATACGAAGAGTTATAGATGATAACCATTAATTTTAAAACCTTCTAAATTTTTCAATACAAAAGTTCTTGCTATTCGTATGTTTTCTACACATCTACTAATTTTATCTATTCCAATAAGAAATATAATGATTCCAATTGACATATGTGAGCAAAAAATTAATGTAAACCAAAAGTTTAGTATAAGTAATTTTTTGATTCAAACTAATAAAAACCAAATTTCTTCATTTAACTGATTTCTATAACGGTTGCTTAAAAAAATTTATTTGAATTATTTTAAAAGACGATAAATTTTTAAAAAATGTATTATACATACAAGTTATCTTCATACATACAGATTAACATTCTTTCACTTTAAGTTTCGTTGGTCCATAATTTCCTAGATCGTCAATCTCATCGCATCACTAGTCCTTGAGTAGCGTAAATACTCGATACAGTTGCGGTCTAAGTGCTTTGCTTATTACCTCCAGTCATATAATTTAATAAGGTATTAACTAGCTGGTTGTAGTTTAATAATTAAGAGTTTCTCATCACGCTACGGTCTCGAGTTAGATTCACGCCGTTGACCAAAAATTAAGACGCACCGGATGACATAAAAAGGCAATTGTGTGTAAACACCAATTTATTCTTTATCGATGAAAAAATTAATGACCTATAATATACCGTATCCGAACCTGAGTCCAAATATATGGTAATGACAAATACTCGTTTGAAATAGTAACTCGTTTGAAGAAAACAGCATTATGCATAGATTTTGTGACAATATCGAATTCATGTCAGTTAATAAAAATTTAAATGTTCAGTGCCTAATCTTATTGCATTTCTTTAATTGGAATAGGCCAAATAAAATTTTTATAACTTAGAGGCTATTATCGGCCCAAAATTTATCTTAAAGAGGCTCTTTCTCATTTAACAATACGATTCATACAAAAACTTGCAATACTCGAATTTTATTTAATGTCATCCGGAGCATGCTCTACTGTGTTAGTAAATATTTTTATAGGTCAGTTAATATTTTTATAAAACTATTTATCGGTGGTCGCAAACTTTTTGATAAATAAAAAATCAAAAGTGATATTTTCAGTCTACATTTGATAACAACAAAACAAGGCATTTATCCAAACGGATTACAATCAAAATGAGCCTCTGGTTACAAAGTACGATGAGGTTATGTACAACGATAGTCTAGAACTGAAAATGAAATATAGTAAAATAAACAAAATATATATTGTTATTTTTATAATTATGATACAAATCTTGTAAAATGGTGCCGATGTAACGATATGATAATGATGCTTAAAGATAGCTAGGAACGTGTTAGGTGATGGGTGTTATACTGGGAACTCCGATGCGGTATTGATTGATATCTGGGGCGCTGAACCAACCAACTAGCCGTTGAAGACGTTGGTCTTTTGAAATGTATGGCATATATCTTAATGTAATCTGTAATGTTGGTTCCGCTATATAACCGGCTTCAATATCTACGCTGAATTTTGGAAAAACTGAAGACACAAATTTTGGTTTTAATATAAAAGAGATAGTTATAATTTATAAGCAAATAGAAATCTATATTTCGTTAACCTTTAAAACTGTTGTTAGAAGGTGTTATGCAATGTATACTGAATACAAGTTACCCTTGAGATTTATTTCAATTATATTGTATTGTTTTTACGCTCTATGAGCTTATAGCCGTGTTTTAATATTCGCTCTGGAAGTGGCTCCGGATAGCGATGCGGAGCAAGCAAATTTATTTAAAATCCAATTTAATGCGCTATTTATAGATAAACACTATTTATTTAACAGCAAAATATAATATTTCATTCCATTATATGTATATCAAAATTTGTAAAAATAAATACTTAGCTCTACCTATTTTTATAGAACACTAATCCCCAGCCGCTATTATTTGATGGGAAATTTACGAAAAATGTGGGTTTTGTAATGTTCACCCTGAAAACAAAAAACTTTTAAGTTTTTTATGTATTTATTTTTTGATTAACAGTGATACTGGCGGATAATAGATAGCAAGATTTGAATAGAGCGAATATTAAAACACGGCTTATGTTAAGTATGGTTTCTGTAAAAATAGATATTGGAGTAGAGAGAGATACATGTCTTACTAGTAGATCACAGTGACGTTATAGTAAACTCAATAAATCATATTTATTTAACATTTTGTTAAAACACTAAGACATGAATACAACATATAACATTTTGTTGAAACACTGACACATGAATACAACGTATAATATAACTACAAACATATAATATTCTAGAATTGGTTTGAAAAAAGTTTGTATTAGGAATATTAATTGTTTAATGGTAACAAATAATGACTACCCATTTTATATATTATATTAAATATAATATTATATACTCATGTTATAAATCTACCTGATTTACTTAATGCTTGTAAACTCATTTAAGCATTAGTCCTCTTATTTATAATTTAAACATAATTTTGTTTGTAGGAGTACATCACTTTAACTCAGTGGAAAAAGTGGATGTATCAATTTTAAATTAACTATTCTTTTTAAGTGTAATGTTGTTGGTCACCCTCGTGGCAGAATAAATAGCGTGCTGGATCTGTCTTCAGTGTTTTTAAGGTTAGTTGTATTGAAATACATACATATGTAAACTTATATGTTATAATAGGCTTGAGTAGTAACAATGAAAAAATCCTTTCAATGTGTTGCACCATCCAATTTAGTTGCTTATTTATTGAACACATTATTCAGTATTACCAAGTAACTTACTTTTGTTTAAGTATTATTGGGTTTCTATAGTTGTGATTAAAATTATATTTAAAAAAAACTATATTCTATAAGTTCATATGTCAGTTTATGTTTTCTTTACTAACTTCGTAAACTTAGTGTATTTTATTGATTCTCGAATCTACGAAAAAGTGTAAGTGATAAAATTAACATATAATCTGGGGCAGGTTAAAACATGTTATATTTTATAAATTTCCCACATTATGTAGAAATTGCAAGGTTTTCGTTTATCATTATTATGTTGCTGTTTATTTTTAGAATAAGAAATCTAACAGTCACTATTACATAGAAAATAGTGTTTAATAAAGACCAAAATGCAGAAAGCAAAAAACAGTTAAACATTAAGTAAGTTTTAAAATCTAGGAATTTTGTAATTCAATACGTTATCTAACGTACTTGTGAGAAATGGTCTCACACTAACAGCACTAAAGCTCGGTGCATAACATCGGGAAAAATACCATAGTATCAATTTCAAGTTAGCCACTGATGAAGTTTGTTTGAAAAATTAATTAATGATATTTGACAAGAAACTTGCCAATTTTTTCATTTTAGTTTCAATTTGCGGTTAATTGTTTCAAACCCAAATTTTTATTTTTGTGTTTTTAAATTTTTTATATTATTCCTGTCGTGTTTTTAAATTTTCAATTCTAAATTTTAAAATTTGATTTAAAATGTCTAGTGAGCTCATTGTTTGTTTTTTTATTTTTATGTTTGTGACTGCGATACCTTTTGCTCAAAGTATGTTTTTTTTTAACTCGAATATGAAAGAAATGGGATGAGTCTGTTAAAATTTGTATAATTTTATTGGTTAAGAGAGCGATACCAAATACCATAGTATTTTCCCGATGTTATGCACCGAGCTTAAAGACGCCGTTTCACTTAATAATTTTGTATAAATTGTGTCTCTGGGGCTTATATCTGATTATTCAAATTTCTCTATTGGTATGTTATGTATTGACCTATATTGTAAGTTATTTTTATAAAGGAGAATTAACATAAATAAACTTTGAGACTAAAAACCCCCTTCCATTAAATACTAACCTCAAGAAAAATATCAAAACTAATATATCTTACTTTCACAACGATTAGAAATATTTACAATTAAAAATATAATAACTGTAGAAATCTAACCATAATTTGGTTAAAAATATTACAACCATTCCAGACTCCCCCACTTATGCAATCAAGAAAGAATGAAATGGATAGGTCTATAAATAATTAAAAAAATAAGTCATTATTTGCTGCTTAATGTATACACATTTAAATAAATTTTATGCATTTTGTAGAAGAAATCATTATAATTAAAATTTTATTAAATTTACGATTTGAAATATTAAAATATGTACTTTTATTTTTTAATGATTCGTGAACTATAAACCATTTACCAGATTATCCATCACTCGTTACACTTTCTTCTAAAGATCGTAAACATTTTACCAACTTTGAGTTTGTATCTAACGGATTTCCATAAATTTTATTACAAAACCAACGTTTTAAAAAGGACAAACTCCATTACACCATCATCTCCTTAATGTTTTAGCAAGTTAAATATTTTTCCAACCTTAAACAAAAGGTACTCTCAAATAATGTGTAAACACAGGTTGAAAAATACGACTTGAAAATGGTTTAACTAAACAAAAATTTTCTTTTAATCAGATATTATAACACACATAAATTTTAAATGTAAATACATATTTTCATTTTACACTTTATTTAGAGAAACACAACCATAATAATATAACATGGAAAATAAGTACATATGTACATGTATAGAGAAACGTGAACATTTTATAGAAAATCTTAACTGTAATAATGATAAGAAGATGAAACGAATGAAGAAAACAAGTTGGAGATAAATACGAGAAACTAGTTCGCGTTAGGATTTAAAATCCATTTTCCCTATTTTTGATAAGTTGTATTATATCTATATTGTCTATTATATAGCTATATGCTATAACGTTGCTGCATAATATTTAAAACTGAAATATTTACATTGTCTCAGTATTTCTAGGTAAAATAATAATATTGTATGACTTATCTAGAATAAATACATATTAGTAAGGTTACGTATACATATTTAAAGGATTTACAACTTTTACAATAATCATGCTAATTTGTGTTGTTTAGCATATGCATATCTACTATACACATACTCATACATTGATTATTCAAACATTATCTTTTATTTTGTATTTTCTACACATGTACACTTTCTTTTATTGAATTTAGTGTATTTCGCAAACACTAAGGCCCGATTTTATGAACGCGAGTAAAAGAAAAATCCCCGTTTTAATGTTTTTTTGCATTTTATGAACGACGATAAATGACAAAATCAATCCGACGATTATTTTCTACTTTCTGTTTTATTTGCTATGACAGTGTTGTTGTAGACATATATTTTAAATGCCATTCAACCACACCAATGTTGTTCCTGACATACATTCCCAAATCTTTCTCATAGGGCCAGTGTTGTTCTCAACATACATTCTTCAGTATGTGTTGCAAGTTTATTAACACTGGCGTAATGAAACAGAATTTGAAATGAATACCTAGAACAACAATGGCTTATTAAGATGAAATTTGGGATGTATCTCCATGTGATTGTGTGAAATTACGAATGTATGTCTATAACAACACTTGTACAGCAAAATAAAATTTGAAATGTATATCTAGAACAACATTGACATGGTTAAGTGGAATTTAGAGCGTTTGCTTCTACAACATTGGCAGCCAAAGTGTTAATTTATAGGCCTGATGTGAGATGAACTACAAAAGAGTCAATACACCTCTTCGTTCATGAGATAGAAGTTCTTTGCGTTGTATAATGCGAAACTTTCTATTCCTTTCTATACTTATCTGGCTTTGATGGTTTATACTGTTTTACAAATCAAGGTAGATTTTGCTGATGGCTTTTAAAGTTTTTGTAAGATTTGACAAGAAGATATTCCAAATATCTCAGCTACTAATCGGTTATGTTTTACTTGGCCATGTGTTGATTTTTATATGCTCTCTTGTCTGCCACTTTAACGATTCGGAGATATTTTTTTTAAGATCGGAACAATGCAGGGAAGGAGTACTGTTGAGCTCTTTCTATGCTTCTGTCCTCTATATTCTCTCCACTGACTACATGCTTTGAATCACGATTCCTATTTGAGGATTCAGTATCAACGTTAATGTTATAGACACTCCTGCTGTTCTTTTGATAACTAAGCGTAGCGTTCAGTGGCTATATTTACTTTGGAACAAAAATGAAATCGAGTTATAAAGTCTTATTAATACTAGTAATAAAATTGTTAGAGTTAATGAGAAGTGTTCTGAGAAAAGTTTAAATGTGAATCCATCTAAAATGATATGATATGATTGAAATTAACAGGCGTCCATTTCGAAAATCCATAGGTATTTAAAGCACATTCCTGGAATATGCACAGCAAAATACCCAATGATGCATGAAGTTTTGCATATTCCAAAATTATACAGGCCCAGGTCTTGCATGCGTCTAAACAAAAAATGGTTTATAAGGAAGAAGGATGTTAGTCACATAAACAACTAACAGCGTAGCCGCTTGAAAGACACTATCCTACTACTTATTTTTATTAATCATGCTAGTAAAAGCGATTCATTCATCTTAGAGAGTTGAGTTTGTTAGTTATTAATATATGTGTAAGTAGTGATAGGTTATGGTAGGGTATTTAAACTGGTGCTATAAAGTGCAGTACTATATTTATGTTACATCTACGGGTCATCTCATCTTATGCTATATTTAAAGATGTGTCCTTATTCCCCAAAGGGGATAAAGCTAATCATCTAAACTTTTTTTAAAAAAACCAACTCAAAATATGCACTGCCTTTCTGAAAAACGGAACAAATGAGTGTCTAGCTTACAATTCTCACTGTCCATGGCTGCGTTAACGTATCACCTACACCGTATTGGTTTATCTTAGAATATTGATTTTGAGGCTGTCTTAAAGAAGATGATCGTTTGCAACTTGCGCGTAAATCAGAGGGTAAAAAAAGTTGTAGTTAGTTTAAATTTTTGACGTTAAAAAACTTGTTTTATTCAGAAGATCGTAATTTAATAAATTAAATTAGTTTATTAATTACATATTGAAAATGGAATCAAAAAAAATGAAAAATGAGTGTGAGTGAACTACAAAGTTTATTTGATATCGTCGAGACTTATAAAAATGTAGTGATATAAAAAAAACGGATGCCGTATCTAACACCAAAAAAAATTAAGCCTGGAAAAATATTACGGAGCAATACAATTCCTTAAATGCATACAGAAAAACTGAAATGCAATTGAGGACTACATTTAAAAATAAATAAGGAGATTGACGAAAAACCGTAACCGAAGAAAATGCGGAAAGGTTTAAAACTGGTGGTGGCCCATATAAACCAAAATTATCATAGAATAATCCGCTTTATACATTTGTTGAATCCTCAGTTCGCCCTTTGAAGAATATAGATTCATCAGATGCATTATTTAAAGTAGGAAGATATTCAAAAACTAACCATTATTGTTTAAATATTTGTTAACATTTTAGGACGATGTTTTGGAAGACGTATATCTTGACGAAAAAGTGGAAAAGAATGCAATGAAAACCAAAGTAATAATTTGGATATACTTGATAAGGAAACGTTACCGAATACCAGTGAAGCAATTTGCAGTATCACTGTAGTAGATACACTACCATTTACACCGTTTGTATTAGACTAAGGTAGTTCAAGAAAGTCTCGATCTACTATATTACAGTCATCAAATCGAGCTCACCGTATTAACTCATCAGAAAATTTAAAAACTGAGATGATAAGACAAATAATAAAATCTAAAAAATTAAAACAGGAATTGTTAAAAATTAAAATAAAATATTACAAAGATAAACAGTCCTAATAATTCACTAAAATTTAAGTTTTAATAAACTTTATTATAATATATAAATAAAAAACTGAATTTCAAAAGATTGAATTTAAAACAATAAATTTATAAATAGATAATTCAAAAAATTATTACTATTATTATTTATTTATAAATTATCTATGATACTTTTCCTAACGGTGTCGTCAGGATAACTCTCACTGCGGATCGACGGTACCGACTCAACATTTGAGATATCTATCTCCGGTTCAGAAGGTGGTGGTTCCTTTTTTGCTTTAGCAATATTGTGTAGTACGACTGTAGCTACAATCATTTTTAATGTATTGTTTATGTGAAGCTGACTTTTCTTTGCTACCGCTGGGAAACGTCGTTTCCATATACCAACGCACCTTTCGACCAAATTTCTCGTGCTTTTATGTTTGGTATTGTACAATAATTCTTTATCGGTGCGCGCGTTCCTTACTGGAGTTAGGAGATAGTTTTGTGGGAATATCCGCTATCCCCAAGCAAAAATTTGTTGCTAAAATTTCCGTTCTCTAATTTAATTTTTAACAAAGAAAAATTAAAAATGGTTTGATCATGTGCAGACCCATGCCATCCATAATTCAAAAAATAATAATATTGTCTGCGCATTTCTAATATTTGCTTATAAATACCTGGAAACCAAATCTATAATTTTGAAATATGCATCGCTAACCAGCTGACAGTTGATGGAAAACCACCCTTTCCTATTTCTAAATAGTTCAGCGTTGGCTCCTCCGGGTGATACTATTGGAATATGGGTTCCGTCTATCAAACGCAATATTCTTGGAATTCCGTTCATTCGAAAAAACTTCCTCGCTGTGGTCTGTTGTTCTCCGATACTTGGCGTTTTCACAAATTCATGAAATTTTGAAGCATTAAGCCGATTTACATTTTTTAATGTAGTGCAAATTGTGAATGTTGCAACTCCTGCTTAATCACCAATAACATTTTGATAGCTATTTCTGGCATAGTATCTCAAGGTTATTAGTAACTGATCTTCGGCACAAAGCGGAAGACCTCGCATATCCGAATGGCATACATCCCGTTTAATTAAATCGACAATATAAAAAAGGTAGATTTGCTGAATCTATACCTGCTTCTAAACTCTTCATCCGAAAAATAATTTATAGGATTATTATAATTTTTATAAATTTTTGGACGACGGATGCCCATTAGCAAATTTAAATCTCGCGCTTCCATATATAATTCGGAATCTGACGATGTTGATGTTTCTAATTCCATCTTAAAATAAACCAATAATATTCTTTTGTAACTAGAATATATTTATAGAACTTTGTTAGTCCTAACCATTTCAAATCTATAGACCTTAATATGGTAAATCACTTTATATTAACGTATCACAAACTTTTATTTTAATATAATATTTAAAATTAAACAATCAAGACAATTTAAAATTAACAATTAACAATCGACATAATTTAAAATTAACAATTAATATTCAACACAATTTAAACAGTCAACACAATTAAAAAATTTCACGTGAATATTGTAATATTTAAAATGTTATGTTTTGAATGTATACGTGACTACACCGAATTTTTATTATAAAATTCAAAATATAAGCTAAACATCAAAATAAAAGTATTACCACCATACAGAAAACTGGTATAGAACTACAATAAAACCCGTGATAATTTTTGAAATTTTTATAATTTATCGTCGTTCATAGAATCGACGACAAAACAAATCCGTGAGTAATCCTTACTCTCGGATTTTTTTGCTTTTATCGTCGTTCCTAAAATCGGGCCTAGGTGGTGTTAAAAACGTTTTTAAAATAATTGAAAACAATGGTTGTATCTATAAAATTAATAACTTAAATTCTTTAGTTTGCAAGGATTAAATTTTCTAATAATAATTTACAACAATCGCATTCCATAAATTCAAAAATGATTTAGCTATCAAATTCGATTTTTTCGGCACTACTCCACCAATGTTAATTTTATATATTTTATTAAGTAGTATGTGGTCGATGGTTTTGCTAGTAAAGTCAATACCTCTGTTATTATTCAGAAATTAATTTTTTATATTACAGAAATAATTACGAAACATCAAAAGATTGGCTATTATTAAAAGAAGGAGGCACATCGGAGATAGTAGATTTTCATAACTACTTCCATATGGGTGATGAAACTTTTCACAAGACTATAAGGAAGGTTATACTACTAACTGAAAGGTTGTTTTTAATCACGAACAGGTAAGTATAAGTCAGCTTTTTACTGTTCGACTCATTAAATTATTACGTATTAAAAACAGTTATTGTTGAGAAATATTACTTCATAACTTTTAAAGTACGAAGAAGGTAATCTGGATCTTCTCAAAACCTTTTTTCCTTAATAACTTAGCCATTTTTTATTGTTTTCTTCTTGTATATAATCAATTTTTATCCTAAAGTTAGTAGTGTTACGTGGTAAATTTTAACCATTTAACCAATTCAATTTTTTCAAAAGAATAAATTATTCGAGCGGCGGACCAACGGTACCCCACATTATTCATTTTTTTTCACGCAAAGTAATTTATTTAAATTTTTCGAATTGAATATTTTATTCTCAGAAGAAAAGGTTCAGAATTTTTAAGTTTTGTCTGATAATGATAGAAAATTTATTGAATTTACCTAATTGAATTTGTGAGGGTACATAACTGCAACGTGATTATCAAAAAGTCAGCCTTTCCAAAATATTTCGAGTGTTATCTATAAATGATCTAATCTCACATTGTCGAATATCATCATAGGAAGTCCTATATTGATTTAGTAGTAATCAACCGAGGAAATTTTTTTTATTACTGAATAATTTTGAAACCCTCAATATATTAGTTATTCCATTTTAAAAGCTAATTATTCTCTAGTTTGGATACTCATTGACTTATATACTGAAAAGGAACATACCTTGGCTGAAAATTATGGTATTTTCTTGAATTAAAGTCACATTAATTTTTAATAGCTGACTTATGGAAAGTATTTTTCCATATCGTTGGAAGGTTGCCAAAATAGTTCCAATCTTTAATCAGCATTACATGTAGGAGTTGTCTAATAATTGCATTATTTAATAGTTGTACCAAGATTATTTACAAGAGATTATTTGCTCTTCTTGTATGAGTATTATATAGATCAGCAAATATTCATCAGTGGACGTAACAAGCAAGGATTATCTCAATGAGCAAAGAAATATCGTAAGAAGCAAAGATTGTCTCGGGTTCTTTGAAAGTAATTAATTAAAATTTTCCAATTTTGTTCAAACGTAACGTGACCGATTTCGTAAATGTCAAACAGTAAACTTATTATCTGTTATAACACGAAAGACGAAAGTATTGCCACACTCGAGATAAGTGGTAGTGGAAATTAGGAACATTAGATGACCACCCATTACATAGAGATTAGTAAAGGTCAAAAAAGGTTTTAGGGAGCCTTAGCATTCAATAATATAGCATTTACTCAACGATTAAATTATGTAACAATTAATTTAAAAAAAACTGATAAGTTCCTGTATTTCGCTTATATTTTGAATTATTAACGAAACCAAAATGAAATGCATATGAAGGATAAGATTTGAGATGATATGACCTGTGAAGAAATGATTAAAAATCTTAACTCAGCTCTGCCATTAAATGAATCCAAGGACAGCGGAATGTATAGGTCCCAATCGATCAGATATGAAATTTTTAACTCTTGCCACTACCTACACTCTAAAAATTTTTTGTTGAAATTTACTACAATAATTGTAGGTTATCTGTTGATTTCAATTATTGTAGTTAATTTTCATCGTAGTGTGATTTTAAAAAATCACACTAAATTATGTAAATTATTTACATTTTAAACGTGAGTAATCGCACAATTTAAGAGTGAAATTTCTATTTTAAATGTTGAAAAATTACTCGTATAAATTGAAAAAATTTACTAAATTAGTGTAAAATTGAACTATCAAGATATTTTGAGTATACTGATTAAAATGGCCTTAATCCTCTAAAAATTTGATGACAATTATTTTTTTATAATTTTAACAACTTTCTATTCTGTATTATTTTTCTGAAATGAAACCTTAACCTTTCCCTCCAATGTTGTGTGACGACATTGTCTCATTGCATAATCTGTTGATGAAAAGATCAATATCATCTAATTTATCTTTTATCAAGCATATCCTATCATGCTTGCTTATTGCTTACTATCCAGTTTGTTTATAAGTCGGGTTCGCCCAGGTGGTTAAAGCTGCGGCAGATAGAGCGGGAGGTACCGGGTTCGAATCCCGATAGGGGCAGGATGGTAAAGGGATTTTTCACCATACGATTACGATCGATGGTGTGAATGAACACATCTATGACCCCCTGTTGGAGTGCAGAATTCATGGGCCAACCTATCTTCTATGTCAGTATTATAGGCTGTCATGGAGCTATGCAATGTGCAGATGGTTCTACGTAAATCGGACCTATAGCTGTAAGTACTCGATTTGGCCATTAAGGTGTAAAGTAGGACGTAAATAAGCGGACCGCGAAAGAGTTGGAAGTGCCTAGAGCCCTAAAACAGATTGGAAAGATAAAAATAAACAAACAAACGAACAAACAAGTCGGGTTGTCAACATTACTCTAGCGAATTTTAATGTTATCCTAAATTTGAAAAACTCCCATGAAAATTAGCTTTTCCTTTTGCAAATTACCACAAAAATAGTGTTAAACAATTTTTTGGTTGATAAAAACACAGATAAATTGTAAATCACTACTGCAGAGTAAGAAACGATTGACTTTTCGCACAATTTTTGAGTTTTTTTTACAACGCTTATCATGTAAACTGCTACGATTTAGTTATTTACGTCATTTTTTAATAAATCACACTGCGAGTGTGTAGAATTAAACGTGGTTGTGTATTTTACGTTCAGAATTAGTGGTAAAATATACATTTTTAGTGTTTATTCACTATTTGTTTTTAGAGTGTATATAAAACCTTATGTGAAAAAGATTAGATAGAGAGACTTCTTCAAACACATGCCAGATGTTAATTAAATAGCTTAGATGCTGATTGGCTAGATGGCAGTCTAGGTCCTCACGCCTAATTGCATTTATAAGTTTAGTTTTGCTGTCTCCATAGTTTGCAAACAAGTATATTCAAGAAAGTACTTACCTCGGTTCTTTATATCGTTGCTGCCTCTTTGTATGGTATTAATTTGAATCAAATAAGTTCCTTCTCTTATTGTTACCATTCACTATGAACAGTCTCAAGGATAGTAAGAAGGTGATATTATTACTTTTTCTTGTCCGTTTCCTCTAAAAAACTTAAATGAAATATCCTTCTGTCCATGGTTGGTTAATTAGAGCAATATGGATGTTTTGACAGATAAATCTGCGGCTGAAGACATCACATACTGTCGCAGCATGTTGTAGGTTTAACTGAGTCAGTTTATACAAGTCCATGTTTATTGTAAGGCTTTTGACCAAAGGCCAAATGTAATTTTTACCTACCGTTATCGTTGCAATTACTTTTTCTGTTTTCCATTCCGTCAATCGTTCTCTTTTATACCTCTTCACCTTTCCTTTTATTTCTCTTCACCTTTTCTTTTGGAGAAAGACCAAGGGTTCATACTCAGGCGAGGTTTTTTTCATCATCTTCAGAAGATTTAACTGTTCGAAATTTAAGTAAATTTGGTATATTGCTGTTTAACAATGGATTCAAATTGTTTTCAAGATTTCCTTCTTTAATGTACACTGCAGTTCACTTGAATAGGAACGACAGTTTTTTTGGAATATTTCGAAATCGATCCAACTTTTTCAATATTTTTTTTTACAGAATTATAAGTTTTTATTAAGCAGTAAATATTAAAGGAAAAACAAATTTATTTTTTCATGATTAATTTTGCTTTCTTTTTTTTCTAAAATAATAGTAAATTTGAATGTTCACTTTAATAAGAACGATTCACTAATCTTAATCAAAAGTTTTTTTATTTACTAAAAATTGAATAGAATTGAATTCGATTTATTTTTAAAAATTAATTGAGTTTACATGGTTTTAATAATGTGTACTACTTCCCTTATTAAAAATAACTTCATACAACCTGCTTGGGATGGAGTCATACAAAGATTTTAAATAATCTAAAGAAATTTGGTTCCAGGCTTCATTTATCGCATTAATAAGGCTTTCTTTACTGTCGAATTGACCACCTTCGTAAACTTTCCGAGACAACCAACCCCATACGTTTTCCATGTTATTGAGATCAGGAGAATACGGAGGCCACGGCAAAAGCTCTACATTTTGCTGCGATATCCATGATTTGATTATTTTAGCTTTATGGATAGGGGCATTATCTTGCCGATATATCCATGGCAATGGCCCAAAAGTGTCATTGAAGTGGGGAAATACTTCTTCGAAGATGCCCTTGTAAGTTGCTGCGGTCATTTTTCCGGTTGGAAATGACAAATCTCCCGGACCATAAAATGATATAGCTCCCCACACCATAACGTCTCCTTCCCGGTTGTGGTGTTTTGCTAAAAACTTTTCCTCTTTTCGAAGGAGTTTGAAAAGAGGAAAAACTTTTTCTCTTTTCAAACTCATCGGGACATCGCGGTCAAAAGTTCTTCTCATAAAAAAAAACGATACGTTTCCATTTTCAGCCCATGTCATATGCTGCCTCGAGAAATCTATCCTTTTCTGGTTCCTCTCCTGATTTAGAGGTGGTTTCTTTTATAGCTTTCTTCGAATAAGGTGATAATTCGGCTGGCCTCCACACCAACTCTAGCTTTAATTTTTGCACAAGATAGTGCGCAATTGGATGCTGTCCTTAGTATGGCCCGCTTGTCGGCTGCAGATGTGGTCTCAAAAGTTTGACCTTTATTGCTCAACAATATTCTTTTGGATTTTTTGTTAAATTGAAGATAACTATCTTACTTCTCCCTATTTTTTTGCAATTGCTTGTAGAGAATAATTTTCGCAGTATAGTTCTTGAATTTGGGCTATTTCTTCCTTACTAAGTTTTTTTCCTCGACTCATATTTAAATTTTTTTTATGTTAAATTGGTAACTTTTTTAAAAAAAATTAATTTAATTTAAGTTTAAGTTGCTAACACTTCAAATTTATTGATAATATGGTCGTTTCTATTCAGTCAAATAAACAAAAATCACACTTTTTAAGAAAAAACAAAATAAAACAAAATTCTTCTGGCCTAATAATTTATTTTTATTTAAAAATTATGTAATTTTAAACAAGTGCTAATCCTGTACAAAAAAAATTGAAAAAGTTGGATCGATTTCGAAATATTTCAAAAAAAACCGTCATTTCTATCCAAGTGGACTGTAGTGTATATCTAAGCGAGGTTGCTGAGGATGCAGTACATAAACCTGAGAATCGTAATCAGGATTACCTCAATAAGAACAGCCTGATGGTGCGCACTCTATTATGTGTAGTTTCAGCGTAACTGGTGTGACATCATTGGAGTCGGTTTTCCTGCGCACATTAATGTAAACATTATTTGCTAGTGGTGTTAATTAAAATATAACATGATTATATATTTACTAACTGATAACATGATTATCATTTAAAGATGTAAAGATTTTTAAAGGTCCAATTTTATGCTGTTTCTTCCGAGATGGAGAAACAAATATTTTATTTAATTGATGGCTTTGGGCCAAAAATTACACACCAATTTACATTTAGTGTAATTATAAAGAATTTCTGTTAATATTGTAACTATAACTTTAAAACTTTTCGTTTTAATTATACGTGTTTTTGAAAGATGCGTTAGTACAACCATATCTAAAAATAAAAGAAACACTATTCGGTTTATAAGGTTATACATATAACCAGGTCAAATCTGTTACTACTTAAAATTCTTTCTCATCCTGCAGTTTTATTGCAAAACGAATACACCCTGTGCCCCTGCCTTCCATGAGATGTTTTGAAAATGCTTAGACTATTCAATAAACACATTTTTAATGCTGATTGGATATAATCATAACTAACAGAAATCCATTAAATTTCAAATATTTTATTGTTTATTCTATTTTATTATGCACATTATAATAAGTTTGTTAAAACCTGTCATTAGTAACTACTTGTATTGCTTTACACACCCTATCTTTTTTCTGTTCTCTTTCCTTGCTGTTGTTACCACATAGTATTTGTTCCCTTTAAACTTTCGCAAAATATTAACTGTACTAAGAGTAACAGATATCTTTTTTATTATATGCAAAATTATTATTTGCAAATACCACGTGGTCTAAATCTCTTACATAACGAATTTATAAATAAACCACCTCCATATACGTAATATATAACATGAAAAGCTCATGCGCTCATAAATTCATTGATCATCAGTTTATATTTCACTAAAATGCATTCAGCTATTATTTTCCGTATTGTTTTGTTGTTTTATTGAATAAAACAAAAAGCAATATACATATTAAATAATGAGAATCCTGCTACATTTCCCCACACATTTATATAAGGAAAAATGATTGCGCGCGCAATAAACTGCATCTATTACAAGAACTCATGTAAATATCCAGCCAAAAAATAGATGATACTGCGCTAAATTTATTTCGGAGAAAAGAGTATTCATTCTAAAATTAGAAAAAAAAATCAGAAATAAAAATATTTGGCTATTTCATTCAAAACATAAAAGAAAACATACAGCAGGGAAAAAGAGAAACTAAACTTTATTTGTTTTTTTTTTGTCAAACTTTCATCCTTTTCTTATTACAAAAATAGTAAATTTTTAAATTTAGTTTGCTGTCGAGTTTGAATATGATCGCACATAAAAAGAAAGCGCGCGATTGAATTGTTATATATTTATATATTGTTGTTGTTATATTATTTCAAATATTTTTGTTAAACTAAATTATTTTTGTTTGTGTGTGTTTCTAAACTTTTATATAAGTTAATTAATTGCTTAAGTACATCGATGACAATAGAAACTTCAAATAAAAAATTATTAATAAATTTGTGATAAAAAGTTAAAATTATAGTTTCAAACGGATTTGATAAAATATTTAATTAAATACTTATATAAATATTAATATAACAAAAAACGAAAAGATTATTATTGTAAAAGATAATTTAATATTCGTTTAGTTTCCTTATAAAATATAATTTGTTCCTTAATTTTTATTTTATTTTGAGGTTTTATCTTTTTATTTTAAATTCATTGTTATAAGCGAAAAATAAACAAACTAAACTTAATTAAATTTACTTGAACAAAAAAATTGTATAATAAAATAAAGGAAAAATCTCCTTTTTCATAAAAACAACAGCAAGGTAGTTTTTTTGTTCATCAGGAAAACTTATATCTTTTTTCTGTTCCAACAAAAAGAAAATTATGATGATTATTCAACTCGGAAAAATTTCAATAAGAATGATAAAAATAATAATAAAAATAATAATGATAAAAAAACAGGTAGAATTTTAAAGTGAAGAAAAACAAAAAAAATTTATAATAATAATAAAGTCTAATGTTTCTTTGACTTCTATAAGTCACTGAGAATATTATATACTCATAGTATAATTCGATATTCACTTAAATAAAACACAAATATATTGGATTTGTTAATAAATGATAAACAAATAAAGGATTTATTTAAAATAAAACAATAAAATGGAAATCAATTTTTATCATCGAATTATTTATTACAATTTATTTAAAAAACAAAAAAGAAACCAAACAAAGCAATAATTATGAGGAAATTCCGGTAGTGAAAATTTTTAAACAGAACTAAAATACATATTACAAAAAATAATCGTTAAATACAATAAATAAAACAAAGTGTTTGTTTTTTATTCATACACATATAAATTTAAATAATATTTAAAGAAATAATATAATATTTATACATAGTTTATAATATATATAAAATAAAAGTGTTATATAATATATTATGTTCCGTTATTAAAAATTGAATAAATAATTAATCAAAGGTTTTCGATTATTAAATTTAAAAAAAAGCTTAATAGTTCAGATATTGTTATTAATAATTAAAGTTATTTACATAGAGTTATGCAGGAAATATTAAAGTTAATTAATTTTTTATTACATTCTGTATTAGTCGGAATTATGATGAATTTCTCGTTAATTCGAAAGTTAAAATTTTTAACGTTGCTCGTATGTGGAGTAGGATTTCTTATTACATTTCCAGCAAGTAAGTGTAAATTAAACAAAGTTATAAAAGAATTTTAAATGAATATGTATTATAACTATTTTAATTTTAATAAAATTGTTATATCTAATGCCCATCTACTGCATTAGATTCCTCAACCCTTCTATTATAACACAACGATCAATTAAATTTGATGGCCATAATCAAACTCAATATCGCTATATTTAGTAACATTTAAACAAATAAACGTTTTATAATAAATAGTAAAATTTCTATTTTGAAATTTAAATTTTTATATATAATTCTTTTAAGCAAATTTTACTTTTTCCTTATTGTTATTTAAAAATTATTTGATCGAACCTCAGTGATGGAAAAAAAATTTCCAATAATTATTAATAAGGAAAAATATAAAACTATTTTAATATATTTCTGGAAACCAAAATTTCGGTTAGGTCTATTGAAGTTAGGTGTTAAAATTACGTAAATGTGTCTTATGTCATGTCTTTGGTTTCAGAATCAAGTTCATCTGGGGAAAATATTTACATATTTGTCATTTAAATTACCATAATTTAAGAAAATTGATCAATGAGATCCCGTTTATGTTGGATATATCAATACTTCCTGCAATCGTCGAAAATAATTCTTTATTTCAAAAACCCTTAATCTTCATTTGAAACCAGCTTAATTTTTTATTTTAAAATAGCAATTGCAGTTTTTTAAAATCATCACTCAGCTACTGGATGAAATTTTTCAAATTCATTCAAAATTAAATTTTGTTTTTTTTAGTATTTATTCTTATTCAATATTATT
Source organism: Tipula lateralis (assembly GCA_963932295.1). Classification (NCBI taxonomy): domain Eukaryota; kingdom Metazoa; phylum Arthropoda; class Insecta; order Diptera; family Tipulidae; genus Tipula; species Tipula lateralis. The sequence goes on from OZ010738.1 coordinate 131,948,887, forward strand.
CAACTAAATAATTTTGTATAAGTAAAATATTTATCAAAAGAAAACGCATAAACAACTTTCCAAAAAAGTTCTGGGACTAAAATACATTTCTTTCAAAAGTCTGACTCTTACAACAAAGTCTGACTCTTACTTCAAGAGTAATTCTTTCGTTTCAGTAATAAATAAAATGAAAAAGCTCTGACGCAAATATCCATGAAACAATATTTGGTCAATAAACAGGTACTCGTTGGAAGGCAAATCAGATCACAAACAGCGAAACATCTCGCTTTGTTTTCGCTTAACTTACTTTCGAACTAGTGACTAGGCCCATTGTACTTTGTTCGATTTGTGCCTTTGTTGAAGTTCAATTCAGAATGGTTTTTTAAAACAATTACCAAAAACCTCTTACCAATACACAAAATAACGTAAAACGATTCATAAATTTATTATTGAATTGGTTAAACTAAATTTGATCTTTTCATGCCTAAAGTTAAATGTTGTTACTGTTGTCAGTTGTTTTATCTTATCCACAGTTTCCAACTTTTATGCATTTTTCCTCATTTGGTATTTACAAATTAAAATATTAATTTATTTTAATTTGTAAGTACCAAATGAGGTATTTACCTATAATTCTGACGGAAACCCACTCGACTATAGCTCGATTTCATCCTTAAATCATTTTAAACCGTATCTCACAATCGCATCTTATGCTTCATTGTTGATTAATGATGTGTGTTTCATGGTTAATCACCAAATTTGTTAATTGGTTAAACTATAACCGTCAGATTTTTAATTTAGACTACTCGCGAGGTTGCCTTTCAAATTAGTTATCTTTTATATGTATATTTCAATTGTAACCTGGAAAGGTTTATATACATAGAACATTTACTTTTTTCTTTAAAGATTTGCTGATATTTATATTAACAAATTACCATTTTTTAATAGGAATATAATTTGATATAAAATGAAAGTTTAAATTTATTTTTACTTATAGAGCTGTTTGAAAATTTGAAATGTCGACAGTTAAGAATAACGTGTAGTTGGTTTAGTTATAGGCACAGCATAATCGTGCCATCTATGAAAACTGGTAAAACTTAATCTCGAATTCAGTTTAGCATTGAATTTAGCATAAACATTCGCACAAGGTACACAAGTTCCTCATTAACATTTTATCGGGTCTAGGTTGGTTAAATTTTCCGTTATTATGCTTTAATCTTACTATGTCACTTACGCTTACACAACTAATATCTCTACGCAAATCAGGCTTTTAACCGTTCGTCCTTCAATTGGCTTTAGCGAAAGGAGTGTTTTGTCTAGATAATAGATTATAAAAAATAAATAATATATAATGTGGTGTCTATCCAGCTGAATTTTCTTATGCATTTCAATATATCCCGATAGTGGAATTAGTTTATCGTTAGTAATCCGGTTTTATTAAAAAAATTATTACAAAATTCAGTGTGCAAATGTATAACTTTTGCAATGTTCCACGTTTTATTGATTTCGCTATAGAGTGAATAAAACTAGATAAGAAATGAAATATTATACACACACCATTGCTTTGACCAAGAATAAAAGTGCAAATATGTATTATAGCACGGTTTATAAACCAGCTTGTCTCTGTAATTGCAAATTTTTATTTTCTACTTTCCTTTAAAAAATTACTTTAACAAATAGCACAAAACATTATTTCTGAATAGAAACTTATTTAAATATTATTTCAAAAGATAATGTGGAGCTTCTAATCAATATGGTTAAATATAAATAGTTGGAATGCCAAATATTTGAAACACATTTTTATAAGTTAGAAATTATATTATTTTTATATTTAGGTATGTTTAAATGCTGAGCAGAAATTTATTAAAATAAAATTAAAGGGCTAATAATATCGTTGACATTTGTTTTATTACTGTTTTTAATGATTCGTTGATGATTTCTTCATGACATAAACCCATCTTAATTGATAATATAAAATAGATAATGTTTTTATTATTGTATTGGAAATTTATTATTTTTTGACAGATTTAACAATAATAACATTTTATACTATGCTCTGTGTCTGCACGTATTACTTTCATATAAGTACGTATAAGAAAATTAGTTAAAACGTAAATAATTATGATACATGTATGTTATTCACTTCAAAGCATGTATGTACAAGTACATAAAAAAATCTTAATAAACTATTAAACTTGAAGAGCTTATTTCTTTATGCCATTGAAACTACTTTTGTCCTATCAAAACGCTTCATTTAATAATTCATTCATATCATCATCTAACAAAAATTTTACTACTCATAGAAATGTTGTTATTTTTTTCTTAACCAGTGAAAGAGTTTGATAGCATTAGATAAGAAATGGGTCACATGAAAAGGACTATCGTAATAAAATGATAACAAGTTCAGATGAAATAAAAATTGTAATAGACATAAAACGTTAACAGAAAATGAAGGGAAAATCTATCAATCTGATCATTGTAACAAAATAACATAAAAATTTTATTACGCTTTTACGACTCCCTTCAGTTTTTCCAGTATATTCGATTAAAATTTTTGAGGAGTTATTGTTTCGCGAGCAATAAAAGTTTAAAAAATGACATACAAAGTTATATACTCATATTTGTCTTATAAAAGTACTGTGTGCTTGTATGTAAATATATATATATATATATATATATATATATATATATATATATATATATATATATATATATATATATATATATATATATATATATATATATATATATATATATATATATATATATATATATATATATATATATATATATATATATATATATATATATATATATATATATATATATATATATATATATATATATATTGTGGTTCTCTGAATGGCCTGTGGTTTGGAAATGAAATTTCAAATTAGTTTTTAATGATTTTGTCGATGATTTTGTGATTTATACAACATAAACTGGATATTTTTCGGATATGATTTATTGTTTCAAAATATACTTGTGGTTCACAAAATATTGCAAAATGATTGATTACTTGGCTATTTCCTTGTGTTTGGCCGAAATTAATAGTAAGTAATTTCAGATAATATGTGTCATAAAATGACATTATGCATAATGTATACAATAAAATTATAAAGGATCAATTTAAAATTCAGATAACAGTGGAAAATGAAATATTAAATTTCTTTATTTACATTTATAAATTATCATACTCAAAGTTATGAAAGTTAATTTGTAATTTAAATAAAATTAAAATGACACTAACGTTAATACAAACTTTTTTGAAAGATATTCATTTTGAATACAATATTAATGATTAATATTTTAGAAATTGCATGAAAAATTAATTCCTAAATTTTCAATTCACACGAATTTTTTAAACTGGATTCAAATTGAAGGTTTCTAGTTTTGAGCTCAAGCATTTTCATTTTTTCTATTTGATTTTCCAAATCCATTTTTAAATAATTTACTAGAAAGATTTCAATTACTAAAACATTTTCACGAAGCGCCAAAATAATGGGCTCTTCTACTACGTCTAAATAACTAATAATTAATAATAATAAACTATATTATTATTTAAAATAACTGATACTTAATTAATTTTTTAGTGAATAGTGTATTGTTTAAAAATGTCCGATTTCCACTATGAAAAAAATACTGGCAATATTTCTTACTGAATAAACCAAACAAAGGAAAAAAATACTATTAGTGACAGATACCATTTTTTACTTTTCTTTTTTTATAGCTTAACTATATGGACATATTTTCACAGAGGTTAATTGATAATTTTGAATAATCCAGTAATCCCTGTTTTTTCTTCTGGTCTTAAGATTTAAGTCCTTTGAATAAAATACCCCATGTTGGAGTTTCTTAATTTAGTAGGTTTGTCTAAAATGTAAAGTACTGTTCTATTTTAAATTACGAAACGTTTAATTTTTTGGCTGTCAGCATTTTCATTCTCAGAGTCACGATTCTTCACAAAAGAATGTAAGCTAAAGAGAATTCAATCGAGTTGTTGAACACAATACATGTTACATATATTGACATAAATATAATAAGAACTGATATAATAATTTTTTGATAAAGAACCATTTGATGTGTGCCAACTTTACTTTCGTAAAATATCGGAACTCGTCAGAACGAAAATTTAAGATACTCGCGTGTCACTACGTAAGTACTGTAGCGACTTTCATGGAAGAAAAAAAATTACGTTTTGAATAAACACGATTTAGAAATGAATAAAAATGAAATTGTATATGACTAAAAACGTTGGACGAATGCATTGTACGTTTTTCTGTTCAAACCTTTTGTTAAATACTTACATTATTTTTTGGGTCTAAAGCCTTTTGAAGCCTACTTTATACTTTTGGCATTCACACCAACATGTAGCATTAAACGATGATTCAATCAATGAGTTCTTCATAATTTTACACATTTTAATGTTAAATCTCTATATACGTATGATCAAACTTTATATTAAAGTTAAATTCCCTGTAGTTATAAAAACCAACGAAAGAAACCGTCACTCTGATTGATTTTCTTGGATTTAGTTAATATATTTAAGAAATTGGAATAGGTAATCTATAAAAAGATAAAAATGAGATAAAGAAACCAGTTCTCATACATATCGATAACCTTCGGGTTGAAGGTTTGAGCATTCTAATAGATTTATTTTAGAAATAAAGTAAATAATATTGTATACCGATAACATAACGCTATGATTAACGCATCAGCAGTTGTGATATGGATGTCCACAATCCCAGATCCAGAACTTATTCCATCACAATACTATATGCTGTCATGGAACAATGCATTGTTCAGATGATCTTCGCAAATCGAATCTATGGACACTTCAATAGTTAAAAGGAAACTAGGCAAGTGTTTCGAGCGCTACGAATCCAAATCAAAAAGTAAAGCCAAAACCAAACAAATATTTAAACTGATTAAAGATACATATTAAATGCAATTACAATATTTATTACATAAAATAGTTTATAGACACATATAATTGATTATTTCTAGATTGATGTATGAGTATATAAACTAATACATTATACAATTAAGATAAAATTTAATTTATCTAATCATCAATAATCTCAATTTGATTGATTGAACTCATTTATTAAGAATGTATGAATACATTTTAGTATTAAATTTGAAAAATATATTCTTAAGAATAATATAAATGTAAATAAATTATATGAGTATATATGCATATAAACATAAATAATTTGTTAAAATTTTCTCGCAAAGAAAAGTACTAAAATTAAAAAATGAAATATTACTTTCTAAAAATAATACTTTATTAAAATACTTACTTTATTTAAATTAGCATCTTATGCTCGCAAATAATAATTGAAATAATTTAGATTTTTTAAAAACAATCAAAATCATTTAAATAGCACCTATGTCACCTGTGTTATTTATGTATTAAAGAGATTATTAGTAAGAATATTTTGGGTTTGTAACCAACTCGTTTAATAAGTTCTTAATGGTTAATTACAATAACCTTCAATGGAAATAACTTTAGAAACAAGTAAATGTATATGTGCTTTACACAAATTGTGAAACCTCACATTCTCTATTATGAACTCTATATTATGTTTTATGCACACAATTATCATGTCGCGATGATTAGTATGGTTTGTTATATCCAGAAACGTTATTGTTCACTAATATGGAAACAAAAAATCTACTGGCATTTGCTACACTCACTTCCTTCATTATAAACATCATCTCAGAGTTTGATCCGCTTTTTAAAAAAAAATTATAATTAAAATAATAAAATAATTTCGTAAATAACACACACGAACACACACATATATACAGGATGTCCCGTTAGTGACTTGTACGAATGGTACGGTTGAATTTCTTGATCAAAGCGAAGACGACTTTAATTTTACCACTTCGTACGGTGAGCCCCCTATCAAGACAAAGGCGTTTAAATAGGCACCATCCCCTTGTATTAGGCATTATATTAAAATTAAATCAATATCTCGAGAAATAACCATTTGTTTTTCGCCAGGCTCATATCATTTAAAAGGTGATAAAATTACATAAAGTATAAAAGTCATGAACAACCGTACTATTCGTGTCAGTCACTAACGGGACACCCTGTTTATATATATATATATATATATATATATATATATATATATATATATATATATATATATATACATATATATGTATATATATATACCTATATATATATATATATATATATATATATATATATATATATATTTATATATATATATATATATATATATATATATATATATATATATATATATATACGCAGATTCAGAGTTAGTACCATATACACTCAGAGAAAAAAGCAATGCGCTGTTTACTAAGCTGCTATAGTAACTCGAAAAATGTAAATATTACTTATTTTTTAATAAACTTTACATTTGCAAAGTAAAGAATATTTATGTAAGATTTAACTATGCCACGTTATTATAACAAAATTTGACATGTAATTTTTTAAATACCTCATTAACTATTGCTTTAGTAAAGCTTACTGGTGTTGTATGTATCTATTAATTATTAGTTTCTTTTAATTCAATTAGCTTGAAAATATGGTAAATATGTAAAATAAAACAATATTTTAAAAGATGTTAACATAATTTTTAAACTTCTGTGTTCATTTTTTTCGATAAATAACGTAGTCGGTAAAGTGGTTTCAATTAGAAATACTGGGTTGGAATTAAAATAGGATTATACATTAATCTTCGATTACTTTCTGCTTCATTCATTAAAAACTAGTTACAATAACACAAACTTATACCAAATCATTAGAAAATTGAGTAAAGTTTTGATCAAGACAGCAGAATACTGAACTTATAATGATCTGAATTGATCTGACAGCCAACGTGATGCGCCAGTAAATAGAATCGTCCTTCAATTAAGCAATATTACACGTAGTTAAGCAGGTAATTGATTGAATAAATTACAATCAATCTTGGGCTCCAGATTGATCATGTAAATATGATCAAGTAAATAAGACTGAATAAAAGCTTTCTATCTTGTATTATATTAGATCTAATAGGTAGAAATTAAAATAGGAGCATCATGAAAAACATGAATAAGTATCTTATGCGAAAACGAACATAGCCTAATGATGGAAATCACACCAGCCAAACTACAACCATTAGATTGATTTGAAGCTGTGCAATGTGTAAATGACAATACTGTAAGGATTAAAAACTAACTTTGAAAATTAACTGAATCTAAGTGGTTAGATTCAGTTAATTTTCAAAATGTTAATGGTATCATTCACAATAATTGTTAAAATGAAAGTTGTTGTTATGAGACTAGATATTACTTACCAAAGAATTAGAACAGAATCCAATGCATGAGTAGGAAATTATGGTTCATGATCGATAAAACCAAATTATTTGCTACTCAATAATGATATAACTACTTTATTGGTTTTCATGAAAATATTTTCAAACGTAGCAAGTCAAGAAAATTTATTTTTGAAAACTAAATTGTCTAACAAATCATTTAGTTTTCATATAAACTTGTATCACCATTTTATTTTAAAAGAAATAATTTTTTCATTAATAATATAAACATAGTAAGTATATATTATTTATTTTTGATTAAATTTGAATGCAATTTCCAAACAATAATAGGTTTTTACCAATACAAATGTGGGTGCTCTGTGTGTTTTGTGTGTGTTTGTGTATGAGCGTTTTCCTATTCTAAGCGGGCTGGATGAAAAAATCTGATGTAAATTTCTTTCCTGTATGGACCTTGGTGTGCATTTATTTATGTTTGTATGCATTTACATATGTGTAGCTATGTATATGTGAGTCTGCATATGTACGGATGTGTGTATGTGTCCGTGTGCCTCAATGTCTATGTATTATTTATAGTTATTTTCTCAGATACCGAAGTACCGCTCTCTGTAAATTCTAGTTTGGGAGCTAAACTAAGAAGGAACACGGAATGAAACTCAATTAAGAACATTTATTGATGGACGCATTTATCTGGCAGGAAATTTATGTGAACTAAGGTGTTTTGTAAATTTAAATAATAACAAATTAAATAAAAAATTAAAACCTCCAAAAATAAAAAAAATATTTGTTTAATTAGAATATGAAACGATTACCTGTGTTTTTGTTTCGACACACACACACACATACATACACACACACACAAACACACACATACACACTATATATATATATATATATATATATATATATATATATATATATATATATATATATATATATATTATATATATATTATATATATATATATATATATATATATATATATATATATATATTTATATATTTATATATATATATATATATATATATATATATATATATATATATATATATATATATATATATATATATAAGTATATAATATAATTATATATATATATATATATACATATATATATATATATATGCATATATATATACATATATATATATATATATATATATATATATATATAAATATATATATATATATATATATATATATATATATATATATATATATATATATATATATCGCGTTTATAACTAAACAATTGAATCAATTTACAAATCGGGAATTCATATTTTACTTATGTGCATTGTCAATGAGACTAGAGTAACTTGTAAATTTTAAATATCAATTTAACTTAAAAATGAATGCACTTTACATCTAATTATTTAAAATTTGCAGTTCTCCATTGTAATCGCTACTTGTCAAATTTGTAAATATCGCAAAGCAGCTAGTTAAACAATTTCCATTTCACATATAATGCTATGTTAATTTTATATAAAAATTTGTTTGGTTTACTTATGATCTGCGTAAAATTTGCTTATGCTGCAATGTTCTAAGAGCAGAATAAAAATTATATTTTTACGTAGCATTATACTAAATTTTACATTTCCAATTTAGCATTATTCGCCTAGCATTAGGTTGGTTGGATTCGTAACGATATTTCAGTAAAATTTACTTATTTTTTAAAAAAAATACGCTATGTTTTTTCTCTGAGTGTATAAATATATGGTAATAATCCTGAATCTGCGTAATCCTTCACACAAAAAGTATTAAGGATGTTAATCACAGAAACGACTAGTAGCAATACCCATTTGAAGGTTATTAAATAACTACTTACATATTATAATCTATCGCTTCTCAAATGAGATCCTTACCGCATCTCAAATGAGATCTTACAATCCATTTTAACGATTGGTACACATTGTAGGTGTTCAGCCTAACGAATGTTTCTACACACAATCACTTTTTATGTCATCCGGCGCATGTTAGTTTATGGTCAACTCTATTAAGCTACAACCGGCGACATATAGAGTTTAGTTAATCAAAACAATATGTGACCACTTATAGGGTTGATTTCAATCAAATGAAAAATTTGATATATTTTGAATTAAAATATCAAAGTTTTTATTTGATTGAATTTAGAAGTGGAATAAGTCGAGGAATTCTAAATATGAATTTCAACAATATAGGTTTGAGTTTAGCAGTTTTATTAGTATATGTTAATTGGGGGTTTATGAGAATGCTATAGTTCATCAAATGAGCATTAGGTATTCGTCAACAGCAAATAAGCTGGAATATTTACTTTATGTTTCATCTGATTCATTTCTTACGTGGTATTGAGAAGTTTACACCCCCCCAATTCCTAACCATCTACTGTGAGCGGTTCATCTTCACGATACCCTATTAATTCGTTTATAGGAGAAACTATTTAAATACATAAATTATTAAGTATAAGAATATTTAGTTAACCTTTCATTTTCTTCCATTTCATTTTGTTTTTATATTTTAAACCAAACATCCACAGTTTCATACAATATATGAAAAAGAAACTTTCTCTTATATATGTATATTGTAACATACCCCGACTTATCAAAAGAAATCGTCAAAATGGAAATTCTTTTCTGAGAATCGTTTAGTTTATTAATGTTGAATTTAAATAGAAAACTGTTAAGTGAAAATTAAATAAACTTCCTGATTAGAACTGACGTTCAAGTAATCTCTGCAATTGTAAACATGTCAATGAAGAAATTTTATTAATTTAATATAGAAAATAAAAATTATTTTTGTGTTAAAGAAATTTGTAATCAATTTTTTTTTAAATTAACTTTAATTTGGTGCAGGATGGACATTTAGACTGTTCTAGTTCCTTGTAACTGTCAGAGCTCCTGCACCCAATGTGCGGTCCTTCAAGTAAAGGTTGATAGCTGCCTTAAACTTGTGGATTTTATACTCAAACGGAAACTGAAAACCGGATAACAAATTCCACTTTCTGGATGTTCGATAAATAAATTCGCGCTTTGCACCTTCAGGTAGTTTTTGGCAGTGTAATGTTGCATCATCGGAATAACTGTGGAACGGGTTTGTGTGTTGGTCTCTAAAACCAGAGATCAAATATTTGATTTTGGAATCGTTGATATTGAGATAAACGGAAGCTGAACACTGTTATAGTGGATCAAGAATCTCTTTTGCTACGTTGCCATTTAACCAATCAAACAAACAGATATCATCTGGAGATGCAAAAAGTTGATTGAACTATCGGAATAAGATATTGTCTTGAGATGTTTTAATTTTACGAATGATGAATTCCAACATGAAATTTAAAAGTATCGGGGACAGCACATCCTCTTGTCGAATACCGAAAGAGGTTGCAAATGTCTTCGATAGCCTGTTCTCAACTTTTCAAAGGAGAGTGTTTGCGTTACTATCATTTACACATCTGTACGCATTTGTTTGATCTTCTCAAATATTCAAGCGCATACCATAGTCTCTCTCTCAAATAGTTATTCTTCTCAGGATAATGTACGACTGTAACTTATATGCTGTTCAAAGGAGAGCTATACCGCGATTATTCTCGCATCATTTCAAGCGATCACCGTTCCTGAATATTGGGCATAACGCGGCCACTTTCCATTCTTCAGGTATAACACCGCATATCAAAAGCTCTGAATTTATTCAAGCATCTCCAGATGAACGATTTTTCTTCAATTTTTCTTTCCATTCTAATCCCTCGAACGGCAGTTGACCTAGATCTTAAGAAATGGAGCAAACCGGTAACTCCTTTAAAAAACCACGAGCATTGTGCTAATTGCTGAGTGAACCCTTAAGACAGCCTACCATCATTTGTGGTTCTTCCGTTTACAAATTCATTAAGCTGTCGTCAAGAACTACTTTATTTCTCATTGTGATTCATTTCATTTTGCGCTATATTCGTTGCTCAACAGCAAGACGACACTTTTAATCAAACCACTCATTTTTGGGCTAAGTTTTCCCTATACCAAAAGTGTGCTGGGTGGAATCGACAAACCGAGGTTTTCAATATTTCCCAGACACTGTTCACTTCTTCAGACTAGTATTAGATCGCAAAATACTATTGCTGACAAGATTTTTATATTTTCGTTGTTTTTCTTCTTTTATTAGACCTTCATAGGTGAATGGCATTTTATATTCCTCTGTCCTCGCTTCTGCCAGAAAATTTCAATTGGAGTTTTGCAATGATCTATAATGGTCACTCTTTTCCATTTTTACTGACGACCGATAAGATTTCACGTCTTGGATAACTCGAGCTCGCTCTTATGAAATTAACACATGTTTAATTTAGCTCCAAATGGTTTGACTTCGAATGTTTCCAAATGGATCTTTTTATGAGGAAAGAATGTACTTGCCACTTGGATATCATGGCCGATTATGTAAAGTACACCATTCTTTCTCTCGTAGTTTCGTGTCGGGAATACAGACCTATATTATTACTTAAGTCAGTCTGATTTCTGTCAGATCTAGTATTACAGTCTTTAATCGTGCTAAGGATTATCAAAATTATTGTAAACTGAGTGGTTATCTTAGGGTGGTTGCGCATGTACACAGGCAATTGACAGGTTAGCTAATATCATGACAAGCGATGGTTACACATTCGATAATCGACTGCTTGGAAGTTCAACCTACCCATTTTTACTTGTAGAGTAATGAAATATTAAACAAGATTTTCAAGATCATATCCACTGTGTAAAAATGTATAGCCTTGGGACACATGGTTTCCACTTTTAGAACATCGAGTTTCTTGGAGAGCCACGCCTTCCTTGACATTGAGAAAACAATTTACTGTCTCTTTCGGGATAATAACTTGATTTCCGTTGGTCATTTACTATCACTATACAATTTTCGTTTAGGTGAATGGAGTGCATAAAAACCGTGATCTCTAGATAACAACGGAACTTGTCGACATCTTTAACGGCAAAATTTTTTTATAATCATTTTATTACGGAATTATCAAGAAACAAAAGCTATAAAAGTGTATTTTCCTCGAAACTTTTATATCAGTTAATTTTGAAGAGTTTTATCATAACTTTAATCGAATTTAAGTATTAAAATAACAAGTTTAATGAAATTAAAATAGGAAACAAGCAGCAAACTTTATAATTGGATTTCTCTTAACGAATTCATCCTTAAATATATTTGAATAGAATATTATTTATATTATGCACATCATACATACATATACACGTTTTTAAGATTATAATGAGTTTCGGTAGTTGTTGTACTGTAGATGTACATATAATATGTAATATGTATTATAAATACAAATATATTTCTTCGCAATATTTTGTTAGTTCCGCTTTTGTATTATGTAGTTTACTTTTTGGCAATTACATAATCATGCGCATGGTTCTTTTTCAGTTTTTCTGTATGTTTGGTTGTGTCTTTTAACATAAAAATTGAATTTTGGTTAAATGGTAAAATTCACCACCAGACTTTTTGGTAGACGTTTTTTTAAAGAAAATTATTTTTCCAAAATTAATAAAAAGCTTCGATTGACAATAAAAATGTAATAATAAACAATGTTTTAAGCACTTTTAAGTATTAAAGTACATTTGTTTTGTTAAAATTTTGCAGAAAATATTCTTTTGTTCAAATGAGTTTTTTTAGATTAAATTTTAAATAATTTGATAACACTTTAAGTAATTTATTGTAAATTGTTTGCCAAAAAAATTCATCGGAACATTTTTTATCGACATTTTTGAACCGGGAATTGTACATACATATAAGTATAATGTATGATAATACTCGTACTACATATTTTCTTAAATGTTTTTTGTCTGTGTACATAACCAATTTAGGTTACCATCAGAAATATACAATTCGTGAAAAGGTCACAGGATTATATATTATGAACGTTAAATATACAAAGATTAAACATAAGAGAATTATGTACATATATGATAATGAATTTATGGTTGTAAGTAACAATGAATACATTTACTTTTGTTGTATAAGTCAGAAATGAGACCACACAATTTAATTTCCTGATGGAACGTGAAGGTTGGCTCACAAGATTTGAATTATTTGCTATTTGTGCGAAGTGTTGCCAACAATTCAGGATTATTCAAACATCGACAATCGCACCCTGAAGAGAGTTCCTTGAATGAATGTTGGAACAACAAATTGATGCTTATTTTTTAAACAAAATGAGACTCATCTTGGTTGTTTCGTTAAAAGTGTAAATTGTTTTTTGAGGTTTAATAAATCGATAGGTGATTGTTGAGAATAATTTAACAACGTGTGACTGTTTGGTGAGGATAACAGTTCAAGTGCTTGCTACCACAATATGATAACCTAGTTTTTACTGTCTACATTTAAATTTATGGTTGTGGAGGCCACAAAGTTTCAAGAAAAGATGCAAGTGAACTGGAGAAGTAAGACTAGAAATGCTCCAATTTAAAAGTCATGTTTAGCAGTTTTTGTATTCTTAGTTGTTACGACAGTGTTTCTTGTACTCATTGGTACCCTTGATACTGAATCATTCCTAGTTACTCTTAAACGAGTTTTATCGAGGCGAGCTATTCCTGAAAGAATTCCTTTAGGAAATCCCTTATTCCACAGATGACAGTTCCATAAAAAATGTAACTCTCTTTTACTGATCGTCAAAACTAGTTACCTAGTTTTAGCTAATTGATAAAATTCTTAGTAGGTAACTAGTAACCTACTAAGAATTTTATCAACTGTACTAATTAATTACAAACTAGAATTGTAAAACGTTCGCAAAATCATTTCTGATGGATTCTTCAATTCGATTTTTTGAGTTTGTTTAAAAGTCTGTGAAGTCCATTCAACTTCATTGATATTAACATCATGGACTCCCGAAATCCACAGCATAAATTTATAGTTAAGACCAGTTAAAAAAAAAAGTTCTAGGCTGTGTTATAATTATAACTGTAAATGTGACATTTTTAAAATTATATTATAAGTTGGAACAATTTTTAGTGAACGCCATTAAAGTAGTCAATGAACCAATGCAATTTAAACATCTCCACTAGCAGAGCAATTAAAGTAAAATATAATAAGTATTTATGTATTTGTACTTTTTATTTGTACGTAAACGCTTATTGGGATAGCCTTCCGTCGACACTCGGCAGTATTTGAATTCGTTATAAAACACTCGAAAGTCATCAAATAATGTTGATGACATATGATGAAAACTTTGGAATTGTTACAACATGGATGAATCATTAAAATATAAAATAAAATATAAAAAAATCATTAAAAGCTTTTTAATTGCTATTTTATTATAAAAAACTTTCTACATTATATTTTAACACTTAAGGAAAAGTAAGAATAATTCAATGTCAAATAATGTCATTATTACGGACAATTAGCAAGCAAAACAATTCTGACTTATCCTCAATGAACGAATGAATATAATGTGAAAGCGCCTTATCCAAAGGTGTTATTCATTTTTAAATATTTTCTTTTATAAGCAAATCAATTAGATCGCTAGAACTATGACAATAAGTCTTTCTCCTTAACATTTTTATGAATATGAGAGCATTGAACGAGAAGTAAATCTCAGTCCTTAAAATGTGTGTTATGACGATCAAGCGGACGTCTTGTTTATTTGTTAACTAAAGTTAAGTTTAATAAAATAAATAATAATAATAGTAATAAAAAATAATTGATTTTAATTAATATTTTATAATATAAATGGTTCAAACTTTGAAATTGGAGATGATGAGTATTATTGATTATTAAATTTTGTACTTTATCTTTCGATAAATGTATGTTTTATGTTATGTGCTTTATATACATGGTTACAGTTTTAGTTATTAAAAGCGCAAATAGACATATCTCTGATCTCATTGTTGATTAAATTTTAGCCAGCCTACTAACAGGGTAGCTAATCTGGAAGATACTTCCAAACCACCAAACAAACTGCTAAAACGTAGAAAGTAAATTACAGTAACGTCACTACGTTTAAATGCCTGGAATATTAATGAGCTTTATGTAAAGCCCAAAAACTAGATGTATTTCTAAAAACCAATAAAATATAATATCAA
This sequence comes from Tipula lateralis, assembly GCA_963932295.1. Classification (NCBI taxonomy): domain Eukaryota; kingdom Metazoa; phylum Arthropoda; class Insecta; order Diptera; family Tipulidae; genus Tipula; species Tipula lateralis. The sequence continues at coordinate 131,964,195 of OZ010738.1, forward strand.
AGACACACTTTACAGAAAAAACATTATCAAAATACGGAATTTAGAGCCATTGCATATTGGACATTGCATCCCAATGGTCGTACTCGATGAGAGACAGCAATCTTAATCAAACAAAATATCCTACATTTCCAATAAGAAGAAATTACGGAGCCGCTTATGCAAGGCACCGTAATAACTATTAATGATGGTGGTACCGAACTAAGTTTAGGGGCGAGTTACTACCCACCAAGACATAATATCGTAAGAAATCAATATGTCAATATTATGAATAAACTTAGACTAAGGTTATAGTAGGTGAATTCAACGTTAAACATACTGCGTAGGGATCGCGGATCATCACCAGAAAAAAGAAAAGAACACCTTAATTTAATAGAAACGTTAGGTTGTGACATTTTTATTGCATTCATCACGTAAATCAACCTATTGGCCTACAGACATAAACAAGATTCCTGATTTGATAGATGTATATCTCAAAATGAAGAGCTTCATTAACATTGAAGTTGAAGGCATTGAAGATCTTACTTCTGATCACACATCGGTCTTAATGACTCTGAGAACATTAGTCATAAAATAGAAAATGAAACTAAATCTTACTAATAAATTTACTGATTGGGAATTATTTAGAGAGAAACTGGACGATCTTATTAAGTTAAAAGTATGACGCGTATGTCATAGAACCAGAAACATTATTGACAAAAGAGAATTTAATATCTTAATAAAGTAAACCGATTAATTAAAGAACACAAATAAGCTTACACTGAAAGTTATTTGATAAGACTGCGCACTGAAGCTGACAAAAATTATTCTCTTTTAATAGCTACTAAAAGATACAAGAGGCCAATATTCCAATTGCCATCTATAAGGAACATAAATGGAGGTTGGTTGCGACTTAGTGAAGAAAAAGCAGAACTGGTTGCACAACATCTGGCATCAGTATTTCAACAACACGATATACAATCTATTGATCCAAAACCATTTGAATCCCAAATCGATGAAATATCTCCAAGATTGTTTAAGGAGTTATCAAAGAGAACAACACTATAAAAACATATATAAAAAACATGCTTGCGACTTACATGTGTAACTGAGTGTTTCAAGGTTACACGAATAATCATAATAAAATAACCAGACAAACCACCTGAACAAATATCATCATATAGGCCAATCTCTTAGTTATCAACTATTTCAAAATGGTTTGAGAAATTGTTATTGAAATGACTAAAACCAATGATCAATATACCTGACTTCCAGTTTGGATTCAGAAAAAAGCATTTTCCAATTGATAAAATTCATCGCTTACCTTTGGGACTGCAAAGGTATAGAGTGTGTCATGAGGGTCTAATCTATAAGATAAGTAAAATATTGCCATAAAATTACTGCCAATTGCTCGAGTCGTATCTTTCCAAATTTAGAGTATCGCAGGAAGAAACAAGCTCCAACTTTTACCCAGTCATATCAGGGGTGTTCTATAGGGTAGCGGATTAGGGCCTATCCTATGTATATACTTTACACTTTCGATATATACCGATAATGGAAGCAACCGTTATCAGAACTTTTGCTGATGATACAGCAGTTGAATACTTCCAGCAAGCATGTGATAAAATCAACCGGCCAGGGATTTGAAAATAAAGCTTAAGGAGCTAAAATCAGTACATATTACATACAGGTTGCGGCACAAAAATGACAACATTCATACATTTCTCAACGGGTAACAAATTCACAAAGCTGCTTAATATATCGGATTGCATTTTGATTTATTATTGAACTGGAACCTTACGTCGAAAGGTATCCAACTAAGGGCCCGTCAATGATATGGTAATCGGTTAATAATTCAACGCTGTCAACCAATTTCTACGTGCAATAACGAATGCTTACTGCTACGTTAACATCAAGAAATTACACAATGACCTAAATGTTAAATAGATGCAGTGCTCCAGGAGTTTGTCATCAAACATGAAAGAAGATTATTGCAACATACTAACAGTGAACCATACAACTTCTTGATATAACACAAAAACTGAGAAGCCTTAGAAGAATTAAACCGCCTAAGCTAGTCATCTAATAAATAAAGCTTCATTATTGGGAGAAAAAATATTGATTGCGTGTAAACCCACACTCGTTCCTCTTCAAATAAATGTGTTATTATCATTAGTAATATATTATCATGTGATAAGATTGTACTATTAAATAAACAAAAAAAAATCTCATTATAACCTCTAATAGAATTGCATATGACGTTCATATTTCGTTTTGTTTCGTACGTGGTTTCCTATATTTTTTATACTTTATTTTGTGTGTCGAGTTGTACAGCAGAACCTTCCATTTTGTTTTGCATTTTGATAGGTTTGCATGAAATGCTTTCATATTCAAAATTTTATATGAGAATTAATTACCATCGTTCTTACTAACTTATTCAATATAAATAAGTAGTTAGATAATGACTTTCAAACGGTTATCACAGTGAGTTGTTTGTGTGACTAACATCCCTATTCCTTAAACCCTGTTTTGTAAAGCCGCAGGCAAAGCATGGACCCGCATAATTTTGGAAAATGTTAACCTTCATGTATCATTTGATATTTTGCTACACATACTCCAGAAATGTACACAATATCATGTCATATGAAAGCACCGAGTGAAACTCTTGGAGATTTAATGGAAGATATTATAAAATATATCAAAAGGCTTATTTTTAATCCGGCTTATACGCTATTTTTATTATATCTTCCATAAAATCTCGAAGAATTTGGTCGGATGCTCTCATATGATATGATATGATTGAGAATCACAGGCGTCCATTTCGAAAATCCATAGGTATGTATACTATAGCACATTCTTGGATAGCACATTCCTGCTTAATCATTATCAAATATTCTATATCTGATACTCTCTTTCTTCAGATTCTGATAATTATAGATTCTGTTAATATAATATTAGGAGTACAAATTGAAAATGCGGGATTTTTTCTATTTTTGAACGTTTATTCTTCAGATTCTGATAATTATAGATTCTGTTAATATAATATTATAGTTTCTGTAAAATATTCAATTCAAAGTGGTTTTTTCGGGACCAAAACCAAAATGATTTATTTTTCAATTTAAAACATAAATACAAGACTCCATGCTTCCGACTTATTTTTTCATTTTTTGTTTTCTACATTTGGCTCTAAATACACACATTATTGTAAATTAAGTTACTCATATGTAGTAACATATTGTTGTAAAGCAGGAATAAAGTAAATTATTGTTATTCTGATAATCATCGCATTAATTGAAAATGCTATCAAGATAAATGAAGAAATTTATTAGATTATTTTAAGATCAGTAACAGCGAAAAATTGTATGTTGCGAATGGTTATGTTTTTATACATATGTACCAGTCAGTATACATTGTATTTTATATTAATTATGTATGCGGAAGAAAGGCTTAACCTTCTATGTGAGATTATAATTACGATAAGGGTAAATACGAAAAATGCCATGATTTTGTAATACATAAATATAAATTACTATTATAGAATGAGACCCAAAACGATCAAACGTGATTGTGTTTGATTTGTTTTTGTATGAAATTTAAGAAAATAATATTATCTAAACACTTATATATACCGGGCAATTATGTCAACTGCAACCAAGAAAAATACGTGACCTACGAAAAAAAACTATTATTTAGAAAGTTCACATAAATAGAAAGGATTACAAAAACTGGCAAATGTATAAATTATACTTTTGATTCAGAATGAGTTAACTATATTTTAAACAGAAACTTGACATTTGCAATTCTTAATTTTTAATTGTAATTCCACAATCTATACATTAATACCTACGATAATCACAAGTTTTAATTCCAGCCAAAATTGTTTAAGTTAGACAACCGCGGTTTCATAAAAATTATAAAGATGGCCAACTTCAAATTCCTTGACGAAAAATTAAGAACTTGTCTTTTGGCTTCTGTTCAATCAATTTATGAAATAGATGTTAATAAAATAAATTCCATGTTATGTATTTAATTTACCCACCGTTTATGATTTCCAATTTATTATGTCATGTGTGAGTTAAAATACAAATATTGATACTATCAGTAAGACTACTATTAGTAAGTAATCAGACAATAAATTAGGTTTTAACAAAACCCTCAAAGCTTTTAATAAAACAGCATGTTTGTGTACTGTAAACGCTGGATTAAACTGGGTGGTCATTTTGTGGCGCTATATCACATTTCGTGATAAAAACTATGTAATGATATAATGAAATTGTCGTAGCTTACTGCAGGTTAATTATGAATGAACAACTTCAAGTCGTATGTTGAAACGACTTAAAAAGACAACAATATATTCCATCTCGCTTTTACTTGTCAACCTTTTATACTGTTAGTCATATGTCATGTTAAAATGGTTCTAATATCATTAATTAAGTTGACTTCATATACTTACGCTATTGAAAAAATTTATCACTACCTATCAACCACTTCATATAAAAAATGATATAATTACTTTTGGGGTTATGTAGAAACGCCAATTTATCACTCTAAAATATTAATTTCTCCTTAAAATTCATTATTTCCCCTTTTTAATTTATTGCACAGGGTTGTGTTTGTAGACTTATTTTATTTGTATTTTATCATGACAAAAGTTTCCAACCGTGTTATAAAAGTATGACAAAGCACCACAAAATGACCACCCAGGGTGGTTATCATATTTTGTGATAAAACGCCACAAAATGACTACCTATTCAACCACTTCAAATAAAAAATGATATAATTAATTTCGGGGTAGTGCGAAACGTCAATTTATCACTTTAAAATATTTATTTCTCCTTAAAAATTCATTATTTCCCCTTTTAAGTATATTGCACAGGGTTGACTTATTTTGTTTTTTCTATATCACAAAAAAAATCTCCAATCGTGATATAAAATTATGACAAGCACCACAAAAGCACCACAAAATATAGCTTGCAATTTGTTTCATAATTTCAAAAAAAACTAAAGGAAGGTTAATATTTTGTTACTTTGAACTTATTTATTTGTATGAACAAATTTCAAAATAATTAAAAACAGTATAAAAACTTAATTGGTATTTATAAACAAACTTTACTATATGTATTATAAACAAACTTTACTATTTATTTTTTATTCATAAGTTTAATTATAAGAAAATTAAATGTTGGTCCTTTACCTTGCAACTTACGATACAAACATGCTCTAGTATACATACATTCAGATATTGTGATATGATTATTGTTTTGTTATTATTATTATTATATTATTAATGTTCTTAACCTTGTAATAAAAGAATTGTGTTTTGAGATAAATCTACATATGAAGTATGTTGATAAGACTCTTTATGACATAAAAGAAGAAAACAATTCTTATTTTAAAAATCGTTTAAACATAGAATTTACTATTAAATGTTTAAGATATAAAATTATGATAACAAATAATAATAAATCTTATATAATACGATAAAATGTTAAAGTAGAAACACTGTTATAAAACACATTACAAAATGTAATATAAAATATATTACATGTTTAAATAAAATGTATTAAATGTTTATTTTTGAAATATAAATTATATTAAATGTTTAAAAGTCACTGACAGCCAATGGGAGGCATTTAACCAATCTCTAAGTAAACTAAAGTATACCACTACATTGATGGGTACTAACTTCGGAGTGTTTATTATATCATCGCGACCCACAGCGGATTAAATATTTGTAAAGTGTTTATTTACAAATATAGTGTTAGTTACATTGTGTAGGCCATATATTTGACATTTCGTTTTCATTTGTCGGAGTAATCACGTGATTATCCCTAGTTTCGTTTAACTCCTCAGATTTTTCGCCACAGTATAGGTCTACTGACCTCCCGGTCGCGATAAGTCCAGCGGTTTGGTTCTTTGCAGTCTTCTTGTTGGAGTGGTAGTCAGCATACAGCGTATGTCCAGATTTTCATGCTGGTGCAGACGTTGTAGATGTTTTGTTGCATGATAATTAATCTCATCCACGACAAGCTCGATCTTTAGATCTCGATAGAGGTTGTCGTTTCGAATGTACCACGGTGCATAAACGATGCATCGCAGGATCTTATTTTGAGCTGTTTGTATGCAACCCCAGAGTTGGCTGCCATATGTCCATACAGGTTTTAGAATTTGTTTGTATAACAGAAGTTTGTTGTGGATCGCTAGTTCAGATTGTCTCCCTAAAAGCCAATACATTTTTTTGAATTTTATGTTTAGTTCATCTCTTTTCTTTATTTTATGTTCCTTTCATCTAAGTTTAGCATCTAAAGTCATGCCGAGATATTTAGCAGTGTTTGCATGCGGTACTGCTATCGAGTTAATCATAATTGGTAAATGATTAACTTTTAGATTTGTAAAGTTCACTTGGATTGATTTTGCTTTATTTAAATTAATTCGCCATTTCTTTGTCCAATTACATATCAGGTTAGTAGCCCTCTGTAATTTACTAGTGGAGTCATTGATGTTATTTGCTGTTGCAAGTATTGCCGTGTCATCGGCGAAAGTGGCCAATGTTGCTACAGTAATTGGTATATCTCTTGTATATAGGAGATAAAGAATTAGTCCAAGAACACTCCCTTGTGGTACTCCTTCTGTTATTTTTTTTAATTGAGAGTATTCATTCTCATATCTTACTCGGAAGTGCCTCTCTGATATGTATGGTTTTAAAATTTGAAAAAATCGCTCGGGAAGATCTCGGTGAAGTTTGAATTCTAGCCCCTGGTGCTATACTTTGTCGAAAGCTTGCGCTACATCAAGGAATACGGTGAGCATATTTGTTTGTTTTCAAGTGATTTCTAGTAGTACTATAAGTGTAACAGTTATTTAATGTAGGCCAATATTAGACAGACAAGGATAAACATTTCTAGCAAATTTTAAATCTGAGTATATAACTAGGTGGGTGTTTACTTTACCCCTCAGTGCGACCCTAGCCTAGATATTAATATTGCAAAAAGTGTTACTTATATTGTGTAGGTTATTTGACGAACTCATATTTACTGAGACATCTCTACAAAATGCATTCCATTAGCCTTGAAATATTTAGCCTACACTATTTATGTGTACCACTTCTTGTATCATAAATATTTCAAGTTTAACACTTATTGTATTATGAATATTTCACTTCCTGGGACTCACATTGATATGGTGAATAGTTCGAAGTGTCCAGTAAACACCCCACTATTACGGTGGTACACTCAGGTTTATTTTTAAATCTCTGTAATTGTCCTTTAAATATTGGTATTTGTGCATCCCTTTTTGTAGTATCATTTTTACTGGAATAAAAGCGTGAGTCGGCCAAACCATTTGAATGTGGTTCATTATTATCAGTATTTGATATGAATAGAAATGAAGTCTATCTTTATTTATACCAATAAGGTTTCCTCGTGCCCAAAAAGATTATTAATTAAACGTCCAGATGGACAGTTCAGTAAAATAACAATAATGCATTTAGAAAAACTTGCAAGTTTTTTGAACCCAATGAAGAGTTGTTCTTCTTATATGAAGCCAATAAATTAAGAGTATCAATAGAAATTACATCAGCAAATGGATAATTACCCGTTCTCATTTATGTCGAGTACAGGGTTAGTCTATTAGTTCACAACATCATGAAAATAGTAGGTCGTCCAAATTCCATTTCCAGTAGTGCATACAGGACCTACTATTATTGCAATCGATTACATGAACCACTCTTCGTCAATCGCATATTTGCATTTTTTAAACGTAAATACATTGGTTTTATTTCATTAGTATATGCAAACATAATGAAACAATTTTATTTTAAAATGTTGGTCCCATATGTCAAAGATATCAACGTTTCATTTTATTGCATATAATTTAGGTTCATCAATCATCAGATAAAATGAAAATCATTTTACCACATATAAATGCCAGTTTTATTGTAACGAATGCAGGTATACAATTACAAAGACAAAAGGGCCTTTAATGGAATCGAAAACAGAATGGGTTTGGTGTTATATCGCCACATGAAATATTTGGCAGATGTTCATGCCCGTGATTGATCAAAAATTAAAATTGGATCAAGTTAATATTGATGGGTATCCAACTGTATACAAATATGTCCATCCGGATGCTTATGATGTTCATGCCAATTACAAATATGAAGAACACACAATGGATGGTAAAACACGGAAAAACAAGTCAATATTGAAATTTTGTCAACAAACACTGAATATGAAATATATCTATTTGAAATGTTAAGGATTATTGAACAAAATAAGTTTTAACATACAATTTTCAAAATTTGTTTTATAAACATGTTTTGCATCGGATATTATGCTCAAACGGCATGACTGTAAACATGATGTTACCACAATTGTTACACATACAGAGAATTTGTCGTATTCGGGCTATGATTCAAAGGTAATGTGAGATGTAAGCTATTCGAAAAGACCAGCTTAAAGTTGCTAAATGGATGAAAATCGTATAAATGTTGAAAATTTACTTGTACCTAACAGAGAATATTTACGAGCATCACTTCCTGTTTGTGGGCATTTCAATTGTTCCTGGAAAATAAAAATAAAATTTAAATTACACGTGAACTATTTTTTATTTATTTAAATGAAATATTAAAAGTTTTAGTTTAATGGTTTGATTTCTTTGTGACGTGTGTTTCTGTATCAATCTTCTTTTAACAAATGCCTGAAAGCCCTTCTCCTAATTCAAAAACTTCTTTTAAAGCAAAAATTTTTTGAAAATAAACTTTTATCTAGACTCGTGGTTTGCAGTGGTTTACATTTCGGACTGTTTATTTGATCCACTAATTATAACTTTAGCATTTAAATTCGGTTGTTTGTAACCAATTTAATAAGATTTTAAATAAGATATAATAAGATATTATATTATTTTGTGAAATTTATCTACATATTTTAAAAAAATTTGTTATTTTTATTGCTAACTTGTTCCTCGACATCGTCACCGACAATAACCTCTTCGCCTATACCGAACGGCGGCTTTCGCTTCAAAGATTGCTGAATCGGAACTACTAAGGAGGATTTCTTTTGGACGGAATCCTCCTTGGTAGTCACCGACAATTTCCTCCGCCAGAGGAGTAATTTTTCCCAAGATAGTGTATGACAGTAAATTATCACCCTTTTTGAATAGTGGGAATAACGCGGCCACTTTCCATTCTTCAGACAAAACTTAATTTCGCCAGGCTAGTCGAAATAGGTCGAAAAGACAGTTCCACAAAGTTAGCCCTACGAATATCAAGAGCTCTGAATTAATGCAATCAGATCGCGGTAAACGATTTTTCTTTAGTCTCTTCATGGCCATGGCCAATTCTGCATAGGATGGATTCTCAATAAACATCTCTGTGGTCTGTATTTGAGGGTATTCAACTACAGCATGTAGAACATAAGACAGAAAAATGTTCACACCATGTATAGAGTACCGCATCAACGATAACACTGAGGTTTTCATTCTGGTCCCGAATGGCAGTTGACCGAAATCTTAAGGTATGGTGCAATTCGGTGATTCGTTTAGAGAAACAACACGAACGGTTTAGTGTGATTAATGGGCTGGTGGAATCTCATTTTTCCTGCCGACATCATTTTTGGAATTTATTTTAAATTGCAAACAAAGTTTAGATTAAAACTTCAAACAAACAAAGTTTAGATTAAAAAAACAAAGTTTAGATTAAAACTTATTTTAAAAATTTAGAAATTTTAGATTGGCAAATCGAGTTTGATACATAGTTAATTCTGGCACGATACCATCATAAAATTTTCATCTGAGAAAATAGTGTAACCAATATTTTTTATTAAAAGGACTTTGAGATCAATTATCTATTAGAATCAGAATCAGGGTCACGGTCTACAAGTGATATAAAAAATAGACATCGTTCTGTAACCGCTTATTCAATTAGTTAGTTTATTACAAACTGATGGATTAAAAATAAATACGAGACAGATCCTTCAAAATTTATTTTCAAATTTTTCAACTACGTATTATTATCGGATACTTCTAATAATTTAACATGGATATCCTTCAGTTTTTACATTTTTGATTTTTTTACTGTGACACCACATGCAAATATTTAGAAGAAAAAACTTTCTTTTAATAGGATTTACTGAGAAAAGAGATGGCACTGAAATTTGAGAAGTTTTGTCAAAATATATTGGCATGCCACGCTCTTATCAGGATCGTCTACGGATAAGTGTAAATCACGTAACTTATTATTGTAATTTTGATATTTTTGTTATTTATTCCTTACATTCGATAAATACGCTAGAGGAGTCTCGAACTGTGATCGACGCTGGTGTTTGTCGTGTTGCAAAGGTTCTATCGAATTACAGATCGTTGTACCAAATGTTTCCTTAGAAAAGCCATATTTAAATTTGATGGGACTAAGAATGTACAAAGAATGTTTTATGTATGAGTGACTAAAAAGGCGTATACCTCATTGTATTCATAACAAATGAACTCAAACCTATTATTCTATGTGATTAATTAACGAGCCTTTCAATTATGTTACAGACAGAGGTCAGAAAACTTATTACATGATATATGTATTTTAATAGAAATATGTCCAAACAGAATGACAATCCTAACTATCGCATGCAAAAGTAATACATATTATGTTTTATGCCATGACCTATTTTTCGTAGACAAAAATTTATTTTTATGAAGAACCACATTCATCGATGTAAAGAAATATGGAAAGCAATTATTATATAAAGGGTTTACTAATAAGAGGTTTCATTTTAATATTTAGTATTTTTAAGCAAAATCAATGAATGTTTATTTCATTGTAAAGAGGAAGGTATGCCATTAACATTTGAAAATGATATCAGCGAAATAGTCGCCACGGTTACACTTGCAGCACCATATGCTTTTCATGGAATTTGCCATGAATTTTCCTCGATAACTTTACGAATTCCATTTTTAAAGTCTTGAATCGATTGTTGGCATAGATGTTATCTCTCACGTGGCTCCAAAGAAACAGTCTATAGGAAACTTTTCTTGCAAAGGTCTTGCTGAAAATAAACGTCGTCCACATCAATATTTTCCAATTTCAGCAATAAAAAATCATTAATCATAGCTCGGTAGCGCAATCCATTTACTGTACCAGTTACACTAGTCAAAAAACCACAACAAAGGTACCACACGTATGGTGCGTTGTGGATGGAAAGATTTTCAGCAATCATTTTTTGATTTTCTGAGCAATCATTCTTGGATCAGCAATCATTCTTGGATTTCCGAATTCGACAATTTTGCTCATTTAACTTCCGTGGTGAAATTGGACCTCATTATTGAAGATGATTTTTCGATGAAAATCGGGAGTATTTTGATGCATTTGAAAAATCCAATCAGCGAAGATAGGACATTTATGATCTAAGTATTCATGATGAAAAATCAACAAACCTGAGTTTTCTTCAACACTACGGGCTTAAGCCGCAATTTTCTCAGAAGTTCTTGAGCGACGCACTCAGTTTCGATTCGTCAAATCACCAACTTGTCCTTAGTTTTGGCTAACTGTGGCAAAATTTTTACCATTTTTGTAGTGAACAATTGTGTTTAACAATTTCAACTAAGTTTAGTAATGCGAAGTTTTTACTTGTCAAATTTAATTGGTTTTATTTGACAAAAGTGTTCTAATATTTTAGCTGCCCAAATAGCAAGCTATTCAAAATGAAACTTCTTATTGAAAACCTCTTTATATTCTCTTGTACGTATTACACAACTCAACACCAAAAAACAAAACAAGATCCTTTACATTGTTCAGTCTCGCAATTTTGGATTTAAATACTGTGTATACACGGATGGGATGAAGAGTAAAAAATTACACAACATTATCGTAAAGTACAATTCTCACTGTGATAATAAAATATAAATCAAAACACAATTTCTAGTCTTTGGTGATTTAACGATTTTAATAGAGTATTTTTTTTATTATTATGTTGTAATTTAACCAAATAAAAAAACGTCAACTTGTTTTTATTATTTTGCAGTTTTTTCCCACCCTGCCAACAACAAGCACTGTAAAATTTTATAGTTTTTTTAAAAGTGCTTTTGTTATTTTGTGTTGGTTGTTTTCTGTGTTTTTTGAAACAGCAAAACTTTGTTTTGTTTAGATAACAAAAATAATTTTGTTTTATATAAAATCAAATTTATTGATATTGGGGATTTTTATTTTTTTGATGAAACGTAAACCAAAAAAAAACACAAAAAGTGTTGATCACACACTATAGCACACACGATAAATATACACTCAGCTTCAGCGATAGCAAAAAATAAAAACAATAATATTATGACAAAGTTAACGAACGACATCTTTGTGATTATAATTAATTGATGTCAATCAATTTTGTTGAATGAATAGGGTTAAAGTATAAAATAATTAAAAATTAATCATCAGTTTTTATGAAAAAATACGGTTTTCATCCGTGACTTGTCATGAGATAAATTACATTCGAAAATGAAAATATTATGAAAGATTGACAACTTTTTTCCAATTTGCCTTGCGTATACTTTTTTATCTATCAACAAAATGTAATAAAATAACAATAAATTTAGGGTAAAATTTACGTTTCTAGTTAATAAATGACAAATATTTTCTAAAGATTTAAATTAAAGTCACATTTCTGTTGCCGCATCATATTTTACTGCCATATTCTAATAATAAACATTATCTCTAATTTTGGTGTTTCATTATAGATTGTTGTAACATCAATAATCATAATTAAGTTAGAAGAAAAATCAATTAAGTAGATATACCAATTTCGATTGATTTATATGAGTAATTCCGTATAAATAATCTTACGATAAGTTAGCTTTCACGATTATATCATAAACACATACGAACAAATTTAAGAAAGAATTTTCGATACTAAGATGGAAATGAAAATATAATTCTTATCAGTTCGTATCCAATTTATAATTTCACGAATTTATGTTTTGATTTTTTGAGTTGACCGATTTAATCTAATATATAGATGTATCAAAACGGTTGTGTCAAAAACGAAGTGAAGTAAGTAAAATAAGTGTTTGAATTCTGGTACACATCCAATTAAATCAGTGACAAAAAAGGAAGCTTATATAATGAGCACTGTCAGTTTGAACAAAACTACTAATGGTAGTAAGGGTTCATGATTAAACTTTCCACAAATTTGAAATGGATAAGAAATTCCCAAAAAGAAAATCTCGAAAATGATTTTTATTCAAATTTTTGATTTTATGAATTAAAACATATGTATAATTAATCACTAATATAATTCATTCGTTTTACACAAGACTTTATTTGGTTGATGCTGTCGGTACTAAACTTTGAGGCATTAGAGCCTATCATCGCCTATGTTGGCATTAATTGCCTTTTACTTTTATTGATTTACTTTTATTGACTTAATTAAATACCTCAAGAATATCGATTGCCAAACAGTGATTCATACATTACTACCAAGTAGAGATGATCTTGGCAATTTTAGAGTTGTATTTTGAATTGGGCTAAAAGAGTGTATTGTATATCCCCCAAATAGTCAAATCAGCTAACTTATCTATTTTATATTAACATTCGCTTACTTGTTTTAATTAATCTCAATGTTGAGCCTCATTCATTGTTCAATAGTTTGGATAATCTGATGGGTTCTATATACGATATTGGTGAGTTTATTGCCCTCAAAGCAGCCCAACACAATACTGGCCCGAAGATGGTGAAAGAATAATGTACTAGTTAATCAATTTTTTCCACAAAACATTGACCAAGTATTGATTTCAAAAGAACGACTCGGGTTACTCAATGATGATTACTATGACTACAATAATGATGACAACAATGATTAATAGTGGATTAAATAAAATACAAACTATAATTTAGTTTAGAAAATCTTTAAAATATGTAATAGCTTGATAGTAGTTTAACTTGAAAGGTTGCATTCAAGTTATTACACATTACAAATAATACATGAAAACAAAAATAAAAAAAATCGAGGTTTGTTTTAAATGTAGTAGGTTGGGCTGATTTACGTAGATCATTTACACAAATTCAGTTTTGTGCAATTGCACGTAAAAAAATAATTTATACATAATTTACGTAAATAAACGTAAAAAATTGTAACATGTAAAAATAAAATAAAAAGTGCACCGGCCAAATAGCACAGTGGCTTAAGCTGAGGCAGTTAAAATGGAAGGTACCGGGTTCCAATCTTGATTGCCAGGATGCAAAAGACGTTTTTCAAGATCAGATACGATCGATGCTGTGAATGGACACAGCTATGACTCCATGTAGAATTCAGAATTCCGTGTGTTCTTTATTCTGGCATGGATCTATGCCATGTGAGATGGTTCTACGTCAATCATCCTTGAGCCCATCAAAAAATTGCAAATATACAAACAGATAGAAAGACAAAAATTAAAAAGTGACATATATACATAATAAGTTTTCGATAAGTGATCGATTATAAGTTAATCCCATATTCAATTTTCACATTAACAACCATTCGCAATTCCATCCAAAGTTAGATTTTAAAGCAAAACTGTTTAAAACAATTACGATTCAAAATTTCTACCCATTAGACACACTCAGGTGCACATTCTGATAACCACTTTACATCGATTACTAAACAATTTATAGCCAAAACAATAAATCAATCAAAACCATCGCTAGGTTGCAAAAATGGCACTAAAGCCGTCGGTAGGCTTTGTCCTGAACATGCTAGATTACTATTTTCAAATTCATCGGAGGGATCGCTGCATCATTCGGTCCGGATTAACATATACGCTATACTGAACCAGGGTACTTGCAGTCACTTTATTTAATACACCATAACAGGAATTACCAATAAATTTATGATGAGAGTTGCCACTAACCATTTTGATCGTAGCGTTTTGAGTCATATAATACATGCACGAATGTTAGATGCTACGTGGCATACATTCGGCTAGTGCTTAGTTAACACTTCAAACTGGATATAAATCGCTTTTGCCATCGGCATACCTATATCCAGCATACCAACGTCCCCAGCACCACTGCCGCAACCCAACGATTCCTCTTATCGTAAATATTTGTGGCGATTGTGCTTAGTTAAAATTTGATAGTACAATTAATTCAAATTATCAAAAGATGGACATTTACAATGGTTATATTATGGAAGAACATAAAAAACTCTGATGTGTTTCTGTTTTTAGATGTGTCTAATCTTTACATGTAAAAATAGTGTAAATAAGGATATGTAATTTTCTTGCACAGTACTGTGCACAATCTTATAGCAATGCTGCACTCAATATTATAGTATTGCCATTGAACATTAGTACATTTCTAAGAGGATTAATGAAATTTTAATTTATTAATGTCGATTGTATATGACACAAGTAGTGGTACAACCATTTTAAGATTATTATAGCAATCATTTCATTATTAGAAACAACCTAAGAATATGTAATTTCATATTATAAAATCCAGTGCCAAATCCGTTTTTTAGAAATACATGACATAAACATTATTATAAGGGGTTAGTCTTATAGATGCGGGGTGCAAACATAGATTTTCATGATCTATACATATACAAATGTAATGATAAAAAGGATTAATAAGTAAAACTAAGAAATTAAGGAATAAGTAAAAATAAGAAATTAAAGTCATATCCGAAAAATAAGTGAAAGGAATCAACATAAACCAATTTATTTTTATCGAACCCGTACGATCACTTTTTATAAGTTTATACACTTAAATATAGGAAATTTAAAAACTACAGTATAATTATAACTATGCTAGCAATCCACTCACTATATTCAACATTCTCTAATATTTATGTTCTGTCTTAGACAATGGCTCATCCATTCGTATCATCATTCATTTCCTTCTTAACAATTTCCTACGGTAAGATAACATGACAATTACATATCACAGCCATGGTTTGTTGCTTTTTATTCATATTGCTTAAATTAAACTAATTTTTCTGTAATTTATATACATAATATTACTTACTGTCAGAGTACAGTGTGACTTCCAATCAGTACCAAAACAGCAATAATTCAACTGATATCATTAAAAATGATTGCGTATTGCATAAGGTGTAAAATCAATGAAAGAGTAATGTCCGCCTAAAGAATAATAAGATTACAAACATTATATTCCGACTAACTGATTTTGTCGTTGACAGATGCAATAGAACCTAGCCGATTTTATTTGTTGAACATCTTTATTGAGAAAACAACTATTTTTCCACATTATTCAATCACTTTCAATTTTGTGATGAAACAATGCAATGTTGCCATTTTTAACAGCAACAAACCTACGACTTCAGCATACAAATTTAGACTTCAATATTCTACCAACGATGGTGAAAATTTTGTTGTTGTAACACGTTCTCAATACTTTAAAAGCTGGTTTTAAAATCTTTTCAGAAAAAATGGAAAATTTGATTGATTTCCATAAGATTTCTGTTTAAAAGAAAAACGAAAACGACCTTCAGCAAACTTTATTTTTAGAAATAATAAATTAACATAAAAAATTTTAACACTTGTCAAAACAATATTTTCTCTTAAGAATTTTCTAATCAATTTCAATTTTGACAAATAGTTTCAATTTTCACATACAACACTACTGACAACAGTTATGAAATACTTAAGAAAAATCATTTTATAATATGTTTTGTGCTGTAGCAAAGAAAAGAACAAAAAGTACGACAGCGAAGCACACAAAAAACATTAAAAAATTATTTGTTAATAGAAAGTATAATCACGTAAGAAGGGAAAAGTTAATATTTTTTTTCTTCTCCATCTTATTGTCGACAGCTAAGAAAAGTGGGTGTGTAACATGGTGGAAACATTTCTTCTGTATTTAGCATGATGTAATGAAGACAAATAATTTTTTTAGACAAAATGTAAAAATTTTAATATTTTATGTTAGGCAGAAAAACATGAAAAGCATGAATCAAGATAAATTGGTTTTAGGTGGATTTTTTTGTGTTAAATGTGGAGACAGTTATTAGACTTTTACATTTTTCAATTGTTTTTGTACTTCATAGAAATTCACACGCTCAGAAATTCAGTTCTAGAGCAATCATTTAATATGTACATCTGTACAATACGTTTAACTTTAAGGTCAGTGATTATGTCTAGTGGCTATATATTTATAAATGTAAGATAAATTTATTTTCCAAGTGATTTAATTTTTAGTAAGATGCATGCAATGTTTTATGTATGGGAATATTCTAAAAATTTATTCTTTTCATTTTCGGTTATAAAGTCATGTTAAACACGAATGAATATTTATATTCAATCAAATCACCTGTATTCAAACAAGAACTACAGATAAGGAAACATGTTAATGATATTCAATTTCAAAAATAAAATGAAAAATGGTACGAGTTTGACTCGAACGATATAGAGCTTTGGGGATCTTCTCAATATAAAGCTACATATTAAAGCAAAATGTGTTTAAAGATTCAATTTTGTTTCAAAATGAATTTTAGATCCATGTTTAACTTGCTGTGAGATGTTTGATTTGTTGTTATTAAATGAAGAATGTTTTCACCATATTAATATCCATTATTTGAAAATTGGCAAAAGGTCTTAGTTTCGATCACGGAAAGTTTTTTTCAATTTTTATGAAGGTAACTGAACAGGATTTTTTTATATGTTCATAGTTATTCGTTATAAGGATACAAAATTATTTGATTTTTAAAAGTTCAACAACTTTACATAGTCAGGTCATGAAGAAAATCTCTAATTGTAAAGTAATTGCATATAATCATTTGCTTGTTTGTGTTATATTTTAATTACCGTAAAATGATTAACTTGATCTTGTTACGTACATAATTTATTGATCAATTTATAATTAAACTACGATTTTAGATTGTAACTTAAATATTTCAGGGTTATATATTACTCAATTATAGATATAAAATTACATAATAAATCTTTTATGCTCTAAATAGTGCAGAAATCGTTTTATGACTATAACATTTTGGACCAACCATCTCCATTATCTAACATTTTCTTCCATTATATTTCAGAATAATATAGTTTCAAAAAAATTAAAGGGGCTCCAAATATCTGTTGGACTATTAACTCTCAGTTATTTCTAAATTATCCAGAAAATCTTTATTTTTAAAAAGGTTTATATCTGGGTCGAATTGATACTTCACTAGCTAAATTGTTGGGATGGTACTGTAATTTTAATTGGTGTGTTTTGCTGAACTTTTGATTATTAAGTGTAGCTATTCCGATGTAATCTCCAATAAGGTCATTTCGTTTAAATGTTTTTATCGATTTTTTTAATGATAATTCAGGATCTTGATTAAAATTAAAGTACTGTATCTGTCAAATAAAATTTGAAATAGTCAAATAAAATTTGAAATAATAGTAGTTAAAATTTGAAATTTTATTTCATTCTTGTATGATTTTAAAATATTATAATGTTTATAGTTTACAATTTTCACGCTATAATGAATAGCGTTGAAAATATGATTTATTATTCTCGAACACATATAAGGTTTGTTCCACTATATCTTGTTGAGTAACTTTTTAGTTAAACAAAATGATTCAAAGATTTTCCTTTTCAAGTTTCATTAATATTGGTGTCTCTTTTCTATTAATTTCTTCCTTTTTTCGATTCTACTTTTAATTGGATATTTCGAAAAGAATATTCTCGTTATGCTAATTCTAAAACTTAAAACCATCCAAAACGTCTACAGTTATTTTTGGAAAATTTATCTTGCTATATAAAATTAGGGTGGCTTTTTTAAGGAACTGATTAGTTCTTCGTTTCCTCTTCTACTCAAACTTTCCTGTGTTTTTTGATAAAGCGTTGAATAGTACTGTTATTTAATAAGTGGACTACTGTTAAGAAAAAGTAGAAAGCATGTCTACTACTGTTTCTTTCTCTATCACGTCTACACAACTGCGACAGTATAGGTAAGGCACTGTCAGTTGTCGTTATGAGGATGTTTTTATTTCTGAGAGAATCCAGAATGTTAAAGTGCATTATATTTAAAGTAAACTGCGATACTATCGACATCCGTAAAAGACATCATAACTCCTTACGCCTCTAAGTCCAATAATAGATTATTAGTACCCAAATCACACAAGAACAAAATCCACCTTTTATATCCAGAGAGATTACCTAATAGAAGTTTCTATTTGTCTTTCTAAAAATGTTAGTAAAAAAGGCAGTCTAAGATATTTAGGGCTGCAATGAACACTCTGTTCTCCTTTAGGTATGAAAATTATGTTTACACCACTCGACTGGTTTGAAATGTGAAAGTTCAAAGAATCATTTGAAGACATTCAAGCCATCATTCAAGCCAATGTAAGAATGTCTCCACAGTTTGTTTGTCGTATTTGTACGTGTTTAGGATTTCATTATAGCAACCCCAGTCTTGTCATTTTTATACATTTTTTCTGAAAAAAAGAATCCTCTTGCATTTTTGTTGAACATTATAAAATTCTCTTTAGGTGCCCTAGTCGGGTTTTTAGAACGTTTTGTAACCAATTCATGCTAAAAATAACAATCGTCATAAAATTAATGGTTGTTGGAATACTTTCCAGTTCAGTACATTTAGTCAAATCTGAAACAAATGTTATATATTGTACTTCCTCTTGCTTAGAACTCATTCACCACGTATTTAAGGTTCTTGGATCAGGAAAATTACTGTCTTTTCCAAACCAATCTTGAGCAGAAAAATTTCCTGCAGAAATTCTTACCTCTACCACTGTTATACACACTGGGAGTTTGTCATGGCAAAGAAACCCACTTCAATGAATTTAGCAATCGGCTTTCATTATTTCGTTTCGCTATAATTAAAACAAAAAGCTCTAAATCAGTTTGATTAGACGAATAAAGATTATATATTTAGTTTCTAATCAGGATAAGCCATATTAAAGTATACATGGAATGAACGATAATACATCCAACTGAGTATATGCTTGACCAAAGACGACTGGTATATGCTTTACCAAAGACGACTATTATGACAAGAATTGCAGTGTTGTAGTGTTGAAAGTGCAGATTAGCGTCAAACATCATAACAGAGGCATGTAGTCACCTTTTATTGTGAAAAGTTAATTTACGTAATTGAAAGTTTCACTAAACTCTATAGTTCTATAATTTTCAATTAAAACTCCGTAAGTTGTTCGTAATCTGGATAAGAACTATGCGAGAGATGTAACAATAGTTTATTTAAATGATGAAATATCTGTACTTTAATCTGTACATTACCTACTTTAGTAAAAAGATATTTGAATTATTTCTAATTATCAATAAAATCTGCTGGAATTATATAATTTTTTAATTCAAGATACACATCCGTTTTATTATCTTTTTTTATTTTGAATAGGAATGATAAAAGAACAAAATTCCTTTCAATTCAATCCTCTTAGCTATCTAAAATTCGATTATACCAATTTTAAAGATATTATTTTTTTAATCAAATGCATTATACGAATTGTAAATAAAATTGAATTGAAAGAAAATAAACATCAGGAAATCCATTTATCTTTTTCGTTAAGATTTCGATTCTACTTTCTTATTTATTATTTTTCAATTCGTTCTATTATCATTTTTCTCTGATTTATAAGAATATTCCAAAAGTTTTCGATCTACTTTATCTAAATTTACTGTCTAAAAATAAACATTAAAGTACAACATCAAACATAAAAATATAAATTGAAGAAATTGTCTTAGGGGCATTTGAATTCTATTACATGAAAATTTTTTCTACAAAACCCCCGAAATATAAAAATAAAAACGACAAAATAAACCAAAAGAACAATAATAATAACCTAGAAGAATTTTACTGTTCACTATTTTGAGTATATGAAATATAAATTAACTTATGGTAAGGAAAAACTAAAAAAAGAGCCATGGTATTACAGAGTCAATTAAATGTATATAACTTCTTCTTAATAATTTTTGCTATTTCTTGTAAGAAACAACAGTAAGAATTTTCTATTTTTAATTTAAAATTAAAAATGAAACAATAAAATGAAGTATAAGAATTTTATAACCAATTTTTCAATTTAGTTTATTGAAAATTTTAATTATACTCGTATGTATTATTTAAAACCAAATTAAATACATAATTAAGTTTTCTTATTATTTAAAATATGTAAATTTATGTCAATAAATGAACGAGTCCTTAGAAAAATGAAAGATTGTGTCATTGTGTTTCAAAAACCGGCAGAGCAAATTATCATATTTATTTCTTCCAGTAACTCGTAAATTAGTGAGAGTATGTAAATCAGAGACAGACAAGACCTGAAATTGTAAATGTTTAATTTTGGACATTTTGCTAGATGTCTGTTGAAGTTTGTGAATTTTTAAATCTCGTCATATAATAATTCTTTTAATTATAAAGATGATAGTGTATAATCAAAAACTATATAAACATACAAAGACTTTTCATTTCATGCAAAATACAAGTAAATTATTTTGGTTATGACCAATTTTATTTTGGGTACGCTCGTACCAAATAAGACTGAAATTCAAACCTTGTTATAGTAGTAAAATAATTGTATGCATTTTTTTCTCATTTTAAATTTTTTTCGTTTTAGAAGTTGCACTGTAAAACATCAATTTGAAAATGTATACTTTTTTATGTTATTATGGGAAGTTTTTAAATATTTATAGTTTTTGGTATAACCTTCTAAATTAAAAGAAAGCTAAGATTACGTACACGTTTTAATAAAACTGTAGCACGCATTAATTCATATACCATTATACAGGATGTTATACTTATCTTCGAGGTTTGAATAGAAACTCATTCTAATCTCTAGTTATAAAATTCCTGATTTATGCATGTTAACAATTGACTGTGACTGGAGGCATACAGTAGAAGGGATTTTTAGATTTTTAAATTTTTCTTGATCCCTGCCATTGTGCGATCGTTATATTGACAATTAGAAACTGATTTGTACTGGTTTGATTCTGCCATTAATTTACACTTGTACAATAATAGTCTTGATATTTCTATAAAAAAGAAACTTCAATAGAAATACTTTATTTTATTTTTTATTATTATTATTTATATTAATATAAATTAATAAGATTTCTTTAGTGACATGCCTAAGATCGGTGTCGCTAACCAATTATTTTGATCAGGAAATTTATTTCATTTTCAATATCGGCTAATTTTGCTGCGTACATTAAACGCTTACAAACTAAAAAATTTTCTGAAAAAGATTGCCGGATTAGTGATATCTTTGATGGAATCATAGTATGTTATACAAGAAATCTAAATTTGAATAATTGTGTGACTGTTTGCTTTAAAAAATGAAAACGGACATAAAATAGAATGCATAATTTTAATGAATGAATACACAAGTTAGCTAAATATGACCTAACTAAACAATTTATTTATTTATTTCCCCTATAAACGAATTAACAGTATATAAGAAGTATATATGAAAATGCGGTCGAATCTTTGTGGTTTTATATTTTGTCAAGCGTTAGATGGAGATGGATTCGGAATTTTAGGGGCACATCTTTAAATACAGCATAAGATGAGATGATCCAAAGATACTTCTAAAATTACTCTAGTTTTAACTGTATTTTATATTCATTATAAGTACATGAGTACTTATGATAAATATAGAATAATCCGAACGTATCCAACTAACAATAAAACAATATCTATAACACTGTGAAATGCTTAATGTAAAATGATATTATATAATGTATAGTTACCTAAGTGGTTTCTGTGACTAACTTTCCTATAACCTTATATGTTGAGATGCAGGCAGGATCTGAGCCCGCAACATTTTGGAATAAAGAAGTTTTCAATATGTATTTCGAATTCTTTTAATTATACACGATGGTTATGGTAACTGGGTGGCTTGTATTTCTACCATATCATATCATAGAGAATAAAATAAATCCAACTATTGATATAGAAAAAGAACTTTATTATAATACATTTTAATAATTGTAAAAATAATCTGAAAACTCAATGAAGATTAGTAGACAAAATTTTAAAAGATTGTAAACAAAAACCTATTGCAACTATCACACCTATAGTTCTTTAATTACTCGATATTTTGTAATACCGGTAAACGGTAAGTCAACAAGCGGTGTAAATTTCGGTAACTTACTTTTTAATGGAAATTAAAACATCATTAGATCTTTATTTAAAATAATTTTTTTTAAATTATGTATTGCATACAAACACATAAAAGAAAATAATATGGTTCTAAGGAAATCGGACCTATAGCCGTTCTTCCTCGATTTGGCTGTAATGGCGTAAAGTAGAATGTAAATAATTGAACCACGAAAGAGTTGGGAGAGCCTCAAACCAGATTGCAAAGCAAAAGTCAGACAGACAGATAGATATTCAAATTGAATATTATTTTTGACAATTCTAATTTTTTATACATCTTTTTGCTTATACGTATTATACTATTAATCTCCAGCATGATAGACTACAAAGCAATATTTCACTAACGCTCTTATTGCATTTGTCACGTATGGTGTCACATGATGTCACAAATGGAACAAACTATGAACGATTTACATCAATACATCAGCGTCTATTGTTGTCTATACTTCGAACATAATAGTTCACACAATCAAAACATAGTGCTTGAAACGCCTAGACTTGGACACACCTTTAATTTCTATAGACTTAGGAACCGAACCGTAGTGTAAACAATAATAGGTGAAATAAATAATTATCTAAACCACATTTAGATCAAGATGGTTTGACGATTAAAATCGTGCCTTATTTCCCCCTATAATATGCATTTTGGGTCGCTTTAGAGGATTTTATTTCCATGTATGTAATGGCTTTTTAATCGGGACATATTTATTACTAAGTAGTTAGTAAAGTTCTCAATTATTAATTTTTTATGAACCACCTGTACAACTCTACACCTTTTTTGTTACTGCCTATGGCTTTTTTCTTGAATCTGTCCTACATAAGAAGCTAACAAGGTGTAGGCAATCAAATCTTAAAAACTAATATAAATTTATTTAATAATACTTAACCGATATTAACGTGCAATCGATAATCTCTGAATTACCTAGCTAGCTAGTTCCAGAGGATCCCTTATTTTAGTCGCTTATTTCATGGCCTATTTAATATTTGTTGCTGTACTGGTGAACTGTATCGGTTACATTTTCGAGGTATAGATCTCGACGAAGGTTTGCATTGCGTACATACCATGATACGTTTACCATTGTTTGAAGTATTGATGATTGCATTCTTTCCAGTTTTATTATGTTGGAAGCGCACGTAGAGAGCCACAGCTGAATACCATATGTTCAGATGGGCTTAAGTTCCACGTGAGTTTTCTATCTAAATATATTCCAAAATATTTAACACTTTCGTCGTGTGGCAGAATTAATTTATTTAATTCTTAATTCTCCATTTTGTCGACTTCTTGTTGTTGCCACGAGATTTTGGTGCACTAGGATTGCAGTATTATCCTCGTATGTAGAGACGCAATTTGATGTTTGTTCTGCTTTATAAATCAATTACAACCTGGGCCCCCGCACACGCCCTTGACATATTTCTGCATGAATATCATAAATAAATCTGTGGATGAATGTTATATTTCACCAAAAAATTTCGATTGATCAAATAATTTTACAGAAACTTGTTGGAAATTGTGCTCTTATTTTATGTAGAAGTCGTTTATGCTATACTTTATCGAAAGCTTGGACTATATCTAGAAACGCTGCCGAGCACCATTTTATTGTTCAAAGAACTTCCTTATTTCAGATACGACTCAGTCAACTTGCTCCATGGTTCCATGTTCTTCTCTTAATGCAAATTGATGATCCGGAATATTTTTTTCTCGTTCAGAATTGGTTCAATTTTTACAGGAAAATTTTTTCGAAAAACTTTGAGGAAGTGGATAGCTTATTGGGCGATATGAGTTAACTTTTGTTTAATCTTGCTCAGTTTTGGATTCATTATACATAATAATTGAAGTTTTCTAGATTTCTGGATAGTGGCCTGTTTTCATCATAGCATTGAAAATATAAATTATTGATTTGGTACATTTTTTCAGCATTTTTATTAGATCATATCAATGTTGTCATTAATCGTTTATTTGATCACCACTTGTATTTGATTGGCTACGTTCAAACGTATCTACAAAATTTATAATAATTGCTTAACTTCAAACTTTTTCGTAAGGTTAAGGTGTTGAGGAAATGTATTTGTATGGAGGAAATAAGAGTGTTAGTCGTTTCAGCTTACGTGGGTCTTCAGGATTTTAATCACTTTATTTAACCCTTAATATTTAAGCTACTCTTAGATGACCTGTAGAGTTTACATTGCCTGTGTATGAACCGTTTTGTCATTAGGAGCTGTTAAATATTTAGAGAAAATCTTAAGTTTCTTAAAATCAGCAGAGTAAAGGTTCTATTCCATGGGAAAAAAATTGACTGACAGTCAAAAAAGACGAAAAGAAAAAATAATAATAATACTTCGACTAAGACAACGTTATTGTTTATTTCTTTATTTATAGCAAATTATAGCAGAATTTTGACCGCTTTTGAAGAAACCATAATCAAAAAAATCATTAATTATTCGTTCTTGGAATTTTTTTTTATTGTGTATTAAAATTTTGTATTAAATATCACAATGCTAAACAAATATAATTTTTATTTCAATTCAATTATAATTTTACCAAAAATATGTAGACTTTGACTATAAAATTGGTTGTGTGCGAAAATAATTGTGTTGTCTTACACAAATTGTATGTATAAGGCTGAGTGGGACTGCAGTAAAAAGTATTCAATGTTATAATTTTTATGGCAGTCAAACTACCACAAACACAGACATTTTTCCAGTCAGGTTTGGCTGAGATAGCTTTCTGTTTCACTAATACCTCTATAAAATCTATATTATTGAACCATTTTAATATTTACTGACAGTCAATTTTTCTTATGGAATAGGGCTTTGAAACAGCGTATCTTCAATCGGCGTAGATTCTCAATATCATCTGCAATATCATCACCCACTTGATCAACGTCTAAGTCCTTAATGGCTAGTATAAAATCGTGAGAGTTGTCGTCGTAATATTTATTAAAATTTAAACGATTTTCGGTACTCTTACAATAGATAGATGTCATACGATTCTGTAGCATATAATTCTTTAGTTTTTCAACCAAATTAATAACTCTTGTGTCACAAATATAATTGAATATTTTGTATAGAAATAGTAATGCAGTTAATTAGGCTTTGAGTTTGGGGTTTTGCCAAATGTTCTAACCATTACCATAACCATCTTCATTAGAATTAAAAAGGATGATAAAATATAAGTGTGTTTAATCCTCACCGCCTTGCTTTGTAATATACGAGAATATTGCAACAAATATGTTTGTATAAACGAAGAAATGGTTGAAAACCTAGAGTAAACTCAAATCAACTCGGGTTGCTTTTATAATATAAATGTGTTTACCATTGTACATGCTCCGACGGACGAAATTTTTTTTATTATAATAAAAGAGATAAAGGACAAAAAACATTAAGGATAATTTGTCGAAAGATTATGATGAGCTAAAATAATAATTAGTTAGATGTGTAATGTTTATGGTTTTGATTATCCTGGTTTGTGTGATTTTGTTGTATCTCCATCTCGTTCTACTTTTTGTTTGTTGATTGAGATTAATTCTTAAAAGGATATGGCCATTAACCTAAGAAACAATGACTAACAAAAAAGGTCTTTGTAAAATTAAAAACAAATAAAGTGGTTTTCAAAGTGAAATATAAGATTTTTAACCGAGTTCGCTAACAGATTAAATTCCAGTAAATACGTGACAAAATACAATTTAGGACATACGTCAACATGCACATATCATATCCTATTATATACAATTATGACAATTTTTCCGTTTGACATTATCATTTTTTTTTCAATTATATGACAGTCATTTCCTACAATCAACATAAACATATAATTCAATTGTTAACAAAATGATTTTCATATAAAATTTTATTATACATATGTACATACATACTTCTCAAACATAAAATGTATGTTCTATGTAAACGAGAACATATTTTGTTTTGTTATCATACACAATCCGTAACAGGAGACGACAAAACATTAGTAATCAATCAATCAAAATGTTCTTATACATAATAGAATAGCCTTATTATGTTAAGTGAAGATTACAGAGGAAGATGTTGGATTTCTTATAAAATCATGATTTCTCGAAGAAAAATTTTGGTAAAATATACAGGATACCCAATTTAGTATACCGTTGTGTTTGTATTAATGCTGAATCCAGTAATGAAGTGCATTTAAATTAGTTTATCACTATTTATTCGTTCGTTCATATTTAAATGGTTAACAAAACACTTTATGACAAACAACGAAGATCGTTATAACACAATGATATAAAGTATGTAATTGTCTTGGATGATACACGATGGGAGTTTTTTGAGCTCAAAGTATTCTACTTCGTATTTCACTCGAATCTCAAAGTATCGATCACTTTTGACCAACAGCGTTTGATTCTGACTATACATAATAAAGCACTTCTATGTATTCTTTCCATAGCGTTGTTTTGATTTATTTTGTATTCTTGTTACTCAAAAGGATCAATGTTAGTATTACGGCTTCAATGTTAGGGCGATGATGGAGGCTTACTTATGTTTGGAGCACCCTTCTTTGTTTCCTGTACGACTGTGTCGATTCTGAGATCTCTATGAAGATCATTATTACTTGATCCTGGTGATTTTATAGATACAATATGGTTCTTTATTTCTTGCTTCACTTCTTTAGCATTAGTTAATGGGACTACCTGTCTCAAGATAGTTGTAAGGTTTTCAATCAATATATCTGGTTGATTAAATGTTAAATTAGGCTGTAAGGTGCACTCGAGTAGATCCACCAAACTTTCTGCCTTTTCTTCTTTGGTTTTACCCAGGTGACCATAATTTCTTCTTATTGTTGGTATGTGCGTTACTGGTCTCTTCAAATATTTGGTTGCTTTACTCAAAAAATAATCGCTATCTTTATTGTAGGTATGAACTAATTGAATTATTTGAAATTTCCGTATTGCTCTGCATATTCGTTGTGTTAAACTAATTAATCTTTTTTTGACGGTTGGGTCTGGTGTATGTTGCCATATACCTTTCTGATAGTTCTTTTCTCTATAACTAGTGATTTCAGTTGGGTTACATTTTCTGTTTAGTTTTTTGTTTGTTGAGTTGATACTATTCAAAGCTTCTTGTCGTATATGTTTGACTAGCTCTACTTCTTGTTCTAATGTTTTTTCGGATGATAATTGTGTGTTTAAATTAATGATATTGTTTAGTTCATCTCTAAATCTATTCCAATCAGTATATTTATTTTTTAACATTGGATGTTTGTCTTTTGTAGTCATTGTATCACTTATTATCATTAAAATAGAAGAGTGGTAAGACGTGGAGTCAAATCCTTCCTGCACTTGTTTATAATCAACTGGGATTTTTCTTGAAAGAAGTCAATTATGCCTAGTTTGTTATTTTGGTCGCTGGACCAATAAGTTGGTTTAACTGTAGTGCCAGTTGCAGTTATGTTTAGTTATTGCTTGATGGAGCTCTTTTCCCTTAGTTGTTGTTAGTCTTGATTCCCAATCCGTACGTTTACCGTTGAAGTCACCTCCGATTTTGAATTTTTCACCTAGCTTCTTGAAAAACTAAGTATAAGCGTTCTCTTTTATGTTATATCAAGGTTTGCTTTTCTTCTTGTGAACTAAGTTTATTGAGAATATCTTGTACTATTTTATTCGTTTGGTTATTACTTGAATTTTAACTGAAACATCAATTTTGTGGATTTTCTTATTGTTAATTTCTGTTCTAGTTCTTACAGTAGTTTCCCTTGTTTTATCGCGAATTTTTTGCAACTCTATAACATTCAACCTCTGTAGTTGGTTGGGTTTGCCTCTCCTAATTTGACACATTTTGGTGGGGTGTCGTTTAGTTTCTTACATTCAGCCGTAAAGTGTATACTTACACGTTTTACGCATCTGGACGTGAACTTTGGTCGCAATTTGACTCATGAGCCATGAGAATTGTATATACGTATACGAAGTATAATATTCATTTTGTGATTGTATAGTGTCGTATATTTTCCTTGTGCTAGTATATTTTTTTGAAAAGTAAGTACCAAAAATGATAAACCGAGTGAGAAAATAATGAATTGGTAAAAAGTGTTGGTGTTCTTGTTCGCGAATGGCACCTTTTACACTGTGGAATCAATTTAGATTTTTTGACTATTTATACTTTTATATGATGTGTTTCGCTGATTTAGTTTGCCTTGTATGCTTTTCTTCATAGAAATACCATGTTGATTTTTGTTTATTTAGAGCTCCTGTTAACTTTCTGTAGCTTTCGCCTTCCTGGACATTTATTTTGGTATCACCACTAATTGCTCGAAAAAACTGTAGTTTGAAATTTTATTTGGTTGCTGTCCATAATTTTCTTAACAATCTGATAATTGTTGTAGTTATATATTATAACTGAAGTTATATATATTATAATTGGCCGTGACACTTTTTTCTCCTGTTGTACATTCTTGCTTCCGATCGAGAGTTGTTTACTTGATTGTTTCTGTTTTGGTGGATCCTGTACTATTTCTAGCTGTTATGTACATCCGTATTTCCGATTAACAGCTGCTCGATTGATTGTTTTTGTTTGGTGAAACCTGTGATGATTTACACAATTTTTGTTTCTAATTTTTTTTCTTACGGTTCAAAATTCAACCTGTTTTTCTGAGTTCTTCTTCATCTGTCACTTGAGCAACCGGGCTAGCTGAAGTTAGTTTTGGCAGAGAGTATTCAAGCACATTTATTCTTGTTTGAAGGTTGTAACAACTTGCGAGGCATGAGTGGATAACAAGGTAACCTTGTGATCGAAGTAATACGTTTGTTACTGAGTTTCGTATATCTACTATTTAGAGCTTTGGCGTGATCATCTTAAAGCCGGTTAAAGCTCATAGATTGAGGAGATGGGAATTTGCCAAAGTTAAATAGTAGCTTGTTAGACCACATACAATTTTGAAAGAAAGGTGCCGAATGTTAAAAGTAAAAAGCTCACCGACACATGGATAAGTTACCTACCTTTACCTGCTCTTACAATTCACTTAATCGATCATATTTATTTAGTAATGTGTTTGATAAATAAAACACTAGTAAATTTAATTTTAAAGATGAAAAATAATTATTTTCACAAAAATCACAAAAAATAATGTTCGAAAATTCCACACAAATTTCTTTATCTAATAATAAAATTTAAAATGTCTCAATTTAAAATAAATTTAATTTAATTAAAGAAAATAAAAATACCTTAAATAATTTTCGTTGGGCGCCATTAATTTATAGCGTAGAATATTATTTATTAGGTTAGTTATTCTAGTTCATTTGAGTAGTTTTAATTAGATTAGTTTAATCCATTTAATTTAAGTGTAGTTTTTAAAGTTAAACACATGAGTAAAAAGTTCTTTGCACATTTTTTTTCTTTTTACCACTCGATACTAATACCACTGCAGTTTTTATTTATATCTATTATTTTAGTATAATTATTATGTAGATTTATTAGTCATCTACTTTATACACGCTCTAAAACTCAACTGCCTTTAATATTTTTCTTCGCCCAGTAAAGTTTCTCGTCTCGACCAGATCCAAAATTACCTTCATTCGCTCTTTTCACCGGTATATTATAAAGGCATTTCTCGTTTTTCCGTAGCCTAGAACTGAAACAGATTCTATATAATTCAAATTTCTATACTATATATGCATATCATTTACATTTATACAATATACAACACAAATAAAATTTAACTGAGTTGTATTTAAGTCATTTTGATTTTAAGATTTCATTCATAAAAGATAATAAATTGTTATAACTTTTGAAATTTCACTGAGAAACACCACGAGAAACTTCAAATACTATTGTTGGTTTAATTATGAACTGTACTAGAAATGTTTCGTAATAATCAGATATGAAATAAAATTATGGAACGAACGAGAAGCCAGTCGTTACAAAGAAATTGATACTCTTCATCAATTCTGACTACTCATAGTAATAGCGTTCCTTGCGAAGTAATCTATATTGCCCACGCTCCTTGTCAGTCGTTTGTTCTGGTTCAATTTTATTTATTTTCTGTTAGTTTTTTTTCCAGAGCCTAAGTAAGTTATTTGGTTTGAAAATGACCTAATTGAGTTTCTATTTATTGGATTATTGCCACTACTTTTGAGTAAGTCATCATTACTATCCATGCGACACTTTATCTTTTGCCTATAATTTGTTTATATAATTCATTCCTATGTCACTGAAAGAAGTGAGATTAGTCGGTACTATTTTCTATCGTATACGACTCCTTGCCTAAATTCTTCAGCTGCTTAATTCCTCTGTCTTGTTACATATTTATCCTACAAACCGCATCAAACAAAATTAAATGAAAGCTTTTTAATTATTTCGTTAGTTTTCAATTCGTGAGCTGGGGTTTTTTAAGCTCTGAATGTTTTCAATTTACCCAACCTTTTACTTTACCGTATTTGTATTTACCTTATATCAAAAATAATATAACCCACGAGTTCACTGAAGAATTTTCCCTAGGATATGGTATTACTTGATTCAATGAAATGAATGAATCAATGAATGACAAAACAAACATTCTGTGTGACTTTTTGTCAATTGTTGATTCTCGACATAACCATGCCAGGAATTATCTTACACCTAAAGAGAGATTATTTCAATAAATGCCAAAAATAATATAACAAAAAGCATAAGGATTCAAACCACAAAAGGTTTGATCATTGTATTTGTAGGTCAAAGTAAAATAATATATTTAGTTGAAAATATATTCAATCGCCCTTTATGCTGTGGTTTATAATACTTTATTTTAATCTTATACACAAAATGGCTTAACACTCAACCGCAATCATTTATTTATCTTTTTTTTCGTATCAATATTTATTCAAAATACTTGTTATACCAAAAATGACAGGAAACAAACTCTAACCTTACCGAGCAACCCAAATATTATAAATGTATATACATATTTTTGTCGATTGGTTAAAGCATATCTTTGTCATAAATCTATATATGACCCTCGGTGTTATATTGGCAACAATTTTTTCTTTCACCAACTAATTTTTCTTCACATAATAATATTATGTATTAAATGTAACCTCGAATCTTATTTATTTTTCAAAGGGTTTATTTACATTGTAAGAGGAAACGAGAAAAATTCTTTAAATTAAACAGATTTCATTTTTTTGGAGTACGTATGAGATAAAGTGTTTTTTTTTCGCAAAAAATGAAATTTCCGAAAATGGTTATTTTTAGAATTTTTTACTCTATATTGAAATTTCGATATAGAAGAAAGGCTTTATTAAAGATTAGGAATTGAACCCTAATAATTTTATATTTGTAAAATCGAAAATATTGGTCTGAATCAATTTAAGTGGGATTAAATTACACTTGATATTTGATTATAGACAACAATATTATGTCAATAATATAATTTTAAAAGTGGTCTTTAAAATTTGTGAATTACAGCATTAAAATAAGATTGCTTTTTTTATTAC
This sequence comes from Tipula lateralis, assembly GCA_963932295.1. NCBI lineage: Eukaryota > Metazoa > Arthropoda > Insecta > Diptera > Tipulidae > Tipula > Tipula lateralis. The sequence goes on from OZ010738.1 coordinate 131,996,695, forward strand.
TTCATTGAGAACATAAACAACTGTGTGGATATAAAGACATTAACTTGTCAAACTGGGGATGTTTGAAAACCACGAGTTGCAACTGTAACTAAAAATAAACAATTGTGTTTTAGTTTTATAGATTAGAAAGCAGATTATAAACTGCAATATTCATTCCTTGGTATATTTAGGATTGCTAAGCATGGCTTTGTGGTTGACATAGAATGCTGATCTTGTTGTGAAATTATAAAAATTTGACGAAACAAATCTAGAAGTAACAAAATTTTTATATTTTCAAATACGTGTTCCATTCATAGAAGATTGTTTAACAAGTTTTACATTGACAGACAAAGTAAAAGGAAAACAATATTTTATTTCTTTTTAATGTACACATACATTAAATTTTTACAGTACGTCTATAAAAAAATGCATCAACGGCATGAAATTCAAATGTCGAGTAAATGTGGTGTGCTACACATGGTAACACTGGTAAACGAAGTTTGAATTTAATTTTGTTATCAAGTTCATTTTTGGAAATCAAATGCTATCTCTTTGCCGCATTATAAGTGGTTAAAGACAATTTAAATTCTGAAACGATGCCAACAAGCATACAAAGTAATCCACAAAAGCTTCACATAATAAGATATAATAGTCATGCTAGATCTAAGTGCAGAAAGAACTTCGATTCGTGAAAATACTTTAAAAAGATTTTTATAGATGAACATGAAGATCATTTGACCATGTTATTTGTTTTTAAATTTATGAACTTTTAAATATTTTTGATAATATAATATTAAATACCGAGGAGAGTAATAAAAGTTCGTTTAGTAGGTGCCTCTTAAATATTCAGAACGATCGGTTAAAATATAGACAAGAAAACGGAAAATAGCTGAAGATAAATCAGACGAAATTCTACCACCAATGCTAACAGAAATTCGTTATGAGATTCTCTTCGGCTTTCGTCGTAAACTAAAGCCACAACAAATATTCAATGAATATTAAATTGCATATGGGGCGATTACACCGTCTCTACAAACTCCAAGTTCACGCTAGACAATTTTTTCTAAAATTTCACAAAAGACAATTTTATGTAGAGTGCGAGAAGGACAATTTACATGACCCTCTAAATAAAATATTCCTCTGATGACGTTAATGTGGCTCTGGTGAATTCAAAAGTTGACGAAAATCTAAGGTTGACGAAAATCTACGAATTATTGTTGAGGAAGTGGTCTTGAGCGTCATGCCTGTATCGCGAATATTAAATAATCATCTGAGATACACGAAGAAATGTTCTCGACTGATTCCACGAATTTCACATGAGGCCCAAAAAGAAGCTCGAGGACATTTTGCTGGGTTTTATCCTAAATAAATTCGAAAAGTCTTTACTGGTGACGAATCGAGGTTTTATTAATATGATCCGAAAATCAAACAGCACTCCATAGTATGGAGCCCAACAGGAGTAAACCCAAACGTAAACCATAGTAACTAAAATCAGCAACAAAAGAAATGATTTCAATTTACTTCCCTCGACCAAAAATTGTATTTGCTATTCTCCTGAAAAAAGGGTCAGACGGGTACTGCAAAAAGGTATATTGAAAACTGCTTGCCAAATGTCTTAAATTTAACCGTAAATCGTAAAAGTAAACGAACAAGAAGAAAGAGTATTTGTGGTGCTACTTTTTACATCATAACAACGCACACGCTCGCACTACTGAAATAACGAGTAACTTTATTGCAATCTCAGGCATCGAAGAAACAAGAACAGCGCCATATTTCATGGACCTAGCGCTTTGTGTTTTCTGGTTATTTTTAAAATTAAAGGTTTTTAACAGTAAAGCTGAAATAATTAATGCTGAATTTGATTATCTTGAAAACATGATTTTAAAAACTATTTTGAGAAGTGGATCTAAAGGCTTAAGCATTGCATTAAAATTAATGTCGGTTATGTAGAGAAGCTGCATAATGAAGATAAAGTATAAATACTATTTTTTTTGGTCAATTAAGTGATTTTTTATTACTCACCTCGAAAAATTTAATTCTAAAAGATTACATTAAATTTGAAATATTTTTCAGCAATATAATAATTATTATAATACTTATTTTAAAAAAGCATACCCTGTTTTGTAATCATCTTTTTGTTTGAAAAAAGAAGCATAGTATATTGCTGGATTCAACAATTTGGGAGTAAATGGCAAACATATAGACACTATCATACCTTCTAATTTTGTTTACTCTTTGGTTAAAAAATTAAGTCATTTCTTATGCATACACTATACATTTTTTTCATTCTATTTTCAGTCGTTCGTGCTGGTGCCCACGAAAAACGTTTATTACATCACCTTCTCGACAATTATAATGTATTGGAACGGCCCGTTGTTAACGAATCAGATCCACTACAGTTGAGTTTTGGATTAACATTAATGCAAATCATAGACGTGGTAAGTAATTACTATTGGTACTCATTATTTATTATATATACGATTCATCATCTTGAATCTACTAAAAAAATTGTATAAAAATGAAAACTCATGAAAATTAACAAAAATACGCGGTATCATAAAATTAATTTTCATACGAATATAATTTACAAAAGAAGTACATAAAAAACTCACAAACAATGTTGTGAGGATGATTTATTATTCCTTTTAGAAATCAAAACAACGGAAAAAACTTACATATATTTTTATTTTAACTCTTTAAATCTCAATAGTATTATAACCAAAAATGAGAAAAACAACCAAAAGTTTACGAAAAATAATAAAACTTTTACAGCTTTTTCTATTTTTTCCCTCTTATTATTATTATGTACCCTCGAATGTACGTAGTTTATTCCACTTAAAACAAAAAATATGTACTACATACAGAATAAGAAATGTAACAACAATTCTCGTTAAAGTTACTTTAAAAAAGTGTAAATTTAATTTAAATAGAGATTTTTATCTTAATCACAGAGCCTAAACATTTACATAAAATACAAAGTTGAGCATGTAAGTAACTATGCGGTCACATTTGGGAAAGTAAAAATATTTATTAATAAATAATGTAGTTTAATTTATTTGTTTATTTAACATGCTAAAACCTTAATAGTCTTTTATGGTATCAATAATGGTTACGCTAATCCTGAAAAATATTACTTCGCACGAACATAATGAATATACATATTATAAATTAATAATGCATAATATATAAGTAATAACATACAAACTTATTTCCAAAATTTTGTTTTTTCAATATTTGTACTCCAAAATATCTTTAGAAGTAGAGAGAAACAAATCACATGTTTTTTTGGTATGTAATGCTGAAAACAAATTGGCAGCATATTTTTGCAAATTACATGATCGTTTTTTTCTGACGCATTGAGCCGAATCCGAGATGCGTTTTGTTATTTTTTTTGTGCATTATAAATAAATCAAAAATAAAATTAAATTATCGTGAATTTGAGTCTTTTAATAAAATGATCATATTTTATTTATATTATTGTGCATATCTTAACGAAGATAAGTTATGTAGTGAAAAAATTAAATTAGAAGGCTATGGTGCTATGGACTCGGGCAATTTAAACCGAAATTGAGAATCAAATGCACGTGATGCATTCGCCTTAACGATTATTTAAAAAATTATGATGACAAATGTACAAAATAATTTAATAAAGATACAAGTTGTAATAATTAATTCGGTTTGTTATTATTCCATTTATAAAATTATTCTGTTTCTCGATTTTGTTTTGACAGAATACAAAAATATTTACGAAGCAGAAAACTAAATGAAAAAATCAAACTGAACTTAGTAACGATTTAAATATTTTTTAGTTTTATTGATTCTGAGTGAAATTTCAAATAGAGACATGAAGCAGAATTCTACATGTCAAACAGTACTACATGTAATTCACTACATATAAACGTGTGTAATCTAATTTTGCTGCTGTATGAATTCTGACAATCTACTCTCAGCATAAATAAAAATAAAAAGACAATGCATATTTTATAAATTTAATTATAATATTATATATTTTGTATTATTACATTTATTTAAATGTCTATAGATTTTTTATTTTCGAGTACTCATTTCAATTGACAAATCTGATGCATGTTAGACGCAAGTGAGTTTAAAATAAAATTAATATACTATAATAATATTTTTGTTTCTATTTAAAACATTTCTTATAAATATTAGAATTAATTGTATACATTTTTTTTATTTATACATACATAATTATTTCGGCAACGATATTGCCATCATGAGTTTATATTATTCACTCAGTATAAATTTGATTGAGTGAATAATATATATTGATGATGGCAAGATCGTTACCGAAATAGTTATATATAAATAAAAAAAATCCACTGTTAGAAATATTTTAAATAAAAACAAACATTTTATAATAATATTTTTATTTTATTTAAAAAGTGGAATAAGTCACATAAAAGGTATTTTGAATTGTATTCAGGTATTTTGAAAAAAAAATTCAATAATTTGAGCTTAAAAATTCAATTAATTTAAAATACAGCGTAAATTACTGAAAACGTAAACTACATGTAAAAAAAAAAGATTACAAACCGGTGTCAGTGCCATCTGTTTAAATGTCAAAAATCTACCGATGTATTATATATTACTTGTAAATTTTCTAATAATCAAAATACAATCAATTTTTTAAAGAGGCTTCGTTACAAAACAATAATTTGCCGACAAATCTCAGGTTGTTATTGTTCACGATTATTGTGAGAATAAGGCTCAAGGAATATGTAGACTATGAGGGCGTAATCTATACTCTGTTGAGCTTGGAACGACAAATTAATGAAAACTGGGGACCTCGAAGGGATTGCCAAACATTAAATTACGTAACCATTCCATATCGATATCTAGCATCACATCTCCAGAGCCTTACATATCAACATTTTGGTAACTGCATCTTTATTACATTTTATGTAGTACGAGCATAAAATCAGTTCCACTTGACAGTTCAAAACAGCCATCGTAACATCTGTCGTTTTGTTCGAGTTTTTTTTAATGACATTTGGACTCTTATTTTATTTAAATATTGTTTATCTGTTGACTGTTCACTTGATTCGTTTAACAATTACCATGAACTAATCTTTATTTTAGAACGATTTTTAACTCTACTGATTAAGGTATATTCATGATGTAGGTTATTGCAAATGTGTTACATTTCACTATGTACATGGATCTATTGAATAATAGATCAATGTCAATGATATTTAGATATTATATGTATCTGAACTTTGATTACATTTTTATTAAAAATAGAATAGTTCACAGCCAATCTAGCAACTATAATCATCGTTAGATCTTAACATAGATCATTCAAAAAATGAGCAAGCGTAATTTTCAAGTAAAGGATCAAGTTCAAAACTTTAAGTATTTAGAAGTCGCACGGCACAACTCTGTATAGTCATGACTTATAGTAACAAGTTTTGTAGTCTTATGCGCCTATAGTTTGAAGATTTTTATTTCCCCATAAAACGAATTCAACGTTTAATTAGAATGGGTTTATAAAAACTAATCAAATAAATAGTCTACCGAGTTAAACAGGCTCGCTATAGTTCCGTCGTGAATCAAAATTCCCTATCAAACCCAACCATCTATGTTTTTATTTGATTGCATATTTTCATATTTGCAAACTACTTTTTTCGGTACGTGTTGTGATAATAATGACTATTTTGCTCCTTATAACCAACAAGTGATATGAATTAAATGTATCAAAATTGGAAGCTATTTATATCTGTTTTACATATTACGTTCGATACATAATAAGTGATACTTTTAGTCTCATAACCTCATACAATAGTGATGAAGTGAAGTTGAATGGAGGCCACTAACATGACTCAATGATCTGAACAAGGCAGAAGATGTTAACCTGCCAACATATTAATTAGAAGAAAAAAAGTTCAAAATGTGTTTCCTAATACTACCTATTTTGAAACTTTTTTTCAATCAATGAATTCTAAAACTAAAGTAAAAGTTTTGTCAACATGAACTTCCTACTAAGCATGAAATTAGCAAAATTATTGATCGTTTTGAAGAACCTTGTTTAGTGAAAAGTCGTAGGCCGTATCCACATATTCATCCTGTTCCCACTTCTAATGCAGTGGCAGTTGTTAATGAAAGTGTTCGTAATGAACAAAATTGAACTCACTCAAAAATTGAGGTCACCAGGCCATTTAAATCATTGTCGTTTTGTTGAATGGATGCTTGAACGAAATCAAGAATTTTCATCAAAAATCAACCTTAGCGATGAATAAGCAAAATTGTTGAATTTGGGAAGAGGAGAATCCTCATATTGTATTCACGAAGCAGAACTTAATCCTTGGAGAGTCACTCTTGAAACTCGTGTTTTATTTGAAAACGAACAGAAAAATCACTTAACGGTGATAAGGAATGTTTACGTAACGATAATGCTTTTTATACATAATGGGTAAAACCACGAAAATGTGTGTTTTATTTAGAAATATAAAAGAGACTAACAGATAGCCCACCATGTATATTAAGAAAAAGAGTGTTGGTTTCGGAATCACAGTTGGGGTTTTACATGTAGAAAACAGTTTCTACATTTTTTATATAAATTATGTAAAAAACAACGTAAATTACATAAAACGTAAATTACATGTAAAAAAGGAAGACAACACACAGGTGGCAGTGTTATCCAATATAACATGTTAATTTTCGAACAATCAAAATTCAATCAATTAAATTTTTAGAATTTGTTTCAAGGAATACCAAGTCTGAGTGCGTTATCTTTACTCCGTTGAACTTAGAACGACAAAAGAACGTATAATGTGGACCTCGAGGTGATTGCCAGGCAATATATTACGTAACCATTTCAGATCGACATCTAGCATTACATGTCAGGGATTTAGTACGAGCAAATAATCAGATTCTATTGATTCCATTTGACATTCCAAAAACAGCCATCATAATACATTTCAGGTTGTTCGTCATTTTTTGAATGACATTTGGACTCAGTAGTGTGGTTCGGGTTGCAAGACTGTTTTATTATTTAGAATATTCTCTTTGCTAGTTTTATGTTTGTTATGAATATGTTCACGGCCGTTTCACTATTGGTAGTTGTTTTGCCGTTTAATCTAAAGCGTGGTATCAACATGGAGTTGAACACTTCCATAAACTTATACGGTGGATCGATGAACGATGTGTTAAACTTTATTGCTTCTCATTAAATGATTCTTTCACTCATGATCATTTCCCTTGTGATCTTTATATTAGAAACAGCAACATCTATTAGACGGAGGATATACTAGAAGATAAAAAAGCCTGAAATAATAGGTGCCACAAAACCATCAGGAACATTAGAAGTTTTGCATACTAAAGAAACAGGTAGGTTGGGCTTCAGCCAAAGATATTTAAGCCAAAAATATTTTGTGTTGAAGTAGAGATAAATAAATTCGATTCTCACTGAATCAAATCTTTTCAATGCGTTGATTTTACATTGTGAAACCAGGGATCAAAGAGAGTCTAAACTCAACTCGTGTCAGACAGTTGATGAAAAATTACTTACTGAGTGGAAACGAGCTACCTTCAAAACGTAAGGCCAAATAACAGTGTAAGAGAATTTTGGAATAATATATCTACGTCCTGAGATATACAACTGGTCGAGGTAATATGACTCATTGGAGTTTTCAGATAGTGCTTTTCGCTCAACATATCTTTGAAATTACTGACGAGAGGGCAGAACACTCTATTTTTACCTAAGTTGATCGATAAGCATCCTCTCTACCAAGATATACCTATGGACTATAACATACTCTGTACTGAAACTTTCCAAATATGCACAATTATTAAAAAATTTTAAATTTGTTATGTAAATTACATAAAACGTAAATACAATGTAACAGATTTACATTTTTGTTTGTAGTGCTATTTGTAGTGCCAGTTTTAAAATGTCAAAAATTTGGTTTGGTCTTAAAGATAGATAAATACGAACTTGCAAAATCAATTAGTTTTCATGTCTACATTATTAATAGGAAAGTTTTTTTTAAGCTTCACCTGAGCCAATTAAGGTGATTTTTTAACGAAATAAACAATTATAATGATAATCTAAAACCAATCATTGTAACATTTAGTATATGTTCGGAAAATATTGTACACACTTAATATTACACAAATTCTTTTTATAAAATAGTAAAATGATATTTTAATAGATGGTGTTAAATTAGATCTAATAAGAGATGGCGCGCGCCAGTTTTGAACCTGAAATCCTTTTTCACAAACAGAATATACAAAATTACCTTATGTATAATAAACTACACGTGTTTTACATGTAAAAAATGGTGAAAGTTAAAACATGTAGACAGTTACAATATCAAGTATTCGCTTTCTAGTCAACCCTCTAGTGCCCACTAGAAGAAAGCTTTTTATCTTTATTATGGCAGAACGCTTGAAAATTAATTAATTGAGTAAAACATACTCTATAAATCGTGAATGTGTATAAGCTGTCAAAACTGTTCTGTCAAAACTGTTGTTACAAATAACATAAACAAAAAATAATAATTTTTGACAGAAAATGTGAATCGGTTCTACTTACTCTTGACAAATAGCAAAATCAGTTGCGAGTGGTTAATTTAGCAAAGGCAAATACCTAGTAGTGGTTGATTAGCTGGTACAAGCGGTTTGTCGCATGAAAAGCGATTAATATATCTAAACATACAGAAGTAACGGGTTTTCCAATAAGAGGTTTCGTTTTGATATTTAAAAAACGAGTATTTTTTCAGAGAAAGAAATGAATGTTTATTTCATTGTAAAGAGAAAGATATTCCATTAACATTTGAAAACGTTTGCAACACCATATCCTTTTCATGAAATGTTCAATGAACAATTCGGACATTTGCGACTGTGTCCTCGATAACTTTACGAATTCCATCTTTAAGGTTTTGTATCGATTGTGGAGCATTGGCATAGACCTTATTTTTGACGTGATCTCAAAGAAAAAAGTTTAAAAGAGTTTAAAAGAGGTGGTCAATTGTGATTACCTCTTCAGAAAATAAGACGGTTAGCAAACTTTTCTACAAAATTGCAATTGTTTCTTGTTTGTGTGATAAAAAACTCATTAATCATATTTCGGTAGCGTAATCCATTCACAGTAAAAATTGCGCTAGCTTCATTTTCAAAAGATAAGATCCAATTACACCACCAGCCTAAAAACCCCGCACCAAACAGTGGCACGTTGAGGATGGAGAACTTATAGTTAAGAGATGACAGCTTCAAATAGCAGGCTATTTAAAATGAAATCTCGTATTGGAAAAACTTTATGTGTTCGATAATATGTGCTTAATATCAAAAAGCAATTCTAATTGTAGCGAAGTTAAACGTAGCATTCTCTTGTAGCTAAGTTTCTCCTATATTTGAATTCGATTCTATCTTATGCTGTATACACGATTCGGGGCAAGATGCAAATGTGGTTTTCACCTTCGATCGTTTGGGCGGTGCGATCGGTGTGAAAAATGAATATATATCTGGATCTCCTGTCGTGTTTAGAATCAATGGGCCAACCCATCATCCATGTCAGTACTATAGGTTGACATGGAGCTATGCAATGCGCAGATGGTACAACAAAAAAACTCGGACATATAGCTGTACATAGAGTGGTATCACAACTCATTTTCATACAGCCAGAAATCATTCCAGTCTTGAAATTCCACTCAAGATGACCCGCAAATTGCCTGTTTTTAAAATTTCCTCATATCGCATTTTCAATGAAGCCATCGCGCAGTGTAGCGCATAAAACCAATTATACGTTATATTTTATTGAATTAAGGAACAAAACAGTCCTGAGACACCATACAAAAGATGCATAGGTCACCATAGATCTGATAATAGTTTAGTATGGCCAGTTATATTCTTTTGTTTTAATCTCCACTTACTACCATAAAGTTTTAAAAGCTTTGAGTAATACCTGTGGCTTTTATAAAGATCTTGTAGATATCTTGATTCCAAGCCTTTCTGATCTTTGAAAACTCCTAGATATTTTACTTTCTGCTATTAAACTATCACTATTTTATCTATATTCACCATAACTAAATAGCTATCATATAGGGTTATTTTGAATTTGCAACTAATGATTATTACCAGATCATTCAAATACATCGTTGTTCAGTTTAGATAGAAGCTTGGTAATTACCAGAGACTATATTAGAGGAAATTCAATGCCCCTTAGTTGTGATATGCCTGCATACCTTTTACTTTACGCTATACTCTACCAATGGAATAAGAAGTGTTATCAAAAGCTCCATCAATGCTACTAAAACAACAGAGACAATTTTCTTCTCCCATGATTGATCTCTCAATCCTAAAGATGAGATTGCTTAACAAAATGGAATTATTAGCTGATAAGCGAACTGGTTCGTATGGATATTGGAGAACTCATTCTTAATGTGTTGGATCCAGTACCTTCTCTTTAGTGTTTAGTAACAAGGTAAAGTTAATTGGTTAGTAGTCATGATTTGAGTTTTGGGATGTCGCCCGCCCTTAGGTATAAATAACCAATTACAGTGGTGTTATAAAATATGTGACTAATTCTAAAGATATAAACTAGATTCGAAAGAAGCCCTTGTTTACCAGAGTGAACAAGAGATTCTTTCGATGACTTTCATCTTGACAGATCAAGATACATGTCATCGGTGTCACAGCATCAATGTCGAGTTGGAGGAATTATTTGATCGACATAAAAACTTTTGTTTTTATCTAGAACACGCTGGTTAGATATGATCGAACGAAACCACTGATTACTACCTCCATCAATACGTGTATACCATATAGTATCGAGGATCAAAAATTATTGGTTACGATTTAAAGCATTTACCAATTTGAAAGTCAATTCTTAACAAACTGGCTATAACCGGATTGATTTCCCTCCCAAACAACGGTTAATTTTATCTTCTAGAAATTTTTAATAAATTGTTTGATAACAATAAAAAAAGTCTATGTTAATGAGCCTTAAATTTGGAAGTATAACGGATATTTTAGATATGTGGAGCATCTTTTGCCTGTCTATAGACAACCCTTTTTATTTTAAACCAATCTGCGTTAAATACTTTATCGGTTGAATGACCTTGAACAAATTCTTTTACATTATCTAGACCAAGAGAAGTAATTTAGATACATTTTTTAAAGTTTTCTCATCAACACTTGCTAGTATTGAAATCTGAATTCGATGTCTGGTTAACAGGTTCCTCTGCATCTTTTACAAGTTTAAAGATCTGTTTAGTTAAATTATCATTTAACGATTATTAGTCTACATGATTATAAGTGCAGTCTTCAATTCATGTTATTAACAAGTTTTCCGTTTTTTCTAAATGTTTTGTGCAGATGTTTTGCGTTCAAGTTTCAGGTTTGCAACTTATAAATGACCCAGTAAAAACACATATTCTTATTTATTTTTTTATGATTTTTTATTATAGTTTCGACAAGCCACATTCATTCTTTAAAATTTAAATGCGAAATTATCGTTAGTTAACTTATATTGTATTGTATGTAGAAATTACTACTCATGAAAATTAACATTTTAAGAACTATTTTATGTAGATAGCCTAATGGATACTTATAGGCCATACTAACATGAATACTTTATAAAATATATACGAAAAACGTAAAACTGTACTAACGAGGAGTATTATTTAGTTAATATGAGTACTAAAAGCAATTCTGATCAAGAGCAATGACTTTATAATGATATTTTGATAATATTGACATCAATGGATGTCATGAGCGATGATACCATACAAAGTATCAAAATGATTTAAATATCAACAAAAATTATTACTGCTGTAAACTAGTTTAAAAGTCATAAATTAATTTATCATAATTGCAACTTTTAAGTGCTTATATTTTGTACTAATAAAAAGTCACGTGAAAAACTATTAATTTTGATTTTTTAAAAAATTATCTTAAACAAACTTTGTTAAATGTTGTCTGTATTATCGAGGCCCGTATTATACGAGGGTCACCGTATATACATGCACAATGTTTGCATAATTTTAATTTTTCGAGTAACTCGTACAGTTGTACAATTTCGTAAATAAGAATCACTTAGTTTAGTTGTTCACTTCACCATTGCTATAAGTTTCGGAATAAACTTCAATTTTTATTTTTTATGAAACCTAAATAATTAATAATTTAATACCACTTGTTGTTGTTAATACCATTCAAATATAAATTAAATAATTAAACAAAGTAAAATCACATACAAATGTCATTCGTTCCCTCTATCTAACACCATTTCATGACGTTTTCCCATTAATATTTATGATAACGATACTAACAATTATAATTATAAGTTAATTTGTTTGTTAATAATTTGTGAAATGAAGACTTAATAAGTTTGAAATAGAAAATATTGCAGAAGATGAGTTAATATAATTAATATTATTAATAATTAAATAAAGAATTAAAATATCCACAACCAAAATAAGGATTTAATCTTGAAATACTAGAATTGTCCGTAACATTGTCTTCCTCATTTTGTCGTTGTCATAAAACTTTTTGCTATGCAATTTTACTCTCGAGTGACATCTCTACCCACAATAATTTTTCATCATTTGAACCATAAAAAATGCCATTAATTTGCTGTGCGGCAATAAAAAACTTTTCAACACGAAAACTGTTCAAAGTTTATGCAACGCATAATCTCCGAACATTTTGTTAATATTGTAACTTAAAACTTTATTAATTATAATTCAATTATGGTTTCTGACAAATGGATTTAATTGTTATTATCTTTGCAAGTTTTAACTGGAATAAATATTTGTATGATGATAAACAATTAATTTGATCTGGCCAAAGCTACAAAACTCCAAATAGTAAAAAACTTTTTTATGACAAAATATTATCTTCACAGATTTTATCTAAAAATTTTTTTAAGGATGTTTGGGATTAGTTGGTTATGTTTCCTTGTATTAAAACTTACAAAGTACATTAAATTATATGATTATGTGTTTAAATATGAATTATATACGAGTATAATATACATCATGTTCTGTATTCGAAACTTTTATCCTGGAAACTTTTTAGCGCATTGACTATATTTGTAAATAACGCAGTTTGTTATATAGCTGCTAAGATAACCACAAGTATGTTCAAATAGTTTGAAAATAGTATTGGTGCCTCGAGGTTCTTTGCGTCGTTTCAAATATCTTTTTAGTGATTCAAGTCTGAGATTGAAACTAATACCTTACCCATCTTAAGCTTGTGGTATTGAACAAAATGATATCATATTTTCACTTTATTCTAATAAATTGTGGTATTGAATAAAATGATATCATCTTTCCTCTTTATACACAAAGATAACATTAGTGAATTAGTATATAAAAAGAGTTGGTAAAAAGTTAATTGGGTTGTCGGAATAATATACTGTCTTGAGGTGTTGCACTTTAACGAAGAATGCTTCTAACATGAGAGTAAAACGTATCAAGGATAGCACATCTCCTTATCGAATGCCAGAACTAATTGCAAAAGTTCTCGATAGTCTGTTCTCAACTGTGACACAGCATAGTAACAACGTTACTCTAATTTTACATAGATGAGCGTATTTGTTTGGTATGCTAAATAAGCACATACCATAGCCTCTCCTAATTGATCGAAACATCGTCTGACTTGAAATCTAGTAATACCTAGTGTTCAATTCGAGATGTGTCAAAGCACTTGGAAATAATCATCTGTAGCGAAAAAACTTGATCAGTGTAATGTACGACAGTAACTTGTACAATGTGCAAAGTAGAGCTATGTCGTGATAATTTTCGCATTTCAAGCGATCAGCCTTCTTGAATATTGGGAATAACGCGGCCACTTTTCATTCTTCTCGCGTAACTTCAATGCGCCATATTAATCTAATAAGGTTGAAAAGACAGTTCCCCCAAAGCTAGCCTTCCGAATATCAAGAGTTCTGAATAGTATCAGACCGCCCAGGTGGCTCAGTGGTTAAAGCTGTGGCAGTTGGAGCGGGAGGTACCGGGTTCGAATCCCGATAGGGGCAGGATGCAAAAGGGATTTTTCACCATCTGATTACGATCGGTGGTGTTAATGAACACATCTATGACCCCCTGTTGGAGTGCAGAACTCATGGGCCGACCCATCTTCCATGTCAGTACTATAGGTTGGCATGGAGCTATGCAATGCGCAGATGGTTCTACGAAAATCGGACCTATAGCCGTACGTCCTCGATTTGGCCGTTAAGGCGTAAAGTAGGACGTTAATAAGCGAACCGCGAAAGAGCTGGGAGAGCCTTGAGCCCCAAAAAAGATAGCATAGAATAAAATATAAAAAAAAAAAAAAAAAAGAGTTCTGAATAAATGCAATCGATCCCTGGTGAACGATTTTTGTTTAGTGCATGGCCATGGTAAATTCCTCATAGGATGAGTCATACATAAACATCTGTGTGGTTTGTATTTGAGGTTAGTCACATACAGCTTGTGATGCATGTGCAGCATTAAGTATAGGGCAGAAAAATATTCACGACATGTATCGAAAATGCATCGCTGATAATGCAGTACTTTCCAACCTGTCCCCGAATAAAAGATTCCTGTCACCAAAGACCAAGTAAGATAAAGAAAGTATAGTGTAAGCACTAACAAGAACCTGATAAAAATTGGAAAATTTCAAACATTATAATGATTCCGAACCATGACCAAGATGAAGCAATACAACATGAATCAGCGCATTCATAGAAAAGTTCTTACAACTGTCCATTATCTGATCTTCTTAGTGTGTTAAAACTCAGTTATAAAATACATATTTAACATACACGCTTCACAAGGTTGTTCTTCCATATTCAAAACCACAAGCAGATTTGTCAGGATTTTCGTTAAAATATAATAATTGGTAATATAAAGTTGTTGGACATCACGTAATAAAATAGACAACGATGCTACGTGATAAAATTTTGAAATTGAACATATTTATTAAGCTCAGATATTGATTTATTTTGACATTAATAATTTTCCATTCAACTGATTTATTTTTACCAAAATTATTTGTAGGTAGTTTCTCAGAATGGATAGAAAATGTTTATCTGAATAAAATCCCATGTGAATTGTTGTGACCATTATTTTTTCATAAGAATATAACATATCGGATATTAAATTTGGATTTCAAGACATATTTTTTAGATTTAGAATTCAAAATTACTATTTTGCTTTATTACGTTTTTCTGATTCGTACAATCTGTTTTGAGCCTAAATTAATTTAATCTCTATTGCAGTTACCTTACATAAAACTCGAAGCTTATATGTCTGACATATCATATGTATGGCGGCCTATATTATTATTGAGAGTTTGTGTATGTTCTAGTTTCTCCTCGGAATTCTGATTCTTGTAAAATATAATTTATGTTATTAACCGGTGGGTTCTAAATCGTCAATATAATACTGTATATTTGTGTGTTTTCAATTTTGTTGTTGAGAACACTTACGCATCTTTGTATAGTTTTGGGAGTTTTAAACTTGCTAGTGTAACCACAATCAAAACAGCCGCCTCTGGTCTGGTTATCAAAGCGTGTTATTTTAAGCACAATTTTCATAAAAAATTTGGTGTTACTTCACTAATTTCAAAAGTTTTCCTTAGGCATCGGAGCAGGATATCACCACGTATTGAGGGTAATTAACCGAGAAAAAACTGTAAGACAAGCTGAGTATGATGGGGTACGTTCTTGTTTGAACCACGTATTCTGTAGTTCCTTTCGAGTCGAATAGTTGTTTGCCAACAACGATGGTTGTCTATACCAAGATAAAAAACTCGAACACTGCAATTTCGCCGCCCTTTATGACCATTTGTCTGTAAGTGTCATGTCAATATTTTTTTCATTAACTTACATTAATATTAACATTATTAATTAAGATTTTTTAACTAACATGATAGCGATACTCCCAATTCTTATGCACGGTCGAAGAGATATCTATAGGTTCCATGTTTAGTAACATTGTGACTCACTGCATCAATATTTTGTGTGTAAGCCAATTTTCAAAATTATTCATTACACACGAAATGATTTTAAATATAATTAATTAATTCAGAATTCGGTCAGCAAATACACCTATACAAATGTGGAAGAAGCAATTATTTTACGTTACAATAATTTTATTATATACGAGTAAGTCCATTTCAATCACAAATTATCACACTAAATTGAAATAAGGACGAGAGCTAAATTTTTTTTGTGTTTCGATTTAAATCCATTTTATATTGTACTATTTGCAGTTTTAAGTAAAATCTTTTCTTAAAAATGCACCTACGCATTTTAAGAAACTGAGTGATTAAAAATCAGAAACATCTCCAATCCAAACTGAAAAGACCAATATTGTATCCTACTCGATTCTTTTCGTACATTTTAATATTTCCTGGACACTATAAATAAAAATTTAATATAATTAAAATAATGTTTTTAGCAAACAGGATTTTGGTTTACCCTAAATAAAAGAATAAGTCGAACTTAATTAGATTTCTCTTTAGTTTTCCATTAAGATTCTAACAGTTTGTATATTTATGTATGTATAAATGTAAAGATATTCCCATTGCAGTATCATTGAATTACATATTTTGATTAGAATTAATGATAACATAAAAATTAATAGAAGTAGAGAAGCTGATGAAAATAAAGAAACAAATCCTTAAATGAGATTATATTAAAAGATCGTGATTGTTCTGGTTACTGTTACGATTTTATGTTTTTGTTTATCTTGCAAAAGCTATAATTATATATGAACTGTAATTCCCTAATTACAATGAAAAAGTAAAAAAGAAATTATTGTCGACATATACAGTAAAAATGAGCTTAGTTTCAATAAAAGAATACAACTAAAAACCGTTTAAATAATATATATAGAAAGATTCTTATGTGTTTATGCTGCTTTTATTCAAAAGCAGTAGAAAAGTAATTTTTTGAAGATAAAAAACCGTAATGAAATTTTTTCACTTATTGCTTTTGGATTTTCTATTTTATTTTATTTTTTAAATTCCGTTGCTGTTCGTTTGATTATGTACTCGTACAGAGAGATATGGAACAACTTTAGATAAACCAAAAGAACTTTTCCTCGAATACTAAAAAACAATTTAATTTCCCAAACCAAAAATAAACGAAAATTCATTAAAAAAAGTTCTTTTTTTGATTTTTCACTTGTTTTTTGTTATAATGTTGTATTTTTGTTGGATTATAAATTTTTTGCATTAACGCTTTCAATCAATGTTAAAGCAAAAGAAAAACGATTTTTATCTTTGCTTTTTAAATACGTGTTGTTGTTTGGAAAAAGTTCTCATAAATATGAAAGTACCGCATTGTATCAAAAGAAGATGTAACAATTTTTGATGAAAGATATGAAAATACAAGTATGTTAAAATACAAATATTAATGAAAAAAATTTAAGCCACTAAGCAGTATATGGTGCTAAAATTTATGATCGGTTGGTGCGGTAGACACAAACATTTTTCAGCTTTACATTAAACTTGTTTTTATTAACCAATTAATACTAGTATTTATTTATTTTCTTCTTACAAATAAAAACTTAAGACCTTACGAAAGAATTAGTTAGGAACCTAAAAGAAATGATTTCCTCAAGGAGAGTTATACTCGATCCTGATTCTTTTAAAATAAATAAGAAATAGAAGCAAACATGTTTTATTAGGAAGGTGAATTTTTTCCTTAATCCCGATCAGATCTTCAGCCAAGAAACGCCATAAAAATATTGATGAGGTTGGTACTACTGTCACAAAAGGTACTATTCAAAATTATATTAAACTTTCCTATGGTACTACTCAAAATTGTATTATTTTCTGTTGTAAAATATCATCTATGTTATTTTGTCATTAGCTGTCATTCTGTCAGTAGTAAATGATACAAATAACAACGCTAGTGTTTTTGGCAACAATATGGAAAATAAAGATTTAAAAGATTTTTCAAATACAATTACATTGTATACATTTCAAAACTATTAAATTAATCCTCTATGCAATATAATTGTTGCTATATTGTCTTTAAATCCTTTTTCAAACAAACCAACTGACAGTTCTACTAAATGAGTACGTTCGATGTCAAATTTTTGTTGTTAGTTCATTGCAGTCAACCTCTAAAAAAAAATTTGTGATCCGAATAAATTTTTGGATCACATTTTGTTGTTGCTTAGCATGTAAAATTTGATCTGATCCGAATCAAATTTTTATTTGATTGAAAATAAATGTAATTATTTCTACTTCCTCTTAATACAACTGACCGTTTGTTGTAACAATGTTTAGATTTTACAAACAAAGACAGTTTGTAGTAATAATGTTCAGATTTTATCATACACTTGTTAATGAAAATTGAGTTCGCAAACAGAGAAAAAAGTAGTAGTTTGCCTTGTTGGTACTTAAGATATTTGAACCAACAGCTTGTAAAAATATTTCAGGATATAATATTTATTTACACTTTCATATTTTGACAAAACACGTATTTCTTTCGGTAGACTTTAGATAGCTTTCGTTTCGACGTTTTATAATAATTTTATAGGTTTCATTTCGTCATTTTATAATAATTTGATAAAAACTAAAATTTTGGACATGCTCTCAAACGAATGAAAAGAAAAGTTCATTTAACACATTATCCCTCTATGTCAGTCAAAAAGTGTAACATTTTTTGATGTTATGTTTCTCAGAAGTTATCTGAAAGTTCACACCGTAACATTCTTTTTATTTACTTAAAAAATTAATTTATAAATTTTTATGATATTCGAAAGGAGCTTACTCAACGACAGTGCGTCGAATTACTTCATTCGGTTTTCGACGTGAAGCACCATTCTTGGCACGTGTTTATAATTAGTACAACGAATCTAAACGCGAACGACATTCATTCAAAGACAAGTCTCATGAATGTTGTTCAAAAACAGCTGTTGTGACAAAAACATCGATGCTGTAAGAAAACTGATTGAAGCTCGTCATATGAGTATCGTGAACTCCAGGACTGGTGCCGCCAAATGCTTGAAAAATTCGTTGGAGTACTTCTAAAAACATATACAAGTTCGTAACAGGTGAGGATTCATGGATATGTGCGTATAAGTCAGAAAGAAAAGGGCAATCGGAGGTTTGGGTCTTCCAATTCAAAGAAAAAGAAACAAAATTTCTGCATGTGCGGATCGTTGGGAAGCAAATAGTAGCGCTTTCCTCACTAAAATCATCCATATGGCTATCTGTTTCAACAAATTTAGAGAAAACAACCCAAAACAGTGAATCACGATATTGCGAGCTCACACATATCATATATCAAACAAGCAAGTATTTGATCACTTAAACAATCGAAATGATATAAATCAGCTGCTCTACAGCCCCGACTTCGTACTCAATGATTTCTTCAAATTTTCAACATTCAAAGGTAAGATGCGTGGTCAGCTAATTTAATCGCCTGAAGAAGCTATTGAAGGGTCCAAATACTATATATAGGACCTATCATCTACGGATTAGCAAAAGGTTTGCGATAAATAATTTGAGCATTTGCAAAAGTGTCTAGATCTTATAGGCGAATATTTTGAAAAGCAATGTTTGATGGAAAATATTAATTTTTTATAAATTTATCTAGCCTCAACTAAATAACTATAGAAAAATTATCACAATTATGAAAAATAATCTCCTGCTATGTGTAAAAATAATATTGTATTTTATATTATACTAAGTTTTACCCAGTTAACTTAACTGGGTAGAAATTAGTATAATATAAAATACAATATCATTTACATTTTACACGCTGGCCTGGTGTATATGCTCAGTAGCTTATATGGTCATTTCAAGAAAGTTTTTGAGTTCAATATTACTGCTAAGTTGTTCACCGTTGGAACAAATGAGATGATATCATTATCCAAACATAACAAATATTTTTTAAACATCATCACCATGTTTTATGAAATAACCACATAGCTGAATTGAAAACATTATAATACAAATGTATTGCTTTTGAAGCAACTTAATATGGTTGATGCAATCAAATGCCTTAGAAAAATATAATAGGCAATATAAAAATATGATAGGAAAAATATAATAATCAAAGAAAAAGGTAGTTGTAAACGTGATACCACAATAAATCGCAATGCCAACAAATCAGATTAAACCAACCTCGAGTCACTTATTGTCATCAATTTATAAACTATTTGAAATATTGTAAGACATTTATATTTTCTCGTAAAGGTAAAATTCCATGAAGAAAACCATGAGGAATTCCCAAAATAAAACCTTCATGTCAAGTTTGACAGTTTCGGAGTTCACTCTGAAAAATTAAGTAGACCCTCAAATCATTAACCGTATTTAATAAAGTTATTTAGTACTATTGTTAAACAGCCATCTATGCATACCAACTACTACATTACCAAGAATGAAAATGTCTGTCTTCAAATAAATTTTATAACACCTTCAAACTTAAAACAAATATGTGTAAAAACTATTTCACAGATAAAAAATATCCAATAACCCGAAATTATAATTTTCATAATTTAATAACTGCCATAAAAATAATATTACCATACGCAAAGATATAGTAATATCCTGAAAAACGAGTATGACTACAAAAACAGTTTATATTAAAAAAGTGTTTTTCCATATTTGTTCAATAATAAATTATAAAAATTTTGATTTATTTATGTTGATCGAAAGTATTACATACATACGTATGTATGAATGGTAAAATATAATATATATATATATATATATATATATATATATATATATATATATATATATATATGTATGTATGTATATATATATATATATATATATATATATATATATATATATATATATGTATCTAAATATATATATATATATATATATATATATATATATATATATATATATATATATATATATATATATATATATATTTATATGTACATATTATACAGCTTTTTATCGTTCCACAAAATATGTATGTATATAAAACAGTTATAACCAACATAACATGTATCAAATGAATATTTACCATTAACTTAATATTTTTTCCCAGGAAAGCTCTACTTAAAATGTTTGGAAACAAATTTTTCTTCACGTTTCTCTTTTGTTACGTATACTCGTATTTTTAACGACCTATTTCCTTTTTTATTTTGCATTTACATAAATTAAGTTATTTGTAGATTTAGTAGATTTTTGGATTTATATAATTTTATTTTGCTTTAAGAAGATGTAGTTATATATATAATGTATAAACATACAAATAAAAAGATACATGTTGAAAATAATTTTAACATTATTTACATATAATAATTGAGATTTATCTCACTTACAATAAATTTTAATGTGAATTATTTGTTATTTAAATTTTTCCTATTTTGATTTTTCTTTATACATAAAACCACACTATTACAAACTTCGATCCACAGTTGGATTGGGTTGGTAAATAGGGGTGTATTCATCAATGTGAAAAGATTTTATCTTTGGTTTAATATTTCTACCTGAACACTCACTCGGTACCTACTACATATGTATTTGAACTAGAAAGTTATAATAAAAACAAAGTTGCATCAGATTTTCTGATTTTACAGTATTGTGTAAACTTTTTCAACTGGTCATAAGTGTTTCCGTATGATACCGGAATTTTAATGTTAAATTTTTGCTTTAGTTTATTTTAATTGTGTCGTGGAAAGTTTATGTTAGTAAATTAAAATTATTTACAAATAGATTCTATTGCTTACTATTTAAGCAACAGCGAAAATGACGATAAGAATAGAAGAATATTGAGCGACAGGTAAAATTTATCGGAAATTTATTTTATACCAAAACGGAGACGGGTTGTGGAATAGCGTAGATTAAAAGGTTGTTGGTCATCTTTTTAAGATATACTCGATGTTGTACATGCGGAACCATTTACAAAAACAGTATCGTCATAACGATTTATGGTGCGATACACAAACATTTTATTCACATGCAAACGTTTTAGCCAAATATAGAGCAATCACATTATTACTCTTGAATTCCATTGCGGATAACTTTTTTCTGAATATTTTCTTCTAAAAAGCTTTTGTAAGCTTGTAAACAATAAAATGAACTGTGATTAGTGTAAATTTACGTTCTGTCATTACTGGTTTGACAGTATGAAATTGTAACAATTCGTGTCAGTCACCCTGTAGAAGAATATTGAGCGACAGGTAAAATATAATGGAAATTCATTTTATACCAAAATGCTTTGGTATAGAAGGTATAGTTGATTGTATTCCAAATGGTTCATTTCACAAACAAATCCGCTTTGAAATGTTTATTTTAATTAATAATGGTATTTTCTTTAATTTGTTGTTTACACCTTGGTGGTTATCTAAAAAATGCAATTTCTTATAATTTGGCTTTAACTAAGTCAATCATTATTAGTCTTTTTTATAAAATTCCTGGCAGAAGGCCCACTTTTTACATAACATCTGTTTTTACTTATGAATGCTGGCAGATAGCCAAAGCTCTCTTCTACACAACAATTGTAATGTATTATTTTAGTGTTCATTTAGGTATAATTGAAAGCTGTCATTAATTTATATAAAGAAACATGTAATCAAAATTATAACATAAGAGTAGAAAAATTGATTTCGGGTTGTTAAAATCATAGATTATAATGAAAATTAGATTTGGTTTCTAAATTATTGATGAATAAATAATAATTTGTATTGTGTTTAGGTTTCTTGTCTCCATCGTTCCACACACCTTGAATTGGATAATTCTATCTACTGGTAGTCGACAAAGTTTATGAATATATCGTTTCAAATTAATATATTGAATTTCAAGTTTAATATTGTCGTGTGTGAATGGAATTCCAGTATTGTACATCATTTTTTAATATTGTTATGATTTCTTCATTCGTAATGAAATGATATTTAATACTCCTTACTCTATACAGCACTCTCCCACAACCGGCGAAAGTGCCAGGCGTTTGGTGTAATAAAATTAAACATTATTTGTGTTTCGTGTCCTATTTAAAATAGATTACTATTTTGTGTCCATAGATTTAAATACTTGCATTTTTAACTGTCCGGGTCAATTCAGCTATCTATCCTGCTTGAAGAACATGTGCAATTTGATTGTTCAAGACGTTTTTAAATTAATAAAACGAGTTCATTTAAAGGTAGTTAAAAAACTTTTCATATCCGTAGCATCAATTGGGCTGTTAAACGATAAAAAATAAACGAATGTTGGTCCGCAAAGCATAAAAAATATCGTCATTTGGTGGTGTTAAAAGTACATATGAAAAGAATCAACCAACGCCACATTAAAATTATTCGATAATTGAATTAAAAAACTAATACTGCTTCTAAATCGTAGATAGTATAATAGTAAAACACGTTATTACATTTCGAGAGTCGTGATATATTAAGATAATGTTGGTAATTTTGATGCGGCTAAAACCGCACCAAGTACCAAAGCAAAATTATGCTAAATTAGTTAATTATCTTTGAATTTTGTGTGTGTTTATTTGTTTAGCTAAATAAAAGTAAATATAACATTGGTCAGCATAAGAAATTAAAATTAAGACATATAAGAGTTTTTATATAATAACTATAGTGAACAACAAGTTATCCGCTCAATCAATATGTACAACCTTTTAATTAAAAGGTTATGTTATGCTACCGATTATTGACTTTCGAAATTTTCTATACGATGCTTTGAATATAGTATTGGTCGTTGACAAGACGTTCCTCAATATATTATAGTATAATTAATAAGTGTGTTCTTTTACAAAAATGAATAATATGTGCTTATAATCTCTGTCTTATAAAATGGTCCACAAATGGTTTACTTACTTTCATTATCGTACATAAAATACGAATGATGCTAGGCGTCTGGAACATCCTAATGAATAACAACTAAATGTTGTTCCTATTAGAGATACTTGATATGATCACACGACCTGCTAATTAAAAACCTTTTGAATAAATAATTTATTTCTTAAGTATACTAAGATTTGCCATTACCACGCAAACCCAAAGTTCATAAAAGTTAGCAAAACTACAACCGCAAGAAGAATTCTAGTACGAGTATAAAGAGCGAAACATGGTCAAATTTTCTATTGAAAATAAAACGGGCATTAATCCTTTGAAAAATATTTTCATTAAGATGAATATATGGAAAACAAAATGTACCTATAACGACTTTTTATGAGTAACAAGTGATTTTGACGATTTTCGAACGATTTGTTATAAATAATTATGGATTATAATTTTACTAATATACTTAATATTGGGTTCGCCCCAATGTAGATCGAAAAATTGTCTATCATATCGAAATCGTTGTTAACCAGAATAATATTATTAACAATAGAATGCTGATATAAAAACTTGGTTAAATATGATAACGATTATATAAATAACTGATAACTAAGCTAGCATCCGAATTGGAAACTATGATTAATGGGTTGGATAAAAAGGTTGTTACACTAGTATGATGAACCATTAGATTAACAATAGGCAAATACCTAAAATTAAAGTCATCTGAGATGAACTATTTGGGTATATGAAGATCGTCAAGATAGGTGTTTAACCGTAGACGGAAGATTAATTATAGATGAAGAGGTTGGTCAATTTTTTTTGCCTATTCATAAATTGTTGAGAATATTTTCATATGTTATATAGAAAAATTCGCAAATGAGTATATCGAATTTGGTTGTGTTTTGAAGATATAAACACTAGTAAAATAACTAATTATTTAAAAATATTTTTGATGTGTTTTTGTAAGATGGACATTTTGAAAGTATCTTTTGTTTTAAAAAGTATTTTAATTTGTAATTTTCGTAATTTTTATTGAATGGAATAAAAAATATTAATGGAACTAAAATTTGTTGTCTTTACCCAATGTATAATAATAAATCAACCTCTCCCACAAATCTTGTGGTAAACTATTTCGAGATTTTTCTTTCTAATGTACATATGTCTAATTTGTTTATTTTACTATATAAAATTATAAAATACTTAGAGTATGAAGTATGTATGGGTTAAATTTCTTAAGAAGTTCATATACCTTATAATTTGCAGACTTTTATTTTTACTACAAAACAAAGTTTGCTTATGTATGGTTTTTAACCGTATTATCTTCTAAAATTATGACATTTTTGCATTGGTGAATTAACCCAGTATTTTTATTTAGTGATTAATTTTGAAACATGTTATGTTTCGTTCTACGGATGATTTTTTCCAAATACGTTGAAATATCCTGCGATAAACATCAGATATTTTCAATCACGATAACAGTAATTTAATGCGAACTCCTGGTATCTTGAATGAAATCAAAGAACAACGAGTACACTGACTCGGTCATGTTCTACGTGCTGATCCAAACCGAATGATACAGCAATCTTTAGTCGGCGAAACTCGGTATACGAAGAGATTGCTGTCGGTGACGAAGGCTCTACGGCTCATAGAGAGCGATTTGGCATCTTCTAATTGTTTAAAAATATATGCAGAGCTGACTCGTGATCACCGTTGGTTTATAAAAACTGTTAAAAAAATATGTTGCGTTTCTTTTTAATATTTTCAACCTTTCTTTGTTATGAAAAATCTATCCAATCTGTCCAATCTATCCTGGACAATTTTTTTTATATATTACATTCTTTATGTTTTCAACTTTGTTCTCTTTTCTGAAATTGGATAAAGGTTACCGACAGTTATATTATACCATTTACTTTTTTAGTAGTTAACTTTCATTCTTTATAGTTAAAGCTCTATAGATTATAGGCTCTACAAAAATATAATTACATACGCCATATTAAGATTTTTATTTTCTAATCAATATGAATCTTAACACTATACCGAGGGATAGCACAAATGAGTTGTGTTAAGGCTATAATGTAGGTATTATAATTGAAAGTTATAGAAAAACTTAGGTTATGGTTTTTAAACTAATCTAGAATTAAAAACCTTAAGTTTTTATTGTGATTCATTTTATAATTTATAGCACTACAAAGTACGAAATACCATCAAACTTTTTGATCTGTGCTTAAGATTAACTTATTTTTTGACGCTGGGGGATTTTAGGTCTGATGTAAACACAAAATTTTATGACTAGCTATTGTATATCATCTTATGTTTACTCAATGACCTAATCTACTTTAAAAACTATTTGATAAAAAATTATAGTACAAGGTACATTCTATATACATCTACTTGTGTGTCCCATAAGAATTTATCTCATTTAACCTGTATTTTTTCGGAGAGTATAAAAATGAATTGGTTTTAAATTTAATTTATTTCCTCCGTTGAGACTTACTTTATCTTCTTCCACTTTCATAATACATACATACAATTTTCTTTAAAGAGTGGTAAAATATTGATTTTGATTCTGGTACGGATCTTTTTGTGTCATAATTTAAAAATGGTTGCATATATTATTCATACTTTTCTTTTCTTCGAAACACAACATTGAAAATATATTTTAGGCGGGATTTAAATTTTTAAAAAATTATATTCATAAAATATAATGCCCATATCAATAATAATGGCTCGCTATTTTCTTTTTTTTTAGATATGGAAATGTTTTGTTATTTTGGATAAATTTTATGTTTTACTTTTCATATTTATCCAAATGATAAATGAAAATTTCATTAAAAATAGACATATTTCCACCTTCCTCTTTTAAGTGGTAGTATTCACTCCGTTTATATTTATATATATATATATATATATATATATATATATATATATATATATATATATATATATATATATATATATATATAGTTATATATATATATATATATATATATATATATATATATATATATATATATATATGTACTCTTAGATGAACACATACTTTATTGATATATTATATAAATTTCTGCATTTTATTATCACATCAACCTTTTGACCATTCAATGTTAGCTATGTAAGCTATATAGAAAATTATTAAGCTACTTTCTGTATGTACATATATATGAAGTATATATTTTAAACAGTTAATCGAAGAAGGAAATTGTGTATGAGTTTTCCAAATATTAATGCCAACATTTCTATCGATTTTACAATAAATTTCAGTTAGTATATGAATATATATATATATATATATATATATATATATATATATATATATATATATATATATATATATATATATATATAAGTATTTATATATATATATATAGAAATATATATATATATATATATATATATATATATATATATATATATATATATATATATATATATATATATATATATATATATATATATATATATATATATATATATATATATATATATATATATGTACAAAAGATATTTATCCGTTATTATGGCATCCAACTAATATAATAACCTTTAAATTCTGATTAAAATGATAATTTTTCTGGGTTTCAGAATTGCCACATATGGTTACCACGAAATTGCAAATTTTTATTCATAAAAATAAAAAAAATTGGGAGTCGAGATGAATATAAGATAGAATAATATTTTGTTGCTGTTGTAAACTTTTTCGGCATGATAAATTCCGATATGTGCAGAATTTATTTTTTTTTATTTTAAGGGTGGTTTTTCATGCTTTATTTTTGATACCGTATGATTTTTACTACTATCAGATATTATACATGTACTCATATGGAAAATATGTATTCATTCTGGAACAATGATGATAAAATTTCCGCAGCTGTGATTAATAACAAAGTATTATGGTTTTTGGCACTTTATTTTTGTTTGAGTTTTAGTTGAAATTAAATTACAAATATAGTTAGATTCACTATCTGAATTTATAATTTTTTGCCAAGATAAATCATTCAATTTATGGAATTCATTATAAACAGTTATGTCACGATGCAGAGTATATTCTAGAAAATTTAAATTTGTAATTAAGGAATAAGTATTTAACTACGATTCAATGTTGCTTTTTCGTTTTATTAGGAGTTTTATTGTGTTTTACCAACATTAAAATGTACGATTAATTGAAAATTTACCATATGTTACCATTTGTAGATTATTTCTTACAACAATCCAAGTTTTCTTAATTTTTTTTTTATTCTAATATTGAAATCTTTTTATATTCAGAAACAGTCAAATAAAAAATTGATAGTCAAAAAAATAAAATGACATAAAATTTAATATGCTGCACTTTGGTTTCCTTTGTTTTGTTTTCAATGGAAAATAAAATAATAAAATAAAAGTGTTATGCTTTTGACATTTTAAAATGATAAAAAATAATGTTTTGACTGTTCCAATTTTTGATTTTCAAATTGCGAAACTTCGTTTCAACATTGATGTATGTAAAATTGAAATGCACGTTTTGCGAAATCATACGTTGTTTTTATGACAATCAACGAAACAAATTAATAGATAAAATTAGTACTTTAATTACTTTATAGGCAACCACCTATATATTAATAACTATATTGGCAACCACATTTGGCTTCCTCCATATGTACAACAGTATGTGCATCTGAATAAAATATATTAAATTTACTTTCGTTGGTAAATATAACCAAAGCGATCTTGATTGAATAAAGCCTAAATGTTCAAACCGAGCTTTACAAAAAATGTAACAAAAAATTCGAAACTAAATCGCATACAAAATGTATGCAAGGTAAGGCTTTACTATATATAGTAATTATTTGTATTAAAAAAAGTTCGAATTTAACATGGTACATATATTAGATGGTAATTTATATGGTATTTTAATTACTCAAAACGCAGAGATAATTACATAGGAAATTTACGAGAACAGATATCTAAAGAGAATAAATAAAAATTACACTTTACGCCAAAAAAACAATGTCATTAAATTTAAAGTTGTATTGTAATTTGTGCTGCATTTATGTAGAAAATGATCAATAGCAATGCATAAAAAAAAATTAAATATTTTACTTGAATTTAGTGTTACATACACGCGAATGATCTTAAAACGAACCGAACGGCTTGCAAAATTTTATAGTAACGCTAGGAGTAGAATTTAATCAATCTATCTCTTAATTTTTAAAAAAATATTCCCATGGTCTCATTTTTCATATTTATTCATTATGACATTTTGTTTTGTATTTTATTGCAAAATTATGTAATTAAGTACAAAGCTAATTATGTTATAGAATAAACCTTTTTTAGTATAAGCACTTCCGTTCGTTTCCCTGACCGAGCAGCGTGTACCAGGCGGAGATAATAGCGATTGAGGAAGCCTTGAGCTAGTTGAGGCATATCACGATTTATGTGGACAGTCTATCAAGCGGCTATCAAGTCGCTGGAAGCAGTGCTGTTGAAGTCTAGAGTGGTATTGGATTGCCACTCGTCTCTTAACGAGGATGAGTTAGCATTTCAATATTCAGATTATCTGGGTCCCTGACCACTCTGACATCGAGGGTACCTGCAGAGCAGACGAACTAGCTAGGCAAGGTACAACTTAACAGAAGCTTTAGCACTGGAGAGGTGGTCTAACACCCTCACATGCGAGAGAGCGAGACAAATGTAACCAAGGCTGGATTTGAATCGCGCCAGGACCTTAATATATTTGGAGAGGAGAGATCTAAGAAGGATAGTAGAAATATTAACGGGACAGTGCCTTTTCGGTAAACATGCGAAAATGCTGGGTCTAGAAAAAAATGACTTCTGTAGAAGCTGTATGGACGAGGAGGAGGAAGAGACGTTTCTCTTCAATGAAGAATAAATAAAAAAAAAAAAAAAGATCTTGTGGTAACACAATGGATTGGCAACGGTCTAAGTGTGCGTTAGGAGCCACTTTAACCTAACGTAACCTAATAAACCTTTTTATGCTTTTGAATATAATTCAAAATGATTCCCTGTTGTGTTGTGAATAAATAAGAAGCAAAATAATAATTGTGATACGTTTTGTTTCAATTTTAAAATGTAAACATTGATCATCAGTTGATCATATTATTTATTTTAAACTGCATGCTGAATATTTCTTTTCGAGCTGATGTATGTTGATAAATTCGGTTTCAGTTGATTTTTGAATACATAATTTCATTTAAATAAATTAATAACTAATTTTTTAAATTTTGATTTGATGTATTTCCGACAAAATAATTTTCCAAATTTATTTAGAAATTAGTTTCAGTTTGTTTGTGCGACTAAGAGAGAATTAGAGCGAATAAAATATATCTTAGAAGATATCGTATATATTGAAATAAAAAGCACAAAATAAATAAAAATCAAATAATCAATTAATATTAATTTTGATCGTGACTTATTTTGATAAAGCTCTGATTTTCCGTAGCTAAAAACTTAAAAAGAATTTCTACATCTCGTATGAGTTTCTTGATAAATCGTACATTAATTATTGATACACTAAATAAAGCTGATTTCAAAATCAACGTATTCATTTAAGCTTTATTTAAATATAAAAATGGCTTTGATATAAAATGCTTATATCAAAACAGTCGATAGTCGAGTTGTTGTAGTACGTGGTATACTTAGTAACGGTCAAAATGTAAGTTGGTTACACCACTACATTGACTGTTGCGAGTAAAATAGAAAGATTTAGAATCTCACTGATTTGTACATAAGCAGTGCTAAATCACCGGTTTGCTTAAGGACAGGTTTAATTTTAACCAGTGAAGTATTCAAAAAAGGAGTGAAGATTGTCATACAATACTAGTGGTAACCGGCAAGTCTGGAAGTAAAAGTGAATAAGTAAATTGTGTTTACAAGATTAGTGACATAGTCCCCATCAGTGGCAAGCGGCTAATTTTTCGAATTTATTGAGCGAATTGAATAAAGTGAATTATTACTAAACTCTGATCGTTTTTCATTTTTATTCACGGCGTATTTATCAATAATCCGGATACAAACCGTGAAAGTCATAACAATTTGTGTCGGAAGTGAGATTATTGACAAGGAAAAGATGTCAAAATTAATGAGTTTAGTCATATTTAATTTAAGGAGTAACTCCATCGACGGGATACGGAAATACATAGCTCAAAAGCAGAATTGGTGCTAAGGTTTCGGAACATAATGAAAGAAGTACAGGAGGTTCCCGATAAAGCCGAGTTTAATAAGAGCCAACCGAACAACTAAAAAACCGAATAAAAAATTTGATTAGATGGTTGGAATATTAAGACATTGTCTTGAGGTGTTTCACTTTTATGACGGAAGTATTCCAACTTGGATTATAAAGTATCGCGTCAGCGCATTTACTTGTTGAACACAGGAGTTAATTGCAAAAGTTTTCGATAGGCTATTCACAACTTTGGCACAGCATTGTGACTGCGTTACTGTCTTTTTGCAGAGATGTATGTACTGGTGTACATTGCGAGATGTTTCATAGCACTTGGGAAAAAATCATTCGTAGCGAAATAACCTAATCAGTGACCCACCGATTTAGACGGAATCCTCGTTGGTAGTCACCGATAACTTTCTCGGTACGACTGTAACCTATATTCTGGTCCTGAATGGCATCAGGTTACTTCTTTAAAAGATAACAGAAGATGAGTTGTTGTACTCCTAAGACCTTAGCCTCCCACACGTATCCAAATGGATGTTTTATGAAGGTTTTATGAAGGATGTTTTTATCCAAATGTATGTTTTTATCCAAATGTAAACTGCTTGGAACCCAAATTTCTATTTTAACTTTGCTGAAATTTTATATTATTGCTACATTGTGTGTCTACTAATTGCTACATGTATGACGTTTTAATTTTTATTGCATCATTGAATATTCAAATTGGTATAGAAACATTCGAATTAGTAAAGAAGTTCAAATACCTATACGAAACCATATTTCAACATCTTTAATTTTGAAATAAAACAAAATTATTTATATTTATTGATTTTTTATATGCAAGTACATATATTAAAGATGATCTATGGCTTGGAGGCCGTAAACGAATGTTTTTACACACAAACGCGTTTTATGTCACCCGGTTTCATGTTAATTTTTTGGTCAACGGCGCGAATCGAACTCGAGACCACGGCGTGATGAGAAACTCTCTAACCATTAAGCTACAACCGGCGACAATATGCAAGTATATTATGCAACTAAATAAACAAAAAAACACAATAAACCAAACAAACTCAAGTCGATTATTTTATTCAACTAAATGAAACGAAAATATTGCCTTAAATAATTGACCTTTCTTATTGTAACTTTGTTGATACATCTACCAAAATTTTCCAATGATTGAGTAACATTTAAAATCGAATTAATTTCGGTTATACGAAAATCTAAATCGTTTGAATTTTTATTAGCCTCAAAATAGACTTGACCACTTATTCTTGTTTGCTTTTCATCCTCAACTTTTATACTACGTACGTATTTTATCGTAAAAATTTGATAAGGTTAAATTGTATTTTTTGTGCTTTGTTTTGCATTGAGCTTTTAAACATTTTCTTTCCAATATGTAAATCTTCTATAAAACAAAACAAAATTGTATTTTATTTTTTGTTTTGATTCCTTCTGCATATATATAAATATATATATATATATGTATATATATATATATATATATATATATATATATATATATATATATATATATATATATATATATATATATATATATATATATAATATACATGCGTATGTCAGTATGTACGTTTTTATGTAAAGAAGGAACCAATATTGGAAATATGGGGTAACCTTTTCTTTATTGTTATTGTTAGAGCCAAATTAGAAAATTGGAAAATAAACCGAGAAATTTTTCGTCGGTTCTATAAACAGAAGATCTGATTTCTTTTTTTGTTTCTTTTCAATTGGATATTGGGATTTTATAACGTGTGAACATGATTTTGCGATTGAATTAAATTAATAAATTCCAAAGTTGCTACTACACACACAAGAGAGGTACGAATAAAAATGTACATCTTACTTGATTTACATTTTACGAAAAATGAGGATAAATAAAAGTTTATAGGTAAATAATGTATTCTAAAATGAAATATACAGGACTATTTCAGGAATTTATATGAAATATTACTGAACATTTTATGTTCCGTTTACATACAGAAAAGAATCGTTAAAGAAACTTAAATTTGTATGAAGCAGTTTATTCGAATATTTAGTTTATTGGTGAAAAATGATATTATGTGTTTGAGAAGAAATGACTATGTGGTATTTGGTTGTATTTTATAAGTTATACATTGTGGTTGAAATCACTATGCAATTTCACTATGTAAATGTAAAGTATGCGTTTCATTTATACATATCTGTTAGATAAGATAAAAATGATTTGAAATGGTGAAAATATTCTTATATAAATATTAAGATGCATATTAAAGATAATTAAAACAGGCCATTGTTTTTTTAAATCAATTATCACTATAAAATAATGTCACTGTTCTCAATATTTAAAACCCTATTGCATATCTTCTATTCTGAAATCACGCATTCAACCAAGATAATTATTAAGTCCAATATGTACGTGTAACCAATATGTACATACGAGTATTCTATGTAAAGAATAAAATTTCTAAATGTTTCAATGTTATAATACGACCCAACAAGATGGTTTTCATTTTCCTACTGAACGCGTAAGATATGAGGTTGTGGAAACTGTTATTATAAACACATAGTCACAGATTTCTCATTTAACCAATGTGTCATACAATTTTCACAAAGTTGACATTGAAGAAAGTGATCTGAGTTGGTATAATTTGTAAACAGCAATAATAGTTTTCCTGAAACTAGACGCAGGTGAGCTATCATAATACTTAGGAATCTATCATTATGCATAAGTATTTGAACTCAATTAACAAATCAGCACAAAAATTTGTGAAAAGCTTGAATTATACATTAAAGAATCATCTTTCAAGATAAAGATTTGTCTGTAAGTGCCTTATTGATAAAGGTGTTAAGGTCTTATTAGTTTAAGATAACCTATAGTACTTACATGGAAAGAGTTGTTTGTCATAAGATTACCCACATTATCGATCGTAATCGAATAAAAATTGTTGATGTATCCTGCGTCTATCGGGATTGTACTGGAAATATGGATATGGTTCTCGAACAAAGACCACACACGAAGATTGAATATGAAAAAGCTCACCATAATATTCTATTTGGTTTCTCGACAATCCACAATTACATCAATATGATAGGATAAAAATACAATTCACTATTACATATCAGTATGAAAAATTATTATTATACAATATATGGCCAATAAGTTGTAACTAGAAGTTTTTTGAATGTTACTCGAATGTTGTAAAACAAAAGTCATGGTTACATGTCGAAAAATTGAAGAATACATCTCGCTCTTGTAATTTAACAAGATTATATCCAGGTTTTTTAAATACGTATCTCTCATGTTGTATTTTCTTCACCAGATTAGCCCACATGTGAATAGCATCATCCTACAAAAAAGAAGAGTCATATATATTATTCTAGATAGCCCTGGTAATAGTTGTAATAGCACGGTTTAGTTTTTTTAAGAAGTTTAGCAAACCATATTCATTATTCAAAATCTATACGGAAATATTGAAATATATCGATCTTCAATTTAATCAAACATAAAGTGGTAATTTGAAAATTTTGGTTGACATATTTTTAATATTATTTTAAAATCTATCTGCAGTCAGATTGTAAAACTGATTTATGTAGACGTATTAATTTACTCCTACAAAAGGATAACATGTTGATACGATTGTTTTTGCTATCATAGTTATTGCTCAAGTTCATTTTATGCCAGTACAAATATTTTTTAATTCACACGTACACACACGAATAATTATTTTCATCATACTTCAATATTCTGTGAATATTATATAGCTATTCCATGTACTGGGTTACTGAGTTTATTTAGAGGGAAAGAAAAATACATTTGTACTGAGTGCTTAGATGCAATAAAAAATATTTTCAGTTTGAAAAATTGAATAGTTTAAGCAGTGCCATAAAAGTCTGAAATATTATTTTATTTTATTGCAGTAACCTAATTTATATTGAAAAATTATAGAAATTAATAAAAAAATTAACTAAATGAAACAAAAGGTTAAGAAAAATGAAAAATTCAAATACGAGTCTATCGGGATTGTACTGGAAATATGGATATGGTTCTCGAACAAAGACCACACACGAAGATTGAATATGAAAAAGCTCACCATAATATTCTATTTGGTTTCTCGACAATCCACAATTACATCAATATGATAGGATAAAAATACAATTCACTATTACATATCAGTATGAAAAATTATTATTATACAATATATGGCCAATAAGTTGTAACTAGAAGTTTTTTGAATGTTACTCGAATGTTGTAAAACAAAAGTCATGGTTACATGTCGAAAAATTGAAGAATACATCTCGCTCTTGTAATTTAACAAGATTATATCCAGGTTTTTTAAATACGTATCTCTCATGTTGTATTTTCTTCACCAGATTAGCCCACATGTGAATAGCATCATCCTACAAAAAAGAAGAGTCATATATATTATTCTAGATAGCCCTGGTAATAGTTGTAATAGCACGATTTAGTTTTTTTAAGAAGTTTAGCAAACCATATTCATTATTCAAAATCTATACGGAAATATTGAAATATATCGATCTTCAATTTAATCAAACATAAAGTGGTAATTTGAAAATTTTGGTTGACATATTTTTAATATTATTTTAAAATCTATCTGCAGTCAGATTGTAAAACTGATTTATGTAGACGTATTAATTTACTCCTACAAAAGGATAACATGTTGATACGATTGTTTTTGCTATCATAGTTATTGCTCAAGTTCATTTTATGCCAGTACAAATATTTTTTAATTCACACGTACACACACGAATAATTATTTTCATCATACTTCAATATTCTGTGAATATTATATAGCTATTCCATGTACTGGGTTACTGAGTTTATTTAGAGGGAAAGAAAAATACATTTGTACTGAGTGCTTAGATGCAATAAAAAATATTTTCAGTTTGAAAAATTGAATAGTTTAAGCAGTGCCATAAAAGTCTGAAATATTATTTTATTTTATTGCAGTAACCTAATTTATATTGAAAAATTATAGAAATTAATAAAAAAATTAACTAAATGAAACAAAAAGTTAAGAAAAATGAAAAATTCAAATACGAGTACTGAATTAAAAATACCCTCGTCATATTTTATACTAGTACTGATATAATAATTTTTGCAATAACTAGTAATAAATATAATTTCAGTACTGAATACTGATAAAACAATTTTACAAAAAACATATTTGTTAATCTTGCACATTCTCGAATATATATTTTTATTTCAGTTTGATTGAACATTCTGGCAGTATGTTTTTCATAATAGAAATGAGGCTTAAATCAGTAAATCAAAACATGGAATAACTCGATAATGGAAAGCAAGCTATTTATTTACACACATATATTAGAAATTTTATAAATAAATTAATTAAAAAGAAAAAATTGAATATTTTCCCAAACTCAAAATGTTTGCAACATAACATTTCAGAAGAAATAATTTAAATTTGTTTTGATTAATTTTAGATTTTGTTTATTAGATAATCGGTTTATTTGTAGTATACATATTATTTTTATGTACATACAGGTATTTGTGGTTACATCTCGTATATTTTAATATTTAAATTGAAAGACATGTATATAATAATTATTGATATCTATTGTGATATTATAATACCTACATGTAAACCAAGTTTAGTTTCTTGAAACTATATTTTTTAGTTAATTAAAGTTTTAGAAAATATACAAAAATTTAATCATTAAGAAATAATTAACAACAATTAATAATTTTTTAAATAAAATCAATAATTAGTGTTCCTACGCCGTATGTATTATTTCAAACTATTTTCAAAATTTGAAGCTTTCGCTAGTTCATCAAGATACTAAATGAAATGTCAATTTATGAGGTTACTTTCCGATAACTTGATGATAAAAAATATTATGATTTATTATTATATCAAGATTTTTTAAAACAAATCAAAAATGGTTACATGAATATTCGACAAACGCATTATACTAATTACTTAATACAGGGTTTTCCAATTAAATATTTAATTTTGAATAGTCTACTTTTTGAATAAGCTGTCAAATTTTAACAGTAGACAAGTGAAAACAACGCCATTACTAAATACGCCATTACGATACACGCTTCAACAATGGATTGAAATTGTTAAAATTCACAATAGAAAATGGTAACAATTTTGCAAAACAGTTCGCTCAAGAACTACTGACAACATTGCGGTTGTAGCCCATAGTGTTGAAAAAACCCCAGGGTACTTCAAATGCATCCAAATGATCCAGATTTTCAAAAAATAATCTTCAGTGATGAAGCCAAAATGCGACAACTCTGCTTATAAATGTAGCCTCGCAGGTTTAACCTCTTATTAGAAAACCCTTTATTATCAACCGTGACTGTGATACTCTTTTTAGTCGAACTACAGGTGAAACATAAGAAATAGAAAACGCGAAAAGTGATCGCACCTAAAGAATTTAAAAAGTAAATTATTCGAATACGAGTTTCCGAGATACGTTTATAAAAGAAAAAGAGTTTTTGTTAATTTTTAATTAATTGCAAATTTTATCCATTTTAAGAATATCATTTATATTTAATTTTATGTATATACCTAACTCTAAAGAAATGTAAATACATTATATGTTTCTGTTCAGTGCAGTATTTTGATCCAAAATGTTTTTCCTTTTTTCAAATATCCCGAAGCTAAATAAAAGCATAAATAAATATTTGAAACATTGATATTTTTTATGATGGGTCAGTGATTCAAGAAATTGTTTATGTACTTCTGTAATAAACAAAAATGGAATTCTACTCATTCTTTCTTATTAGTTATATTTAAACTACTATAGGAACTTCATATCTGACTAACAATATGAGCTTCTGGATTTTATTCCAACTAGACCGTACTATATATTTTATAAGGCTGTTTTCGATCGTTAAAAATGCTAATACACACATTTAAATAATTAAAATAAAACCGCATTTATACCAAAAACCATGTTATTTAAGTAGTAAATAATATTTGTATGTACTCGTACATGAAAAAAATATTTTGTCTTGTCATTTTATATTTCTGGTTTTAATTTATTCTTAAAATGTTTTTTCCCACCCATTTATAAATGTTCACCTACACACATTGCACCATTTTGTACAGTATGTTTGTACACCACTATTATTATTGCTTTATTGTTATTTCCCATTTTTAATTCTGAAGCTTTTATATTTTTGTTTTATATTCTGCGTTTGTTTTATGAGCTTTGAAGATAAACTTAAATTTATTTGATAGAGATTATAAAAATATTTAACAAAAATAATAACAAACTGATAACAATCGCATGTTTCGAACATAATTCACATTGAATTTCTTTATACTGTTTGAGCCATTTGCCACTGAATACACGGTGAAACTTGCTAAAAATACATGTGCTACATTAGACCACATGTGGGATTCATGCTTGTTGGTTTTTTCATAATGCTTTTGTAAAATTTATTACGAATACGATGAAACAAAATCTCTGGTGTTTCATTTTTAGCTAGGGTTTGAGAACATAGTACATTGTACATTATAACAAATGATCGCAATTCAATATTGAAAAAGGGTAAATTTAAAGTGATTAATTATTTTCTAGAATTCGATTTTATAAATTAATAAAGTTTAACCCATATTCTCCGAAAAAATATGGCCTCGTGATGGTTTTGGTCAAAAACGTCAACAGAAAGTCACTTTTCTGTCATGCAATGCGAGCGTCTGTTAGGTCGTTAATCGGTTAAACAAATGTCAAAGTTATGCAATGTTTATATAGCATCATTAAAGATGGCTCACCCTGTAACTACTACGTTCAATTCGTGTATTACAAAATTTAATAAAAAAATGGGAAGTATTTTGAAATTTTATTTGTGACTTAATAATATATAGACGAAAACTGATTTAACAATAGAATCGTTACCCTTTATTATGGAAAGCATTCTAATTAAAACAACAAATTAACATTCCCGAAGAATGAATCCAAACATTAATACTTTAGATCCTGAATCAGTAATTAGCTATACGTTAAAACAAATCCGCTTTGAAATCCGGGAAATACCTTAAAATATTTTTGACATTAGGTTCCATCCAAATTTAACATGTAGTAACCTCGTTCGTTACAACTTGTCCTATGGTATATGTTATTATATGAATGTATTATATTATATTTATTTATTTAGCAAATCATTTTTAAATTTACAAATTTAGTGAAATCGATTTATAAAGTAAAATTAATCCCCTGGCGTATTTAAATATTTTTATTTTTTTAATTAACAATATAATATAATAAATCATTCATAGACAAAATATAGACAAATTTGCAATTATTAAAAACAAAATCATAATTACACATAATATAATAATGCTTAACTTCTAAAATTAAAATTAATTATCTAATAATAATTTATTTAACTGTCTTGGCCTAATTAAATTTATTGCTCCGTCTATATATCTTTTATATTTTTTGTTTCTTCACAAATTTTCTTTGTGTATTTCCATTTCATTTTCTTATTTGTAATAGTATAGATGGGATATTATCAGTAAAGAATGGGGCTTAACAGCAAGATTAACTTAAATATAAATTATTCATTTTAATTAATTCTAATTTGTAAATTTATACACACACACACACACACACACACATATTCACACAAAAACGAATGAACCAAAATAGAAATTTATGAAAATTAAATTTAGGATGGTGTTTTGTTTTTTCTACTATGTACGTACATTTTATTCATGAGATATTGAGATATGAATAATTTGTATCATTTTTAGAAACCACGTAGTGTAAATACAATTTTAAAATATGATAATGAAAATTCGTTTAACTTCCTGTAAATGAGGATCATATATACATACATGTT
The DNA here is from genome assembly GCA_963932295.1 of Tipula lateralis. Taxonomy (NCBI): domain Eukaryota; kingdom Metazoa; phylum Arthropoda; class Insecta; order Diptera; family Tipulidae; genus Tipula; species Tipula lateralis. The sequence goes on from OZ010738.1 coordinate 132,036,389, forward strand.
TATATAATATTTCGTTGATAATTTTCTATAACAAACACAACACAGTATCGTCCCCCTTAATTGGATGTATGTACGTAAGTTAAAATTGGCTTGTCATTTATTAGTTCAGTTTACATTAATAACAACAATGTTGTATTTTGTTAACACAAACAAGGGTATTCTATCGGATTTCAACATGGTTATTTAATATTAGCTTTAAACAAAATAATACAATAAAAAAACATGATGTGCTGAATACTCGTGTGTTCAAGTTTGAATTTTCATCCAATTTTAAAAACAAAAACAAACAATTTTGTTTTAAAATTATAATCATCAGCTGAAACTAACTACACCACCATTGAACCATAGAACACGATCATTTACATAAATTTCAAGATATTGCAGTTTCGACATTTTATCATCTATAGATAAGACAAAACGTCGAAATGACATATATATACGAGTACATATATAGAATCGTAAAACGTCTGATTGATTAAGAATATTGAACCTGTTTCGTAAAATGAGAAACATACCCGTAACGATATTTTACAATTACAATCCAATATGTTTAACAGTCCCATTTCTGGAATAAAATGCACTAGATATAAGATGATTGTTTAACATATTGTCGTGATTTTTTAGCAAATCATTTTATGCAATAATATTCAACATCCATGTGCTTTTGAGATAGTTCTTAAAATTCAATATCACATCTTTACTAATAGTTTACTCAATGTGGGTATTTTTAATATCAGCAATAATATTCGATGTAATGTGTACAGCAGTTATCTGATTTCTATCACTTTGTTAGATTTTTCAAACGCATTTGGTAAAATTCTTTATAATAAGCTTATGAAACAATTTTCCATTTAGGTTTCTATTTTGGTTATTTATTAATCATCTATCGGATCGTTCACAAACAGTATTTTTTGATAATTGTCTTTGTTTTTTATATTCTACCAGTAGCGTCAAGTGTTGCTCAAGCTAATAAATCATAATTTATTATTATTTATAAAAATTGTTTGATACGTTTTCTTTTATAAGTATTTATTTCAACTGTTCAGTCATTTCCTTTTTAGCTCATTTATATGTAAATGGAGTATCCATTCTTCAGAATTATTTTCATATGCTTCCTGTATACTTGTTATTTCTGATGTTTTTTTAAAAAAGGAATCATTTTTATTCCTGAATATTTGCTTCAGAGCCTTATACTTGTATTATCAAATCTTAGTCTTCGAATTAAATCTTAGTTAAATAAAAAATATAAATAAAATAGATATTTGATTTTGACATTATTTTTATACAAGCAATGAGTGACTCTTCTCAGAATCCTTGAAGATGGTGGAATTTCGAAAACAATCTAGGTTGCCACCTAGGGCTATTTTGTTTCGATGTATTTGCCTATATTATTATATTACTTATTTTATCCGTGGAAACTCATGAGTATTCCCTTATTTACCATCTTGGAACGTACTTCCTAGAGTTATGTTCCCTATCTTCCAAAAATTACATTATATTGGTTAAAAGATTTACCGAAAAAATAGAAAATTCTATAATAGAAATGCTTGAAACAGTAATTAATTTATAATGAAGTCGAAAATTTAAGATAACCACGTTACGATTGTAAAGTTTACAAGACAAAATGTAACGGGAACTAATATTATAAAGCGTGCGTTCCGGTTTACTGAAAAATATTTGATTGATCGTTGACCACCAACCACGTTGAATGCTAACCACGTTTAATACAAAATAGCGATAACAATTGGTACGAATTAATCGTATTTGGGCAAGATATATTCTGGATTCAGGTTTGAATCAATTTTTAAAATTATGCTTGATGAGTGTATTTTAGTTCGCCAGCGTCCTTTAATTTAGGATTGCTTGGTGTTCCATCTAAGTAATGATGTCGTTTGTTATACGACGGCATGACCGCCGAGCAACATAATATCCTTCTATATTAATGCGTTTCTGACATCGTTCAAATAATTTATTTAATCTCGATAAAAGTTTTCTTTTAGTTTTCTCATTTTAAAGGCTTTCAGAAAGAGATTCTTCATTATTCAATGATTGCTCTCATAGTTATTTTTTATTGTGTAAAATAGGAAGAATCACTAGTCTCCAAAATTGGGCCAAAGGGTAGATGGAAAATTTCTTCATAGCTATACTCACGCATAATGGCAGAGCCATCTTTATTATAGTCGTAATAATATGACGTATTTTTTGTTGAGCTTTTTTTAGAGGAGGTACATTTTACACTTTCCCATAAAAAGCAATGTAAAAATTACATTTTTCGAAATAATTTTATCAATCAAAAATTATATATTTGATTTCTGCTTTTACAGGGTTAAGTACATAAAATGTTGATGTTAATTATATCTGAAAATCAGTTTCCAAATATCTTAATAGTTTAATAAAACATAAATTAAAATTCAATATGAATTTACAATATTGAATGCACAGTCATATGTAATGTGTTTGTGATGTCGATTTTGAAGTTAAAGCATCTTCCAATAAGAGCTGTTTTGTTTTGCAGCAAAATATCCGTAGCTGTATTGAACTATAAATAGAAATAAGAAATTATGTTTTTGCACATAAATAAAATTTAATAACTACAATAAACAATAATTTTAATTATAAAATAGTAAAATGATGCTGCGCACTTTTGAAGTACCCACGAAAAACGAAACTTAAACAAACAAAACGTTATGTCAATCTGAAACATAAAGAGTGTTCCATACGAACAGCACATTTTATTTTTATCTAACTGCATAATTTTCATTTAATTCCAAATCAAAATAACCGTAAACTTCTTTGAAATACATTTATATTCTAGAAATTATAAAAATAAAAACATAATAATTATTATGTAAAAAATTAATTTTAATTATAAAATAATAAAGTGATGGAGTGTTCATTGGTGTACCCTATAAAAAACCAGAAACATGACATGGCGAAAAAGCTTTACAAGAGACGTCTGACATTCATAATCAAATTATTTTGTTTCTTTCACATATCATAATAATTATTAATTATAATTATTATATTCAATAAAGATAAAAGTAAATCTATTAAAATTTAATTTATTCAGGATAAAATGTTGTTTTAGATGTACTTTCGATATCGTTTAAAATTTAAAAAAAATCTAATGGATTTGATTTACCAATTCAAGTTCACTAGTTAACGGTTAAAGTTTATATGTAAGTATATATATATATATATACTCGTATATATATATATATATATATATATATATATATATATATATATATATATATATATATTTATATATATATATATATATATATATATATATATATATATATATATATAAATATATATATATATATATATATATATATATATATATATATATATATATATATATATATATATATATATATATATATATATATATACGAGTATATATATAAAGTATAAATGCATATATACATACATATATATATATATCTTTTTAAAATCAAATTTTCCTCCAATTCGAAAAAAATGCTAGCCTTAAAATTGTTACAAAGATAAGTTTCGTCACAAAACACACAATTTTATCAGCAAACACTCGATTTCATACGGATTTTATAATATGTTAAAGTATTTAATCCTGTCAAATGTTTTAACATTTATGATCAAATTTGATACAATATAATTCTACTATACCATTCTGCTTTCAATTCCTATAGAATTATAGTGGAATTCTAGTAGTCTGACCATTTTAAGATTTTAAGGTAAATATTTTAAATATAAATTAAATTTATTTATTTATTTTACATTAGTTTGGATTAATTTCAAAAGTTTGAATTTTGATAATCAAAAAGTTTTTTGTCAAAAACAAAGTAGCTTGTTAATAGCAGTTTTAATTTTTCCAAATAGAGATGACTCTGTTGTCATTGATCGGACTAGATCGATATTTCATATGAGAATAGTTTCTTTTCATATGATACGACTATGTATGTTTTGTGCGTATACATATTAAAAGTTCTAATGCGATATTTGAATTTTATGATTTATTTATTTATAATATATTTAATTGATTTCATTCAAAACTATTTAAATATTTTATATAAATAGTTTTTATATGATTTCAAAATTAAAATGTTTATTTTGTCATACTTTTCATTAAAAATGTTTACTTTCCATATATTTTGTATGGGAATTTATGTTTTTTCCTCTATTTTTCTTCCTCTAATTTAAGCTCAATTTTTAATATGTAGGCTTTTGAAAATAAAGATGGCTCTGATAATAGTCGTTAAATTTTAGACTTTGTTTTCTAAAATGAATTTTATGTTTTTGAATAATAATGGACAAGGTCGTTCGTTTCATTTAAATCATTTAAAGTGTTTAAAATGTATCCTAGAAAATTGAAAACATTACCTTCTCCTACCGTAATCATATTCTAATAGTTCTCTAATAACGGGTGATTTTTTAAGAGCTTGAGAACTTTTTTTTAAAAAAAAACGCATAAAATTTGTAAAATCTCATCGGTTCTTTATTTGAAACGTTAGATTGGTCCATGACATTTACTTTTTGAAGATAATTTCATTTAAATGTTGACCGCGGCTGCGTCTTAGGTGGTCCATTCGGAAAGTCCAATTTTGGGCAACTTTTTCGAGCATTTCGGCCGGAATAGCCCGAATTTCTTCGGAAATGTTGTCTTCCAAAACTGGAATAGTTGCTGGCTTATTTCTGTAGACTTTAGACTTGACGTAGCCCCACAAAAAATAGTCTAAAGGCGTCAAATGGCATGATCTTGGTGGCCAACTTACCGGGCCATTTCTTGAGATGAATTGTTCTCCGAAGTTTTCCCTCAAAATGGCGATAGAATCGCGAGCTGTGTGGCATGTAGCGCCATCTTGTTGAAACCACATGTCAACTAAGTTCAGTTCTTCCATTTTTGGCAACAAAAAGTTTGTCCAACAGCATCTTTGAAAAAATACGGTCCAATGATTCCACCAGCGTACAAACCACACCAAACAGTGCATTTTTTGGGATGCATGGGCAGTTCTTGAACGGCTTCTGGTTGCTCTTCACTCCAAATGCGGCAATTTTGCTTATTTACGTAGCCATTCAACCAGAAATGAGCCTCATCGCTGAACAAAATTTGTCGATAAAAAAGCGGATTTTCTGCCAACTTTTCTAGGGCCCATTCACTGAAAATTCGACATTGTGGCAGATCGTTCGGCTTCAGTTATGAAATGTCAAAGCATACTGAGCATCTTTCTCTTTGACACCTTGTCTGAAATCCCGCGTGATCTGTCAAATACTAATGCATGAAAATCCTAACCATAAAAAAATCACCCGTTACTTGTAAATAATTGAATCAAGTTCATTTCTGTAGTATATATGGTTAACTATAAATGAATTTTTGACATAATCAAATATAAATCTTGTATTTAATATCATCGTTTTTTGTATTATCATAACAAACGTGAAAAATCATATCTATTTTCATTCACTAAACTACCAGAAGCCTTTAGATTTCTTGTAGTCCACTGAATGAAAATAGATTTGATCTTCCCTTTCACTCCATATGTACGTTGCAATTCTCTACATATATCAATTGCTTTCGTAAGTAGAAGAACCAGCTAGGTACAGAATCGAAATAATACGTCAAGTTCTTTGAAAAGCTTTTAAAAGAGGTACACTTTTCTATAAAAATCAATATGAAACAAATAATTTTAACTTAATTTAAATGAATAAAAAGTTTGATATTTAATAGTTTGAGTAACTTTTACCTATAATATTATCATTAAATATCATAATAATTAAATTAAATATTTAAATTAAATTAAAGTATTTAAGTTTACCGAAATTTCGTATGCAATCTTGTATGAGATAGTAGTTTCATGTAGATGGCCATATCATTAATAAAACACGACTTTCAAATTTTGCATAATCCAACTCTATTCACATTCCCAAATGCTATTGCTGAGCCAAAATCTTGCATTATTATAATAAAATTATAAATTAAAATGTTCCAGTTTCTTTTTGTCAAATAAAAACAATTATGTTTTTATTAAATATGTATTTTTAAAATTGTTATTTTTGCCTAAAAATCAGTGATGCAACAGTTTTTAGTACACTCATTGAAAATAAACAACACATTATAATATTTCATAATAATATTTAATTATAAAAGTTTGATATAATATTATCAATTAATAATATTTTTAACTTTTGGTGTGCTTTTCAATAGATGTCTTATTTTATTTTTTAATTAAAAGATAATTGTATTTTTTTAAAATTATCAAAACAAAAATCATTCAATTTAGTTGACAATTTTTTATGAACTTGATAGTTGTTAATTATGAATTTTTGCTTACATATTGTGATTCATTGCAGTATAGAAATTCATCAATCATAATTTATTTTTGTCCATGCATTAATGTGCACATGCACAAAAATATATAAAGAAACAATGTCTGCATGTGGGTGTGTGTGAGTACATATTATAAGTTATTTATTGAGCCAAAATATTTAGGAATAGCCAAACGGTGGATAACTCAAGAAGTCAGTAAGTTATCGAGTTGACAATTTACACATATAGCTAAAAATTGCCACGGAATAATGTTAAACGATTTATGTTAAATCAGTAACATACTATTTATTTTTATCTAACCAAATTCACTATATTTTGAATAGCCATTGATATTAGAAGAGTTATTTAATTACTATAATAATATGTAAATTGCACTACTGGTTTAATATTTAATAAAGACAACTGATGTATTTTGTTCGAGATATGAGCACATTTGGACTCAAATCGAAAACTAGCATCATATAGTTTATAAATAAAATAAATACATTCTGGCATAAAAACTATTTTACATGTACCTAATGTATTCCACCTTGTGTGGTACATTGGTTTTAACGTCCAAAGTGATTTATTACTGATGTAGATGGGATTCGTCTATTAAAACGACATAATATGTTTGTAAATTTGATAAACTATTTATGCCAACTATACATATTACATAACATCCAATTACACTAATAGTAAAGACGTGCTTGTAAATTCTATGTATTTTGTAATTTATGAGTATATGTACAATAGAATACATATTCATAATTATATTTTGTAAACTTGCCAAATGTGGTTGCAGTGGTATAGAGCAAAAAAATCTGCATTTTTCAATTCATGAAAACAACAAAATAGAAAATTTTATTCAATTGGAATTGAATGTATTTTAGAAGAAAATCAATAAATTTTCATTAATTCAACATTGCAAAAGGGTTCGTAAATTTAGTGTAGTAAATTCTTTGTAATCAAATGAATAAAATAAATTTCAAAATATGAGCATTGTGAATTTTGTAAAGGAAATAATTATTATTCAACATATAGGTTTTGGCTGGTTTGTAGTGATTGTTTAATCTGTTTACATTTTAAATGTATAAATTTTTAAACCATTTTGATATTGACGCCTTATGTTTTTTAATATTTATATTTTATAGTGTACACATTGTATATGTATATACGAGTATGTGCAAAATTATTTTCTACATATTAATTTGTATATATTTTTCACAACTGCTAAATCAATAAAATGACGATGAATAACTAAAAAAAAAAGTAATTTTGCAAACAAATGTTTTTTATTTGGTAAATGAAAATTAAATTTTCTCACTTGTTTGAATTTTTTTTATAAAAAGTACATATATAAAATATATAGAGTAATACGAATTAATTTAATTTATTCTCATCACATAGTCGTTAACGAATACTAAAATGTTGATAACACGGACAACAATATCTCACTAATTAAAATTTGTAATATACATATAGTTGGTACGGCTTTGTTTTATTTTATCAGAGTTTCAGGGTTTTTTTTTAATAAACTTCATACATTCAAATTAAATTTATTATATGATGTTTGTACAAATAGAGCAAAACAACGTCTAAGCAAAATTTTCTATTCATCAGTAATTTAACCAACACACCTTTTTATGGCTCCAGTAAATAATAAATTGTTTCATAATTATGATTTAATTAAAAATTAAGACAGAGATTTTGAAAATAATGTAGACATTTGGTTTTAATTCTGTGTACTTAATTCCTCAAAATAAATTGATTTTTTCTGTGTACTAATGCCTTATTATACATTTTCACATTTTTATGATACATTTTAAAACTTACAAATCGATATTTATTATATTCTTAATAAGTAATTATGTAAGACAACTTAAAAAATATACCAATGCTACATCCCCAATAGATCGCTCTACAAACATCATGTCAGCTGCAGATTTCCTTAAAAATATAATTGTTAGCGAAATTAAGTTACTTGATCTCATGAATTTTACCAGCAAAATAAATGTGATTTTGGTAACGCGAAAATTGTTAAAAACACAACTTTTATCACATACAACTCATTTTTTGAAACCTTTTGCAACAACAATTTTTTGAAACCTTTTGTTAAAACACTATTTCATTCATAATAATTTGAGTAAAAAAAATGAGCGAAAACAAAATCTGCTTACAACAATTCTGCAATAGAAAATTCTTCGAAAATAGTCCTCAAAATAGTCATGAAGGTGGAAGATCACAATGAAATAACGTAGCGTCTTGCCGAGTGTGTGAAAGAATTTGAGTATGCATCTGTATAATTAATTGAATGATTTTAGCATGGGATATTGAAAGTCAAATGAAGGTTACAATTTAAATCGATTTGTACGTTTTATATTATCATAAATTTATGATTTTCAATATAAATTAATTTCATATGAATAAATTTATAATGTAATTTTCTAAAAAATTATGATTTTGTTGTCACGACGCAATATTTTGGTGTAAGAAATGATTAAGGATTCTGCCATGTGTTAAACAGCGACAGGTGTTTAAAAGTGAGCAAAAAGGTATTTAAGTAGATTACCTTATTAATTTAATACGAACTTATTCCAAAAGATGTAAGAAAGTTGACATATAATTATGCAAACAAGTATATACTTCGGCTATACCCAAATCATGAAACGGTAATAAAGAATTTGGCATAGACTGGTTTGGGGTTTTCTAGAAGCGAAATCAACCTGAACTTCATAGTTCATCCAATGTCTGTGTTGATTTAGGTTCATATATATATATATATATATATATATATATATATATATATATATATATATATATATATATATATATATATATATATATATATATATATATATATGTATATATATATATATATATATATATATATATATATATATATATATATATATATATTTATATATATATATATATATATATATATATATATATATATATATATATATTTATAATATAATATATATATATATATATATATATATATATATATATATATATATATATTTATATATATATATATATATATATATATATATATATATATATATATATATATATATATATATATATATATATATATATATTTATATATATATATATAAAATAATATTTAACCTCAAAATGATCTGTAATCATGAACAACGAACATTATATAGTTATTCTTTGAGGAGCTGTGTCAAACTCAAATGATCAAAAAAAATATAAATAATCTAACTACTAGCATTACTATGATATAACTCTTAAACACTAAAATATAAAATAACCAAAACAGGTTACTCATCATAAAGAGGAAATATTTTACTGTACCAAAATTAGAGGGAACTATTTTCGATGAATCTTCGTTTGCAGAATTGTTGTTTGCAGATTTGGTTTTTGCTCATTTATTTTTACTAAAATTAATATTGACTGAAATGGATTTGTATTATTTATTTTGGGTTGTACTGGCTTTGTATGACGTTTTGTTGTTTTAATTGTGTTTTTATTAATTTTTGTGGAATTGTGATTTTAATTGTTAAACTGAACCAATACAAAATCCCTAACCTTTAGCAAATCGCTCAGGTAATTTTGTAAATTTTGGTAAACCAACATGTTCGAAATCAGGATTTTCTAGATTCTCTTCGCATAAGTATTTTGGAGTGTCTAAGTCCATTTATTTTTAATTTGTATTATACTCACATTCACTGGATGATTCAAAACCAAGTTCTTTTCAGTTTTTTGACATAAGCAAAAATGCTTCTTTTCAATTTGAGCTGTTTACTGGCCAAATCTTTCAGTTTATTTTTTCTGAAATAATCTTATTTTTCGCTCGGTTATGATAGTTTAGATTTGTTGAAATATGGAACTGATGCATCGAATAGGAATGCCTGTTACTGGCATAATGTTACATAGTGTTACACTGAAACTTTTCATTGTTTTTTTCATCGAAAATGATTTATTAAAGGTCCGTATGCTAATGAAGCTACATCGTATATATTAACTTATTTTCAAGGAGTATAAACTATTAACAATTATTATTTAATGCTACCTTCAAGTAGCTTATAACTGACTCAAACTTCAAGTACTACGTTTGTATACGAATGAAACTACAGTAAAACAATGCCATTTTCTCTTCAATAGGCAATGGTGTTTCTCTTCAATAGGCAATGGTGGTGTCAGTGAATGACTGTTTTATATTAAAATAATCGACATTTTTCTGGTGTAGTAAAAGTTGGTTTTGATATTTTTTAAAACGATACTGCTACTGTCTACCAGCCACTTGTCATTCTTTTCTAAAATATCTGTGTACCTGGGAACAAACATAGGCGGGTTCAAGGTGCTTATCGATTTTATTAACAATACCAACAAGTTAACAAATGAAAGCGAACCTAGTGCACACTAACAAACTTGTTTTGTTCCGTTCTTAACATTTAAATCTATCTATCATATGATACAATATATTTCCTTAATAAAACAGATCGATAAATAGTTAAGCAACAACATATTATGTTTGTAACAAACTTGCCTTTGGAATATTCATCATCGTTGTGACACCACCAGTTTCATCTTAGTTATATATACCCCTAGGTTGAAAATAATATTATTTTAATACATTTTAAACTTATAGACTACTTATATACACATTTTAAACCCGTATACTTCAGTATAAATAAAACTACATTTTTTATACAATCTCTGTGGAATTCGATTAATAGTTTGTGTAAGCCATTAAAATGGCTAGACTCGTTGTCGCTGTTAATCATCACTGTTAAAAAAATATTTTTTTTACCAAATTTTACAAAACGTTTGTGCAATAAATCGTTGATGAAACGACATAAATCTAAGTGAATTTATGTAACTTAAAATATTACATCAACTCACTGAATAAAAAAGAATAATAAGTAACTCGCTTAACGGGTCGTTTAAGACTGACAATTTTTGGTATATTCTCTTTTTTCAAACAAAGGAAAAAGACACGACAGATGTCAAACTGACTTATTGATTTATTATTATGAAAACGTTTATTCGGATTGTGTCAAATGTACTTTAGCTGTCAAATGTACCTCATTCTGCCTCTGTGACAGAAAAGATAATTGTAAATGGTATGTGAAAATTTTTGGCAACGAAACTGTTTTTCTTAGATGTAGACTTTAAAAAGAGGATCATATAACCAGATGTATAAAATCAATAATAAAACTCATTGATTTTGGACACCACAAAAAAACCCGACTAGTTTACTTAATGCGATAAGATTTATCAAATTTTCCTTAAAAGGTTAATATAACAATGCAACAAATTAATTTTAACGTTGAACTCCACACCTATTTCGATAAGTGGCTGCCCACGCTACGTAAGAATTTAATTTGTGATTTTTTAAATAATTTTCTTTCAAAAACTACATAAAAATCATAACGGCAGTTACAAAAAAATTAAATATTAAAGTCAAAGCCTGAAAATAGTCTCAGCTATGACTTTTTCAAACAAAGCTTTTCCAGTTTACATTTAGGCGTCATTTTTATCAATGTTTCTCCAAATATTTTTGTTTTATGTTGGCAGTGGTATGAAGTTTATAACAAAATTTTTTAGTATCAAAAAATATACATCTGTGTTAGTAGCACTTAAACAATATTCTAAATAGAAATTTTTAAGTGAATTAGTGCAAGTAATAATTATCTCTTTTATGCACTTTAAGTTTGCATACTGAAAATTAACATTCTATCTCTTTATTTTTATCTTCATTTTTTGACGGCTATTACAGGCCATTGTTGGCCCGTATACCGTATCAACAATCTGACTTCATCGGTTTCGATCACGAGCTAGCTTTTCATACTGTTGCAAGAAGTTGGAAGATGCCAGATCGCTCTCTACGCCGTGGAGCCATCGTCGCCGACAGCGACCTCTTCGCGTACCGAACGACGGCTCTCCCTTCAAAGATCGCTGTATCATTCGGTTCGGATCGGCACGCAGAACGTGGCCGACCCAGCGTACTCGCTGTCCTTTGATCTCATGCACGATATCAGGAATTTGCATTAAATTCCTGATCTCGTGGTTGAAACGAACTCGGTATATACTATCAACGTTGCGTTTTGGGCCATATATCACACGCATGATTCTTCTCTCGAAGCCATGTCTCGTACTCATCCGTTAATGTTCAACTCTCACATCCATACATGACAACGGGTCTGATCAACACTCTGTACAGTTTCAGCTTTTCCGCATATGTAAGATATTTTGATTTCAGAAGTGGACATAGAGGATATAAAGCTCTATTTCCGCGACAAGGCGAACCTTGATATCTCCCACACTATAATCAGGAGTAATGAGAAATCCAAGATACTTAAATCTCACTACTCCTTCAAACGTGTGGTTACCACTACTTAAATCAGTTGCGTCTTGGTCTCGAAAACCAGAGATCAGATATTTTGAGACCAACGGAAGCTGAAAACTGTTCCATTGGATCTCTTTGGGTTGCATTCACGTTTTGTAAATATAACGAACGAAACATGAGATCTATAAAATACCACCACAGTATCCAGAGCTTGTCGTATGTTGTGGCTGACGACCCGCATCCGTAAAAAAACCTAAAACGTTCAAAATGTCAACAAACCAAAAAAAACGGATTTCATGATTATTTTTGTGAGTGAAGTTATCCAAAGGGAGGCTGCTATAGATAGCAATTTTTCGTTTAAATATTATATTGGCCAAAATTACTCCTCTGGCAGAGGAAATTATCGAAGACAAGAAAGATACCGTTCAAATCGGTCAGGCACAAAGAATTCCCAAATTTCATGTGAGCCTGTAACTTGGTCAAACGAGTGGCTATGGTAATAACTCTTAAATATTTAGGTATATGAAACGTAAATTTGAATAAAGTGACAGTAACAAAGTTTCAATGCTGATGCTAACGTTAAAATTCATCCAACGTAAAAGTGCAACACCTCCAGACAATATCTTATTCCGACAATCCAATTAAGAAATTTCCAATAAGAAATTTCTGTTATCGAACATAAAATCAAAAGACAAACAATACGCTTTTTCGACCACGTTTTGCGTTCTAATAGGGAGCGAATGATACAGCGATGATGAAAGAGAAAGAGCCTACCGGTAGTACTATTGCAAGTGAAGAGGTCGCAGTCGCTGACTATGTAACTTCATAGCAAGGAGAACGACTTGACATCTTCTAATTGCGACAGTATATAAGTTTGGGTAGTGGTTAGACAGTCATTTTTCACTTATATTGATGAATGTTAACGAAAGCTCTGTGCCCGGTAGTTATAGAAGAAAATTGCAAAAATAAAGAAAATTTAAAAAATTACTCAATAACATCCCAAATTGAAAAACAAGTATTTACGGTCTCTGTTTGGAGATCCCTTCATATGGATAAATGCATCATATATGGGTACAATTCACCTATATTGCTTAATGTTTCCTAAATCTCTATGAGAGCTTTTAACAGGAATAGATTAACAAAATCGGAAAAAATTACTCAACACCTCGAAATGAAAAAATACTATTAACTGTATCGTTGTCGTCATTTTGCGATCATTTGATATGGATATAATACTCCATATATGAGCACATTCCATCTATATTCCCAAAGTATTACCAAATCTCTGTGATAAGTACTTCTAATAAGAGTATATTAAGGAAATCGAACAAAAATTCTTGATAAGTCAACACCCAAAACGAAAGGGTACTTTATTAACAAGTATCGAATGTCTCCGGTTGAAGACTGTTTTATTGTTTTATATGAATTAAATGTTCCATATAGGAGCACATTCCACCTATATTGTCTATTATTGCCCAACATTTCTGTAAGCGCCTTGAAATATGAGTAGATTAAGAAAATCAAATAAAAATTACTCAACACCACAAACTGAAAAAATATGGACATGTATCCACGGTCTCTTTTTGGGGACCGCTGTGTTTTAGATAATATGCACCAGATATGGGCACATTTCTCCTATATTCCCGAAGTATGCCAAAATCTCTGTGAGTTCAAGTTACTTTATAAAAGTAGATTTTTCTAAAAAAATTAATAAATTTGTATTAAAGCTTATTACTTTACAATACAGAAATATATACATTTTTTGAAATTTAATTGAAACAATACGAAAAAAGGACAACATATAAATTAGAAAGAGGCAATTAAATTGTATTGGATTTTAATGCAATTTACCTATTAAAATATAACCTCTTATCTTATTGGCATTGTATACATAAAACATTCCAATAAGAATATTTTTAGTTAAAAACGCATGCTTGTAAAATAATATGTTTGCAGTTATATTATTTTATAAAAACCGACAATAACAGTTCTATTGAAGGAGTTTTTTTTAGAAAAAACTCAAAATTTTGATTTTTTTAGTGCAGAGTGGACTTTCACACTATCCTACCTCCTTGTAACTGTCAGAGTTCCTGCACCCATCGCGTGATCCTTCAAGTAAAAGTTGACAGCTGCCTTAAACTTGTGCATTTTATACTCAACCGGAAACTGAAAACCTGCCAACGAATTTCACATCCTAGATGTTCGATAAATAAATTTGCGCCTGGCGCCTTCAGTACGAGGTTTCGGTAGCTTCACCGTAAACCTATGCGCATTAACCGTTGCTTGTGTTAACCGTCCTGGTGTAACTATAATAGTATTTTCTCCTTTAATTCTGCAGAACATTTACCATTTATTAATCTATAGAACACGCAGAGTTCTTCAACATCTCTGCGTTGCTGTAGGCTGTCTAGATCTTTCATAAGTCTGGAGTTTCGTATTATTCGGATGACACGCCGCTGAACTCTATCCAGCAACTGGAGAGAAATGCCATATGCTCCACCCAAAACTTAACAGCAATATTCTATATAAGGTCTAATAAACGTTTTATATATCTGGAGAACTTGATGCGATCTTAAAACCGTTTGCATCTATTGAGGAACCCGAGTTAATGGGAAGCTGATTTGACCAATGTATTCATTTCATTTTAAATTGGTGCTTATCTGAACAACAAGTAGACGAATTGAAGCACAAACGACGAGAGCGTGGCCTTTTACAGCAAAAGGGTATTCGCTGCGACTTCTTTTACGCGAGAATGTGCAATTTTTGTGTTTTTTCTCGTTACATTAACCTGATTTTTTACTCCCCACTCAAATATTGTACTCAAATCAGAATTAAGCGAAGTGATAACTTCCAGCCGTTTAACTCTGAAAGAGTAGGCTCAGACTGCAATGTTGCATCCTCGGCAAAACTGTGGATAATTATTGCATAACAAACACAAAGTTGGTGACAACAATGATCCTTGATTAACTCCGGCATTTAGGGAGTGTGTGGTTGATGATCTCCCAGTTAGAACAACGTTGATCCTTCGGTCTTTGAGAAAGCTTTTTATCCACTTGATGGTCATCAAATCTAAGCCGTATGCCACAAGTTTACAAACGAGATTATCATGCCAAACCTTGTCAAAAGCCTTGAATATATTCAAAGCTAATGCAAAGGCTTCTCCGTGTTGCTCAAGGGCGAGATTCCATTTGGTTGTAACATACGTCAAGAGATGGGTGGTGGAGCGGCTTTCACAGAAACCATATTGTTTATCTGAAATTATTGTATCGATCTCAGGATAATTCAGCAGTTATTGGTTAATGCATTTCTTAAAAATTTTAGCCACGGCTGATAATTGATATTGGCCGGTAGTTTGGGAGGACAATTTTATCACAACCACGTTTAAGGATCGGTTGCACCATCACACTCTTCCAGGCGTTCAGGTATTTACCTTGCTTATAAAAAAGGAGAAAAATTATAGTTAATATTCGAGTCAAGTCACTGACAAACACCTTCAATATTCGAACAGGAATTCCGTCAGGTCCGGTGGCCTTATTTATGTCAATTTTCTTCAAGTTCCTGAAGACAATTTTCTCCAATATGTTGACACGACCCATTTTGGAACCACGATACGGAATTGACGGAGGCATAACTCCATCGGGGAAGATCGAGCTCGAAGTGAAGACGTTTGCCAGTAGGACGGCCTACAAATATGGATCCACCACCACAGCACCATCGGCACAATGCTGAAATAGATGTTTTAGAAATATTGGCAACCGATGCGACCATCTGGTAAAAGTTGCAATCGGAGATTTTCTAATCGGAAGCCTTAGCAGCTTTCTTGTTGTCCTGTTTTCGCTTCCTTAGCACAGATTTTTTACAGATGTTATCTGTGGTTTTATATACTTCAAACGAAATTTCGTTGCGCTTATATTTCTTGTGAGCAGATTTATTTTGTCTGCCTGCTTTGGTGGCTTCTTTTGAAAAGAGTTTAAAATTAGGATTGTGATTGGAAAATGATGATGGGATATATTTATTCATTCCATGTAGAACGGTTTCAGTGAAATTGGACACGGTGTCGTATATTTGATTGTAATAAAAACAATGGCTCTCCCACGGGAATTGTTGAAAATATTACCGTAACCCATCATTGTCAGCCCCGTTAAAATGACATAGACGCCTTTGCCGCTGTCTAAATTCTGGTGGTGTTTCGACAGATATTTTTACGGTTATCAGTTTGTGGTCAAAATTTTCAATTCCAGCCTCTATACGCGCTTCCATGGAATGCGGAATTGTTGTAAGACAAAGATCCAGAATATGACTGCTATAATAAAAGCAAAACTACAAAATTAAAATAAATTAACGCGGGCCAAATTATAAAGGATGTGGGATGAAGCCCAACAATCCAACCACTTTATTCGCCTCTTACGACAAGCAGTGGGTACTGTGGTGAAATTCTAAGCGTTCCCTTCAACCACAGGGGCTAAACTGATGCTATTATTATTAGTTATTGTGTATGCCTTTTTGATTAATTAATAATCTGCTTTACTGTAGTTAAAACTTACAACCAATATTTTTCTATCTATGGGAAAACCGCAAACACCGATATACATTTTTAAATAATGCATAGTTTTTATGAACATTTCCAGTAATTGATATAATCTAATTTAAATAAAACTACCGAAAAAAAAAGTTTGTTATCCTCCAGAGATGGTCGCTTCGTTGTGAAAATCGTTCTTTTTTGATATGTATACTCTAGAGACATATTATAATTAGCTGAGGGTTTTTTATTTATTTCAAAGTATAATATTATATTACTAAATTCGTTGATTTTCGAAGAAATATACTTAATTAGCATAATTTGTTTTTCCCCTTCTAATTAATATGAACGGAAAAGTTCACATTAATCAACAAATTTCAACCTTAATTTGCAATATAAATTTGTTTATTTTTAGATTAAAATAATAAATTTTCTTTAAACACAACAAAAATAAAAATCATTCACAGAAAAATAATAAAAATAAAATCTGAAACATGAAATTGAGTACGAGTTCTCAAAAAGTCTGTTACAATTTGTAACCTTTTTCTTCTCTTGCTGCTATATTTTCCTTTCATCAAACATAAAAATAAATGAAACCTTCTGGGAAATATAAAATGAAAAGTTTAACGTTTGTTTCGGTTTTGTTGTTGGGTTTTATTATTATGTTATGTTGTTTTTTGTTTAAATAATATTGAGAAAAAAAAAATTTTAAACGTGATTTAATTTTCACTAAATAAAAATTGATAAATTTTGTTTGCGTTGAACTATTCAAGATAAACGTTTTCGTTGAACACATCAATGAGCAATCAAGGTAAAGTTGAATAAATCAAATTTTCTGTCTAGTTTTTATTATACATTTATTTAAGGCAAAATACAGAAAATCAAAAGCAACTTCAATTTAATCTTAAAGGTATTTCTTCATCGAAAATTCAATACATATTTGATGAAAATATGTATGAATGGTTGGTAGGAGGGCTGGGGTTGTTTCTATAAATAATTTAATAAAATTATAGTGTAAATAACGTTTATACGATTCGTTGCAGATTTTTTTATTTCTTCCCATCTATGGTTTCAGAAAAATAAAATTATAGATTTGTATATCGTTTCGTTTGTGTTTTATATCTTCTTGATAATTTATTAAAATTATTATTTTGATACTCTAACGTTTACACCAGTAGTGCAAGAATATGTAGTAATATTTTAAAAGATTTGATTTAAGTAAACTAAAATTCTAACAGCCTCCGCTGACCTTATAAAAACCATTAATATTTTTGGGATAACATTTCTTTTGACATTTAATTAAAAGTAAATAACAGTTTAATAATATCGTTTCAGTATTCCCTGCGAATAACAATTTAAATCGTTCTTAAAAACAAAGTGAGCAGTAAGACGATACAATATCTTTATTAAGTTTAAAGAATACAAGAATATTATTTAATTACAAAAAAAATTAATACTAACGATCTAGAGCCTCAGAAGCAGAAAACGAGTTATTCCTAACAAAAATTCGAATAGTTTTGAGAAATTGTATAATTATACTTATATAAGCTTTATAAAATAAAAAAATGGTTTGTAAAATCGTGAAAGCACAGCAATATTTCAACATTATAAATTATTTTCTGTGTAAATGAAATACAATATTTACCATTTCGTTTCGATACTTCCATTATTCCACACTCCAAATAATTGTTCTCCTTATTTTAAAAGCTCCAAAGTAGTTCATCCGATCGATGTATTCTTTATTCATGGCTTCTTTAGTATTCATAGAATACATCATGTGTTAAAAAAGCGTTTTGGGACAAGCCATGATGTCAAGAAGTTTCTAAATTAAATAATTTTAGATATAATCCATCATCGGGCGTGACTTGGATAAAGTTGTCATGACAGATTTATGATCTCATGAAATATATTTCAGCGAAAACTCTAGTATTTTTATTTTTTATTTGTATGATTGCGAAAACCGACATTTGAAATAGGACAATTTCAACTCTATCGTTGCAATAATCAAGGCTTTTGAGTATAACAGTTGTCGATAAATTATCCTATTTGACTCCTATATAATAGTTGTAAAGTATCGTATATTTGACTCGTTACATTCAAGATGATTTAAGTCCGTAGGATAAGTTAAAAAAAATATGAAAATTTTTGACAAAACTCGATTTTATTATTCAACATAGTCGCCTTCAAGGGCGATAAAACGAGTATAGCGATTTTTCAACTTTTCGATATCGCTTTTATAATACGATTTCTCTTTCTCGTCCAAATAGGCCTCAGTTTCAGCGAGTACTTCATCATTTTACTTAAACATGGTTCCAGCAAGCACTCTCTTGATATCTAAAAACAGGAAAAAATCGCTGGGGCTAAATTTGGAGAATATTGTGGGTGGCTAAGCAATTCAAAGCCCGATTCATTCAATTTTATCGTCGTTTTTATCGATCTATGACACGGTGCATTGTCTTGGTGAAACAAAAGTTGGCAAAAGTGCACAGTAATAGTCGCTGTTGATAGTGGTTCCTTTTTGGAGATAGTCGATAAATATTATTCATATTCATGGCCAACTGTTTCATTTTTGCTCGTTTTGGATTCGGTTTGTCGACTGCTGTCCACTCAGCTGACTGTCTTTTGGATTCTGGTGTGTAATTGTGAAGCCATATCTCATTCATTGTCACATATCGACGGTATAATTCCATTTTATTGCGGTGTAACAGCACCAAACCTAACTTTTGGCCGACTGTGAGCAAATTTGCACAGAGCTTTTGCATACCCAAATGTTCGTGAAAAAGATCAGAAATTTTTACAATGTCAGCTAGCCCTTCAATTTGAGATCGTTCATAACCAATTTGTGAATTTTTTTGTTGTTTTCTGGAATAACAGCGTCATTTGAGCGTCTACTGCGCTCTACATCATTTGTGCTGGTACGACCACATTTAAATTCAGCAATCCTCTTCCCTATCATTTGTCTCGATGGATCAGAGTTCGGATAATGTTTATCAAGCCATTGTTTGGCATCCACTGTATTTTTGTTCATCAAAAAGCAATGCTTAAAGCCTGATTTCCATTATGAAAAAATACTGACAAAATAGTCATTATAAAAAATATAATTTTAAAGTGCGAGTGAAATAAAAAATATTTCCAGTACAAAAAATATATTCAGTACTGAGTAAATTTTTATGGTTACTGAGAAAATAATTATAGCAGTACTGACAAAATATATGAAGAGAAGTATTTTTATTCAGTACTGGAGAAATAATTTATAGGAAAAATAAAGATGGATGATTTTTTATGGTCAATTCATAATTTTAATATTTCGTTTTGTGCCATTCATCTTAATTCGTTGTGAAAATAATTGAAATAATGCATAATTATGTTAAGTTTATTTTTTTTTTAATATATTATTGTAGATTTAAAGTGTATTTTGTTCTTTTTTTTTAAAAACAAAAAAAAATGAAATTTATTGGTTATGTTACACGCATCTGTCAAAATATATCCACAGTAAAAAAAAGAAAAAATGAAAAACCGATCTCAGTCACTCTAATGGCATTTTTAGAAAACACTGACAACATTTTTTTCATAATGGAAATCAGCCTTTAAACTCGAAATTCATGTTTTTCCTTTTTTTTCACGAATCAATAGATTGTTGTCAAAATTATGCACGTTTCGTTTGAAGGTTAGTGTTAAATAAAAATCATATGGAAAAATTTTAGTAACGTCATCTATGTGTCATCATACAGATTTAGTGAATGATCCTGTATATAACATTTAGAACTCAATGATCAACTCGCGTTCTTGACTAAAGGGTGTTTGTTATAGAGTTGCACAAATTTAAATCATAATAAAACTAAGAAATATATTTTAATATGAATGAAACAGGTTTTGGATAGAAAATTTTCAAAAAATATTGGATAGTGGTTTGCTCGATTCCCTTCCGGAAGTTTACATGTTAAAGTGCATATCACTCTGGCTCGCAATCACTGAAAAATTCGATGTTATTTTATATTGGTGAAACAAGACCGACATGCAAACTGTAAGAAAATAGTGGAGACATAAACATCTACCACACGACAGAATCATTTGAAAAGAGAAGATTGATGTTTACGTGCTTTATGCATTGTTATGTTATGTTATTACGGCTACTAAAGCACACTTGGACCGGCGTTTTGGTTCGTTGTGATGTCATTTTTTTATGAACGGCTACATGTCCGATTTTTCGTAGATTCATCTGCGCATTGCATAGCTCCATGTCAGCCTATAGTACACACCACCGATTGCACCACCCAAACGATCGATGGTGAAAAATCCCTTTTTGCAACGAAATCGAAAATGCAACGAAATCGAACCATTTCAGACGAAAATGTGGGAAAAACGAGAATATAAAACGTAGGCGCTAGTGACCCTTCACAAACGATTTTAATTCTGGATTGATGGCAACAAGGTTATATTGAGTGTTTAGTGAGATCAATTCGATCCTTTAATGTACACAGCTCGATCGCTTAAACAAATAAACCGGGAACTTCCTTTTTTTTCGGTCTCTGGAAACCACTTGGCTAAGTTTTTCAACAATGATATAAGAAAAAGTTCTACATGAAATTTTTATAAAGCTACCCGAAATAGCCAAAGATAATAATGGTTAATATACATTAATTAAAAGTTATTACCATTAAAGAAAATTTTCGTTCAGAGCTGTACCAAAATAGTGGAGAATTTTTATATGAGCCATTTAACAAAACCTATTTAAAAAAAAAATTTAATGAAATTTTGATGTTTTTGTCAAATTGAATAAAATATACATTTATGTATAATTATTTTATAATATAAAAAAATCAGACATATATGTCAGACATATATGCTTTCACCTTTACTTGACGGAATGCGCGTTGGGTGCAGGAGCTCTGACAGTTACAAGGAACTAGAACAGTCTTAAAGTCCGCCCTGCTAAATTTAAAAAAGAAAAAATTCAGATGTAAAATTTCGTACAGATTTTTCCTTCGCAACATAAAGATTACTGTTGAATTTACTACTATTTACCACTTTCTAGTTCTAACAATGAAAATTTATGAACAGTTTTGATCTTTCATTGTTAACAATATTGTTAAATATTGGTTCGATTGAAGTTTCGCCCAAATTCATAATTATGACAGTTAATTTGCAATTGATCAGGTACAGTTCTCCATCATTCGGATAACAGTATACATATATATTTACTTACTTTAACTCATATAATATCAGCTATTTCAAACGATAAATCAAATAAAATTGCAGGGCATCATGCCATGGATTCATTTCGAATCCCATATGTATTCTAAAATATTGCATTACTGATAAGATCGTAAACTTTAACTGCATTTATATAAAATAAACTGTTTTACGGTATGTTTTTATTTGAAACCAAAGTATCGATTCATTTTTTTTTGAATCAAAATAAACTTGTATAAAGCGTCATTTTATTTTAATAAAAACATAAAATATTATAAATAAAATAGTAATACAGCTACTGCTTTTTTACGTTTCACAAATCAGCGTCCAAACGATCAATATTGTATGAAAGCAGAACGTTTATCAGTAATTTTGATAAAAACTGATCAATGAACTTTTTGTAAAACAATTTCGTATGTTACAATCCTTCCTCTTGTTTCAGCATACATCTTTGAAATCGCTTATTAACAGAACCGTTTCCACTCTAGATGGCTCTGGTATTGTCCAATATAATACTACACATATCGAACGTTTAAAGCAAAGAATGCCAAAACATTAAGTTTATTGCCATATGTTTGGTTATATTCAACTAAATAATGAGCATCAATTTTCTCTGTTCTTTGGTAAAGATCAAACAAACCTACATTTTTCTTATAGTTTAAACTATAGTAAGGAACATTAAAATATAGAGATAGTTAGTTAAGGATGAGAGAAAATGATTCATAAATACATCACACACCTATTCACTATATTTAAAAAATGAATTGCCATTTTGGTTGAGTTTTAAATTTAGGGAAAAAATCAATATTAATCTCATAGCTGAAGATAGTAGTTTCTCTTTAACTTTAATCAATAGTGTGGGTTTCAATTAATGTCCAAGGTAAAATGGTCCAATTGTGTCAACAAATATGAAAGTCATAGGCCATTGAGACAAGAAATTTCATCAAATCTGCGAGATTGTAAAATTCGGTTAGTAAACATGTAATGGCTGAATTCTTTATTAATGATCATTCACTGAATTTTACCGAATAAGTTTGAGTAAATTTCGACAGAAAGTGATCAGTTTCTCACTACCCGAAAATTCATGTTTTGATAAGATTCATATTTTTAATATCTGTGAATATTTATTTTATAAGAAAACCTTAACGAACTTGAGACTTTGCTTTATAGGCGACTCAGCTTATACTTTGAGAGATTTTATACTGACTACCAATGTAAAACTCTTACAATAACATCCTAAAATAAATGGTTTCACTTCAATTTCAATATAACTTTTCATTGATATCGATTACGTTTTATACCATGCGTATCAATTTCAATACTTGAAGAAAACAGTAATTTAATTAATAAACCAAGTTTTCTTCCACGGAACGAAAAATAAATTCAGTCAACTTATCTAATTTATTATAGTTTATAAAACTTTTTAAATTAATGAATTTAACACTTAAACGCCAAACTAATTATGTTTATGAACGAATTAGAACATAAACAGTTTTTTACTTTGCAACAACAATTCTTGCTATATAAAACACTGTTTTTCAATTTATGGCATAAAAAATTTATGACATTAACTAAAACCCAATGAAAAGAAAGTTAAGTCAATAAATCCGGAAAAAAATAACACCAACACTTGGTTCCATAAACACTATAATAAATATAATGTGCTGCTAAACTTTTAAATAAAATAAGTAAATTAATTTTGGTTGGTGATTTTTCTTGCTTTTTTATATTGTATAAATATTTATGAAGCACATACATTAAGTTGATAAATCGATAGTTTTAAAGTTACATTCAATGTAAAGAAAATTGTTAGTAATTTTCTATTTTGTGTCCACGACTGGTGTACGATGTGGAAAAGAAATATCTTTTCCACATCGTACTATAGTACTATCAAACCCTAATAGCTGGACTTTGAGTTTGCCCGTAACTTGCAAAGCTCTTAACAATTTTCTTGTCAATATATCACGAATCGGAATACTAATTTTAAGCGTTTATTGTTTCCATATAATGACTGGATAGCCTTACACACGATTATAGGATTAAATTTGAGAAGATTTCAGATGAAACAAACGATGAAAAGAGGAACAGTGTCGACGTCGCAAGTAAACTGCAAAAAACCGCCAACATTTATTTCATCTGTAACAATACCAATATTGATAAAACTATTCTATTTTTAGTGGTTTTACTAAAAAGGCGATGGCACTCGAAGAGTTATTCAAACTACGGACATACAATTGGTATTATATACGGACATACAATTGGTAATACGGATATTACAACTATATACGGACGTACTCATCTTCCGTAAAATGTACTCAGATGTATTGTTGCGAAATCGATTAATCGACTGATCGGGATATTTTGAGTCGATTTTGATAGCCAGAATAACCGATTCTTTAGTTTATCTATTATATTGTTTAAGAACGATGAAGACAAAAAGGATTTTGAGTTTTCGATTGATCCTGATGTCGATTAGAAACCGATCGCAATATCATATGAACGCTTCATGCCATTAATAGCTAAAATACGCAAAATAATCAAACTTTTTTGGCTTTCACCAACAAGGAATGATAAAATTTTGGAGAAACATGTTAAAAAATTTTAAACATGTCTTTTGGAAAAGAGTTAATGGATTCAAGATCTCGTTGAAACAACTTAGTAGCAATGTTCGATAGATTCAATAAATTGCAATTCGATATTCAGAAAGCATTAATTGAAATGAAATTAGACATTCAATTTTTTAAACGACGAATTTATCCTGCTTTTTCTGTATTGATGCCAATTAAACATGCAGTCAAAGCACCATCGTCAAGATTCCAATCTATTAACTGCAGGCGAGGCATTGAAATTTTGCTTGATATCCTCTACAAAATACAAAACTAGATGGCGACCTTAATACTGACATGAAGTATGCATTGAAACTAAGAATCAAAGACTAACAATCAAAAACTTGTATTTTGGCGTGCTTCACAGATCCAATGTGTGATGATGCTGGAATTCTCATAATCGTTTTTTCCGATGCCATTGCAGAATCAAATCCAAGAAAATACTTGTGAATGAGTTGAAGAAGTTTTGGGTGCTGTTTCCACAAGCAGCATAGTTTTACAGTACCTTCAAAAGAAAAATTGTTAAACATATAAGGCGGAAATTTCCGTACGATTCCGGCTTTGCAAAGTTGGTACAATCAAAACGTTTTTTTTAATATCCCACTCATCTCCTTTGTACTTTTCAAAAAACTTTGACATAATCATTAAATAATTACATATACTACCTATGTTCTACAGTATATAAATATACAAAGTTTTGCAATACTTTATAAGTTATACGGAGACAAGAAGGAAATTATATACAAAAGATATTTATAGATAATAAAATTAATTTTAGATTTCATCATATGCAAATACCTATATATGAAAACACAAGCGTACATTATATTCAAAATAAAAGTTTGTATAATATGATATTATACGTGACGATCTTCGGCAAAATCCTTTTCACAAATTACTACAAATTGACTTATAAATATAAATTAATTTGCTGACGTGATTGTATTTAACTGTAATGTACGTCAACAGGTGATGTAATCTAGCATCATATAGGTTTTTATTGCTATACATGTATGGTAATAAAATACACGTATTATTATCATTACGTTTAAATTTGTAATGTTATTTTTCTAACGCTTTATATGTACACCGAAAGACCTTGGTATAGTAAAATCTCACCTCAAAATCATACACGTATAAACAATCTAGGTTGAAAAAATTGTGCATGTCTTCATAGAAAATCAGACGCAATTAGCAATCCTTGTACCAAAATTACTATAGTCTAGACCACAGATACAACGCTTAATTTTACTTTCTTTTGAAAGTAACTGCCAACTTCTTGCTGTTGACTGAGTTCACATGTCTGTTAAATTTTTCAATATCATTGGCAAAAAAAGGGAATAAATAAATATGATACATGTTAAAAGTTGCCTAAAATCGTCGTCCCTTTCGTAGAAAACTAAAATGTTCTATCTGAATTTTCTCGTGGGCTTTTAAATCTTTAAGTCAGTCACAATTAAAGTATGTCTGTCTGTCTGTTTCTATCTTTGCGAACTGTTTTGGGACTAGGCTCTCTTAACTCTTTCGCAGTTTGCTTATTTACGTCTGATGTATTTTTTTAGTAAGAAATTTCAATTAAAATTTTGGTTATTCCAAAATCAAAATGCATTTAAATATTGCTTTCTATTTATATCGTTAATCTTATATGGATCAGTTGGTTGATAATTTGGGTAAGAAGTTAACACTTTGAACATTTGAGAAAAGTCGTAACTTTATTATGGACTTTTAAATTTACTGTCAAAGACCAAAAATGTGAAATGTGTATGTCTCGATAAAAATAACTTTCTTTGGCTTTTCATAATCCATGTTTAAGAAACGAACAATCACCAGGTTATGAACTTTGATGAACTTTATGACATAAATACAACTTTCTCGTTTTACAAAAATTTCAAAAACCTAACATATATTTAAATCGATGAGTAACGACAATATTAGCTTTAATTACACCACGAGCAATGAATAGAAGTAGCCATCATTAAGCATTATCATCATTTTTTTTATACTTTCGCTTATAAAAAAACATACTAACAAAATATTTAAT
Source organism: Tipula lateralis (assembly GCA_963932295.1). Lineage (NCBI taxonomy): Eukaryota > Metazoa > Arthropoda > Insecta > Diptera > Tipulidae > Tipula > Tipula lateralis. The sequence continues at coordinate 132,063,365 of OZ010738.1, forward strand.
GTAATGAAAACAAAAAAAATTAACAATTTTCTCGTTAACTTTTTCAGCCGCGCCTACGTATTTTGTTGTTTTCAAACAAAAATATTTTTATTTTCTTGAAATTCAATTTAATATGTAATTAGATAAATAATGGTCATATTCTTGATACGAACCATAACGCTGTTGTACTTTTTGTTGAAAGTGGAATTACATTAGTAGATGGTCAATTCTAAACAAAATGTTAGTACTATAATAAATATATCGCTGACGACAACGCTAAAATTTCAATTCATATTATAATTAAACTTATTTTTAATAAAATAATTTCAATTTAAGATGAAATAAAATCTATACATGTTAAGATATTTCTTACATAATGTTAAGATATTAAGTATGTACATAGTACAGTGAATAGAATAAATTGTCTCTCCCTATTTAAGATATATTTGAGGCGCTAGTAATGTGATAAATAAATGGGCGTCCGCTTGTCTGTATTTCTTAATATCCTATTATAACTTAATATATATAAATATATATATATATATATATATATATATATATATATATATATATATAAATATATGTTTTTATATATATAAATATATGTATTTATATATATATATATATATATATATATATATATATATATATATATATATATATATATATATATATATATATATATTATATATGTATATATATATATACATATATACATATATATATATATATATATATATATATATATATATATATATATATATATATATATTTATATATGTATATATATACATATATATATACACATATTTATATGTGTATATATATATATATATATATATATATATATATATATATATATATATATAATATAAATATAAAACTCACTAAACCATTAAGCTACAACCGGTGACATATTTGTTACATATGTTATATTATACCGGTGACAACCGGCAATATATTTCAAATTTAATTTAAAAATTTACACTCGTTTGTAGATATTTGCCTACAATATACACTTCTTAAATAATTTTTATAGTTTTTTTGCAATATTACAACTCATTTAATATTCTAATTTATTAATTGCCAGATATTTCGAGCATCTTCAGTTGCATTATGTTATCGTTTAAAAATTCCGGACACACCATTATTTCAGTAAATATTTGTATTTACGGTATCTATTCGCATTATTCAACTTATGGTATATCAAAAGGTAACTACGGAGCCAAAACGAACCCGTAAGATGAAAACAAATCAAATAAAAAAAATACTTGATGACAGATAATGATAAATCGTCCTTCAACAATCAATTGAAGAGGTCGGTACTCCAATATCGAAAATTTTCTACTATCGAGTATCTACGAACAGTGATCACAGTTATGTTTTTGTTTAGATACTATACCACGTTCGACTTCTGTTTGCCTTTAACAACGTCCTAGCATATCCTACACCGGCTCAATAAGATCTATGGGTCAAGGCTATACGAGCGGGCCAAATCATTCGCCAGCTCATCCACATAATTAATGACAACACGGGGTCTGACGTTACCATACTGTTTCAAACAGCTAAAAGCTTTGAGTTTTTCACGACTCTTCTAAAAATGTAGCCCATATTCATTTATTCTTTGCGATGCAGTGCTGACTGAAATATTGACAACACGTATTTGGACGAATCGAGTAGCTACTATTCTCGTTATTTGGGAACGATTATAAACCGATAACTTGGTTTCAACCTACACGAACCTTTAATATCGTTAAATATAATAATTTTAATATCGTTTATAAAATTCTTTTTTCCGTAATAAAATATAAACTCAACGAAATTTCGTTTGAAGTATATGAAGTGCTAAGGAAGCGAAAAAATCTGACAACAAGAAAGCTTCCGAGTTGAAAATCTCCGATCGCAACTTTTACCAGATGGTCGCATCGGTTGCCAATATTTCTAAAACATCTATTTCAGCGTTGAAATGTGCAGATGGTGCTTTGGTGGTGGATCCATATTTGCAGGCCGACTTACTGGCAAACGTCTTCACTTCGAACTCGACCTTAGTTGTACCAGATGGAGTTACACCTCCGTCAATTCCGTATTGTGGTTCCAAAATGGATCATTTCAACATCTCGGTGGAAATTGTCTTCAGGAACCTAAAGGCAATAGACATAAATAAGGTCACCGGATCTGACGGAATTCCTGTTCGAATATGGAAGGAGTTTGCCAGTGACTTGGCTGCAATATTAACTAAAATTTTTCTCCTTTCTTATAAGGAAGGCAAAATACCCGAACGCCTGGAAGAGTGCGATGGTGCTACCGGCCAATATCAATTGTGTCAGCCGTGGCTAAAATTTTTGAGAAATGCATTAACCAACAACTGGTGAATTATCTTGAGATTAATAAAATAATTTCTGATAAACAATATGGCTTCCGCGAAAGCCGCTCCACAACCGATCTCTTGACGTATATTACAAACAAATGGAATCTCGCCCTAAAGCAACACGGAGAAGAATTTGCAATTGCCTTGGATATATCCAAGGCTTTTGACAAGGTTTGGCACGAGAATCTCATTTGTAAACTTGTGGCATACGGCATGGATTCGATAACCATCAAGTGGAATAAAAGCTTTCTCAAATACTGAAAGATAAACGTTGTGCTAAATGGGAGATCATCAACGACACACTCCCCAAATGCCGAAGTCCCTCAAGGATCAGGTTTGTCACCAACTTTGTTTTTGTTATGCATTAATGACTTGTTGGATATCACTGTAAACCCTATCCACAGTTTTGCCGATGATGCAACATTGCACTCTTCTATTTCATTCGAGGTCGAGCCTACTCCTTCAGAATTAAACGGTAAACGGCTGGAAGTTGTCACTTCGCTTCATTCCGATTTGAGTACAATATTTGAGTGGGGAGTAAAAAATCAGGTCAAATTTAACGAGAAAAAACAACACAAATATGCACATTCTCGCGTAAAAGAAGTCACAACGAATACCCTTTTGTGGTAAAAGGACACGTTCTCGTGGGTTGTGAATCAATTCGTCTGCTTGGTGTTCAGATTACCAACAATTTAAAATGGAATGAACACATATTGAATTAGCCAAATCAGCTTCACGTAAACTCGGGTTCCTCAATAGATGCAGACGGTTTTTTAAATCACACCAAGTTCTCCAAATATATAAAACCTTTATAAGACTGTGCATAGAATATTGCTGTCAGGTTTGGGTGGAGCATATGGCACTGCTCTCCAGTTGCTGGATAGAGTTCAGCGGCGTGCCATCCGAATATTACAAAACCCCAGACTTACGAAAGATCTAGACAGTCAACAACACCGCAGAGATGTTGCAGAACTCTGCGTTCATATATATTAATAAATGTTGAATGCAGAATTAAAGGAGAAAATACCAACACTTGGTACGCCAGGACGGGTAACACGAGGAACGGTCAATGCGCATAGGTTTACGGTGAAGCTGCCGAAACCTCGAACTGAAGATGCAAAGCGCGAATTTATTCATCGAACATCTAAGAAGTGAAATTCGTTGGCTGGTTTTCAGTTTCCGTTGAAGTATAAAATGTACAAGTTTAAGACAGCTATCAACACAAGTTTAAGGTAGCTATAAAAGTCCGCCCTGAATCCAATTAAAACAAAACGTTAAATAACGAACTGGACTACAAGGGAAACGCACATCATTTCAATCAAAACGATTTCTTTTGTGACGTTTTCTGGTCCTATAATTATAATAGTTGATAATAATAATAATAACTAGGGCAACCAAAAATATGCTCTTAAAAAACTGTTTTAAGCACTTAAAATATGCTTTAAAAATATGGTTTTATGCATTAAAAATATGCTCTAAAAATTATACAAAAATGCAAAAACCACCATGCTAAAAAAATAATATCACATTCTCATGTTTTTATTTAAATCTGTAAAGCTAGATTTCAAAAATTATTAAAAGAATAAAACATCAAATTAAAAAACAAGTGTATTTTTACATGTTTTAATTAAAATTTTCATTGCAATTAATCACAAATATCTAGCTTAAATTTTCAAAAAACAAGCTTTGTCTATTTAAGCGGAAAACACTCTTTTACATTGAGAAGCTTCTTCCCACATCAACAGAGGTAGTTGGTGCAAATTTAAAAGATAGGAGTACCTCAATAGTATATGTTTATGGTTCGTTGCCCAATGCCCATGGAAGCTGTGGCAATATTAGCAGTAATACTACTTAATTTGCTGTATTAACCCGCAATTCTTGTTGATTACGCTGATAATTTTTTCTTTGATAGCGTGAGCTGCTTCTCCTTGTACATTATTTATTTCTTTTGTAGCATCAGAAATAATATTAATTTGGTCAACAAGCGGAAGAGCGGAACTTTCCAACTTAGTGATTGATGTCTCAAGTAAACAGTAACTCGCTGCAATAAAGATTATATCAGCCTTTACTAAGGGGTGAAATAATAGTTGCTTTGAGATTTTAATTGAGGCTGTCTCCTCGTCGTCCAATGCGTTAAATACACAAATTAAAATTTCAAAATTATTTGAATAATATATCTCACAGCTGCAAGCCATGTTCCACATCGTGTTGTTATTGGTTGTGGAGGAAGTGCAATGCCGAGTGCTATTTCTTTAAAGATCTCTATTCTTGATGGAGCTTTTAAGAAAACTTTTTTTATGTTGGATATTAAACGATCCACCTTAGAATAAAATCCACGAATATATTCACATACACGATGAAAACCGTGTGCAATACATGTTAAATGTGTAATTTTTGGGTAAAAAATTTGAATTGCCCGAGCTGCTTTTGTCATATAGGGTGCTGCATTTTATCTTTATCAAAATTTTCGCCTAAATTTTGACTGACTCGTTAAATTGCCGGGCTATAGTGGTGTGATTTACTTTTTCAAGGAGAGCTGTGTTTTACAAATATTTTTGTTTGGAGATTGTCTGGTCGGGATGCATAATACTGACGATAACATTAGCCACACACCTACCAGCTTCATAGGTAGTTTCGTCAATGGCTATTCATACAAAATGTTTTTTTATATTACGTCTAATGTTTTCAATGGTTGTTTTATATAAACCGTTTACATAAATTTAATTATACCGACTGACATGAACATTGCTATAAAATAGAGAAAAAGTACCACATGGTGAGCATTTGAAACAAAATATTAAGGTATTTTTTGTAGGCAAATAAAACCTTTTAATAAATACTATGTAATTTCTGCTAGAGGCGCTAGTAAGCTTAAGCAGACTATGTAAGATTTAGAAATTAAAGTTAGGGCAGTAAAAATATTTTTGTAAAAACAATATTTTTAAAAATATAACCAAAATATGCTTTTATTTTTAAAAATATGCTTTTTTAGGCGAAATATGCAAAAATATGCACTTTAGGTGAAATATGTAAAAATATACACTAACAAGTAGGCTTTAAAATGCTTAGTTTTCCATGAAACGGATTTGTATCTTGCCCTTTTCAAAATTCGTGCACAGAAAAAAAATATGTAATTGCATATTTTTGGTTGCCCTAATAATAACTAAGCATTAACTATTAAAAACCCTTTAAAAACAATTAATTACTATGTTTTTTAAAAAATGAGCTACTAAACGTAGTTATTTTTTTATTTCAGTGCCTTTAAATAATACGTAATTTTTTGACGAGCAATGTATTAAATTAGATTATTAAATTACAATAATTTTATTTATTAATATTATTCTAGCTTTTGGAAATTTATATAAGAGTTAAATTATTTGCGTGAACAAAATGTATGTATATGTTTATAGACAAATTTTTATTTTGACAACAATTCGATATCAAATAATTATATTTTAGCCCAGAAATTGAACAGATATTAAAAATCAAATAGCTAACAATAAAACAATAATTATGTTTCATGATTAGCAGAGTAATAAAATTGTAATGTCTACTTCTTATTAATCAAATTTAGTAAGACAAAATTGTTAGACGAAAATATTTGTGATAAATTGAATTGGCAGATTATTTTACAAGTCGAAACGATATACATGAATATGTCAAGGTAACTCCACAAAACTGTCATCGATCGGTCTGCCTTATCAGTTCTAGGTAATTCCAATGGTTTACTATATATAACCAAATTATGTCCAATATTACTTCACAGTCTAGCCGTCTCGATGATGACAGTAGCGACAATATAAATATAAATTATGTTCTACGTTCCATATATTAATTACCTAACAATAATCCGCCGTTAAAACAAACTCTACATCAAATTTTCCAGGAACTAGAAAGCTCACAAAAAATTAAACAAAATGCCTCGATACCTCCTTTATTATAAAAGTGTATAACTGCATAATGTGGTACCTTTATTATAAAAGTGTATAACTGCATAGTGTGAAAACGGAGACTGTGAATATTAATAATAAATTAATTATAATTATAACGAATTAAACAAAAAGATTTTTTATTATTCCTATTCCATTATTAAAAAAGTTTGTATGATTTAGCTCCTAATGTGGTTGATCGGCACATCTATATCATATTCCGTGACTTTAAATTTATTGTTATGTTATACAACACTGCAGCTGTAAAACAAATTGCCAAGTCGAATTTCTGATGCTAGTAAACAAATAAGATTTTTTTTAATTTTTTATAGATTTATTTATCTTATGTTTAAGGATCTCAATATGATGTAATTAAATATTAGGAGATTCACTATTTCGAGTAAGTTGCAACCAAAATAGCAAGCTTCAAATAGCAGTTCCAAAAAATTTAACATGATCATATCGTGAACTGAGCCGTGCTATCTATTTAATAGCAACTAAATTTATACTGGCGTCTACACATTTATCGAAAAATATCCTTACGGTTTCGATAAATTTCTTGCATTCTATCCTCTTGATGAATTAACGCGACATTACAACTTATACAACTTATACGCCGTGGATCCTTCATTCCTAAATTAAATTTCTTGTTTATGATTTTGCTTGCTCGGCTTCAGAGTTAGGCATTCTTATAAATACCCTAGATAGTCTAGTGAAGAGTCTTGTCACAAACTATTATTAATTACACTTATAACAATTTTTGGTAATGAAATCGCTTTCGTTAATAAACAAAACCCACAGACCACTTAATTAAGCTTTAATTGTAAGAACTGCTTTAGTCATCAATTTCTATGAATACTATCGTAACTTCATGACATAAGTTTAATGCAAATAATAACTTAAATTGTTCGAATCTGGAGTGAAAAGTTTAACCGTAGATAAACTAAATATATGTGCTTATATACAATTAACAACTTTATGTTCCTACATGTTAACATAAATAATAAAAGTTCAGTCATGTACCCAATATTTTTCATACATGTACAGAATTATTCCCAATGTAGCATAATTTATTTATATATGGTTAACACGTGTCAGTGGTTTAATTGATTCGGGTTTGTATACTATGCTATAACATACTAATATTTTTACTATACACATTTAAAAATATTTAGTCAAACCTACACAAATATACATATGTATATATATATATATATATATATATATATATATATATATATATATATATATATATATATATATATATATATACATAAATGTATGTTTATATATATATATATATATATAATATTTATTATAAATTTTATTTATTTATTTTTAACCAAACAAACAATTATTTGTTTCATTATAAAATATTGATGATCACATCTGTGTATATAATAAAAATCAGGATTATAATCGTAAACTATAAACCAGAAAACAACATCGAAACACTAAAACGAAATCCCAGATTCAGCATATTATCGTCATGTTGATTACACAAAAGGAAAAAAAGCTTTTTATTTTTAAATTTATGTACCTAATAAATAATGTAAAATATGTAAATTATATTTACTATGTGTGATAGATGTTGGGGATTTTTTAAAACTACATGGTAAATCTATAGTAATAAAAATAAAGTTTCTAAATAGTTTATATCACAATACGTTATCAATATTTTTATCAAAGTTTACAAGGAACACCAAATAAAATGTATTATAAATCATTTTTTATCCAGGCAACCTGACCAGGTGTACATGTTTTCTTGTGCTGTTCTTAGATAAAATTTTATGAATCATGTATCTACCTTGATCGAAATTTGAAATACCAGTAGGGACACATACATTTATATGTTTACTATTTTATGTTGAAGTAAAAGAAAAACTTTTATTAAAGCTTAACATTTTCCTACGTTGTTTTACTATATAGCACTTAATATTTTTATGTAGCCACAAGATAATATAAAGTTTTATGTCTGTTAAAGGTAATCAGTACAAACCACGACTTACATCTTTCGAAATATATTTCATGAATTGCTGTAAAATTATTTGTGCTATATGTATATAAACGGTTCTACAGAAACTCATTTCTTGCAGCTTGCTTATTTTGAATAAGATTTTTGTTTGATTTTGTTGGGAGCAAAACAAATCATCTTACATTTTTCGTCATTTAATTTGTTTTGCTTTAAACTTTTAATTATATTTGAACGGCGAGGTAACAAATTCGAAATATTTATATTTGTCGATGCGAAATCGAATCAAATATATTTGATTATCAATCACAGTCTGTTCAATCACAGAAAAGTATTCATTTTAAAATTATAGAATCAGATTTTTCGATATTTTTGCCGATCAAATATCTTAAATATTTCGCATAATTTTCTATTGATACTGGAATTTTTGTGTTGTGTAAAGAGGCTGTATACTTGATATATTAACAAAAGTTTGATTCAAAATACATTTTTGTGTGTCTCGTCACTTGAAATGATTTACCTACACTTAAATCCATAATAAACTTCACGAGTTTTTGTGGTAAGGAAACACGCCAAACCTTAAAACAATTAGTTGAAAAGTGTTTTTATTTTGTATCCTTAAAATCTATTTTGTAATATTGGAAGCGACTTTATACTATTGTAACTAATATTTTTTAAATATATCTATTGCCACGATTATAAACGAAATGTCGAGCAGAAAAAACGCGTTCGAGTGTCCGTGTTCAATACTGCACTCTTTAAAATTTGGCAGCAAAATACATTTAAGTGTGAATTATGTTTATAACTAAACAGTTTACTATAACGTTACTAACTATTTTTCGGATTTTAACTATAATAAAGTTTATTTTATATACGAGCCAAAAATGGCTTATAAAATAAGGCTGTTTTCGAAATGTATTCTTATTTAAAAATTATTTGTGGGATACAACTTATTTACCACCATTTTAAATAAATACACTCCTGGACAAAATTAACGCATATTTTTTTTTGTAATAAAAAAAAATCCCGCTGGAAAATTTCAGTGGAACTGATATCAAATGATCCCAAATTTATAATTTTCTCAAAAGAGGCTCAAATGTTATGGAATTATAGCGGCTATTTTTTGTTGCAAAATGTTAAAATGTGACGAACTATTTTTTTTTTAAATTTTTAAAACCGGTTTATTACAATTTAATTTGTTTAATTTAATAATGAATATTTCCCCCCCGTGCCCTTATTACAGCTTCCATCCTTCTGGGCATACTAAGTAGAAAGCTTTGTATCATTTCTTGCGGAATGAGATTCCACTCTTCGCTGTCGAATCTGGTGCAGGATTTCTAGCTCTAATACGGCGTTTTAGAATGTCCCACACGTGTTCAATCAGATTAAGATCAGAACTCATTGGTGGCCACTTAAGTTCACGAATTCCAATATCTTGGAGATATTGTCGTACCGTTGCAGCAACGTGGACTGGAGCGTTATCATGCATTAACACAAAACTGTCATAACCTATGAAGCCCTCATATGGCAAAACGTGATCGCCTAGAATGTTCCGAGCAGAAAAGTCTGTATGCATCCCCAAACCAATCTCCACCAGCTCCGTATGGCCCTCCCAACTGATTCCACCCCAAAACATTTTTGAATCTCCACCAAAGCTTACAGTTTGCACCATGTTACACGGTGCGTAGCGTTCTCCAACTCTTCTGTATACAAGATTACGTCCTTCTGGTTTCCATGACTACGTCCTTCTGGTTCTATTGGATTCTGGTCTCATCTGAAAAGAGAACAGAGGCCCATTGATCAGTTCCCCAATTTGCATGAGTATGAGCAAATTCTAAACGGCTGGATTTGTGGCGGGGACGAAGCTGTGGAACTTTTACGGGCCGTTTTGGAGTTAGGTTCACTTCTTTTAATCTTCGTCTAACTGTTTTGACACTCATATTCACTTGACGCGCACTAAGTAACTCATTTTTGAGCTAAGTAGAAGTTCGCTTTCGATCTCGTAACGAATTCATTTTTAAAAATCGATCGTCATGCTCGGTTGTGCATATTTTACGTCCTTGTCCGGGCTTTCTTTTATACTCTAAGGTCTCACGATACCGCTTAAGTATTCGTGAAACCGAAGACTGATTAATTCCTAATTTGTGTGCGATTTGTACTTGTGTATAATCTTTCTGATACAATGTGATTTAACCGCTTCCAGTTCTTGAACGGGTGCCATATTACAATAGAATAAATTTTATTTTAGGTGTTTGCTTTAGAACACATTTACAAGAACTAGTGGTACTGCATTTAAAAATAATTGATATGCAATGGAACAAAAACCGATCGTTGCGTTGGATTTCAAACACAAAGCACTTTTGATTAAGTATTTTTGAAAAATTTCACTGTATGGCTTGCAGTAAACTTTGTTCAAGGTGGTTTCTGATAAAAATATAAATGTGCTATCATTTGACACTAGCGGTATTAAAATTGACCAGCGGGATTTTTTTTTATTACAAAAAAAAAATATGCGTTAATTTTGTCCGCGAGTGACAATTGCAAACAATTGCAATAATTACACCATATCCCATTATTTGGTTGATCCAGCGCCAAAATAATTGTCATAGTAAAGCCACATGAAGACAAGATGGAAGTGCATATTTTTAAGATACCTAGAGATAAAAATAGAAAAAACTGTAAAATTTATAGCAGTTTTCTGTATTTTGCACAACATTTGTAAGGAAGTAGGTGATATTATTAACATCGAGCGAAAGTTCGCAAATGAAGAGGCCATATCATTAAACTTCACAGGAAACAATGACTCCCAACGAAATGCTACACAATTACGAAACCAATTATCTGCCGACCTAACTTAGGGACCTAAAAACACTAACTTTTTTTCTTCAAAAAATTCAATAAAATAAATCAAAAACTTACAATTCAATAATGTTTTTCCATAAAATTTGATAGTCTTGTTTTATTAAATGTATCACAAAACTGTCTTAAACACTACTTTCGATTTCTTAATCTCATTCAGACGAGTTGAAAAGCTTAAAATCGGAAAAATATTTTTCAACGACTTTTGATTATTCTATCGTTCCGCTCAATAAATTTTACAATTGTTTATCTGTTAGACACAGATTATTCCAATTTTTAGCACACTCTTGGGAGGTTCTGGAATTCCTCCCGCGATAAACATTTGAGACTACAATAAACGCGATTATACAGATAATATTGTATACTTATTTGAAATCTCGTTTTATTTTCCATTAATTTTATGTTTCAATACGTGAGCAATAACCTCAATTTCAAAACACGAAAGGAAGTTGAAGCTTGACCACATAAATTTTACTAACCTCGGCTAGTGTATGTTTTTCATTTACTCATTTTTAATTACTTGAAATTTGTTAAATTTTTATTTATAAAATATTTTTATTATATGATAAATGTTACACTGTAAACAATTTTTTGACAACTAAAACTGATTTTTTTTAATTGGATTTTTTCATTAGAAAGAGACAGAAAATAAGTCACCTCGCCAGCTTACTTATTTGAATAAGTATGGCTCCATAAATAAGAATACATTTCATAAACAACCTAAGTAGAAATATCTCGTGTTAAGTATTAGTTTTTCTTAAGCTGAGTGCATACTTTAATTTCTTCGTTCATTCATTCGTTCGGTAACTTTGATTTAACGATTCTACTCTATAGTCTACTAATTTAAGAATCGTTCATTCTCAGAACGAATTTGTTACGATCTGAAACATAAAAAGTTTTGACATTTGTGTTTGTTTCCAAGCGTATATGTAAAAAACATGGGTTTTACAATTTTTTGTTTCTACATTTTTTCACAAGCGATAGTTTTTAGACAAAAAGATAAAGTTAAACTATCGCTTGTGAAAAAATGTAGAAACAAAAAATTTTCATTTGGAGTGTTACGATTAGCCGAAAAAATTGTTTTAATGATTAAATGAACGAAGAAAATGAACTCAGTTTTAATATGCATAGTTATAATATACAATAGAACAAATGTAATGTATGTAAAATCCACCAGCCATAATTATTAAGCGAAATATTTATATCAGTTAAAATTTAAAAAGTTACATAATATTTACCAGCTACATATATGGGTTCTGTAGTGGTCCTTGGAAGAAATTCCCATACAATTTTGGGCAGCCTAGAGTAACCATACACGTAAAATTAATTCTATCAATTTTTTAAGTATTAATTAAACGTATTTGATCAAATCGCTGTGTTGTAATTATTATTTAAATCAAATCAAATCGTTGTCTTGTAATTATCAATCGTTTTATTATTAATGACCATTTTATATTTCCAGTCGGCTAATTGAGCGACGGATTTGATAAATTAACTAACCACGCTTACTGCATGTTGGACTGCAAACAAACTAATAATAATAATAATAGAGTACGTAAAGTCATTAAACAATGTATTGAACGCCACACGGCTGAAAAGTCAGAGTGATTGAGTATAGATCTGCAATATGAAATAGTAATATACATTTTACTTTGTACTACTTTATTTGAGTACGACGATTTCAACCATTCGACTTATCGATAACTTGTTTTACGGTAAATCATTATATTAAGGGCTGCAACGGACACAATTTGTTCAAAAATAAACTTTTATGAAATTTTTATAAATATGTACTTTGGAATATGCTTAATACGATAACAGTTTTGCTATCTATCAAATGTGTTGGAAGAAGTTCTGAAATGCATTAGGAAAAATTAACAGTGCAACAGTGAAGGAGCACAAAAATCAGATATCGACCTTTCTTACATGTCATTACTATAGGTTTTATGCACTGAGTTTACGTAACTTTAACCTTAATAATATCGATGAACAATAACGTTCTCGATATATTTAATCATTCGTAAAGTGAAATAAAAGGGAAACTATGAATAGTTGGGAGTGTTTCGACCCCATATTATAGATCAGATATACAAACAGGTTTTAGATAGAATTATATTTGGCTTATATATTTGCAACACTCAGAAAACATACTTTCTACACAATCTATATAATTTTTAGTAAAACTTATAAAAACAAAAGTTTTATGAAATATTATATTTTGAAATGAATTAAAGAAGAAACATTACTATTCTTCATGAAGTATATCATTTCAAAACGAAATTTTAATTATAATGAAAAGTATATGTAGAGCAAAAGTTATGATTTACAGCAAAATCTCAAGCCTTAAAAAATTTATAGTTATAATTTTTCTACATATATAATTTATACACTAAATTAAACACTTTATGATAATATATGTTCCATTATTTATGATGTACTCGTACAAGCATAGTTTATATAACATAATATGTACTCATAACTTTAAAAATTTAGTTTAATCATTTAACTTTATAATATTTAATATCTCACCTAAACGGTAGCATAATATCATTATGAACATTTGAATTAATCTCAGGTGTATTATAAATAAATTAAATTATTGGTAAAAGATTTACATAAATTGTTTGCTTTCGCAACAACAAAAAATGGTAGATGGAATTTATATTCAACACAAACACAAAAAAATAAGGAAAGCAAAAATGTTAATATTATATTTGTTGAGTTTCTCACGTTGGGAACAAAAAATCTGAAAAATAAAATAAATTATTCATAAATATATACTTTTTTTAAACAAATTTTGTTTTGTTATTTACATTACCTTTTGTCTTGAAATAAATTTGTTTTAAGAAAGTACGAGAAAATTTGTTCATTTTTTAGTATTCTAACACTAGCAACAATTCAGATTTAACGTTGAATGAAAATTTATGGATACATTAGAATGTGTAAATTTTTATTTAAACTAGTATTTTCAGCCCTCGTAATAATAGCTACCAACTTGCAGTAGTAGTATTATCTACTTTCAATTTGAATATCATATTCAGGTCTGTATAGTCGACAGGAATATATAATCGCGAATGAATTGCGATGTGAGTGAAACATGAGTTAGATACTTTACTTATACTTGACATCGTTTGATATAAAATGAACTAGTAACGATTGTGCAACGTGGAAAATAGATGTTTCGTTTAATTTTTTAAAAATAACGAATAAAAATTTTTCACTTTGCAGTAAAGTTCATATTACCTTTATTGTTTCATACAAGTGTATACACATTTGTCTATTTTAAATATCGAAACATTGAATTTACATTTTATTACATATTGGTTCCAAAATTTCCATTCCATACAAACAATAAACACTTGAAAAACTTTTTTTAGGATATTAATAGGACATGCAAGAAATACTCGAGAAGTACAAGCTCACCATTATCCTATGCTTGTTACCATAATCCTGAAATACGTTACAGAGATACAGAGTTTTGGTACAGAGTACCAAATAGATATCTCAAATCTTATAGATTAAAAATCTGTGTACTAGAGTGACACAGTGAAGGGAAATAATTCGAGCCCAGAGCCTAATTATAATTTTATATGATATTTTAGTTTATTTTTAATTGACTCAACTCGAGAGTTAAGTCTTTTCGTTATATTTTTTATTAATATAGAAATATAATATGTTTACAATTATGTTTTCATGAGTAATTTTAAAATACAAATTCCATCTTAGGTTAGTTTTTACTCTAATTTATAGTTTTTTGTTTGATAATAAAACGACAGATTACCTATGGATTTCTTCTTGGTTTCCAATTACATAGAAATAACAATATGTTCTTTCTTGATTTTTAATTCAATTGTACTAAAGCAGCATTTTGTGTATATGATTCCGTAGAAACAGGAAGCTTGCTTAATTAACTAATACGGTAACTTGTAGCAAAACTGTAACTAAATAAAATTCAAAAACATATAATTATAAATATCATGTAAGACATATCTTTTCAAAACTATTAAAATATGGATGAATGTCAATAAGTTATTCTTGTCAAAAAATTCAAATAATTTCTTGTCAAAAAATTAAAATAATTAATAAACTAAATTTTTGCAAAATCAATATAGTCATTACCTCTAGTGATCTGTACACTAGACAATAACTCCTCTCAAATCACCAATTAATAATACCATCTTAAAATATATATATAAAACTAAAGCTTTTTAAGAAATAAAAGCGAAAACTTTACCATAATTTAACCATCATTAGTGAATCGATCTTCCTGGGTAAAATCTTTGACAGTCCAAATTCATTAAGCATCGGAACAATGATTTCAAAGAAATTTACCACTTGTACTAATCCAAAACTACAGCAAAAAGAAAAGGTGTCTGACCATTATTTGAACTCTCTGTGCAAGATCAATGTGTCTGATTATGATTAATTTAAAATCTCCAGAAAAGCCCAAACATCGTCAACGTATTGGAAACTGCTACAAACTACAAAAGTAAACGTATCAACTAAAACGAAAACCACTGTTCACTATATGCAAATCAAGAAACAAAACATATGGCAACTTCTAAACAAGAAACAAAACATATGACAAATAAACTTTTGTTTAATTTAATTTTCATAATTTTGCAAAACATTCACTGTGTCAATTGATTGCACCTGAGATATTAAAAGTAGAATCAATACAATACAAATGAGGAAACATTATAACCAGAAACGATCATACATTCAAGATGTGTTAACGGGTAACGAAGAGCATAAAAAGAAAACACTAAACGGGTTTAAACCGAAGCCTTCGCAAGTATGTATGTAACACAAGCCTGCTTATTTTGTTCGTTCGAGAAAAATCAAATTAAAATATCAATCTTAGAATGTGTTGAAAAATGGTTAAGACCATATAAAAAAAGAAAATAACTCGTTTCTCACTAACACTAGTTAAGGTCTATTTCGAATAATAGACGCATACTACGCAATGTTTGGTACCATTTGAGAATTTTTATTCTCTTTTCCATCTCTACTTAAGAGCAATTATGTCAAAAATGACAATGTTACATTTGAATTTGATATATGTACATTTTTTTAGTAATGAGAATCGCATTCGATTTTTTACACAATAATATTTTGGCGCAATAATATATGCGTTCGTTGATTTTTTCTATACTGTTATTCACAAACGTGTACGAAAAGATGAATATTTCCAATGCCGCTATAAGTTGATGTGTTCTGATATCACACGTATGCGTAAAGTCGAGATTATAGCAGAAGGGGTTTGAACACACAACGCACAACAGTTCCTGAAATACGTGCAACAAAATTTCAAATGATACATGAAGCTTAGCATATTTCAAAATAATGCGGGCAATGCCACACTCAAACAAATTTTACACTTAAATTAATGAAAATGCAATTAAAATAATGAAAAGGTTGTTTATCCAATAATTAATGGTTATCAATCGAATGAACAGTTCTTAAGATAATAACATTTCTGAGTGAGCGAGAAATATTGGGAAATTAAAAATGAAAATAAATTTAATAATTCAACTGTCGATTTAATAGTGGAAACTTTGTAGTTAATAGTATGTGTGGTTCGTGTA
Organism: Tipula lateralis; assembly: GCA_963932295.1. Classification (NCBI taxonomy): domain Eukaryota; kingdom Metazoa; phylum Arthropoda; class Insecta; order Diptera; family Tipulidae; genus Tipula; species Tipula lateralis. Next base: position 132,080,060 of record OZ010738.1, read on the forward strand.
ATAGGTCTAATTATGTGTTTAAATTAAATAATTATTAATTTTACTATACGCTCAAAAAAAATTTACAATTTAATTAATAAAAATGGAAGTAAATTAACAAAAAAGTTATTAATAAACATCCAATAATAACTTGTTATCAATTTAATGAACAGTTCTTAAAATAATAACTATTTCTAAGAGCGACAAATATTGAGAAATACAAAATTGAAAGTAGATTTAATAGTAAAACTATCGATTGAACAGTCAAAGTACATAATTTAATAGCGGAAACTTCGTATTCAATAATATGTGTGGTTCATGGAATGGTTCTTATTATAAATTTAAATAAAATAATTATTAATTTGACTGTATAATTGTTAATTGAATGGACTGAATGTTAAAAATGAAAGTAGAAGTTATCAAATTAACTGGAGATGTTATGACGTTAATAGTGAGAATTATGACTATTTATATTGTAAATTTAATAATAAGATTATTGTTATAATAATAATTTGTTGTTGTTATTGTAATTACAATTTTAGTTATATTTACAATCATCAACGGTTAAAGTAACAATTTGAATTATTGTATATATATAATTTCACTATAAAATTTATAATTGTGAACAGCTAATTCTTATACACTTTTACAAATGTAAAATAAAACACTTGTTACATCTTTTGAAAATATATAATTTATTATAATAATAAAATTAAAAATTTTAATTTTATTTCATAAAATTAACTATTTCAAAATTGTATCATTTTAATTTGAACATACTAACTTTAAAGTTACTGGATGCTAACATTTAAATAAATGAAACGAATTTGATAGACGCACATATAGCTCTTGCTTCACAGTTCTGAGTTGAAATTATATCTAATATTTTCTGAAACCGCAGATTTCGTTAGGATCTTCTATACATAGTATCTCGATTTTTTCTGAATCATGTTATGCATCATATTTTATTTCATAAAATTAACTATTTCAAAATTGCATCATTTTAATTTGAACATACTAACTTTAAAGTTACTGGATGCTAACATTTAAATAAATGAAACGAATTTGATAGACGCACATATAGCTCTTGCTTCACAGTTCTGAGTTGAAATTATATCTAATATTTTCTGAAACCGCAGATTTCGTTAGGATCTTCTATACATAGTATCTCGATTTTTTCTGAATCATCTTATGCATCATTTCCTCTTACTGCTGAACACTATTCCAGAATGATAAAATCGTTTTGTGATACAGGTTTTTAATATTCATTTTATCTTTTGAATTATTTATCGTAGCAACGGTTCTGGCTGCTTGTACCAATATATAGTGGATTAAGTCGAGTGTTTCTCTAAAAAAAGTCAATTAAAGATCTAGATGCAGGTTCCTTGTTGAAACATCTGGCAGCTTGTTTTAAAAGCTAAAAGAACTTTAAAACATAAAACGTATGTAAATATTCAATATAAATACAGCAAATAAGCTGTATACTCACTAATTGAAACCCTAATGAAGCACCACATTATCCCTTGTTTTCTAAGTTTTCGGCAATCGCTTTAATATGTTTTTTTTTGTTTAAGCGATAGTTAGATGTTTATAAGGTTGGATGAATTGATTGTAACGATAATTAGGATGGATGTGTTGTAACGTTTTAGCATCAACAGCAGCAGCTGATTACAATTACTGACCTAACAACTGACAAAATAAATTAGTTGAATTTTGTTCATGATTAAATTTACTGTCATTAGTTTAAATATTTAATATAGACTTATTTTAATGTAAAACTTACCTCACAAAATTTCTGTAATTAGATACGGTTTTATAATATCCGGAAAAATAAACCCAGTTTGAATTTGATCTAGCTAATTTAAGAATCAGCATTTAAAATAGATTGCTTTCCACACTAATAAAAATGAACCACACTTACAAATTTCTAACTCGCAAATGAATATAATATATTGAGAAACAACACAAAACAAATAAAATCATTAAATTAATAACAATAATTTTTAAATTGATAATTGTTACTATGAAAATTAATAATATTGATAGAAAATTCGTTATTATGTTGACAGCTATTACGATCAAACTAATAATTCTTAATTAAATTAACAATTAGAATTACTGTAATAGTAACCATAGTTACTATTTTAAATACCAACAATTTTACACCAATATTTTTCTCTTTGATGATTACTTTGCAATGGATTTCAAAATTAATTATCAAATTAATAGTAAAATTTATTAAAAAAATGATTAAGAGAATTTTTGTTAACTAAGAATATTATACTAACATTAAGTTATTACTTTGATAAATTTTACTATAAAAACAATAATAAACTATTATTTTAAAAATGTACATTGTTGAAGTAATAAAAAGATTTTTCGTTTAATAGTATATTCAAAAATATTTATTATTATTTTAATAACAAATACCAATTAAAAATTTGATAAATTCTTAGTAATTTTAATAATCAAAAATTCTAATTTTACTCATAATTGTTATTAAAATAATAATAAAAACATTTTTAACAGTTTTTGTTTTCAAAAAAATATTATTAAAAAAATAATCCTTTATTTAATAAACTGTGTTTAAAGGATTTTAAAAACCGTATTTTTTTGAGTGTATATAATTGTTACTTGAATTGAAGGTAGAATTTATCTTGAAATTGAATGTAGAATTTATAAAATTAACTAGATGTGTTATGACATTAATAGTTAGAATTATGTGTTTTACAATAAATATTTTTAAATTTGATAACAGAACTATTCTTGTAAAAACAAATTGTTGTAATAAACTTTATTGACAATCTTTTGTGTTTAAAGTTACAATTTGAATTATTACATTATGTTTCAAAATATTTTTTAATTTATTTATTAATTAAATGGGAGGTAATTGTGCATTCAATATTTTAAAAATAAAAAAAGAAATTTAGTTCATTTGTTAACGTTTTAATTGATGGATGTTGATTCACGTCACTAAGTGCAATATGTATTTAAAAAAATTGTTGCAAAAAACACCAAAATATATTTGCAGCAACTGGATATTTAATTTTAAAAGTATGGTTTAATTTGAAACACGTCTATAGATTAGATCGTGAAGCGCAGTCCAAAATAAACCTAATTTTATCACAATATTTATACCTAATTTGATTACATTATCTAGTTTTAAGACACATATTTGTTAAGAATTATCTATAGTTCCTCTGACTAATAGTAATGGCTGAATTGGAAGATTTTCTTCGATTCTTTTGTGAATTGTTTTCTCTAACTGCTGAACTGATTTTTCCATAATGATAAAGGTCATTTGTGGGTCTTGAATTGAATATTTTTTATGTTTTTTTATTGTTGATTGTAGCGACGATTATAGCTGTTGGTACAAATATAAAATCGTAATGTAATAGGTAAAATGCTCTCAACAATCGTCCATCTGTAACAAGAAAGAAAAAGTATGTTTTAAACAAAAATCTATTTTGTTACATTTAAAACAAACTTATTATGTGTCATTGTAGCTCCATTAAGCGATTTAATTATGGATCTAGCAGGTTCCTTAACTTTTCTTTTAAATATTGGTAACATTTGGCTTGGAAATGTATTCACTAGTTACAAGTTAACATATTAGAAAACACTTTTCTAAAGTCTATAAGAAACTTGATATATTATATAAAAATATGTAATAATTATTATACATCACATTTAATCTTTAGTTTTGCTTATTTATACCCTAATGGAGTACCAAAGTGAACTCAATTTTCTAAAATTACAGTCGTTGCGAAATTTTTTATTTGGTTCTAGCGATAATTTTAAGATTTCTGTCACTTGTCTTCAATTTCGGACCATGGGCAGTCATTTAATTTAAGAGATGTTAAATGCAATTCAATATTTTCCTCAGGAACTGAATGAAAACGAGTTTCAATAATTAATCTACTGTATAAAAGAACGTCACCATCTCTATACTGGTGGTGGTGGTACTGACAGTTCAAAATTTAAATTTAATTTCTCTATACTGACATTAGTTCAAAATTTAATATAAACTTATAAATCTTAAAGTTCACTTGCCTCGAAATATTATACTTTAGTGTAATAATTTTCATAATTTCAACCAGTTGATTTAGTTAGTTTATTATATTTATTTATTATACTTATATAAGTTATTGTTGAACCGCATTTATAGGTTTCTACCTCGCAAATGAAAATAAAATAAGAAAGAGCGCCAAAAATAAATAAAATTAGTCAAATAATAACGAAAATTATCAAAATAACCAAACAATCATTTTTTTTAACAATAAAAAATGTTAAAATAATAATTCGTTATTATGTTGATAACTATGAAGTTCAAATCAATAGTTCTAATCAATGAAGTTCAAATCAATAGTACGTTGTTAAGGTGATAATACTTTTTTTGAAATAATAAATTTGAAATTATTTGTTATTATGTATTTTTAAAATAACAAATTTCAGAGTTAGTTAGTAATTTTAACAACTATAAATTGTAATTTTACTAGCTTTTGTTTTCAAAATAATAATAGCATTATTTTTATGGATGTTTGTCGTAAACCCATGAAATGATTCGAAATGGCCATTTAACATTAACTAGATATTCAATATCAAGAATCGCTTGGTAAAGATATTGTAGGCAATAAGTTGACCTTTCATGTGCCAAAATTACAAAATAATTCTATTAGGCAAACGGTCGTTATATTCGTTCTATAGTTATAGTTATTTATTGGTTTTTGATAAATTCAAATTGCAGATACAATATCGATTCAATATCATTGTCAAAAATCTCTTTGGATTTATCGGTTTTTGATAAATTCAAATTGCAGATACAATATCGATCCAATATCATTGTCAAATTTCTCTTAAAATTGATCGGTTTTTGATAAATTCAAATTGCAGATACAATATCGATCCAATATCATGTCGAATATCTTCTTGGATCTATCGATTTTTGGATAAATTCAAATTGCAGAAACAATATCGATCCAATATCATTGACAAATATCTCTTTGGATTTATCAGGTTTTGATCGGTTTTTGATGGTGGTCAACTCATTGCCTCCAAAATCTATATCAAGCAATTCTTGATAATGCATATCTTGTCCAACTTCAAACGACTATAACGACCCTTTGCCTAATAGAATTATTTTCTAATTTTGGCACATGAAAGGTCAACTCATTACCTATAAAACCTATATCAAGCGATTCTTGGTAATGAATATCTAGTCCGACACCAACGATTATAACGACCCTTTGCCTTATAGAATTATTTGGTAATTTAGGCACATGAAAGGTCAACTCATTACCTTCAAAACCTATACCATCCACTTTTCAGTATATTGAAATGAACTTTATTTATTATTTTTTGTATTAGATTTGGAATAATTAAACTTTTTTTGATTCATTTTATTCTAGGTTATAATATTTGAATATTGTAAACTACATACATATTATAATTTTGTTTTAAGTTAATGGTACTCAATTTTATTTGTACTAGTTGCATTCACTCTTTTATTTATATAATTGACTATCATTATATAGTCTCTTGATATAATAATTATATTCATAAATTTTTATTAGTGTTGCCATATTCGACTATAAGCGTTTTCCGGGAAAAATTTTTCGGGCTTATTTCACAGAGATGCTTAGACCTGGTATCTTCGGTTTCAAAGAAAACAGCTTTAACCACTACGGCAGTTACTTGGTCGGTAAAAGCTAATTTGCGACTGTAATTGCAGTCGAAATATACTACGGCCGTTGCGAGAAGAATAGAAAGATCGAGAATCCTGCTGATTTGTATATAAGGACAGGTATCGGACAATTTTTATTTTAACCAGTGAAGTTGTAAAGTGTTTAAAAGTGAAATAAAGACTAGTGCCATAGCCACCACCAGTGGCAAGTGGTTAGTCTTGAATTACAAGTGAGTTGTGTAATAAATTGTATGCGCAAGATAAGTGCCATAACCTCCACGAAAGACACTGATAAGTTTAACTAACGTTTTAATTTGGCTCCATCTCTGGATTGTCAATAATCCGAATACGTAACAATAAGTTTTGAATTTTGATGGAATTAAGAAAAGTCTTATTCTAAATTGCTTACAATAAACTAAGCAGCATTTTCATTTCAAACTGGTGTATTAAAATAATCAATTCAGATTTATGTAATTTATTCTTTTCTTAATTGGATAAATTTTTTACTATATATATATTTTTTATTAAAATGTATTGACGTTATTTAATTTTGTTTGCAACGGTACATAATTTATATGAAAATTTTTTCCACTTAATAAATTAAAACAAACTTTGTTTTGTTGCTTTGTACCGTCTTTTGCTAATTAGCATATTTTTACCACAAAATAAAAATTCAATTAGATGCTAATTAAATTAATTAAGTTTTTCGTTTTTCTTTTTATTAATTTTATATATTTTCTTTTATACATATTTTTTGAATTGAACACTTAGAAAAGCATGAGCATTTTTTAACTGTGGCTATGTTTTTTTATGAATATAGTAAAAACAATGTTCATGCTGTTAATAGAAGTTCTCTATTTTTATGTAGTTTTTTATTTTTTTAGCAGAAAATATTTTTAAAAAATAAAAATATTTTATTTAGATTGAAATTATTTACAAACTTGGCAAAAATATAATAGCAATGAATACATAACATATACCTAATAAATAACGGGTGATTTTTTTGTGGTTAGGATTTTCATGCATTAGTATTTGACAGATCACGCGGGATTTCAGACAAGGTGTCAAAGAGAAAGATGCTCAGTATGCTTTGACATTTCATAACTGAAGCCGAACGATCTGCCACAACGTCGAATTTTCAGTGAATGGGCCCTAGAAAAGTTGGCAGAAAATCCGCTTTTTTATCGACAAATTTTGTTCAGCGATGAGGCTCATTTCTGGTTGAATGGCTACGTAAATAAGCAAAATTGCCGCATTTGGAGTGAAGAGCAACCAGAAGCCGTTCAAGAACTGCCCATGCATCCCGAAAAATGCACTGTTTGGTGTGGTTTGTACGCTGGTGGAATCATTGGACCGTATTTTTTCAAAGATGCTGTTGGACGCAACGTTACGGTGAATGGCGATCGCTATCGTTCGATGCTAACAAACTTTTTGTTGCCAAAAATGGAAGAACTGAACTTAGTTGACATGTGGTTTCAACAAGATGGCGCTACATGCCACACAGCTCGCGATTCTATGGCCATTTTGAGGGAAAACTTCGGAGAACAATTCATCTCAAGAAATGGCCCGGTAAGTTGGCCACCAAGATCATGCGATTTGACGCCTTTAGACTATTTTTTGTGGGGCTACGTCAAGTCCAAAGTCTACAGAAATAAGCCAGCAACTATTCCAGTTTTGGAAGACAACATTTCCGAAGAAATTCGGGCTATTCCGGCCGAAATGCTCGAAAAAGTTGCCCAAAATTGGACTTTCCGAATGGACCACCTAAGACGCAGCCGCGGTCAACATTTAAATGAAATTATCTTCAAAAAGTAAATGTCATGGACCAATCTAACGTTTCAAATAAAGAACCGATGAGATTTTGCAAATTTTATGCGTTTTTTTTAAAAAAAAGTTCTCAAGCTCTTAAAAAATCACCCTTATATAGTCAATGAAGCTTTGAACGTTTTTACCACATTAAGAGCACTGTTTAAATGTTGTTAAATATGTATTTACTGAAAGTTGGTTTATTAAACTACATACGCACGAAACTGTGGTGGTTATAAGGTTGACAATTTATATATAAATTAGATTCACCGTGTTAAACACATTTAGCTTATCAAGCTATTTTATATCTATAATATCAACAAATTGTACAGTGGTTTATCTGTGCTATCGGAAAAGTTTAATAAAGCAACAACAAATCATAACTATTCAAACTCATTAATTTAATTCATTAATTAAAATAAGAATTGTCAGCTAATTATTTAATGTGAAACACCATATACATACTATTGGTGAATGCCGACTAAGAATTTATTTGTAAAACTTATTGCTCTTTAGTTCAACAGTTTATTTATTAAATTTCAAAGGCCACCTAATTTAACGTTCAAGTTTTCTTTGTTCTAACTCATTGACTATTTTATAAACACGAAATGTCATTTTTAACCGCATTGAACGGAAATAAGTAAAACAATAGTGACATCCCTTGTTAAGTAGATGGACTTACTTAATTGAGTTATTTAAGGATCGTCTAATTATTATTATTATACTTTAAATAAACATAAAGATCATCTTTCATTGAACAACTTCTCAAACTTGGTAGTTGAGAAAGATTTATTTTTTAAAAACTGAAGTTGAACCATGCCACATATATAAAATAAATAATGATTGTAAAGGTAGCAATATTACATCACGCAATAAATTTCGAGGCTGGCAATAATGAGGAATCTAATTTTAATTAATGTCTTTTCCCTAAAGCAGTCCTTTAAGAGAAGAATGAAATAAGGAACAAATCATGAATGTGTAAGAATATTTACAAATCATATTCGTTGAATGTATAAGAAAATTTAAAAATCATATTCGTTTCGTTTTAATTTCTTCTTTTGGTAGGATGTATTTGTACTTTTGAAGTGAACGTAATATATTTAATAAGCTATTTAAAATTTATTTAAAAAATAGGACAGTCAAATTAGTGATTGTTTATTCATACAAAGCATCCTAAATATAAAAGCAGCAAGCAACTTAAAATGTTTATACCCCATATTTACTAACACATCAATAAATTGTGACGTCATTCAAAAATAATAAAATCGCCCTACAGTTCAAATTTATTACTAAAAAATTTCGGACAGTGCATAACAAAGAAAAATAAAAACATATTTTTTATTTTTGTTTTTCTTTGCTGTCCAAAATTATTTACACAATTGTTTTTAGGTTATACCCATACACAATAATAAATTATTTCTTATAATACAATTTTTATATTATAATAAATTATTCATGTATCACTTTTGGCCTGTGGATAGATATGTTAAATAGTATGTGAATGTAATTTGGGAAACTAATCTATTGTTTAAGAACGGTGGAACATCACTACTTTTGATGATCGTGCTCGTCTTAGTTATCTACATTGATGTAGATTATCGTCCACTGTGTTTAACGATTTCAAATTAAAACAAACTAGTTTAAGTTTCGTATGGCTTGAGGATTGAGGGGTCTACAAATAATTCTGCTGCGGTGATTTAGTTTGTTGGTGTTTTGGTTTTGTATTTGTACTGATTCATGGAATTAGAGTAGAATTAACCTGTTTGTTCCCAACATATGTATCATTTTGGTTCTCTTTTAGTGTTTTACCAGATTACTAAAATATTTACTCTTGAATTGAGTCCCGATGTCGGTTATACAAGATTCCAGTTTACCATTATGTGAAGAATTTACTCATCTTCTCGATGTAAGTCGTTGCCGTTAGACTTAGAGCAGTAGTAAACGTTGGAAACATTGAAAAGTAATTTCGTATTACTTTTCAATGTTTCCACTTCCATTAGAAGTTCTCGAAAAAGGACATGAAACTAGCCAATAATTGTGATGTTATTATCAATTTTTAGCTAGTATGACTCGACGGGCGATTATTTAAGTTTTAAAAATGTGTTTTGTGCAGCTGCCGTAAAAAAAAATTTCGGCATCGTTCGTGTCACAAAATATAATACAACCACACAAGGGACACCCAAAGGGAAATAATGTTCAACCATACAAGGGAATGTGGCGACCTACTCCGAGTAATTCTACTCCGAGTAGTACCCCACAAAAAAAGAACACACACACTAATCTAGTACTATTTAAGTACTAAGGTGTAAAATATTTGCGAAAAATTGCAGAGTCACGAAATCACACAGATTACAGAAACGAGTCACGAACAACACATCATCACACACAAGAGCCACGGGAATAAAATAAAATAAAATAATAAGAATAAATAAAAGTAATTAAACAGAATAAAGTAAAATAAATAAATATAATAATAATAATAATAGTGATATAAAAGTGTATATAATAATGTGACAAAAATCATATTAATATAATAAAGAAATAAAACATTATATACAACAAATAAAAGTGTTATTATTTAAAGTGACTCGTCATTGGTGACCTTCCGACAACGAACACGTTGGTGAAGAAAAAAAATATACCGTGAGTTTTGTGTAAAAGTAATAAAAAAAATCTGTGATTAGAACATTAAACAACAAAAATAAAATACATAACCAAATCTTATTTACAATAATCGAATATATAATCAAATATATAAAAATTATTATAAAAATATAAAAAATCCAAAAATTTCTAATAAAAGTTCGTGAAATTACTAATATATATTCGTGAAATACATAATATAATATTTACGAGTACATAACATAAACAACCTGTTAACGGATTAATAAATGCATTTTACATAACATACCAAAGCAAAGTTAAGCAAAGTAAAATGCAATCATAAATAAGATACATGCAAGAATCGATGAAATCAAGGCTGGGCAACATCTGAACAACCGAGGTCCAAGTAGCTGCACAATTCACTACGAAAAAAAAATCACTGTCGGTTCGTTTTATATTTATTTAAATTAAAATTAAATTAAAATTAAATTAAAATTAAATTAAAATTAAATTAAAATTAAATTAAAATTAAATTAAAATTAAATTAAAATTAAATTAAAATTAAATTAAAATTAAATTAAAATTAAATTAAAATTAAATTAAAATTAAATTAAAATTAAATTAAAATTAAATTAAAATTAAATTAAAATTAAATTAAAATTAAATTAAAATTAAATTAAAATTAAATTAAAATTAAATTAAAATTAAATTAAAATTAAATTAAAATTAAATTAAAATTAAATTAAAATTAAATTAAAATTAAATTAAAATTAAATTAAAATTAAATTAAAATTAAATTAAAATTAAATTAAAATTAAAATTAAATTAAAATTAAATTAAAATTAAATTAAAATTAAATTAAAATTAAATTAAAATTAAATTAAAATTAAATTAAAATTAAATTAAAATTAAATTAAAATTAAATTAAAATTAAATTAAAATTAAATTAAAATTAAATTAAAATTAAATTAAAATTAAATTAAAATTAAATTAAAATTAAATTAAAATTAAATTAAAATTAAATTAAAATTAAATTAAAATTAAATTAAAATTAAATTAAAATTAAATTAAAATTAAATTAAAATTAAATTAAAATTAAATTTTTAAATTAAATTCAAATTAAATTTTTTAAATTAAATTTTTAAATTAAATTTTTAAATTATTTATTTATTAATTCATTAATTTATTTATTTATTTATTTTTATTTTTATTTATTTATTTAATTATTTATTTATTCATTTATTTATTCATTTATTTATTCATTTATTTATTCACTTATTTATTCATTTATTTATTTATACATTTATTTATCTACATATTTATTTATTTAAATTATTATTTCAAACGTTTAAATTCCGTTTGAAATTTGTTGAAAGTGTGGTTTGATATTCGTTTTTGAAATCTGTGGTTTCGTATTTTATAAAAAAAATATAATGAGTGACAACGAACAAAATAATTCGGGTACTGTAGAGGATATAAAATGCCGCCCTGCGGTAGAATCCTCTCGGATTAAGCTTCCAGAATTCTGGACTGATAATCCAGTTGTTTGGTTCGCGCAAGCTGAAGCGCAATTTAATATTGCAAATGTTAGTGCCGACGCGACAAAATTTTTCCACGTTATTGGGTCCCTTCCAAGAGAAGTGTGTGCCAGTGTGCTAGAGCTGGTAAAAAACCCTCCAGCGAAAGGAAAATATGATACGATTAAGCGGGCACTAACAAACCGGCACACTCCATCGGCGGGACGACGCCTCGAAATTTTAGTCGATGGAGTTGAATTGGGTGATAGAAAACCCTCAGAGGCTTATTGGTCAATGATGAACCTGGTGGGTGAATCATACGACGAGAACCTTGTTCGAACCTTCTGGCTTCGTAGACTTCCTAAAAGCTTGTATATAGCATTAACAGCAATTGGCGACAAGCCAATAGATGAAATTTTAGAAATTGCTGATAGGATCTACGAAGCCACCGGACCCAGCGTATCGTCAGTTCAAGACGTACCCTCGACTATTTCCCAGCGCCCTACTGCACCGAATGAACAGACCGTGTTCGAAAGACTCGAAGCTAGGCTCGCTAGCATGGAGTCAAAATTCGAAAAAATGGCAGTAGGACGCAACCGCTCACCAAGACCGCGAAGTCGATCTCGCTATTCTTATGGAAGACCACGGAGCGGAAGCAGACGTCGTTTCATCGACAATCAAGGACTCTGCTATTACCACAATAAATTCGGCAATGATGCTTGGAAGTGTTACTTACCTTGCAAAAATAATAACAAATATGTATCTACAAAACACAATCCCGACTCAAAAAACCAATAAATCCAATTGCGAGTGCGGCGAGCAATCGGATACGTCATAACCGCCGCCTATTTATCAGAGATGCTACGAACAATACTCTCTTTCTTGTAGATACTGGAGCCGATATTTCCGTTTTACCCGTAAAATATTTCCAAGGAAATGCATCTAATAAAAATTCAAGCTTGGTACTTTCCGCCGCCAACGGTTCAATAATTAATACATACGGGACCAAATTATTGAATGTAGATGTTGGTTTACGGCGACAATTTCCTCATATATTTACGATCGCGTCAGTAGACAGACCAATTATTGGTGCTGACTTCTTGGCGAAATATGGTCTTCTTGTCGACCTGCGTGGAAGACAATTACTTGATCCCACGACAAGTCTAGCTGTCAGTGCAATGACTGCTAAGGTCAATACACCTACACCAACACTCCCAACCGTCGGAAATGGTTATGGTGAACTCTTGAAGATGTATCCATCGCTCACTGAAGAACCAAATTATAATCGTCCAGCAAAACACAGTGTGGTCCATCATATTTATACAAAAGGCCGGTTGCCTTTTTCGAGACCACGCCGTCTGGACCCTGTCAGACATAGGACAGCGCTTGCAGAGTTTGAGCATATGGTTCAATTGGGCATATGCCAACCGTCATCTTCTGCGGTATCATCACCTCTTCACATGGTTCAGAAGAAAAATGGGACTGATTGGAGACCATGTGGAGACTATCGAGGTCTAAATGCCGTCACTGAACCGGATCGATATCCGATTCCACATATTCAAAATTTTTCGATGCACCTTGAAGGATGCAAAGTTTTTTCGAAAATTGACATGGTAAGAGCTTATCATCTGATACCCATTGCGCCCGAAGACGTGCCTAAAACGGCAATTACCACACCATTTGGGTTATTTGAATTTACGAGAATGCCCTTTGGTCTTCGGAATGCTGCGCAAACATTTCAACGCTTCATGAATGAAGTGGTCAAAGGTCTAGATTTTGTATTTGTTTATATAGACGACATTCTTGTGGCAAGTAAAAACGAGGAAGAGCACAAACTTCATCTCAAACAGTTGTTTGAGAGGTTAGTCGAATTTGGAATAAACATCCAAATTTCAAAGTGTGAATTCGGAATACCCGCTCTAGAGTTCCTCAGCCACCACATATCTGCAGATGGCATACTACCCTCGCCAAGTCGAGTTGAAGCCATAAATGAATTTCCTGCTCCAACATCAATTAAACAAATTCAGCGATTCGTCGGAATGGTCAATTATTATCATAGATTCATTCCAAAGTTAGCCGGATTGCTGTCCCCTATTCATGCACACTTGGCACATCTAAATAAGATGCCAAAGAACAACAAAAAGTTCACGTGGCCTGACGACTGTAATCAATCGTTCGCCCAAATTAAAAGTGCACTTGCTAACATAACCATGTTAGCCCATCCTCTGAGCAACACCAGATTCAGTATCTCCACAGATGCGTCAAACATTTTCGTTGGCGCAGTGTTGCAACAATTAAATAACGGATGTTGGCAACCTTTAGGATTCTTTTCCAAAAAATTATCAACAGCAGAAATGAAGTATTCAGCCTTTGACAGAGAACTTCTCGCTATTTATTTAGCAATAAAACATTTTCGATATTTTGTAGAAGGTAGACAATTTACCATCTACACAGATCAAAAGCCTCTTACCACGGCAATAACCTCCCTGAGTGATAAGAGTCCACGGCAGACTCGACAATTAGACTATATCGCTCAGTTTACGACGGACGTACAACATATAGCAGGCAAGCACAACGTGGTCGCAGACATTTTGTCACGACCGTGTGATCACGTTGATAGAATTGACAAAACTTCTAGGCTAAATTTTGATGATTTAGCCAAGGCTCAAGAGTCTGATGATGAATTGAGAGAACTTCTCGAAAATTCATCGCGCCCCGCGAGTTCTAAATTTAAATTGGAACTTACCATCCTTTCCGATATAAAATTATATTGCGAAACATCAACAGGAGTCCATCGACCATTCGTTCCATTGTCACAGAGACAAGTAGTTTTCAGCGCACTGCATAGTCTATCTCATCCAAGCATGCGCGCTACACGTAAATTAATATCAAGTAGGTATTTTTGGCCGAACATGAACGCTGACGTTACAAATTGGGTACGTGGTTGCATCGGATGCCAAACTAGTAAAGTGCAAAGGCACACCAAAACACAACCAGGGCATTTCGATCTTCCATCGTCGAGATTCGAACACATACACATGGATGTAGTGGGACCGCTCCCACCATCCGAAGGTTTTATATACATACTTACCATTGTAGATCGATTCACTCGTTGGCCGGAGGCATATCCGATTCGAGATAGTACCGCTGCCACTATTGCTAAGACTTTTGTCGAGCAATACGTATCAAGGTTTGGAATACCCCTTGAGATCACAACTGATCAAGGCAGCCCATTTGAGTCCAAACTCTTTTCTGAACTCACGCGTTTACTAGGCGCTCACAGAATTCGTACCACTGCTTATCATCCACAGGCAAATGGTATGGTCGAACGTTTTCACAGACAACTAAAAGCATCGCTTAAAGCTCGTGGAAATGTTATCCATTGGAGCACTGAGCTACCCATTATCTTGTTGGGAATACGAGCAGCAGTCAAAGATGAACTGAAATGCTCCCCAGCAGAACTAGTATATGGACAAGTCCTCAAGCTTCCAGGAGAATTTTTCGTGACCAGTTCACAGGATTCAAATCCCGATCCAACAGACTTCGTAAACAAATTTCGCGACAACATGCGCAAATTAATTCCAGTTGACACTCGCAAGTCAACTTCCACTCCCGTTTTTGTTCCCAAAACATTAGAAAGTTGCGAGTATGTTTTTGTTCGTATCGATAGAGTACGAACCGGCCTATCATCACCTTACGAAGGACCGTATAGAGTCATTCGTCGTTTCAGGAAACATTTCATTTTAGATCAAAACGGTCGAAATGTTAATGTTTCCATTGACAGATTAAAGCCGGCATACGGTATTCTCAGCTTAGCAGATAAAAATAACCAAGCAATAGCGAAAAAATCAGTCCGTTTCCAACTGCCCTATCCCTAAAATCCTTCGATCATCCTATATTCCTTTCCTTCATAATCCGGGGGGAATTTACTTGCAGGGGGGTACTGTGGCGACCTACTCCGAGTAATTCTACTCCGAGTAGTACCCCACAAAAACAGAACACACACACTAATCTAGTACTATTTTAGTACTAAGGTGTAAAATATTTGCGAAAAATTGCAGAGTCACGAAATCACACAGATTACAGAAACGAGTCACGAACAACACATCATCACACACAAGAGCCACGGGAATAAAATAAAATAAAATAATAAGAATAAATAAAAGTAATTAAACAGAATAAAGTAAAATAAATAAATATAATAATAATAATAATAGTGATATAAAAGTGTATATAATAATGTGACAAAAATCATATTAATATAATAAAGAAATAAAACATTATATACAACAAATAAAAGTGTTATTATTTAAAGTGACTCGTCAGGAATAATGTTCTTGTCACAAAATATAAAACAACCACACAAAATGATCGTTCTTCATCGGTTCATCGATAGTTCGTCATTGTCTAGACGAATTCTAATAATAAATAATTAATATTTGTAATCATTTACTAACTTGTATGATATTGATATATGTCGAGGAAGTGATATGGTTTGAATGACCGCTGTTGAATTCAATATACGGTGTGATGGAAATTTCGTGTTTCAGTCAAAAATACTGTGTAGGAATTTCTGTTCTATCAGCAATGCTAATGTTCTTTCGAAGATGTCTTTTGATGGGGTTGGTGGTGGGACTTTGGACAGTAATTTTAATTTCAGCCAATGTGGAGTGATGTTAAATAAATAGCATTATTTCTATATAAAAATGAAAGATCTCGGAAGAATTTTTGTTCTCGTGCACATGATTTTTCATATATGTTTTGGAATCAAAATAAGTTTTAAAATCCACTGTTTTGCTTGTTATTTTTTCGACCAAAAAATCTGTCGGACGTATACATGTGCACATGGCAATAGCTTAAAACAGAATTTATTGACAATTAAAGTGGAAAGTTTACAAAGACGTCATGGTAATTCATATTAGAAAATGTTTGAACGAATTTATGATTTTTTTATATGAATTGAAAATAAATGGATGCTGACAAAGCTAAAGGTACCGCTATATTCTTAAACGGACAGTCATGCAAGTGTTAAATTGTCGATAAGAATCAGTATCAGCCAAAAAATCGATTTGACGTTTAAATGTGCTCATGACAATGTCTTAAAACAGAATTTAGACAACACAATAAATTAATATATATGTTGAAAAAAACCATACATAAATGCTTCATATCCAACTGAGGTGAATCGTCCTCATAGTCATGATAATTCATTTAATTAAACAAAATTGAAACGATTGAATACAAATCTGTGGACGAAGCTACAGAGGTACCGTTTTGTTGTTAAATGCTGTTTGTATCTAAATAAATGTATTTTAATAAAAAAAACAATTCAAATACTTAAAATTGTTTAAAAAATTCATACTGTTAAAAATCTTAATGACTTCTATGATGCCATCTTGTATCGAGTATAACACTTGAATGGAAATAAAATCAATTTAAATAATTTTTGAAGTATTCACTTTCATTTACATGTTTGGGTATTTTAATTGTGTACTTCGTATTATCGCATTAACAATATGCTTTAAAATGTCAATAAATACGATTTATATTATTAAAGTTATTAAGTGCCATCTCTCATCCAATATTTGAAGTATATGTTTCTTTTTCGTAGTTCATACGTCATTGATCTCGTTTTATATATTTTTATACGGCGTCTAGAACCAATTATAACATATACATGTACAAAAATTGAATAAATCAAACCGTTTTTATTTTTATCATAACTATTAAAAATAATTCGTATTTTCATTTGGTTTCCACATATATTATATGAAAATGTTTGATTTAAATTTTGATATAAAAATAAATTTTGACAGTTTTTCATTTATTTAAGTTGAGTCAAAAATCTTCAATTTTACATTAGTTCTTATGGAGTGTATAAAAAATCTAGACCCCATAAATAAGCTCAATAAATTTAAAGGGTCAAGCATTGCTGCTTGTATATTTAGGATGCTATGATTCATATGATTAACTTAAAATTAGGAAATTGTTTATATTTACCCATTTTGACTTAATCAATATCCATGTTTAACTAGACAATACCATCTTGGTACTAAAATTGCATAACCAATTGCAAAGCGGATGAAAACGAGCTTTTGGTTACAAAATTTTTTAAATAAATTTATTGATGCTACGTTTGAAACAGATATAACAATATGTTAGTGCAAGAGTTAAAAGTACAAAACTAACTTAAGTGATTATAATAATAACAAGTCTCACTCCCACCGTAAACTAAAACTAATATCTTAATTATTCCAAATTTCTAAATTGAATTATGACAAACAAATAAGTTTAATTTTGAAATATTTGGTTTGTTCAGCGTAAATAACAGTGAAATCAACTTTGACTGTTTTTTTTAAAGAAATTAAATAGCATAGAATTACAAAATGATTAACTAAATTATTAGATTTAGTTAAGTCGAAACGTGAGCTATTATCAGCTACTTACATTACTATTCAAAATCCGTAGTTTTATCCATAAGGTTAGGGTTAGAAAAATGAAGGTCAGGTTGCTTATACTATACTTTTAAATAACTCAAGCTTTCGAGTTCGACTTTCAAAAAAAGTAGAAAATAAAATAATTTTTAATAATCGTTTTCTTCGGTTAAATCTGAAGCCATCTATGATTCTGTGTTTAAATTCAAATAGAACTAAATTTCAATTTTATAGAATATAACTTGTATAGAATAATGAAGCAAGATTGTCTCGGATACTTAACAATTTTGGTTCTTGATGTTCATTTGGTAATTCTGTCATGACATTTTCTAGTATCGTTGTTATACTAAAATGTTATTAGAATATTCGTGAAATCTAAATGCAGTATTGCAAAAATGCAAGTAAACGTGCAATAAACTTGAAATACAATTTGTTCAAAAAGTCATTATTCATTACTTATAACAGTCATTCAATAAGTCCATAGGATAAGTAAGAAAAAAAACATAATTTTGATAAAACTCGATTTTATTATTCAACATAGTCGCCTTCAAGGTCGATACAACGAGTAGGTAAGTGATTTTCCATGTTTACATAACAACGGGTGGGTAAGTGATTTTCCATATTTTTATGTACGATTTATCTTTCTCGATTTATCTAGGCTTCGGTTTCAGCGATTACTTCATCATTGGACTTAAATTTCTTTTCAAGAAGAATTCATAATCAGAAAAAGTCGCTGGAGGCTAAATCTGGGGAATATGGTGAGTGGGTAAGCAATTCGAAGCCCAATTCATTCAATTTTTCCATCGTTTTCATCGATCTGTTTCTGACTTTTTTCATTTATAAATGTAGCCGTTTCTTTGCGATTTCCTTCAATCGATCCAAAAGTACACAGTAGTGTTCGCTATTGATGGTGTTTCCTTTTTGGAGTCAGTCGATGTATATTATTCTACGCCATCACCTTACCGGACAACCGTTTCCTTCAATTTACGATAGTTCATAACCAATTTATGGTATTTTTTTATGTTTTCTGGAATACAGTCTCATTTGGGCGTCCACTACGCTCTGCAACATTTTGCACTTTTCTGTCATTTGTCTCGATGAACAGAGTTCGGATAATGTTTATCAAGCCATTCTTTGGTTTCTACTGTATTTTTGTTCATCAAAAAGCAATGCGTTATTAAACTCGAAATTCACTTTTTTCTATTTTTTTTTTCAAAACCAAAAGTTGCTTCACACAAAATGCTATAACTCACGAATCAATAGTCAGATTGTTGTCAAATTTATGCACGTATCATTTGAAGGTTTGAACTAAATAAAAATCATATAGAAACAATTCTAGTAACGCAATCTATGTGTCAACCTTTTGACTTATTAAATGACCTAATAAATTTACAATTAATCAACAAACTATTTTTAACACAATTCAAGAGTATACACTATAAAATCAGGACTATTTATTTAAACGCTGAATTAAATCTTTAATTATCACATTTTATTTGCAACAGTAGTTGAATGAATGGCCAGTTTTATATACTATCTAAATAATGTTGACCAGTGAATTTAACAGCCTAAGCATATGTATACGAAAGAGTTCAATTCGATTCTCTTTCATACATATATACTTAGGTTGCTAAATACAGTTTACTTAGTGACTAGTAAGACTATATCGTGTGTGGTTTCTTAAGTGGGGATAAATTGTTAGATTGGTGGTTTCTGATTTGATTGATATTAATTTAAATAATAAACTGTTAGTATTGCGAGTATTCATCCTAGAGATCCAACCAAGTTAAGCTATCGCCTACGATCAACACTGATTACTGTCGTAGAAATAAATGGCTATCGTGAATCACAACACTGTAATTTAATTTGGCTATCGATTCAGATTATTGATATCTCTCACTACTAATTCAACAGTTATACAACAACGGTTACATTTTCAAAATATCAATTAACCTCAAAACTCTTAAAAATTATTTCCAAAAAATTTACGTTTTATTACTTTAGGGATAAGATATAAATTATCGCCAAAAATTTTAATTTTATCCTTTATATATACTTAATACCTATTACGTAATATCCAGATCGACCATTTTCACTACACATAAATCGAAATAATTCGCACTTTATACATAACTTTTCTCATACATTTAATCCTTTTTTATCCATTTTAATCCCGGTAAAAATTATGGTACAGTGAACGAACCAAAAACTAAATTGACAGAATAAATCTTATTTATTGGTGATGCTATGTTTTAAATTGTTTGTCTTACGTAGTAATTATTAATTTATATTCTTAGAAGAAAAAGCTTTTCCCAATTTTTTAATAATTTAGTTTAATAAAAGGATAATGTTTTGGAAAAAATTTATGTCGGTCAAATATTTTAAATCGTAATTAAATGGTGAAATGTGATTATAACAATGGCGTACATAATGTGTATAGATGAGTATTCATACATGATTACGTAAAAGGTTACATCTTTTATTATTTTATTGAAATAAAGTAATTAGGAGCATATTTATTGAAATGATTATGAAACACCTTTTATAATTTTTTTAGGGTAAGACTTTAATGGTTTCTAATGTGTACGTGAATTACAATATATACTAATTATAGTAATGAATAATTCAAATACAATAATAGTGCTCGATTGGCCCATTGTGACATCCTTTCCCAAACGTACACTCTCAGTCCCAAAATCTGTTTGTTCTTCTAATAAAGGCCAAAATATCTGGTATACTCAAGGTATTCAGTTGTTCCTCAAATAGGAATGGTGATCCAAAACAGTACAGCCTATGGTTTAAGGGGACCAGAGATGAGGTCATTCCATTTGGTGTAGATCACGAAAATGACAGATTATATATCTAAAGAGATAATGACGTAGCTCGTAGGGCTGGCACAGATCCCACCAAGTGGAAACTGCACCCAAACGGAGTAATTTATCAGCCAATACATTTCCCTTGATATAATTGTGACTGGGTATCCAGTGAAATCAATAAATTCATTCGGACTGCCTAACCGAATTAGGGCATTTATCATCTCCAAACAAGTTTCAATAAAACAATAGGTGAAACAATCACCTTAAGAACATTTTCGCCTGAAAGATAGTAGCGTACCTACAAAGGAAGATAAATAATTTAACCTCAGGATTTTGTATGTTGCCCCAGCAGCAGCTACATAACAGCATACTGATTCGTCAGTAAAGTCATCAGATCGTCACCGGCGAAGTCGGAGCTGTTGTAGTCCCATATGTGATTTTAAGCAAAATTACAAAAAATAGTTTTCCCCAAGACAAGCTTCGTCGCTAGTGTCCGAGTGCATGTGGGCACTTGTGTGCCGGCCAACCTATGTCTAGTGAAAAGACCCTTCTCAGTTATCCTGGCGTTGAATGATACACCCTGATCACTACACCAGGCTAAAACTAGGTTAATCGGTATTTGCTGGTGATCACAAAGTACATCCTTATATTAACCTACCAGTATTATGGTGATGTCATCGGCATAATCCTGTCAGCAAAATCCGTTGTCGTTTAGTTGAACTATTGTCCACAAGATACTACAACAGTGGAGTATCTACATAAATCTACAGTAATTCTCCTTGACCTAAGCATGGCACTAAATAAAAAATAATCTATTGGTTAAAGGCCGTAAACGGCCCTTACCGCATCTGAACTGAAACCTTTCGAACCAGTGTTAACGATTGGTGCACATTATAGGTGGTCAGCTCAACGAATGTTTTTACACACAAACGCGTTTTATGTCATCCGGTTGCATGTACATTTTTTTGGTCAACGGCGGGAATCAAACTCGAGTCTGCGGCGTGATGAGAAACTCTTAACCATTAAACTACAAGCGGCGACGCATGGCACTAATCCACCAAACAAGTATTGGCTACATGTCATGTTTTTCAGCCGCAGAGATCATCGCACTGAAGAAACCGTTGTCAAATGTGCCTTCGATGTCCAGAAACGCTTGTCGTCCAGCAATTTTTCAATACGTCCTACGACTTCATGGAATGCTTTTTTAACAGATATACCTTTCTGATATGTGTGTTGTTTGGAATATATTTTCTAATAGTGCATTATCAATAAAGTACCTATCAACCAATCGTTTTAAACATTTAAATAGAAAAGGCGATAGGCTGATAGGTCAAAAACTTTTTGCCTGGTCATATCTAGGCTTTCAATCCTTCGGGGTGAACACTACTCTTTCAATTATATTGGCATTGATTGATTGATTGGACTGTATGACCAAGCGCTAGGCACGATTCCCGGATAACGCCAGGCCTATTCCTACAGCCGTTTACATAAAACGATAGGTAAGGATAGGAAGGTATGTTAGTTAGAAAAGAGCGACCCGGTTACAGACACCATGACAGTCGGTACTAAACTACTATTAGCAGACAATCACAATTCTAATCTACTAGTCTGCAATCGCCAATCAGCATTCTCCAGTTCGCTACACCTAAGTTACATATCCCACAATGTAGCGAGTCAACAGCAACAACAACACAATGTAGCGACTCAGCACTAACAACAGCAACAACATCAATATTTTAGTTCAACAAGAAATCATATCACAACGATCAAATAACTTGTCACGTTGCTGGTCGGTTTACAACATTTTAGTTGAAATAGCTGAATATACATTTCTCACGACATTCAAGCTGATACAGCTAAACAGACAATTCCGAGAATTGTCCACAATGCAACATAACACCATTCAACTAACAGACTAACATGTAATTATCCTTTAAGTTGTTTAACATATTTATTATTATTCGTGTACTCATCGAACTAACATCATTTTGTAAATCTTTAAATAAATTTAAAATAATAAATAAATATTGCTCTGGATAAATTCCAGAGCTATAAAAAAATAAAGTGTTTTCGTCGTGAAAACCATAATTGGCGCAGTTGGTAGCGGATTATTTTTATAATCTGTTCCTACAACCACAACACTGCAATAAAAGTGAATTTAAAGTGTTTTAGTGTCTACAAATCAGTGTAGAATTCTGACGGTTTATCGGAACTAGTGCTACGACATAACTTTTATAATTCACGAGTTAATTCGAAAGAATTAACTGTTCAAAAGCATATTGAACATAGTTTAAGAAAAAAAAAAGAGACGAAGTGAATATTAGTCGTTTAATATTAAGTGAATTAAAATATTAAAAATAATAAAACTTTTTTTTTCCTGTATATCTAATTGCCCCCACCAGTGGTAAGCAATTCAGAAAATAATAAATACTAAAATATAATAAGACGACTAGGCGTCAGTACCTAAACAGTGAAAAAAAAATATTTTAACAAAAAAGCAAAAATATCTAAGTGGAATCAACTCGGAAAAATCGGAGAGGTATCGACATTGTCACCAATAAATGATGGTTTATCAAATATTCTTGACAATTCTAACAATTAATTTGTGGTGAGTACACACGTTGATAATAATAATCCTTTACTTTTCCCAAAATTCCTGGTTATCCAAACGATATAAAAATTGATAAGTTAAAAAACTATTGTATGAAATATAATTTAAATCGAAATATAAGTGAAATTGACAAAAATATGGAAGACGAAGAACAAATTAAACGAATGGAGAAAACTCTCCAATTATTAAGAATACCGGACGCGATTAAAGACATACCTCCATATGACGGAAACCGTACAGACTTAAATAAATTTATTAAACACGTTGACGACATAGTAGCAATTTTAAGACCGGCATTTGACAAAAACGTACATGGAAATATTCTCATCCGTGCAATACGGAATAAAATAATAGAAAATGCCGATAAGGCATTAGAAATGTATAATACCAAAAATGAATGGGGAGAAATTAAACAAAATTTAATTTTACATTTTGCGGATAAAAGAGACGAGACAAGCCTCATCAGAGACTTGCACAATATACACCAACGGGGTGATCCAGTAGAGATATACTTTTCTAGAATATTAGAAATTATTAATTCCCTCAAAAATTGGGCAGCTTTAAATACAATAGACAATAACGAAATAGGGTTTAAATCAAAATGGTACGACGAAATGGGATTGGCAGTGTTTGTTTCAAATTTAAGAGATCCACTTGGATCAATGGTCAGAGCCATGAAGCCAGCTGATCTACCAACAGCGAGAATCTATTGCCTAAAAGAGCAAAATACGGTTTACATGAGGAATAAAGTATTCGGTACAGGACAATCTCAAAACCAACAAAATACCACAAAACCAACATTACCACCTCGTGTACAAATATATAAACCTAGTTATGATAAAAATTTTCCTAAACATATACATAACAATCAATTTAATAATCCAAGCAATAATTTCTACCCACCGCGTAATAATAATCAATATTTTAATCATCGTCCCTTCACTAATAATAATCAATTCGCTAATGTTCGCGGTTTACCACCGAAACCCGACCAACGAAAATTTGAACCTATGGATGTAAGCTCGAATACTAATAAATACAAGCAACCAACATTCGGTCAACAAGCACACCAGAATAATAATCCACATCGATACAATTTCAATTCAAATGGTCCACCTAGATTCCAATCAAAGGAATTATATAATATTTGCACCAATCCATACGATCACGAAAGCGATCAATATTACGAAACATACGAGGAGAACGTGTACAACGAAAACTATCAGGAACCATACGATCAGTGCATAGGAAATACTCCCGAAGAGGAATCTCCCATAATCGAAGTCCAGGATGAGGATTTTCACCTAATCCCATCGGAGGATACGGATACTTAAGCCTACTAACTAATCAACACCAAAAGGGATTTCAACTACCATACGTTAATCTGACCTTCAACAAAACAACATACAAATTTTTAATAGACACAGGATCAACAAAATCCTTCATTAGCCCCGATATAGTCAATAAAAAATATATTCAAAATATCAAACCACTAACTATCGCAACATTATTCAATAGCACCACTGTTGACCAAATGGTAGTGCTCAACGGATTAAAAGAATTCGAAACCGATGAATCATTACAATTTATTCTATTTAAATTTCACGATTACTTCCAAGGTCTTATTGGAATGGAAATCATGCAAAAATTAAATGTGACGTTAGATTTAGGAAGTTCTAAAATAATCACTCCTACTACCGAAATTCCAATACAATACAAATTAAATTTTACCTCCGCAACATACAATATAGCACCAAGGAGTAAATTAGTAGCAAAAGTCCCTGTATCTATCGCCAACGGAGAAATATACATGAAACCGCAGGTGCTAAGAAATAACCTTATAATACCAGAAGGAGTATACAAAAGTACCAATAATTTCGCTTACGTAGAAGTAATAAACTATGGGCCTCAACAAAAACAATTCGCTATAGAACATCCTATAGAATGCGAACAATTAAATGCAAATCATATTGAAATCCATAATATTGAACCAATATCGACAAGAACCGATAGTGAGGACATAACTCAATTAATACGTACCAGTCACCTTAATCATGAAGAGAGAAGAAGTATAGAAAAACTATGTTCGAGATTTGAACATATTTTTCAACGAGAAAACGATCCATTAACCTTTACCAACGCTATAAAACACAACATTGATCTGAACGATAAAAAACCAGTCTTTACTAAGAGTTACCGATATCCGTACGTGCATAAACAAGAAGTCGAATCTCAAATAAACAAGATGCTAGCTCAAGGAATCATTCGGCCAAGTTACTCACCGTGGTCATCACCTATATGGATCGTGCCCAAAAAGAAGGATGCGTCGGGTCAAACCAAATGGAGAATGGTGATCGATTACCGGAAACTCAACGAAAAAACCATAGAAGATAGATATCCACTCCCTAACATCACGGACATTTTGGACAAATTAGGTAAATGCATTTACTTTACCACATTGGATTTAGCATCTGGGTTCCACCAAATTGAGGTAAACCCAAAAGACATCGAGAAAACAGCATTTTCAGTGGAATTTGGGCACTACGAATATCTTCGTATGCCCTTTGGCTTGAAGAACGCCCCCAGTACGTTCCAAAGAGTAATGGATAACGTACTCGGTGAACTTCAAGGAAAAATCTGTTTGTGCTATATGGACGACATTATCATCTTCTCTACGTCGCTCCAGGAGCATATGGAAAGCTTAAGTAAAGTGTTCACTAAACTACAAAACGCAAATCTTAAAGTCCAATTAGACAAGTCGGAATTTCTTCACAAAGAAATCGCCTTTTTGGGACACATTGTCACTTCAGATGGAGTAAAGCCTAACCCAGATAAGATTAGAGCGATACGAAATTTCCCTTTGCCTAAATCTGAGAGACAAATCAAGAGCTTTTTAGGACTCTTGGGTTATTATAGAAAATTTATAAATAATTTCGCCAAAATCACGAAACCAATGACGGAATGTTTAAGGAAAGATTCCGCTATAATAATCAACGATAAATACATCAAATGCTTCGAGGATTGTAAAGAACTGCTCTGCAATCAACCTATCCTACAATATCCAGATTTCTCGCGACC
The DNA here is from genome assembly GCA_963932295.1 of Tipula lateralis. NCBI lineage: Eukaryota > Metazoa > Arthropoda > Insecta > Diptera > Tipulidae > Tipula > Tipula lateralis. The sequence continues at coordinate 132,106,588 of OZ010738.1, forward strand.
CTTCCTTGTCACCACAGACGCCAGCAATATAGCTATTGGAGCCATTCTATCACAAGGACAAATTGGACAAGATTTACCAATTTGCTACGCGTCCAGAACATTAACGAAAACAGAAGAAAACTATTCTACGATTGAGAAGGAGTTGTTAGCCATAGTATGGGCCACGAAATATTTTAGGCCTTATCTCTTCGGAAATAAGTTCACCATAATCACGGACCACAAGCCGTTAACATGGCTATTTTCTTTAAAAGAGCCTAACTCCAAATTAGTTAGGTGGCGGCTCAAATTAGAGGAATTTGACTACAACATCGTCTACAAAAAAGGAATACAAAATGCTAATGCAGATGCGCTTTCAAGAATTCAAATTAATAACATCGAAGTTAACAACACAGAGGATTCCTCATCAGTGGAAGACACAGCAAGCCTGCTCTCTACACCGGATGACTTAATTCCAACAACAAAGAATTCTGTTAACACATTCGACAAACAACTTATAATTCACCTCTCAGATACCTTAAAAAGTCCATTAATCAAAAATGAAACATATTTTGGAACGAAGAAAAGAATAACATTGCATCTACCCAGAAAACGTGGTATCAAAACTGCCATTAGTGAGGAGTTGCGAAAATTATTTGGAAGAACCAGAAACCTCACTTGCGTACACGCCACGGAAGAGTGTTTTCAGTATGTAACAAGCGCATACAAAACTATGATATCCGTGAAACCAAGAAGCACAAACCCAAAGGTAAACCTGGTGCGATCAAAAACGTTTTTGCAAGATGTACAAGAAAAAGAAAAACAGATGGAATTAATAGAGCATATACATCTAGAAAATGAACACAGAGGGATCGTCGAGAACTATGAAAAACTGAAACAAACATATTACTTTCCACATTCCAAAGAAATGATAAGAGAATATATAAATAAATGCGATATTTGTCAAAGGACAAAATATGATAGACAACCACCGCAGTTACAATTAACATTGAGTGAAACACCCAAGAAACCAATGGAAATCATTCACACTGATCTATTGCTATTGGATGGAAAAGTATTTCTCACGATAATTGATAAATTCAGCAAATTTTCTACAGCATATTCATCCACAGGGAAAACTAATAAAGCTATATCGGAAAACCTCATACATTTTTTCAGTCAACATGGCATACCGAAAAAACTAGTTGCCGACTCGGAAATTGGTACTGGAAAAGAAGTTATAAACTTAATGAAAAAACACAATATTGAACTACACGTTACAACGCCGTATAACTCGACCGGAAATTCTCCAGTTGAAAGACTACATTCGACACTTAAAGAAATATGCAGCATTATAAAACTGCAACGACCAGATGAACCTCTAGATAAAATTATGACATCAGCAATACTTGCGTACAATAATACAATACATTCCACTACGCAAATGACTCCATTCAATCTTTTAAAGGGACATTATGTAGATAAAGTAATCGATTCTAACAACGAATTAGATTATGCAGCCCAAAGAAAAGAATTATTTGAGCATCTATGTAACGACGTATATGAAAAATCTTTAAAAATAAAACAAAACATAATTCAACATCGAAATAAAAAACTAAGACCCATTATACCTATATCACCAAAACTTTTCATCTACGCTAAAAAGAAAAAGCGCGGTAAACTACGAGCTAACTATAAAAAATTAAAAATTCTTAAAGATAATGGAATAACCGTTAGTACAAATGAAGGAAAAGTACACAAAACTAAAATCAAAAAACTTTTCCAGGTACCCCATGACAAACACCCAAGAAATGAAGCTAACATTGTTAACCAACAATAAAGGGATCATACCTCTTAAAATGGGAGACGCGAAAATATATAGAAATTATAGGAAAATGATACACATAATACAACTTCAGCCCTACGAAGAGCTAATCAACGAAATCGAAAATCAAATGACCCAAATAACCAAAGAATCATTAACGGGCGAATATACAAACCTACTAAACAATAAAAAGATAATAATCCAATATAAACTCGACAATCTGAAAAGAACATATAAAGAACTAATACCTAAACGGACAAAAAGAGGACTTCTGAATGGATTAGGAACGCTTGTCAAAGACCTGACAGGAAATTTAGACAATCAAGATCTCTTAGATATACAAAAAGCTATTGACGAAGTGAATAGAAATGAGGATTTACTCAACAATCAAGTAAACAAACAAATATTTATAAACGATCAGTTGATTACAAGGATGCAAGATATCCAAGAATTCGTTAATATAACACTTACTCGACTTCAAATTGAAAACAGAAAAATAAACGACAAAATAAATAGCGTAGCATTACTACTAATATACGATCAACACTTTTACAAAATTAACCACATTATAGACGTTTTACACAAAAACATGGACGAAATTTTAGACATAATAACGTTTTCACAACAACAACTATTCTCGAAACACTTACTGACACAAAACGAAACCACATATATTCTAAATTTACTCAGACAAGACGGAATACAAATCCAGAACGAGAATTTCATCTATAGCCTGCTTGAACTTAAAGGTTTCTATGATAGCAATAAACAATTAATTTTTATTATCAGAATACCCATTTTCCGCAAAGAAAGTTTTGAAATATACCAAATAAAAACTATACCATTTAACAACAAAATCTTAAATCCTAAACCTCCAAAATCTATTATCCTAAATAACCAGTATTATCAATCACATGCCACAAATTGTAAAAGAATATATAACACACATTATTGCAAAGAAACGAGAATGGAACAAGTAAAAGGATCATGTGCACCGGCGATTATTAAACAACAGCCAGCTAACTGTGAAAGCCAAAATATATCTCTCCAAGAAGAAATAGACTACTTCAGCTACGGAAAGTTATACATTCAACCCAAATCAACAACTATAGCTTACGATTCTAACTGTAAGCAAACAACGAATAGAATTACAGAACCAACATTGATCGAATTTTCAAATTGCACAGTAACGGTAAGAAATCAACAATTTTCAACAATAGAGAACGAGTTTCTAAACCAACTAGAAATCGAATTGCCATACAACGATGTATTCATCAATCATACATCACCCGAAATAAATCTACTCATACTACATAATAAAACCATTGAAAATATGGAACAAATAAATCTTTTACATGAACGAGCCAAACTACACACATCAGGGCCTGTCTCATTAATATTCATATTAATGATTATTTCACTCGCAGTCATACTTTGTATTAATATATACAAAAAATGCTTTACAACCACTTCAGGACCACTATCGCAGCCTGCCGTTATTCTTAGGGGGGAGGAGTTACATATCCCACAATGTAGCGAGTCAACAGCAACAACAACACAATGTAGCGACTCAGCACTAACAACAGCAACAACATCAATATTTTAGTTCAACAAGAAATCATATCACAACGATCAAATAACTTGTCACGTTGCTGGTCGGTTTACAACATTTTAGTTGAAATAGCTGAATATACATTTCTCACGACATTCAAGCTGATACAGCTAAACAGACAATTCCGAGAATTGTCCACAATGCAACATAACACCATTCAACTAACAGACTAACATGTAATTATCCTTTAAGTTGTTTAACATATTTATTATTATTCGTGTACTCATCGAACTAACATCATTTTGTAAATCTTTAAATAAATTTAAAATAATAAATAAATATTGCTCTGGATAAATTCCAGAGCTATAAAAAAATAAAGTGTTTTCGTCGTGAAAACCATAATTCCTATCTGCTCTGCTGTATTTTGAATAAAATTAAAACTAACTTAAAATTAAAATCCTAAAATAAATTTATTAGTTGGTCGCTCAGGAATCTGTAATTTAATTAATTAATTTTATTATTTATTTTAACTCCCATCCGCACAACTAACCTAATTAGAACATAAGTACAGAACTCTGATAGAAATTTCGTTTAACTTATGGCTCAGGTATCTGAGACAATTTAATTAATTTGCTATGATAGTTTAAGCCATCCATTACGATAATATTACCATAAGTCTGCAACATGCTCATCAGAGAATCAAAATAGACTAGGGCGACAATCTTCAGAAGAATCATTTTCCTGTTACATAATTAGTACAATAATAAAATTTGTTAGTAAGATCTATATCATTTTCACATTAACATTGGTTATTATTTTTATTTGGATAGGAAGGACATTTCTAATTCCATCATATGTATTTGTGTTACCTCAACAGTTGAAACTGGAGTATTTAGGTTAATTATCCTGGGGTCTTCTCATCATATGCTGCATACAGAGTTGCGTCCCTATATTTCCAGACCACCACCATCTATCGCGAGGGGCATTATTTATTTATTTTATGACCCGACAGCATTTCATATACATACAATCGTGTAAAGGGTAAATTATTTATATAAATAAATAATTGAGTAAGTTAGCTATAACCTGCAACTTAGCTATAACGTAATTAAATTAAATCCACATTACATTAATTACACAAAATTCTAAAAATAAATCTACTAGATAGGAATCTGTAACTTAATTATTATTAGTTTTATTATTTATTTAAACTCCAGTCCGTACACCTAATAAAGTTAAACTAAAATTCAAAACTCTTAATTAATTAACTTACGGCTCCTGAATTAGTAACCTTAAATTAAATTAATATGGTTAGTTAGATTAAGTACCCGTTAATCATTACGCTGATGATACCATAATATTAGATAACATATTCTAATATTATGGTATCAGAAAATCAAAATAAATCTCTGAAAACGTTTTACATTCCAAAATTATGCAACATCTTTTTTAAATAAAATAAACTTTCCTTGTAAACCCCCTCCAACTATAATCATATTTACACTTATATAAGTAATTAAAACCAAACCTTTTCCTTAAATTATTATTATTATTTTAATATTACTGCAATACAATGTAATTGTAATGTAATGCTCGTATTATGGTCGTGTTCAGGTATGTCACTCATAAAGCAGGCAGAGATGCCACATACATGCAGAAATTATGGAGCAGAAGCATCCCAAAAGTGGAGGAAATCGACACCCACTGGAGCGAACCCCATTCAAGCAAACCAAACACGATCCAAACTCAACATTCAACCAAACCATACATCTATTAGTAGTAAACAAACTCTAACACGAGAACCCCATCGTAAGCATCCAAAATACAAACTCATTCAGAGCACCCTCAACAACGGGACACCAACCTACACAAAAATAAAAATAAAAAGTGCAGACCTATCTCAACTGACATCCAACAAATAGAAATCCATCCAAACACCCCACATCCCAGCGAATCCTCCAGGTTTCAACAAATCACACTCGCGTCCAAAACCCCACATGCCAACAGAGGACCCGCCACCGCAACTAGATCAACCCACATGCTCGTCCCAATCAAATCCAGCCTCGAAACCCCCTCCTCCCCCAATCACAGCAATACCATGAGTCAAAGAACAAATCACCAGCATGCAGCTACAAATACCTACAAAAACCGCTTCCTCCAATAACCCCAGTCCACTCCAGAATCGAACGACATCCTCCAAAAATCCAGCCAAAACATCAAAACCTCCCACCACTCTGCAAAACTGAATGCCTCCAAACCACCACTGCAAAACTGATACAATCCCGCCGACACCCAAACATTTAAATAGTTCCAAATCCTCGCCACTAAAATCAAATCCCCGCCCGACCCGTCATAATCTTCCAGACTAAAACAACCCTCAACCACAATCCCAAAATGTACCTCCGATTATGGAAGATTTATACCCGTGTTCTGCACCAAATCTTAACACTCCTGTCCTACAAAATCCCTGAGGATGTGTACACCTTCCTTATTAACTATTTGTCACACACGCACCTTTTCGAATTGGAATACAGAAAGCAAAATTCCAGAAATTAAAATATCCCACCAACAACTGAAAGAACAATTTTTCCGCAAGAGATCTTAAATTATGCTAAGGCAGGAACCTCAAAAAGTGCGAAAATTTTTACTAATTTTAGAATCGAGACAATGGAATTATTGTTGATAGATTGGATAAAAGGCGCAATCCAAATAAAATATCACATTTAGTACGTCGATCATCCAAACCAAAGCCAAGAGTAATTTCGGGACTCTTGCCGAACTAAGTAACGAAGAAACAAATACTTTCCAATATAGTCGTGGTTGGTTCCAAAATTTAAAAATCGAAACGAATTCCTAAATATTAAAATTTCAGGTGAGTCAGCTAGCGCAGACACAGCTGCAGCAAACGTCATTCTGCAAACAATTAAAAACATCGTTGCAGATGGGCATTTAAGCCATCAACTATTTAACGACGAAACAGCTTCTTAGTACTTGAAAAAAACGCCCTCGCGAACATATTTGGCAACAGCAGAAAAACATGTTTCCGGCTTTAAATCAGCAAAAGACCGTTTGACGCTTCTTCTTGGTGGTAATGCTTCTTCTTGGGGGTCAAGTTAAATGATTTTGCTGATTTACCATTCAGAGAACCCGAGAGCTTTAATGGGTATCACTAAAACAAGTTTACTGGTTGTTTGAAGAAGTTATAGAAAGGCTTGGGTCTACCGCCAGTCTCTTTACTGATTTGAAATGTTTATTGAAATTGACCGAAGATCCGAAGAAAACGAGGTCACTGTAAAAGATTAATGAAAAAACTACACGAAATGACATACAGTTTTCAATATTACCAAATCTTGGGATGAAGTCAGCAGTACTACTATGCCTGGATCGTGGAAAAAGCTTTGGTCGAATCGGTCCACCAGTTCCATTGAAGATGTAGCTGAAGTACAAACTCAAATCGTCAATATGGCCAAAAAATTGGTTTTACAGATGTTGATTTGTCTGACGTAGAAAATTTATTAACCTAGCAATTTATACAGAACCAACATATTTTTTTTATTATATATTTGAATACTTTTTCGACTTACGTCGTTTTAAGTAACGTTGCATTTTTCAGGAACGCATCTACGGCGTAAGTCAAGGATCGCCTATGTATATAACACCTGCATGAAATATAAAATAAAAATAAACAAAAAATTTTCTAATAAACATAGGAAACGAAATTTTGATGGACGAAAAGAAAATTTTGTTATATACCTAATATGAATACCTAGGACATTTAAATGTAGACAGTCGTGTGTAAATTTGCTTTTTCAACAAACTCTTTCAATTATTTTGGCATGTATAAAAATTAGTTCTGATGTTCAAGGTGGCTAGGATAATGTCCATTCCTTTCTGTAGGAGACACGGAAATAACCCATCTGGAATTGGTGTTTTAAATTTTGAAAATGAACCGATGCTTCATCGGATTCTATCAATTATCACCTCCTAGTATAGTATTAGCTTATATACTTTGTAATGTAAAAACGTATATTCTTACTATGTTTATCGTTTGAAATGTTTTCACCAAGAAACATGGAATTGTTTTTTAAAAATATGATTTTGTCACGAGTATAACGCAAAACATTTCAGTATGGAATACTTCTTTAAGGGTCAAAACCGTGATGGTAAACTGCGAAATATGCGACGATAATCACATAGATTCAAACAAACTAGAAATGTAAGATAAAATTGGAATTCTAATATAACTATTTAGAACAGATCTTCAAAAATCGGCAGGACTAAAATCAACTGAGCATAGCCTTACTAAGCCGCAATTTTTTGAGTGGTTTTTCAACCTTTAATCTTGATGCCACTTTTACCAATTCATTTTGATCATTTTAAGATATAAACAAAATTTTGTAGATTTATGTCGTATTTTTCGCGACTAGACCTGTTTGAATGAACTGAATCGCGTTTATTAATTAGTAATTAAAATTACTGGTATTTGTAATCGTATATTTATTCTTATTCTGTGTAAAACGTAAATATTTTAAAAATCACTTTATGTGCAATTTTATCACTTATCTTAAATATTGTTCTTATTTCGTATAATCTTTGTATGTTTAAATGTGTTCCATAAAGTGTATTTTTTTGTTTTCTCCATAAAAGTATCAATATATAGTTTAAAAATTGATTTTTATATATATTACATACGTTAAGAAGATAAGAGATAACAAACAAAGAAAACAATGAGAAAAATCAAATTTGATAATCGAAAGTAAGAAAAAACAATGGCTCGAAATTGAAAAACAAAATCAGTAATTTTTTTCCCTAAAGCAATTTATCTGTTTATTTATGATTATTACCCAAAAATTTACTTTCCATTAAATTTATTTGATAAACAAAATCAAATTTCAATGTTGGAGGAACATAAAAAAGCTTAACAGTTGATCTACATTGTTGATAGCGTTTGATGATTTATTTATTTTTTTTTTGTATGTTGCATTTTGCCGAAATGTGTTACAGTAGTAACGCAATGCGGATGTCAAGCGATATGAATTAATCAATAACATAGTATATTTTTGGAAAATTTCCAAAACATGTGGAAATTTCAATACGTTCGGGACTGCTACAACTCCGCATTATAAATTTAAAAAAAAATTATATTTATACAAGATCTTTAACTTTTAAAAAATTCCATCACGTTACTGCCCTAACCCAGCTATCATACTAAGTTTACTGAACTTGGAAAATTGATTAATCAATAGCATTTTACTCATTACGAAATTTCTTTCGTTTTCTATTAAAACTAAATTCTCGGTTGTCGATGCTGCCCAGCACACTCTCGGTATAGTGAAAACTAAGCCCAAAAATGATTGGTTTGATGAGGAGTGTCGTCTTGCTGTTGGGCAACGCAATATAGTCCACAATGAAGCGCAGACTCGGTTTACAATTGCAAGGAAAAACAAGGCAGTTCTTACTAGGAGGACAGCTAAACGCATTTGTAGACAGAAGAAGCGCGAATTTTGGAAGGCCAAGGTCTTAAGAGTACAACAACTCAGCAATGAGCACAATTCGCGCGGTTTCTTTAAAGGAATCACCGAATTGCACCATACCTTAAGATCTCGGTCAACTGCCATTCGGGACCAGGATGGAAACCTCTGTGTTAACGTCGATGCGGTACTCGAAACATGGCGTGGACATTTTTCTGATTTACTTAATGTTCCACATGTATCACAAACTGTATTTGAATACCCTCAAATACAGACCGCGGTGATGTTCATTGAGGATCCATCCTATGAGGAATTTACAATAGTCATGCAGAGATTAGAGAAAAATCGTTCACCAGGGGTTGATTGCATTAATTCAGAGCTCTTGATATTCGGAGGGCTAACTTTGTGGAACTGTCTTTCCGACCTTGTTCGATTGGTATGGCAAAATGAAGCTATCCTGACGAATGGAAAGTGGTCGCGTTATGCCCAATATTCAAAAAGGGTGATCGCATGAAATGCGAGAACTATCGCATTATAGCTCTCTTTTGCACAGCATATCAGTTACTGTCTTTCATCATCTTGGGAAGAATTACTCCTTTAGCGAAGGAAATTGTCGGTGAATACCAAGGAGGATTCCGTCCAAATCGGTCAGTCACTGATCAAGTTTTTTCGTTGCGGATGATTCTTTCCAAGTACTTTGAAACATCTCGCGATGTACACCAGGTGTTCCTAGATTTCAAGCAAGCCTATGACTCGATTAATCGAGAGAGGCTATGGTATATGGAAAGGCGCTTGAATATTTAGGAATACAATACAAATATGTACATCTGTGTAAAATGACAGTAACGCAGTCACAATGCTGTGTCAAAGTTGAGAACAGGCTATCGAGAATTTTTGCAATCACTTCTGGTGTTCGACAAGGAGATGCGTTGTCCCTGATACTTTTTAATCTCATGTTGGAATACATCCTTCGTAAAAGTGCAACACCTCAGGACAATATCTTATTCCGACAATCCAATCAACTTCTTGCATATGCAGATGATATCCGTGTAATTATACCTTTATTAGACCATGTATAGAATATTGCTGTCAAGTTTGGGGTGGAGCATATGGCACTGCTCTCCACACTCTAAGGTTGTATTCTATAATATTCTCGTGTGACCGCGCTCGTATAAAAAATAGACTTGTGTAAACACTTTTGTGACGGCTTTGAGTTAAATACTAATCACCATTTCGCAATTATTATTTAAATTCATACTATTACAAAAAAGACCGATGCTTGATGAGCAGCTCAACTAATCTCAAAAAACCTTCAAAAACGTACTTGTTGTGGGTTCCATTGTTGCTTAGTTTATATTATTTGTGAATATTTCAATCCACTTCCATAAAGTCGGACGAATCAAATTATTTTCATTCAGTTTCGTTAAACGAGTACAACATTAGATTCTCTAATAAAAAGAACACAATCGTATATCAATAATCGGCGATTAAAATGTATAATTGACTAAATATATATTTCAGAATCGGCAATCGGTTTAAATTCTATTATTTATGTATACATTTTGTTTTGACACGTACATAAATCAGCTTTGTAATACCCTAAAAAGAAATATATAAGCGCATTGCGTATTTATTCTTATACTATACACTTACATATTATATACTCGTTGTGGCTCTTTGGAAAACAAAATACTATCAAAATAAGGGTTTCTATGTTGATTGCTAATAAATTTAATGGAACAGCATCGTTCAATTTTATGTAATTTTATAAAAATCAATGAAATAAAGATTTATACGTGTATATAAGTTATGAAACTTTATGTTTTGAGCGCGGTTTTATATTTATATAATACTTTATTGTAGAGTAATTTTTTTTTACTTTGATTTTGTCATAATTTCAAAATACATAGGTCGTTTAATAATTTAGGAACTGGTAAGCTACCAGTTCCACGGGACCAAAGCTTTTGTTTATTAAGTTCAATAATGAAACAGTTCATAATATCTAGAAATAACGGTTGTTAAGTTCCGCCGGGAAGATATACTACTTTGTTTTGCCGCCATTTTGGTAAATGTTAGTCTTGACAGTTCATATTTGGCAGTCGTGAAGTAGACACGTGGCAAATGTACTATGGAAAATATTCGTAAACCAAGGTGTTTTAATTGTTAAAACATTTTATCAAAATCAATCATCGATTACTGTGACGATGAGAAAGATTTTTATTGAGAAACAACGTTCCAACAAAACGCAATATTTATCGTGTAGTGGATGATTTCGAAGAAAGAGGGTGTAGGTGATAGGCCCAAGCATGCCATAATCACTCTATGTGAGAGCATAAAGGACATATTTTACAATTTCATCAGTGAAAATTTTCAAATTAAATGCAATTTTTCATACCGTTTTACTTTTCAAGTTTATCTCGCATTCTTTTAGTGGCACTTTGCCAATGTCGAGAGATCGAAATATTCAAGAAACTCTCTATAATATAACCTCGAAATTAAGGTTACAAAGTTTCATACTTCTTTAAAATTTGTCGTGAAACAAATAAATTAACTTGCAAAAATTGTTACTTCTTAAATGAATAGTTATACTCAACCAAAACCAATCCTAGTATAAAATGAATTTCATAATTCCGAAAATAAAACTAGTACAAGTATCAACACACCTTTGAAAATGGCCATATTATTTTGAAACATACCTGAACATTTTGAAATAAGACGACACCACCATATAGAGATAATGTGGAAGAAGATAGAAAAAAACATTCTCCTTTTAAGCTGCACATCCGTAAACAAAAAAGTTAATAAGTAATAAAGATAACGTATCTAACGATTTTTTGGAAATAATATTTGATTGTGATTTACTATCATTTAAGACAAGTTTATTGGTAACCGATTGATAATATATCCTATCTAAATCACCAATAATAAGAGAATCTTGACTAACACACGAAAATTTGAAACGAAAAATGTTTTTACGAACTGAAATATGCTCGTTGTAATAATTATTTCCAATTACACAGTATATTACTCCATCTGAACATTGCACTTCATTGTTAATTTATAGTCACTGGAAGATGGATTGGTCCAGTCTGCACGCCACAAGATGGTTATAGCTTAGTTTTGTGTATACTTTTTACTATTTATATATAATAGAACACGAATAGTTACATTCATCCAGCCACTATTAGGAGTCAAGCCCGGTACTTCCAACTCTAAAGGGATAAATTCTCACCATTATGCCATATGATTGGTACTTAACAGGACTACTTAGCAACTTCTTGTGATACGCGGCGAATATTAAAATCACGTTACAGTCCTTTTTCAATGAGATACAATATTCTTTCAAATAAAAAAATTGAAGTGGATATCTCACACAACTTGTTTTATTTACATTTATAAATCTAACTGCGTTATTGAAAGTTAGATTCATTATAGTATACATTATAGTATAAACATAATATGACATATATTTAGTTTAGTTTAATAACAGCATCATTATCAAACCCGAAGGAGTATTCAGAACAAAAGTAAATTACTATTTTATAGACATAATTTTCACCACTCTACATTCTTATGTATACATCCAATATTATATATTTTCTGTATCTAATAGTTTTACTAAACATTTTACTAGAATCAAACACACAACACTTGCTTTATTTTATTTTCCTTTTTTCTGATCATTTCACCAAAAACAAAAATATCTATGTTGTTCATTTTAGAAATAAACCAAACAACAAATTCAAGTTATCCTACGACACTACAGCATACATATCGCCACCAATATTTATTTTATGCAGATAATATTTACAAAAAACAAACGAAACCACCAATCACAAATATAGTATATAATATATGCATACTCGAGTATATACATACTGATATGTATGCAAATACATAACACTAGGGTATATACAAGTAAAATGCTTTCTTCACAACAAAACAAAAAATGATTTAGTATTCACAGCCAAAAGTTTGTCACAAAAACATAAAAAAGCTTAAAATATTTTTCTGGTTTCTAGTAACAGTTCCCTAGAAAATTCACAGATTGTACAAAAAAAGTCGCATCTACAATTTACGTAGCATTATTGACCACTAAAATTTAGAAAACATAAAGTTTTAGTTTTTAAAATGAATATTTTTTTATCATTGGATTAATCTTCACGTCTCGCAAAAATTTGTGCTGCAACAAAAAGTATTAAAACTGTTATTTTGTTTTTCATACTTTGAGAAAAATTCTAAAAAATAAAAGAAAACAAAATCATCCATTTATTATTCAATAGAATCAATTGCAGAGTTTTTACACTCAGTAAGTGAATATTTGCATAATAAATAACGTTTTGCAAAACGATTGTAAATTGAACAACGAAGATAAACTGTTTTTTTTTAATTAAAATTTTATTATAAATTACAATAACAAATAATTATAATAATAAATATTAAAATACAGAAAAACTATTATAATTCAAAACAAAGTTCAAAAACCAAATAATTTCTGAAAATTTTTAATATTTCACAATATTTTTTGTGAATAATAGATAAAATATTTAAAATAAAATATAAAACAAAATCTCATAATTTTTCTAAAATGGAATGTACATATATACGAGTATTCCCTTTGTTATATGCTCGTCATACACTGTAGGAAATAAATATTTTTTATTCAAATATAAAATTACTTTACTAACCAAACTAATTTGAGAACTAGTTTTAAAAAATAAAACAATGATTTATGGTTTTAAGAGTATTCCTCTTAATAAACATCATATTCCTATTCTCATTGTATTATTCTAAATGACGGCCTGTTACCATAAAGGTTTTGTTTTAAAAACTTTAATATACTGATACCTTATTACTATGTGTTTTGTGACTAGAACAGTGAAACTTCATATGGTATGGCGTAATGGTTAATTAATTATAAATAGGTTTATTCCTTTATAAGATCAAATTATCTCAAATTTTGATCTCTTTTTTATATTGAGGCTTAAATGTGATTGTATCATATTGTTCTAATCGTATAGGATTTACACTCTAACTAAACTACGAACTACACAAATGTGTAGTCATGAAATGCCCGAGTTTTTGGTTTAGGGGTTTTTCTAAATCTAAGTTCAAACATCATTTGTGTTAATTTAACATTTTGGTTGTTAACGTGTCACTAATAAAATTTAAATTATAGTTTTAGTCCTTTATCAAATTTATACAAATGCCAGAATATTTGTAAGTTAGATAGTTTCAAAAGATAGTTTCAAAAACAAATTTTTTTTGGTGTTTTAAATAAAAATTCAAAAATAATCTTAAATTTATGGATATGATCAAATTTAATCCACAATTGTGTAGTCAGAAAAGGACTTAACACCTAGTTGAACTGTGTGCTCTGTTTAAATATCGATGTTACGATGATTATTATGAAACGATTCAAGCGCTTACTTAAAATGCAAGTTATACATGAAATTGAGCCTCAAATCGAGGGGTTGACACGAAATGCTATATTTTTCATTTCCTCAGATAGTATTTACATCATAAATTTCTATATAGATAACTGTAGTTGCTTCTGGTAATATATACACATACACCCTACTCTGATATCTAGCACAGTGTTTTGTATAACTCATATTTAACAACAACAAACATGTGGTGGTATAGAAAATTAAAATGAAGAAATGAAAATACTTTAGTGACATTTTGAAAATTATCTGAATATACGAGAACAAAATATATCGAATTTTTTCTTCCTATTTATCTTAGTCATAGCGAGTTTTAATTTTTTTGTTGTTTCGAATTCAAATCACAGTTGAAGGTTTAGTAATTTATGAACCGTAAAAGATCTAATACGATTACATAGAAAGATTATAAGAATTATTCTAAAAACTTTCATTTATTCTTGGTATGTATGTTGAATAACATTATATGTTTTACATGTAACATATATATACAATGTTATTGAATAGAATATATTTGAAACGTTAAGATATGTTCAATTTAGTATGTAATATAAAAATAATAAGACTTACCTTCAGATTAAATAGAATGCAGATTAATTTAAAACAAACATTTTGGTTTTAAAGTATGATGGAAATAATATATAATTAAAAACATATAAGCTGGTTCAAACCAAACACTTAATAATACACTTTATATGTATTTAGATAACAGGTAAACATGTAACATTACACTTTTCGTTATATTTATAATACCAAACCAAGTGGTTAAAGTAGACCAGACTTATGTGGGAAAATGCCAAAATGCACGTACATATATTTAAAAATCTTTCAAATCTGTTTATGAGTTCAAGGTTCTCACTGACAATAATTCCGTGCATAATTCTCTGTAACTTTGTTCAGTAACACTTCAAAGAGTTGTGCAGTTATTTATAGAAAATTGAACTTGCGAGATATTTATATATATATATATATATATATATATATATATATATATATATATATATATATATATATATATATATATATATATATATATAGATATATATATATATATATATATATATATATATATATATATATATATATATATATATATATATATATATATATATATATACATATCAATTTTTGTCAAAATATATATTACGGAACATCCTTGTTTTACCTGCTACCTTCGATTAAATACATCCCCCATTAACACATTAATTAAAATTTCCTCATCAATTTTCATTAGCAGTGTCATTTCCTTTTTAATTCTATTATACAAACAGGTAAATAGTAGGTTATTTTAAAAGTGTAGTTTAAAAAGAATGGGTAAATCAAGAGAATATTTTTTTGTTGATATACATAACTTCTTTTGTTTGTTATTTGAATCACAAGATTTAATCATAATTTAAAATTTACGTAAACAATTTTTGGGAATGGTAGATATGTATCCTGATATTTGTGTTGTATTTTTTAAAAAGGTTAAACGTGATTTATAATAAACAAAAAATGTAAAATAATTGAAAATTTAAATGCAGGGCTGAAAATAAATCGCAGGCTTATCGTTTAGCTCCTTTTTTTGGATTTTTTGGTTTTAGTTGAGTTATCGCTGGCAATTTGATTTGAATATACCCCCCGAAAATAAAATAAATAAATAACTGAACGTGTAATGAACTTAAAATGTCAGTTTGATGAAGATTTGTTCTAACATTTTTTGTTTTTCCAAGATATTAATAATCTCAAACTACATATTTCGTAATCTTCTATAATGTAAAACTTCTATAATATGTGTAAGGTATATATTATCTAAATTACCACATATTACAACTTTGGTGTCAATTATATAGTAAACATATTCATCTTGAGTGTATTAGATAAGTAACCATAATTTAATATTGCACAAACAAATCTTTCATTTGTCACTGAAAAAACGAATTCATTATTCTTGTCAACGCGTTATAATATTAATATTAATTTTATTATATACAATAAAATTCAATCATTTTATTTTTCTTATTTTCAGGATGAAAAAAATCAACTTCTCATTACAAACATCTGGTTGAAACTTGTGAGTACAAAAAATGAAATAATAATATAAAATCCTTTCAAATGTGTTGAAATAAAAACAAAATATACAGGGTTGGTATAATATCAAATTAAATCTTAATTTATTCCGACATCGGAAGAGTTTCAAAATATTTCCTCTTAAAAATACAATATTATTCAGTTTTTGGTAACACTTTATATACTACCATTCTACTAAATATAGTTGATTTTTGTCAATGAGTATGGACTACCCCTGTATACATGTTCATATTCATATAAAGTGACAACCGACTTGAATAATTGTTGAGGAAGTATCTAATTTGAGATTCTTGCTTATTTAATAGTGAATACAAAAATCATGTATCATTTTAAATTTGCATGATTAATGTATGGTAGAATTCTAAATTTAAAAACCCACATCACGAGAAACAATAAATAATAATTACATCGCAATATGTTGCAAACAAAACAAAACAACTGATGCCTTTATTCAACTTATAATTTTATTCGATATTTATTGTTGAAAAATTTAATTGTGTATGCTACGAAATAATTATTCTGCCTTACTGGTGTTCGAGTTTTTAAATAAAGCTAAATAAAATGTTATGCTTGAAGGGTTACCAGCTGACCTTTTTTAATGACTACCGTTTATTTCTGCTATGTTGCCCTTTATTTATGAAAAACATCTGTCCGTTATTCTATTTTATCTAAATTATAAAAAACAATAGAATTAAAGTAATCCTAACTGATAAAAATGATTCAATTCAAATTAATAATTTAATTTTGACCGAAAACTAATCAATTGGTGGTAAATACAGTTTGTGGTAATATAATTTTACTCTAATTGAAAAATTACATGCGTTTTAAAAAAACTGATTCGTCTGAACAACATCCGAACAGATAATATCAGAGCCATCTAAAATACAGAGCCGTAATTTTTTTTTTTTTTTTTTTTTTTTTTTTTTTTTTTTTTTTTACGGTTTTTACAGGCCATTATTGGCCCGTACCGTGTCAACAATCTGACTCCATCGGTTTCGATCACGAGCCAGCTCTTCAAACCGTTGTAGGCAGTTTGAAGATGCCAGATCGCTCTCTACGCCGTGGAGCCATCGTCGCCGACAGCGACCTCTTCGCCTACCGAAAGGCGGTTCTCCCTTAAAGGTTCGCTGTATCATTCGGTTCGGATCAGCACGCAGAACGTGTCCGAGCCAGCGTACTCGCTGTCCTTTAATTTCATGCACGATATCAGGAATTTGCATTAAATTCCTGATCTCGTGATTGAAAAGAACTCGGTAAGTGCCATCGACGTCGCGTTTTGGACCATATATCACACGCATGATTCTTCTCTCGAATGTTAGAAGCCATCTTTCGTACTCATCCGTCAAGGTCCAACTCTCACATCCATACATGACAACGGGTCTGATCAACACTCTGTACAGTTTCAGCTTATCCGTATTTGCAAGATATTTTGATTTCAGCAGTGGACGTAGAGGATACAAAGCCCGATTGCCAGCGGCAAGGCGGACCTTGATATCCTCGCCCACACTATTATCGTGAGTGATGAGAGATCCAAGATACTTGAATCTCATCACTCCTTCAAACGTGTGGTTACCACTACTGAAATCAATTGCGTCTTGGTCTCTAAAACCCGAGATTAGATATTTGGTTTTTGACTCGTTGATTTTGAGACCAACGGAAGCTGAACACTGTTCCAGTGGATCAAGTATCTCTTTCACTCCGTTGCCATTTAATCCAATCACACAGATATCATCTGCATAAGCAAGAAGTTGATTGGATTGTCGGAATAAGATGTTGTCCTGAGGTGTTGCACTTTTACGAAGGATGTATTCCAACATAAGATTAAAAAGTATCGGGGACAGCGCATCTCCTTGTCGAACACCAGTAGTGATTGCAAAAGTTTTCGATAGCCTGTTCTCAACTTTGACACAGCATTGTGACTGCGTTACTGTCATTTTACAGAGATGTACATATTTTTTTGGTATTCCTAAATATTCAAGCGCATACCATAATCTCTCTCGATTGATCGAGTCATAGGCTTGCTTGAAATCTAGGAATACCTGGTGTACATCGCGAGATGTTTCGTAGTACTTGGAAAGAATCATCCGCAGCGAAAAAACTTGATCAGTGACTGACCGATTTGGACGGAATCCTCCTTGGTAGTCACCGACAATTTCCTCCGCTAGAGGTGTAATTCTTCCCAAGATAATGTATGACAGTAACTTATATGCTGTGCAAAGGAGAGCTATACCGCGATAATTCTCGCATTTCAAGCGATCACCCTTTTTGAAAATTGGGCATAACGCGGCCACTTTCCATTCTTCGGGCATAACTTCATTTCGCCATACCAATCGAACAAGGTCGAAAAGACAGTTCCACAAAGTTAGCCCTCCGAATATCAAGAGCTCTGAATTAATGCAATCAACTCCTGGTAAACGATTTTTCTTTAATTTCCGTATGGCCATTGTGAATTCCTCATAGGATGGATCCTCAATGAACATCTCCGCGGTCTGTATTTGAGGGTATTCAAACACAGCTTGTGATACATGTGGAACATTAAGTAAATCAGAAAAATGTTCACGCCATGTATCGAGTACCGCATCGACGTTAACACAGAGGTTTCCATCCTGGTCCCGAATGGCAGTTGACCGAGATCTTAAGGTATGGTGCAATTCGGTGATTCCTTTAAAGAAACCACGCGAATTGTGCTCATTGCTGAGTTGTTGTACTCTTAAGACCTTAGCCTTCCACCATTCTCGCTTCTTCAGTCTACAAATGCGTTTAGCTGTCCTTCTAGCAAGAACTGCCTTGTTTTTCCTTGCAATTGTAAACCGAGTCTGCGCTTCATTGTGGGCTATATTGCGTTGCTCAACAGCAAGACGACACTCCTCATCAAACCAATCATTTTTGGGCTTAGTTTTCACTATACCGAGAGTGTGCTGGGCAGCATCGACAACCGAGGTTTTCAATACTTCCCAGACACTGTTCACATCATCAGATTGGTAATTGCATTGCATAATGCTATTGCTGACAAGATCTTGATATTTTCGTCGCGTTTCTTCATTTATCAGACCTTCACAGGAGAATCGCGTTGTATATTCTCCTGTCCTCCCTGACTTGTACGAAAATTTCCATCGTAGCTTTGCAGCAACCATAAAATGGTCACTGCCTACGAATTTGGTTGACGACCGATACGATCTCACGTCTTGGACAACCCGAGCCCGCCCTTTTGAAATCAACACATGGTCAATTTGGCTTCGGGATGTTTTACGTGGATGTGTCCATGTTTCTAAGTGGATGTTTTTATGAGGAAAGAATGTACTTGCTACTTTGAGATCATGAGCGATCGCAAAGTACATCATTCTTTCCCCATTCTCGGTCGCAGTTTCGTGTCGGGAGTACGGACCTATATTGTTACATAAGTCGGTCTGATTTCTGCCAGCTCTAGCATTAAAGTCACCAATCACCAATCTGACATCGTGCTCAGGTATAGAGCCCATCAGATTATCCAGATTATTATAAAATGAGTCTTTATCCTGGGATTGGCTTACATCAGTGGGCGCATGTATACAGACAATTGACAGGTTGGCTAATCTCATGTGCAAGCGAAGCTTACACATTCGATTATCGACTGCTTGAAAGTCCAAGACAGCCTTTTTTACCTGTGGCCCAATGAGAAATCCAACCCCAAGATTTCCGAGGTCATCTCCACTGTGTAGCAACGTATAGCCTTGGGATACATGGTCTCCACTTTTAGGCCATCGAGTTTCTTGGAGAGCTACGAGTTCCAGCCGATACTCTTTCATGCATGTGATAAGGCCGTCCAACGCGCCAGGTTTTCTTAATGACTGCACGTTCCACGTGCCGATCCTCAATCTCGTGTCCGGGTACTTAAGCGGGGGTTCGTTTTTGTTGTTGTTTTGGCGGTATCCGATTTTTTTATTTTTGTTGACATTTTTAACATTTTCACTTTTTTACGGATGCGGGTCGTCAGCCCAGCGATCCAACCAGATTTAGTCGCCTCCTACGACAAGCTCTGGATACTGTGGTGGTATTCTATGGGTCTCATGTTTCGTTCGTAATATTTACGAAACACGAATGCCCCCAACCACAGGGCTCGCCGTAATAATACATCATATTGTTAGTAATTTTTTTTTCTAGAAGGTGCATTTTACACTTTCTCACTATAATCAAAGTAAAAATCACAAAAATTGTATATTTGATTCCCTTTTTTACAAATTTAAGTACATAAAATATTTAAGATACCTATTTTTAAATATGAAGTACCTAAATATTATAACTAAATGAAACAATTTATTTATAACAATTTTAATAATTTAATTAAACAAATTAAAATTCAATACGCATTTAAAATATTGAAAATACAGTAAAATACTTATAAGTTTATGTGAAGTCGATCTAAAAGATAAAAATTGTTTGTGTAAAAGCCTCCCATTTCTTTAATCTAACCACGCAATTTTTCTTTTAATTTCAAATCAACATAACAGCAGTTTCATTGAAATGTATATTTATAAGCTAGAAATTATGTAATTAAACATCAATAAAAATAATTTTAATTCCATAATAATAACAATCTATGGCTTAAAGGCCGTAACTACTCTCAACTAAGGCCTTACGAATCAATTATACGTATTGATGCACATTGTAGGTGATCAAGCTTAACGAGCTTTTACACAAAATCGCTATTAAGTCATTCGGTACGTGCTAATTTTTGGTAAACGAAGGTAATCGAACTCGAGACCGCGGCGTGATGAGAAACTCTCTTAACCATAGAAGCTGCAACCGGCGACATAACAATAACAAGATGTAGCGTGTTTTGTTACACCCACTTAAACGAAACCAGAAAACAACATGACGAAAAACCTTGATATTAGTTTATTAGTGTCTCATATTAGAATAATTATTACTTTAATTGAAAATAATTATATTTTTTTTTTAATTTATTGAGGATAAAATTTTAAGTTGTATATGTGTTTTTAAAATCGTTCAATAGATATCATTTGTATTAAAGGAGTTTGTACTTCAAAAAAATTTTATTTGTCATTTTGAAACTAAAGTGAGATATGATATTTCCGGTTATATATTATGTATATATATATTAAAATATATATATATATATATATATATATATATATATATATATATATATATATATATATATATATATATATATATATATATATATATACATATATATATATATATATATATATATATATATATATATATATATATATATATGTATATATATATATATATATATATATATATATATATATATATATATATTATATATATATATATATATATATATATATATATATATATTATATATATATATATATATTAGTAAAACCTCGATATACCGGACTAATTCAAACGAGGGCAGTCCGTTTTAGCCGATTGTCCGTTATATAAAAATACATGATTTTCATTCTGAATAATACGCACATTTAAGTATATTTTTAGTGTTTTATGTACGTTAGATCATGACCCGTAAGAATACCAATCTATATTTTCTCTCCAAGTCCTGAGCGTATTTTCTTAACCTCAGATTAAGGTCACTAACAAAGAAGTTCATGTTCCGACAAACACAAGAGGCTCGCCATACGTTTTTCCGTAATGAACGGAGTTTTTAATATCTTTTTTTAACACTTTTTAATGCTAAGAGAGCTGCTTTGGCCAAAAAGTCGGCAGTTAAGTGTCTTTGAATAACACAATAGTACCTGTGGCCAAAATGTGTCCGGTTTATCCGAGGTCCGATATTTCGGGGTCCGTTATATCGAGGTTTTACTGTCATATATATATATATATATATATATATATATATATATATATATATATATATATATATTATATATATATATATATATATATATATATATATATATATATATATATATATATATCTTTCATAATACATAGTTTTTTTTCATAATACCGAATAAGCGAAGACGACTATACTTTTACCACTTCGCACTGTGAAACCCTCCTATCAAGTTATAGGCGTTTTAAGAGGCGTCTTCAAAAGTAGCAAAATGTATTAAAATAAAATTAGTATCTCGAAAAATAACAATTAGTTTTTCGCAAGGTTCATATCATTAAAAAGGTGATTAAATGTTGATCTAAACAAACTAAAAGTTTATTTAACAAAGAAACAATATTTAAAAATTTTATTGGAAACATTTAATTTTTTAGATAAAATAATTTTTCAAATATTACACATAGTTAGCTTTTTGAAAATTAAGAGTCTGAACTAAGTTTTTAAGAGAAAATATTTACCGTCATAGACTTATTGTTAAAAGATAAATGTTACAGAAACAAAAAACTTTCTATTCTAAATTTTTTTGTAAATTTGAAATACTTTTTTAAGTAAATATTCATGACTCTTGAACTTGTAAAATTTTACCACTTTTTAATGATATGAGTCTTGCGAAAAACAAATTTTTATTTCTCGAGATATTGATTTAATTTTAAAACAATGTGCTATGTTGGAAGGCGCCTCTTCAAACACCGATAACTTGATAAGAGCATAGTTCGAAGTGATAAAAGTAAAATCGTCTTAGTTTTGATCAAGGAAAACCGTACCATTCGTGTCAGTCACTTTCGGGACACCCTGTATTTCTATAAATCCCGTCATCGTTAGTTATAGAAAAAAATTGACCAGTTGTGATATATTTTGTAGAATTTTAACTAGTGATTTGCACACGAATCCAAAAATACATTGCATAAATCTTAAAAATTTTATTCGTTTGGTCAATAAATATTTAATTGTATAAAGGAATACTTTGTCAAAATCTTAGAACAGTTAAAGCATATAAAACATATACACATCATACCTTCAACAATAAATACAATTCGAACGGCAAACCGGTTAAAAAATATGACAAATTAAATTGTTTATCACAGCTAAAATATTTGACTTTTTAAACGTTTTCCACACATACTCATTCACACCTCAAATGTTTATTATGTTAAACATATTTCACCTCATTATTTTTGATCCGCCAATTTTTAGCTTAAATATTTTAAATGTTTCACACATGCTATAATAAGATTCATAATTTTGTTTTTATTTATACACGCACAGAAAAAAAAACCTTATTATATTAACTATACCACTTTAGTTACATTATTTTAGTAATAATTATAAAATTTTTGTTATTAATAACTAAATTTCTTTAGTTAAAAAATAATCGGATTGTTATTATTACAAAACCTATTCATTTAAATGATTGAATAAAGTTTTGTTTAAAATTTAGTAATATTCACCAAAAAATATTTATTTTACAAACAATATTCATTGAAAATCGGTTTAGTTACAATAAGTACGAGTTTAGTTGAAAAGCGATAAACGTTGTTTTTCGAAAAAGGAAGCATTTCGATAAAGTGTTGAAGTATACAAGATGTGAATTAGTGCTGTGATAAAAAATTAAGATTTGTGACACCTATAATCTTGTAAGTATATACAAAAAAAATATACTTGTAATACCATTCAAATAATAAAAATTTACAATAAAAATAAATTAACAATATTCATAAAGGTGAGTGAGCAAAATTTATTATTTATGCCAAAATAGAAGAATTGTTCGCTGAAAAAATGTCTACTTTGGTTTTAATTTTATGTCAATCATTTTTAGTATTAAACTTATCATTAGTCAATCATTTTTAGTATTATTATTCTTTATTTATAAAGTGAAGTTATAATGTGAGGTTATTGATTTGTAAAATGTAATGAAATATTTTCAGAACGGACTGATTCCGAACAAATTCCAGAAATCGATTCCTACACGATTGTTCTAGCGATGGTACAAAGTACAACTTTATTGCATGTCCTTGGACATTGTACCCAACGAGTACCTGCAACCCAGTATACGTTGGAGCTGTCCACTTGCTGTACTAACGGTTGATCGATAATTTGATTTTTCAATTGCTACCTGGGATTATATAAAGGTTCGTTTATATTTATTGGTTTGATGGAGATGGATGATGTAATAATTATTCAATTAAGAATTTATTTTTACTTATAGAGATGAAATTGGAGTATTAGTTTAGTTCAAAATCGTAACACTAGACTCAATCCGGGTTTCGAAATGTTTAAATTTAGAAATTGATTCTGCCGAAAAAAAGGAAGCTGCCAATACTAACTTACAGATAACTTATGATACATATCAAGAAGGTATGGAGGAAAACTTTATTTAAATATTAATATATATATATATATATATATATATATATATATATATATACATATATATATATATATATATATATATATATATATATATATATATATATATATATATATATATATATATATATATATATATATATATATATATATATAAACATATTATTTTATGATTTAATGCTTGTTATTTTGATAATATAACAATAATACATATTGTAGTTCAAAATTACTCATCGGTCGTTTCAATTTTGAACTGCAGTACCTATGAGTTATTTTTTCTTATATTTTACCAATTGTATTATCAAAACTATCAATCTCTAATAGAAATATTTTTGTAGAAATGGAAGAAAATTTAACTACCACAGCAAAAGCTGTTATGTATATGAGTAAGCAAGATAAAGAAGTAACATTGGTGCACATTTTCAATAATAAGCGATCTCTTTAATCTCAGAAGACCGTCAACTATCCACTTCATACTTTCGAGTATTTAAGGTAAGTCAATAACATATTTAAGTTTTCTATAGAAATTTTATTCTACATAAAAAAGTTTATATTTAAGTTAACAGTCTTAATAAATAATAACTAATATTTTCTTTTACATTATTCATATTTCAGTAATACTCTTTACAAATTAAGAGCTTTAATCATCAATTGTGACTCTAACTATAATTATCTCAAAACCAATGAAATGTCGTCAATTTCAACTTAAATAGCTGTTTCGATATCTGTATCGGGTCCATCGAGTAGATCGCAGTTGTTCCAGTAGAAATGAGCGTTTATGAAATGAACTAACTACAGAAACTATAATAATCAACCAATACCTGGCAACAAAGTAAAGGTAACATTTTATTCTATTATTAAATTTAATTTATTTATAGTTTAATAAAATAATAATTATATTTGACCATAATCAATATTTTATTTAATATTTTATAGGAACATAAAACGGAAAATGTACATTATGGCTTATTCTGCTGTGCCAATATGTGACATATTGGCTATATTTTCAATTCCCTATCGAACTACTATAATGAAGAGGATGTTTTGAAATACTCGAACTACGATCATTTCATGAAGAAATGGACTACTTTAATAAAATAAAAAGTGCATCTTAATAATAAAAATTTGTTGTACTTTGAGAATTTTTTGAAATGTTCTAAAACTCAAACTCCAATGGGATACAAATTGGTATAATAACTCTATATTTTTCAAGTTTCTTCTAAATATGTAAAATAAAATTGTCTCAATATATATATATATATATATATATATATATATATATATATATATATATATATATATATATATATATATATATATATATATTCATTTTTTTAATTGTATGTAACTAATTTTAATTAAAAATAAAAATTATTTGTGTTTAATACTATTTATTTTAGTAGTTTCAATTATTAAACTCACTAAATCAATTGTTCTAATAACCAAACTCTGTTTTGTAGACAACAAATTGTTTGTTTAATGGAATAAATAAAAATAACCTAATATCTTGTTGTTTTTAATGAAGCACATTCGTATGCCTACAAAATTTTAGTGAAACTAAAATAACAATTGTTAAAATACTAAATCTTTCGTAAACAATTTCGTGACGTCATCAAATAAATAGTTTTGTACTATTAACTGAACTAGTTCGAATTAACTGAAGTTTAGTAAACAAATTTTATAAATAAAATTAACTATATTTATTTAGTTATATTAAAAAGCTCTCTATTTGGAGTAAACCTTCATTTCTATGAATTTCGATTTTAGTGAAATATACTTAGTTTTTTTTTCTGTGCGAATACATATAAAAATACAATTATTTTTGTTATATTGTGATATTTAATAAATTAACATATAAGCCTTTCCATATTTATATTGATTTATTTTATGTTGTAGTAAACTAATTTAAGTATTAGATATTGGTTTATAACAATTATGCTTACTGACCTCCGCATTAAAATGGAAATGAGCTTCATCGCTAAACATGATTTTTGATGAAAAATCTTCATTTCGTTTAACCACCCAATTAAAAAAACGACGATGATTTAAATGGACTGGTGGCCTAAATTTTTGAGTTAGTTAAATATTGTATAGAGTTGAATTTTGCAAACAAATAAACATGCAAAATGCAACTAATTGTAATTCGTTAAGTGTAAAGTTCTCGTGAATGATGCCTGGTTGATATTCTTTATTCATTACGACATTCATCTTTTTTTCATTCATCCAGCTGCTACTACATCAAGAGTACGGATAGTATGAATATGATGATATAGTCTTTAACTGAACAAGTTATACTCATTAATCTTGCCAGTTCCACACTCAGTCCATGTCGATGAAAACTCTCATGTAATCTACAAAATGTTGCTTATCAAAGTTATTTACTTGATAAACGGCGAACTTTTGACTTCAATATATGCCAGAAAAAAATTTAAAACAGATAGCATTAAGAACTAAAATTCATTGATTGGAAACAGAACAATAGATTACCCACCCTGTAAAAATTATTTTTATTTTTCTGAAAATTATCCTTATTGTTCGAAATATTGTGCCCTTATTATAAATTAAAATGTCTGCTTTCTTTTTCACTAACTTGTATTAATTAAACTGGAGAAATCTTGTATGTTATCAATACTATATAAAAAGTTAAACTAATTGCAATTAATGACCTCTTTGAGTCGTTCATCTTAATGAGAATTCTAGAAAAACTGCTTTTGCTATTTAAATAATATGATATACAATATTTCTTCTGAAAGCTGGTATGCAGCAATACAATGTGTAGGAGGTCTACGTTAAACGGATCTACAACTTTATGCTTTCGATTTGGTTGGCAGTCGACTGATGTAGGAAATAACAAGCAAATTGGAATAAAGCCGTTCTATATTAGATTTCATAGATAATAATGAAACAAACTAAAGACTGACAATTTGTTATGCAAGTGAACAAATTAAATTCTACATAGAATTTTATAAACTGTGTTGTATTATACATTATTTATTTAAGGTTATTAGAATAAAATAAAACTAGGTATTATTTCATGCTAATAACCCTTAATAAATAATGTTTAATGCATCTTAAGTTAATTTATTTTTCAATTTTTAGTTAAATTTATCCAAATTTGTTTAATGTGCTACTAAATAGATTGAAAGAATTGAACTGCATCATGATATTTGAATGTTTATTCAACATCTGTGCAGTGTTTTGTATCTTTAATAAACCCTTCCTAATTTAATTTGATTATAACCAACTCTTTTTACAGTAAAAACATTAATGGATTTCTATAACTTTTGGTTCGTAACCATTTAGGTGATTTTATTTCCGTGGAAAATATTAGGGTCTGCAATTTCATGGGACAGTAGTTTTATTTTTTGTTTAATTTAAATTGGTAAACATGCCGCATTAAAATTGTTAATATAACTATTAACTCTCAGACATGTGTTTACCCGTTGTTTTTTCATTGCCAGTGTTCATTATTCGAATTTTTACCACAAAGTTATAACAATTTATCGAGAGAAATGTCAAATGTAATTTTATCTTGAATTGACCCTTTTATTTTATAACATTCAAAAAATTAACAAATATTTTATTACTTTGATGTTATGGTGAGTGAAATTGAAAGTTATTTCAAACTGCCATTGTTTATTATTATAATTAATTTATTTCTATGATCCTTCTTTTTTAAGTAAGGTATACGTTTTTATAATTGATTGAATAATTTTGACATTTCTCACGTCAGAACAAACATAGAGCTTTATGATGAATTGTAAACATTATTTAGTTTTATAATTTCTATTCATAACACAAAACTTCAAAAACTTCAATTACAGTAATCTATGGCTTAGAGGCCGTAAATGGCCTTATCGCGTCTCAACTGAGACCTTACGACCCTGGTTTTTTTAACTATTGGAGCACATTGTAGGTGGTCAGCCCAACGAATGTTTTTACACACAAACGCGTTTTTATGTCATCCGGTTGCATGTTAATTTTTGGTCAACGGCGGGAATCGAATTCGAGACCGCGGCGTAATGAGAAACTCTCTTGACCATTTCTTGACTACAACCGGCGACAATTAATTAAATTAATCAATTAAATTAATTACAGTAATTTAAACAAATAAATTATTAATGTTTTATGTTTTATGTACATGCACAGTAAAAAACTAGAACTTCTCAACCCTTTCAATACCCTTGATGGATTTTAACGAGACTTAGTTTAATTTATTTTAATAATTCATGAATGAATACTGGGCTTTTAAACTGATTGCGCTTTGTGCTCAGTAGTAAATTTTGGCTATAGTCAACTGTTTCCAAAATAAGCTTACATTGGAGGACAAACTTTCCAATATCTCATTAGATACAACTTTAACCTCTCTAACAATTAGTTTACCGACAGTCCTAATCAGCACTAAGCCTACTAATTTTTTTCTTTATAATATGATGTTTCTACGTTAGAAACATCATGATAGGAAAGATGTTTCATTAGTTTATTATTAAAAAATATGTAACAATTCATATTACAAAGTACAATATGTAAACCTCAAATGATACAAAAATATAATAACTATAAAAGTTTATGAGAAACTTATTTTCTTTAATTTCACTCATTTTTTTTATATTTACTTCAATTTAAGTTGTGGCACATCATAATTGATTTTCCAAATTAACATGCGTAAGGATACATCCAACCCAAGGATCCAAATTTTTTACCAGTGATAATTATTGGCAAACCGGTTAGAATAAACTTACATCAAGCCATAACACTCTAGAGGTTGATTTTATAGAACTTTTAGAAGTTGGGACTACGGATTCAATGAATTGAACCCGGACATACTCCATAAAATTTGACCGAAAAATTTCCCAGTGATAATCATTGACAAACCACTTAGAGGTTTCACAAATGCTTGTAAAATCACTTTTAGAGGTTGATTTTACAAAGATTTGTGAATTTAGACATAATTACATAGGTTTAGTTTTAATTAGAGTTTTTCCGTTAAATTCGGTAATTTTTCGATGCATAAAATTTGTTTTGGCTGGAGAATTTTAATAATTTTCGGTTGATAATTAATCCAAAAATATAAATTTTTTAACTTTAGGCTGGAATACTAAAGACACTATTTGCATCATCGAGTTTTTCGGCTGGAAACTTATGGCTTACTTTAACAGTTTGTGGATAAATGGATTTCCATTATTATTACTTTTTTGTGTAATTTCGTCACTGGCTTAATAGTGGCTATTAAATCAATTTTTATTTTTTTGTGTAAAAACTTTTGATAGTGGCGATTTTTTATTTATTTTGTAAAGATCGATTTCGATAATATATATATCTTCATCAGTTCACTTAAACTACAGCATAATACTTTGAATATTTATATCTACATAGACATTCTCGTATAATAATATCTTTATTTACATATACAAAAAACTTGCAAATACATACAAAAACGTTTTATAAAATTACTGTTTTCTAAATTGTATAATAAATTTTATGTTAAACCGGTTAAAATGTAATACATACGAATTTTGAAGCGGGC
This sequence comes from Tipula lateralis, assembly GCA_963932295.1. NCBI lineage: Eukaryota > Metazoa > Arthropoda > Insecta > Diptera > Tipulidae > Tipula > Tipula lateralis. The sequence goes on from OZ010738.1 coordinate 132,136,644, forward strand.
GGCATAAAATCAATTCACGAGCCGCAGATTAGTCATCGCTACATTTACATCGTCGTAGGTTGTTCCACAATATTCTGTGGACAAGTTATTTTTACAATAACCGTTTTCCATGTAAGTAAATATGATTTGGATTTAATTAACGATCCATGCATCAAAATTGGATTTTCAGTTGAAATTGTATCATATTCATTACCTTTTAGTATCGCGTTATGGAGAATTTTCACAAAATGTGTACAAGTGATTTGATCATTATTGGCCATTGTGAAAACTAAATAAATATACGTATAAAATCCTGACAATCAATATTTTGAAGATTATGGTTATTGTTTCTTAAGTAAAGATAGTTACTGAAATTATAATCATGAAGCTTCTTTCCGAAACCCAATTATTAACAACTCATTGTAAAAATCTTACCATAAATTGCAATAAAAAGATATTTTAATTATAAGTCTAACAGACAAAATACTATTTTCTGTGCGATGTCATTTATTGAAGTTGATTAACAAGTCAATCGTCATAATCATTTAAAAAAATAACTGAGTATCATAATGTATCCACTGAATTTAATCTGGAAACGACATATTATTTAAAAAACATTGCATTCGTTACTGTTAGCGATACGATAAACAAGGATTACTGTAAGGTTACGTTAATTTTAAAATATATTTTTACTTGGTGGTATTTACTAAATGTTTTTTGGATGGGTTATTCTTTAAGGAAGTATAACCAAATATTGCATTAAGCTTTCAAGGAAAATTTTGTATTTTGGAATGAACTTATAACTTTCATTAAATCCTATTTGAAGTTTTTAAAATAACTCAATCCTAAATAGTTGTTGCGTAGTTCTGATCGAAAAACTTACTGTACAAAATACTTTAACTCAAAAGAACAAGAACAATTTATTTCCTTCAAATCACTTATTTTAAGTTTCTTTAAAATGCTTCGATTTGTCGTTCCCAAGAGTTCGAAAAAACATGTTAAATCGGTATTACTACCATCTTAAATGTCGTACACAAACAATTTTACATAGTTACATACGTATTCCCACTATACACTATATTCTATTTGTTCGAAGTTCTTAATTTATTTTTTTCCAAATAAAAAACACAATATAACGAGTTCAAATGCATTTTTTAATCTTTATTTCTCTACATTTTGCTATCTATGTGACTTTTAGTATTTGCAACTATTTTAATTGCATCCCTCTACACTCGTATATTATATAGAGAATAAGCGGGTTTAAATCAATACATTTACCGATGCATTAAATTTGATTTTAGACTTCTTTGCTATACATTACGAAATGCTAAAAGTTTTCTTAATTTATATTTTTTTTTAAATTATTTTTACGAAGACACAAAAAACATGTTTAATTTATTTTCTGATATGTCATCAGCTAAATAAATGAACTTTTTTGTAAAAAATGGTAACTATCGTAGTGATTTTGAAATACGAAAAACATTTCCCTTTCTCTCTCTCTCTCTCTCTCTCTCTTTGAATTAAATATATCTATCACATAGAACATTCTTGTTTAATAATTATAGTTGGATGACGAAAAAGCCGCCTATTTTAAAAACTAAATGTTGCTTTTAGTTTTCCAGCCATTCATAAGAATAGAGTAATAGTTCGGATCATTTAATAATAAATTTGGAGGTAACTACTTATGTCGTAGCTCTTGGAAGAACTAAATTTGCAGTCATTAAGCTTTATAGCAATGGCGGTTGCGCGCTATTGTACTTTTCAAATTTATTATTTTTGTTGCTGATTCTTGTAGAAACGAAAGTCTAAATTTGTTAAGTGTCTCTTCCTGTACCCGACATACTGATGTTATTTATTTTTCCGTTTATATGAAATCTGTAGTCCGACAATACATTTTTCCATATGCTGCATTGACGGACCATGTGAATTAAGTAAGCTGGTTGCTAATTTCGCCCCACAATACTTTCGTTGATATTGGGCAGCTGCTTTTAAATTTTATCCTTTAACTAACGAGTGATGTTTTTCATAAAATCCACTAATAACTGAAATTGTTTAGATGACAATTACGAGACCAAATTTTATTCAGCCTTTACTCTTTATTAACTTCACAAAGTTTGCACAATAAATTGAACTGGTGAAGTGATAACACTCATTATCACTTCACCTTACACATTTCACTGGTTAAAATAATACTTGTCCGATACCTGTATTTAATTACTAACTAAAATAATAGTGATATTAATAAATTAAAAAACTGAAAATGGACATGTGACCAGGCAATATACAGATGAGCATCAATTTAATTTTTGTTTGTTTGTTGTCTTTTCTTTCATATACTTAATTACCATCCTCATTCAATGTACATGATATGCCTCTTCATTTAAGTAAGTTTAGATGTTGCAATTTCTTGGTTTCTGTTCTCTTTTCCTATCAACTACACTGGAGTTTATATCTTAAAAATAAAGAGAAAATAAACGGGAAAACTGCAACTAGTGTGGAAAGGCACGTTAATAGGATATTTTTACTTTCATCCATATTCTCTTAGTTAACCATTAATTCATCGTGAATCGAGATAATATATGCAACTTTTATTTCCTCCTTTTCTACAAAATAAATGGGTTCTAAGTATTTCTTTATTAGTCTTTTATAGCTAAGTGTTAGACCTCTGATGAGATATTTTAATACTACGAACAGTTTTATTTTCATAATACTAATATTACGAATACTTTCATGCTATTTCAAAATATTTTCAAACTAATTAACCAATTTTTCGCTCGCATAAAATAATCAATTCTTAGATTTCCAATCAATTTAATTAAATACGACACAGTAATTTTTTTGGAACGTAATTTTGGTAATTGTACTTGTTGCATTCTTGAAACATTCCATATAACGAAATAAGATGATTTCTAATTTTTTTTCTGGTCCATTAATTTAAACATTTAAATTTTGCTTTATTTTCTAGTTTAGATAAACTTTCTGTTTCAAGTATAAAAACTAGTTTTTCATCTCTTATCTCATTCCTTTTTAAAAAAAGGGGAAACTATTTTATTTTATTTATTAAAATTTTAATGAACACAATTTCTTTGGAATGATCTTATTAAAAAATTTTTTTTTAACTAAACAGTAATTTTTATGTATAAATCAAAACAAACAAATAATTTTTTTTAAAAGGATGTTGCGTTTTAGTAATTTTTTTACTGGATTGGAGTACATTAAAACCTGTTAAGTTGGACACCACCTTAACTTGAACACCGGACTAACTTGAACGCTTGCGTTGCACCGACAAAAATACAGGGTGTCCGCCGGGAAGGTATACTACTTTGTTTGTTTATGATTGTTAATTAAATGAAAGGAGATGGATCTTATATTGATAAATGTCTTATTAGATGTCGGCAATTATATATGGAATACAATATGAGATAAATGTCCGCCTCTGTTAGCCTCACAAATGCGAGCCATTTTGAGCACATTTTTCATTACATTCTCACACATTTCACGCGGTATTTCATTAAACAAAAAGAAGTCCGGAGCAGTCATATCAGACGACCGTGGAGGCCGATCAACATCACCATTTTTTGAAATAACTTGTTGTGGAAAGAGGTCTCGCAGTAATTCTATTCTAATCCTGGCTCTATGCGATGTCTTGTTGATTCCACATGTAAATCAAGCCCAAAGTATACAGTTGTGGCATTAAAAAGTGTTCAACCATATTACGATATCGCTCCTCATTCACAGTTACCGTTACGCCGTTTTCATTTTCAAAGAAGTAAGATCCAATGATTCCTCCTGACCAAATTGCACACCAGACTATCATTTTTAATGGATGTAAAGGTGACTGATGAATAATTTGAAGATTTTACATTTTCCAGAATCGACTATTCTGTTTACTCACATATCCATGCAAATGAAAATGTGTCTCGTCACTCATTATGATGTTTTCATGAAAATCGGGGTTGTCATGACCGAGCTGTAACATCCTATTAGCATATGTACGGCGACGTAAATGGTCTTGTGGAAGAAGCTTTTGTGTCAACTGAATCTAAAATGGAAACAAATGCAAATCCTTTTGCAAAATCGAATATTTTTCCATAACAAATATGCTACGTGTCTACTTCACGACTGCCAAATATGAACTGTCAAGACTAATGTTTACTAAAGTGGCGGCAAAACAAAGTAGTATTCCTTCCCGGTGGAAACCTTGTATATTACAAAAATACATTTTCAATTCGGACACCTGTCTAGCTTGTAAGCTGGACGTTATCCTGTTGCGTCAAAATACAATTTTTAATAAAAAAAAACATAATTTGGACAAAAAATAAAACCTATAGATCAAGTAATAGCAAACCGCCCAGGTGGCTCAGTGTTTAAAGCTGTGGCAGTTGGAGCGGAAGGTACCGGTTTCGAATCCCGATAGGGGCAGGATGCAAAAGGGATTTTTCACCATCTGATTTCGATCGGTGGTGTTAATGAACACATCTATGACCCCCTGTTGGAGTGCAGAACTCATGGGCCGACCCATCTTCCATGTCAGTACTAGGCTGGCATAGAGCTATGCAATGCGCAGATGGTTCTACGAAAATCGGACCTATAGCCGTACGTCCTCGATTTGGCCGTTAAGGTGTAAAGTAGGACGTAAATAAGCGAACCGCGAAAGAGCTGGGAGAGCCTTGAGCCCCAAAAAAGATATCATAGAATAAAATATAAAAAAAAAACATAAAAGTAATAGCAAACCCTTCTATACCTTGATACATATGAATATTCACATATTATTACATAATGTTTTTTAATACATACGCATATTAATACATATTTTTGTGGATGAATTTGAAAAACAATACATACACATAATGTTGTATTTCGGTCTTTGTCGGGTGAGTCTGCTGATGCCTATTATGTAGTTGCGGAATCTTGGATTCAAAAACTTCCGGACAATTTAAAGGAATATTCACACAGATTCAAAATCATAATGAAATAAGTTTATTTTACCGACAGCTACCTACCAAATCTTAAAGGAGAGAAGCGCAATGGTGGAAAGCTATAAGCTAAGTCCATAATGGAGCGTTTAAGCGTATTATTTTGTTGCAGTTCAATGGGCGTAAAATGAAAACCACTTGTAATTGGCCGTTAAAAACCCGAGAATGTTTAAAAAAACATAAAGGTGAACAATTTACCCGTTGCCTATTACCACAACCAAAAGGCATGAATAAGTACAAAAATCTTTCAGGAATGGCTTGCGGGAAATAACAAAAAGATTCAAATTACAAACATAAAGCTCATTTTCTTGATCGATAATGCCTCGGGTATGCGACCCACAAATTCAGATACAATTTTCACCACCGAATTTAACGTGTGCCGTTCAACCCCTTGAATTAGATCTGTCAAAGTCAATTAGAGCAAATATTATCTGCAATATGTTGTGGTCAACATAGTCAAATGTGAAACTGCAAAACAATTTTCCAAATTAGCCAATGTCTTGATGCCATTAGATTGGTTAGCAATACTTGAAATGACTAACAAAACGCCAACAATTGAATAGTGTTTAAGACGATGTGGTTTTACAAATGTTTCAACAGATGAACCAGACAAATATAATTTTAATTATTATGTAATTTATTAATTAATTCTGTTTAATTAATTTATTATGTTAAACGTATTTTTTCTTTAGTTTTAGAATATGATTCATAAATTCCTTAATGTGCGATATAAATATATTAAAATTTATAAATTGTCTCTTGACTCGTTTTGTTTCCTCCGGTAAGTTTTCATAACTTTCTTAAACTATTAGATGTTCGTCAATTTAAATTTTTTATCGCGCGAATAATTTATTAAGAAGGCAATACACATAAACAATTTCTGCAGTTTTTACTCGTATAGACTGGTAATTTAACTAACGTGTGTTTAGTCATCTCCATCGTCTTTTTAAGATTCCAAACACTCTTTCGATGACAGTGCGAAGTTTTGTATGACGAATATTACACCACGATTCCAGTCAGCGTTGAATGGCTTTTCTGGAAGGGGTCATCATCCACGGTTGTACTTCATATTCCGATATATGTAAATAAATAAATAATATAGTACAGTATAAAACATATGTAATTTATTTACTGCGTTATACGTGAAATGAAAAGGTTAGTATGAAAAGTGGGTGACCTCTTCTCAACATTTTCCTCCCAGTTTTCCCTCATTATTTCCAGACCTTTGTTTTGCAGGTCCTCAAAACTTTCATCTTTTGAACAAGTTGGATTTTCCAAATATTATTATTGAGCGATATTACTTTGTAGTCATTTCGTACTACTTCTTTCATCAGTTTCTAATACCGTGATTATCGTTCCTAAATCCTAGATTAATCGGGGGTTACCTGTTTCTTCTTTTAGGGTCAAGTACTTTTCATGCAGTAATTGCATTGGCAATGCAAGTGCTTGGCAATTGGTTTTAATGTGGGTTTGAATTGGCTCAACTTCTGTAGACGATTCAGCTTTCCTCTTGCGTAGTTTGATTTCTTTTCTTGGCTTCTTATTTACTCTCTCAAATTTCTGTAGTCTCCAATTCTCAGTTTCTCTTTTCAGCTCATCTTCATTGGCGTGATATTCGTCCTGATCTGAGAGTACTTGAAATAAGTTGTTCATTAATGCTGAGTTTCTTGCGTTGTTGTTTTTATTTACTGTTGCCATTGGCATAAGGTTTTCTTTCTTTAGCACAGCAACTTGATTGTTCAGCTGCGCGATTAATTTTTTCATTTGTTCAAATTTATTTGTTTCTCCGCGTTGTTTATAATAACTATTTGTGCACTGGAAAAGGCTTCAGTAGTTGGCTTGTTAGAATGACTTGCCGTACTCCATCTTCCAAATGCCATTCATTTATCGTTTGCTTAATACCTAAAATCTAGGTCATTATCACTTTATAATGTACACCACTACCTTTTTAAAATGATATGCACACAGTAAAGTTTTTTGTTAGTTTAAAATAAAAACTGTGTTACTCGAGTAAGTTGACGACTTTCCACTTTTAATTATAATTATTTATAATTATAGTTACGAGAAATACATTTGTTCACTTTGAAGGTTATTGCTCTATGAATTGGTGAATTTAATTGCGAATGAATTATTATCTAACATTAAAAACTCAGGACTAACAAATAATATCTTCGCTATAACCATCGTCTTTCACTAATATTAAATCCCTGTGATCGATGAAACGATTTTAGTTTTACTTTCAATTAAAATACTTACTTTCGTCTTCTTTCGAAAAAGCTATAATCAGTTACCTAAAGGATTTTCACTTGTTATAATTATATTTGTGTTGCTTCTCAATGTGTGGTACGTTATTATGGTTTTGTTTTTGTTCAAGAATTAAGATAAACCTTACTTTCTTTTACGAAAAAACTCGTGGCGTTAGTTGCAAATAATAGCTTTCGATTCACATGACATAAGGGCTTTTCGATATAAAACGGCTGAATTCATAGAAATCCTTATTTAAAATTTACATTTTAAAATGAGTGTTATAATCACACAGACCAACAAAATTATTCATTAAAATACAGGTATTTTATAAGGGCATATGTATTATTTGCTAAATTCATAATTCGAAAATAAATTTAAATTTTTATTTTTTATAAACTTTTAGAACAAGTGTATAATTTCACTGAAACTCAAATTAAAATTCTAACTTATATTTCTCTAACATATCACTTTATAGTTTGAATAAATAATTTACTTTGATATATGTTGTCTCTTCAGTTTAGTTTATTTATATATTATTTTTTTATTGGATAAATATTTTAAAGATGCGATAACATTGACAGTAAAGTGATGTGATAGTTAAAATAAATGTTATATTCTTTTTTTGTACTACACAAATACTTTGTATGAAAATATGATCCTGGAATACCTCGCAATAATACCAAAGTCTCTTAACTTATAGAAATTCATTTTAAATTTCCTTGTGTGTGACTTATTCCACTGTTTAATAAAATAAAATATTATTAAAATATTTTTATTTTTATTTAAAATATTCCTTTGTGGAATTAATATAGTAAATTAATATAGTAAAATAAGTAAAAATAGTAAATATAGTAAAATATAGTAAATAAATTATAATTAAAATATAGTAAATATAGTAAAATAAGTAATAAGTCAAAGAACATTTGATATTTTCTATTTTAATTTGTAGAACTTAGGGAAAATTCGATTGCTTTAGTGAATATCAATTTTTGCTCATTTCTCTGAAATCATACACTTTACAAAAATGATGTGTAAGCAAAAAAAGTTTACTTTTAATTGCTTAATAAAAACAAACACTCAAAAGTATAGGTTCTAATTTAAAAAAACCTAACGTTAGCCTATATCTCCGAAACTAATTAGTTGCAAGGTCATTGAAGATCACCACTAGACGTCTCCCTCGACTCTTAATAAATTTTATTATAAGTAATTTTCTCCTATCTAGCACCGTTCTCGAGATAAAAGCCCTGCATTTATTAGGAAACTCACCCTGTATATATTATATATCTCTTAGTCTGATTTCCATTATGAAAAAAATTTTGTCAGTATTTTTTACTGAAAAAATCAAAGCGAGAAAAAAATTAAAAATGCCATTAGAGTGACAGAGATCGGTTTTTACTTTTTTTCTATTTTTATGTGGATATATTTTGACAGATGCGTGCAACATAACCAATAAATATCAAAATTTTTATTTTTGAAAAAAAGACAAAATACACTTTAACTTCAAAAAACAATAAATTCAAAAAAAAAATTTAGCATAATTATTTATTATTTCAATTATTTTCATAATGAATTAAGATGAATAGCACAAAACGAAATGCTAAAATTATGAATTGACCATAAAAAATCATCCATCTTTATTTTTCCTATAAAATATTTTTCCAGTACTGAATAAAAATACTTCTCTTGATATATTTTGTTAGTACTGCTATAATAATATATAATGTATAATAATTTTCACATTAACCATAAAAATTTACTCAGTACTGAATACATTTTTTATACTGAATCATTTTTTATTTCTCTCGAACTTTAAGAAAAATTATATTTTTTATCCCGCCTTGACTATGTTAATATATTTTCATAATGGAAATCAGGCTTTTCTGACTATTTTTATAAAATGTTTACTGGTTTTATTAATTACATGTTTTATAATTTAATAACTTATTGTTTCCATAACTAGAATTTTTTGGTTTGTTAATTTTTTGTTGCAAGCTGAGTTAATTGGGAATAAACCTGATTATTATCTTCTAGTAAATTCTATTATACTCTTTTTTATTTTATTGATTTTTACCAAATCTATTTATTGTTTGTGTTCCAATTTATTTTTAATACAAATGTATCCCAACTTATTATTTTTGCATCATTAGTTCTGATTTTTATATGTAAATTTTCTTAAAGCCATAGTTGCTTTTCCTTTATGGTATTCCATATTCTTTGGATATATTTGATCCATCATGGCTTGGGTTTATGGTTTCTTTCATATAATAGTTATTGTATAGTTCAATTATTTCATTCAGGGTCTATTGTACTTTAGTTATGGATTTTTACTAAAATTTGTTTTAAACCCATTTAAACCCATAATTTTTACTAAAATTTGTTTACTAGTTTGAATTTTTGAACTTGCTTGTTCAACTTGTAAAATGCTCGAATAGCTTTCTTTCTGGCTATAAGCGAGCATAGCGTACTTTCTGTCTACTAGCCTTCATAACCGTATCTATGACGTTGGAAGTCACCCAGGACACTCAATCTAATTTACTGAATATAATTATAATTGTATCTAAAACCTCGAAAACTGATCTGAGTACTATTTGTGATTGCTGGTATGAAGCATTTCAGCGTTTTTATTTAGCAGTCTCTTTAACCATTATTGTGGACATTCGACATTTAAGAAATGATGCATACAGTGTAGCTCTGGTGAATACAACCCTCGGGTATAATCATCTAGAACATTTCATGTATCTTCATCGACTTGTTGCTTATGTTCTTCAAAAACATACATATCAACATTAGGTTAACCAATAAAGATAAGATATTGACAATCGTAAGTTAATCAATAAAGATAAGATATACAATTTTACATATTCTTCTACGCAGAGTCAGAATAATATTTTTGAATGTATTCTACTTTCAAGAATTTTTCATTATCATGTCAACATTTTAAATGTTGATATACTCGTACATGTTGATATCCAACTACACATTATACTTACAAAAACGGTTATAGACCATTGCTAATGTGTTTGGGTAAAACGAGTTGACTTTACCAAATAAATAAATTTATCGTTTGTTAAAAAGTTAATGGTGTGGCTTAATTGCATTTCTACAATAAACAGACATCCATATTATACATAACTAGCTAAGAAGAAAAAAGTAAGTCAATAAATAATTCACCACATTACATGAGAAAGTTTCGTGTGACGTATTTTTATATTAAGCTGCTTAAAAATGTTACAGGACAAAAAAGTTTTCCAATTTCAGTTGTCATCCATTTTTTTCATATATAATATATAACAGATACCAAACAAAAAATTATTATCTCCAACAACATTTATTTGTCTTGATATTATTATAATCCAATAAAAATAAAAAAAACTTTATTTTTTGTCTTGTAACTGTTATCGACCTAAAAATGCCATACGAATACGACTTATAAGAATACTCTTTGATACGCAAAAGTTATGATAACACATAACCTATAAAATATTTCCAGATGAAAAGTAAAACCAACATTTTTTCAATTATAAAATGTTCGTAATTATTTTGTTTATATTTATGTGAGTAGTTTGGATTGTAGAGACTTTCTTTCTTCTACTTACTAAATACATTTGACGATGATGAATGGTTTATCCTTAGTATAGAATCAAAATGAAAATGAAAAACAATGTAAATATTTTATGTAAAAATACGACAGTTTTGGGATAAGAAACGATTTAGTTTCCCTCTTGTATTTTATTTTCTTTTGTCGATTTTTATTAGAATGATATATTACAATAATCAACTTGAAACGAAAATAAAAGGGAAATCCAACTTGGGAAAAAGGATAATCAACTATTTTCATGAGAAGATAAGCAATGAAACAACATAAAATACTGTGTGTAGTACGAGTATTAGTTTTAGTTCCAGTTTTTTTTTAAAATGTCATAGAAATAAAATCCTCTGAATTTAATGGTTGTCATTTCTTATCATTGCTCTCATCATTTACATAGATTATTTATATATATATATACTATAGGATTCTTACGAAAATAATTTGATTAGTATAAAATTTAAAAAAGAGCTGTGTCATCAAATTATTATGTTTATAGATTAATTTTACAAAATGATACCAAAAAGGGATCAAACTTCTGTACAAATACGTTAAACCCATCGCCCCAATAATCTATCATTTTGTTCAAATTTAATGCTAATTGAATTAAACAGAATACCAAATAGACGACCCATTTTTACTTGACATAATTTTATAGGTTGAACTTGAAATATTTGTTGTCTATATTCAACCTTTTAACATTAGGGTAAATATTATATGTTATTGTCAACTCTATTAATAGCAAGTAATATGTAATACTTAAATAAAATATCTGTAAATTGCGAATCAAAATAAAGTGTATTTGGTTATATTTACGTTACTCCTATTTTTCCGTTTATTAGCTATTTTAAAGTCTACTTTGTATTCAGTTTAAGAGTTGTATAACTCCGAGTGTTACAAATATGCTGACGATTTTACTATGTCGCTATTTGCATTCATTTTCGATCATGATTTATTTAAAACATAATAGTTCCTACGATTTATTTAAAACATAACATCCCGAGCCCTTACCTTGACAGTTGTCGTTTACACTTACCCATGATGTGCATGTTTTTAACTGTACAAACGTACCCTGAAATGTAATGCCTTCCATTCCTAATACAAACTCATTGTGTTCTGTTAGCACTCTAGTGTTCGAAATTTCTTCATCATCACAATTATCTCAGTAGGAGATTCTGTTTTATAAATCTCATTTCGCAACCTGTATCCAGATTTTCATCGATTTTATACATCATGAGCTTGTAGAGCTACTTAGAGCATTTAAAGTTTTAAGTGGTACGCCATTAAAACTGCAAATCCTCATGTTGAAGCGTCTACCAGTGTAAATTTAATGGTGGATTATAGCAAAACCGATAAAAATTTGATTATATGCAAAATATGATTCAAGTTACAAAACGCTATTTTGAATCACCATCGTTTGATTGAATTGATAGATAATATTAATACGCGAATGTATTGGATTTTTATTGTAAATAATGATTATTTCCCAAAAAATATACTCCAAATTCCTGCATGGCAAGATGATAGTTTGCTAACCGCACAATAAATAGATCGGTAAGTTGTGAACTTGATCGGTAAGTTGTGAGACAGTCGTTATTTCACTAAACTCCCTTGTTGTTTCAGCCCTTCAAAATCTATTTTCAACCAAACATCCTGAAACATTGTTTTTAAGTAACTACTGGATTATACGTTTCGGTCAAACCATTAGTCGAAGTTAAGGTTTGAATTTCCTAATAAGTTATACAAGATGTGACAAATATGCAAGAAACATCTTTGCGTAAGAAAATATCATAAGTTAAGGAACGCCGCTGCGAGACCGTCATATATACGTGTGTAATGGAGACATTACACACGTATTAATTCATAAAGTAAAATATTGATAAAATATTTTAAATTTAATTCATAAAAGAACTCCTTCAATATATTTCGACATATATTTCAAAAAATAAATATAGTTGACAAATAGGTTGGTTGTTCAGTAATATTTATTGAGAATAAATATTACTGTATGATGGAGCTTAGTGGCAATCTATAAGATTTTTGGTTTCAAAATAATATAAAATAGATTTCGGTACAGGTATAACTACACATTTGAACTAGTGGTATAAGATTCAAGTATCGTTTATCTCTCATAATAGATAACACGATGTACTCATTATAATAATACTCTAAGTTCATTTATGAAATCGAAATATATTGCAAATGCGAAAAATCTAAAATTGTACATACTGTTGAATTGTACTATCGATGTGAAATGGTTTTTAAAATTCGAGAAAACAATCATGCTTGTAATATATGATCCAAATAAACGTTGATGTTACAAACTGAGTTCTTTTCAATCACGACAATCCGGTCGGGACAATCAATCACTACAATCACCAAAGAAGTTTTTTCTTTGCTGTCATTTTTGAAACCAGCAGAATTAGATTATAAATATTTACATAAATTTTCATCAATATTTTAAAAATATTTTTAAGGTTACACATAAAATCTGTAAATGGTTTTTATACGAATTTAATATACAGGGTGAGTTTCCTAATAAATGCAGGGCTTTTATCTCGAGAACGGTGTTTACTTTTAATTGCTTAATAAAAACAAACACTCAAAAGTATAGGCTCTAATGTAAAAAACCTAACGTTAGCCTATATCTCCGAAACTAATGAGTTTCAAGGTCATTTAAGATCACCACTAGACGTCCCCCTCGACTCTCAATAAATTGCATTATAAGTAATTTTCTCCTATCTGGCACTGTTCTCGAGATAAAAGCCCTGAATTTATTAGGAAACTCACCCTGTATACTGTATTAACTATATAGATACAAATTTCACTATAGTTGTTTTACTGTGAGCTATATATGAACTCCCGTGTAACCAATATGCCATTATGATTTTCTGATAGCTTAGGTCATAACTCATCCGAATATCAAGTTTGAGGATAATCGTCTGGGTCAGATCACCTCCAGAATTTTTTGAAGTTTTGGTCGATACATAAAAATCAGGGTTTTCTGCCATTATTTTTTCAACCAATATGCCATTTTGATTTTCTGATAGCTTAGGTCATAATACATGCGAATATGAAGTTTGATGATAATCGTCTGAGTTAGAGCACCTCCATGTAAAATGAAACCAAGTAATGTTACTCATGAATTTCTGAAATCTTTAGATAATAGAGGGCCTAGATAAGCATTAATCTTCATATTTGGATGTATTGTGACCTAAGCTATCAGAAAATTATAAAGATATATTAGGTACTCGAAGGTCCAAGAAGTATGGGCCAAAAATTCAAAAAACTCTGGAGGTGCTCTGATCTAGACGAGTATCCGCAAACTTCATATTCGAATGTATTATGACCTAAGCTATCAGAAATTTATAATGGCATATTGGTTACACGGAGGTTCATCTATAGCTCACAGTAAAACAACTATAATAAATTTGTATCTATAGTTAACACAGTATATATTAAAGTCGTATGAAAACAATTTACAGATTTTATGTGAAACCTTAAATATATATTTTTTTAATATTGATGAAAATTTAAATATTTACAGGCAAATTCTGCTGGTTTCAAAAATGTCAGCAGAAAAATCTCTTTAGCGATTGTAGTTCCTTTGATGGTGTTGTATTACGAAATGTTTTATATTAATTGAATGTTTATTATTGTTTGCGAATTCTACGACAGCAATAACACGAGAAATACATTCATTAACTCATTTATTTTCTAACCAATTCAAAGTATCTTATTCTAAGTAAACACTTAAATATCGCGTAAGTTGAAGGCAAACTGTTCATACGTCACACATCTAAAAGAAAACAATAATATTAGAACATTCAAATCTTGATAGTTATTTGTTAAACTAGTTAATTTACTTACCTTTGAATTGTATAATCGTGATTAGTACCTAAAATTAATATCAATCCTATTAATACCTATTTAAAGAACTTACAATGTAATATAAATACTTATCTGGTAACATGTGTAGCCATAATCACGAAACACTTATTTTTTTGTATATCATGATGAGTTGATTTAATGTGATTAAGTTTTAATTATTTAGCCATCTATAGTTGAATAGAATCACCTCATGATACTGACTTGCATATTTATCTATAATTATAGCTTAAGTATATTTTAGTACACTATCGGAGAACTTGAAACCTTCAATATGTTATTCATTTGCAAAAACCTAAATAAAATCTCTTCTCAATCTAACTGGCGATAGTGATATGTCAAATATTAAATTGTAAATTATCTAAAATATTGTTATTTCTGAACTAAAACATAAAAACAAATTGTTACTTCTTAAACCTAAATACAAAAATCAAATATAAACCAACATACTTCAAATCAAAATTACAGCAACCGATGTTTTTCATTCAATTTTACATACAATTATAATTGTTGTTTTATTATGATTATCGTTATTAGATATTAGGTTATAAGTTATTTGGTTCTCCGAATATTAAACACAATTTTAGATATTATTTAGTTTTAATATATATTTAAGTTTTAATCATACCAAAGCCAAGATTTATTTAATTTGTGAACTTTTGTGTAAAGTACAGGACTTGACAATCAAATGTATAATCATTAACTTGAAGATACTCTCTTTTTTACTATCGTATAGTTTTATGCTTATATAGAAGCATTACGGGATTTAAAATATATAACATATTAATACTAAAATTATGAATTTCGGTAATTAATATTAATATATAATTATGAATATTTTAATATGTGCAATGCTTACAAATGTAAATTTATTATTTATTAGTGCATTGCTATACAACAGTGGTGAGTAGAAAAAATATTTTTTCTGCTGGATATTTTTTGCTATCTTATACAGCATATAACTGATATTGTTCATGAAATCAATAGACAGAGTGTAGATTGGATTGGTCACGTGCTGCATACTGAACCGGAGTGAATGATGTAACGATTATTAATTTTCTACAACAGTGTGAAAAGTTGGTTCGTCCTCGAAACTGATGGAATTGGATCATTGACACAGTATGACCCAACAATGTTCTTAAAAGCTGTACAATTAAATGTACATTTGTAATCAGAACCTGTAAAAATATTTCACAAATCGTAAAATAAACTTAAAAAACAGTGAAAAGGATTAAACATCTGAAAAACTTAAGTCCCTTTTGTGTTGATGTTGTGTAAGGCGAATGGTAAGAAAAGTTGGCGTATAATCGGTAGTATCCATTCTCATTACAAACTAAGGATATATTTAAAATGTAACTAGCGATTTGAGTTTATCTACGAGTTTTTCCTGGAGTAGACTCACCAACTTAAAAATCTAATATAACTTTTTTTCAGTTTACACAGATCGCAAATTTATATCTTTAAAGATTAAAAAAATTTTGTAAATAGTATGTTTTCTGAAACCTCACATATTTTTATTTGACATTCTACAGAATTTCATGTGTCACACCTCCTCCCTAGGTGTAAACCAAACGTTCGTTACCTTCAAATGAAAAAGATATACAAATTAAATTTTAATTTTGTTTTCTTTATACATACACATATATTATGATACATAAAAAAAATCAAATTTAGACAGGAAAGCAACTTTAATGAATTTAATTTTCTAAAACCAACACAGTTTCATTCACAAACACTTAATGTAATTTACATAAATTTAAATGAAACCCAAGAGCGTTTTGTAAATGTGTATATGAATTTATAAAAAAGTACACCAAATCTCTATACGAAGCTTAAATAAATTATTTATTTTCATTGGAAAAACAACAACCAAAGAAACAAAACAAAACTACCCAACTGTTTAAATATAAACAAAACTACAACTTCTACTTGTTACGTGCGATTTTTTTTTGTAGTTTGTAACCTATTTACTCAGCACAAAAAAGATTTATTTATAAACTACTAAACATAATTAAGTGTTATTGTTATTTTGGAAATTAGATATACCGAAATCTAACTTTAAATTTAGTACTTGAAAGTTATAATAAATTTACGAAAAGTAGAATTCAAAGCTTTGCCGAAAGTTATAAGTATTTCTACTGTTCAGACGTCCGTAAGGTTATATGATCTTAAGTTTATAAAAGTTATAAATTGGCTATTCCATGATTATTTAATAAACATAAAAACCAAATAACATATACCTACGTATCTATAAATAAATAGTAACACATAAGCAGGCTGTACCTTAATGGTTAAGAAAGTAACTCTTTATGCATGGAATCGAGTTCGGTTTTCGCCGCTGACTAAAAATTAACATGGTCCGTACTGATTGATTGGACTGTAAGACCAGGCATTAGGGAAAATTCGCGAATGTTGTCGGGCCTATTCCTACAGCCATAAGGTAAGGTTAGGAAGGTATGTTCCTGGCAAATCGTTACTAAACTACTGTTAATCACTAGTCAATTAGATTTCTAATCTTTACTTTTCTAACCTATACCTATCTATAATCGCCAATCAAACAGTTTCCAGTCTACTTTCCTTCTTTTTGATAAAAATAAAAACATCAAAACTCGGAAATAAATTTATTATTTTATGGCTCAGGAATCTGTTACCGTTAATTTAATTAATTAATTTTAAATTAATTATAAAACTACAGTAAGAGCACAATTTATAATATAAATTAATCAGCTATGAACTATAAATCCTTAGAGATTTAATTTCGATTAAAAACAGTAGTATGGCAACTTGATTAATTTTCATTATTGTATCACTTGTTTGTTATCGATAATTTGTCATCAGTTTTTAATTAAATCAATTTTTTTATTATTGAAACTAGTTTTTCCAGACTAACCATCAATTTACATCTGAATTCTTACAAACTAAAATATAATGTGGTCACTGTTGATCCAGCGATGCACAGTGCCTGTTCGTTGGTAGGTAGCTGCTCTCATACTAAAGAGCTCGAAGGGTTTGGTTCTCTTAAGCCTCCTAACCAAATGTTCATTATCCAGTAGCCGAGAGGCTTCCGCATTGACATGTTCCATTATCCTTGATTCATGCTTCGATGCAAATCGTTTTATTTCGAGTTTTATATCTGGGATCTCCAAATCACGATGCAAATCACTATTACGAATGTACCAGGGTGCATTGATTATACATACTCCGAAGTACCTTATTCTGACAGTTTTGTATAAGTTTCATGTTAGTATTTTTAGTACAGCCCCAAAGCTGAATTCCATATAGCCAGTCCGGCTTAAGGACCTGATTGTAAATCAGTATTTTGTTGCATATGCTTAATTTTGACCTTCGTCCAATAAGCCAGCACAATTGTCTATATTTAAGATCAAGCTCTTTTCTTTTCTTCTTCACATGCTCTTTCCATTTAAGTTTAACATCCAGAGTCATACCCAAGTATTTAGCAGAGTTCATGTTCGGAACCATCACATCGTTTAAGCTGATGGTCGGCGGATTAGCCAATGATTTATTCGTAAAGTTGACATGGGCAGATTTTAATTCATTAAGTTTGATTTTCCATCGCTTGGTCCACTGGCGAATTTCATCACTTGCACATTAAAGTTTATTCGCCGCTTCTTCCACAGTATGCTCTGTTGCTAGTGTCGCGGTGTTGTCGGCAAACGTTGCTATGCCTACGTGGTCGGACTGTGGTAAATCACTTGTATATAGTAGGTGAAGGACTGGACCTAGAACGCTGCCTTGTGAGACACCTACACTTATCTCTCTTAGTTCAGAATACTCATCTTCTTGCCTTACTCTAAAAAGCCTTTCAGATAAATATGATCTCAAAAGATTAATATATGATCCCGGAAGCAAGACATTAAGTTTATGTATTAAACCCTCGTGCCATACCTTATCGAAAGCTGCTGCCACATCTAGAAATAAGGTCGAACAAATTGGTTTTTCTTCTAACGCCTTTTCTATAATGTCAGTTATTCTATGAACCTGATCAATTGTAGAATGTTTGCATCTGAATCCAAATTGATGACCCGGTATTAGGTCTCTACTTTCAATTATTGGCTTCATTCTCTTCAAGAGTAGTCTCTCCATTTGCTTTGAAATTATAGGAAGCAGTGATATCGGACGATACGATTTAGCTTCATTAGGCGGTTTTCCTGGTTTCGGTAACATAATAACTTCTGCAACTTTCCAGGCCGAAGGAACATGTCTTAATCTAATAACAGCATTAAAAAAGTTAGTTAGTTTAGCGATAGCTTTCTATGGTAGTTGCTTTAAAGTTTCTCCCGTTATAAGGTCATACCCAGGTGCCACTGCTGACTTCAGATTGAATTGTATTTCACTGATAACTTCTTTTTGAGTTGTTAGAGGAATTCCACCCTCACAATTGCTGCATTCATTTTCGATTATAATATCAGATTCAATCTCATTCGGTTTGAAAATATTAGCCAAATGGTTAGCAAATTCTTCAGCTTTTGCTTTGTTATCCCTAGCCCACGAGCCATTACTTCACTTAATAGGAGGGATTTGCGTAATTGGGGATTTTATACTTTTAGTTGCCTTCCATAGTGATTAGTTCGTATCTTCATCAGCGGTCAATTTTCCCAGATACAAAGAAAACGATTTTTCATTTAGTTTCTGAATTTCTCGCTTAAACTGTTGTGATTTAATATTTAGAATCGTCTTATCAGATGGACTCTTCTACTATGGTAAGCTGGGTTTCGGGTAATTGATAATGCTGACATTCACGGTGTTTAATAAAGTTTTTTATTATAACAGCAGTTTCACCTCTTGCTTGGTTATCCGAATTGTTTCATAAAGTTGGTAACCGTGAATTTTAAGGTAAGATTGCCTGGTGGAGTGGGTCTCAGATATCAGATACACATCGATGTTTTGCATTTTTAAAAACGCTTCTAGTTCATGCCTTTTATTTTTAATACCGTTAGCATTCCAAGTAGCAATTCTCAGGTTTTCTTGGTATATCATTTTGAGAGAGTTGATTAGTATAATAAAGCAGAATTTCTCTGCTCCAATCTTTGTAGTCTTTCAGAAAGGTTGTTTATGGCTTTCATAACATTTTACATCATTTCCATCATAGTATTCGAATGAGTAGGGTTCAAAGTTGGTCCGGAACTGACCTTTCCTGTCTGAGATTCTTGCGCATATGATAAACCACCTCTTACATGATGACTAAACGATTCTGATGGTTGACTTTTTTTGTAAATTCGTTGGTTTACTTAGATTATTTCTTCTTTTTTAAAGTTCTCTCGCTACCAGGCATCCTCGGTAATTTGCAGGATGGGCTTGTGCACAGTTTGAACACTTTGCTGCAGTATTCTTGGGTTTCTCACAAGAAATAGTAAAATGTTTCTCAGCACATTTAACACATCTAGGATCGTGTTGGCAGTACTTTTGAGTATGGCCATATCGCTGACAACGTTTACATTGCGGAATTGTACGGTTACTTCTAACCGCTTCAATTTTTACACCCATATGACACATGTTTTATTTCATAAATTTTTTGAATATCTTCTTTGTTATCGAAGGTCAGCATAAATAACGGAAGAGGAATTCTTAGTTCTTCATTCCCTTTCTTAGTCTTTTTAATTTTGTTGACGACATCAAGGATTTTAAAACCTCTTTCACTCAATTCTCTCTTAATATCTTCTGGGTCGCATGATTGGTGCAAATTTCCAACCATAACCCTTATCGGTCGTGTATGTTTATTTTCATAAGAATGCCACTGTTGCTGCGAACCATTTAGGTATTCTGTTCGATTTCTATAATCTGTCTCGGTGACTACATTTATTTTCAGTTGCTTGTTGTTCATCAATTTGGCTTGGAAATTGATGCTGTTATCCTGTAATGACTTGTTAATGTCGGAGTAATTTGTCACATTGCTAAGTACTTCAGGAGACGGAATTTGTTTACCTTTTTTAGGTTCTTTAATTTTTTGAAAAGTTACATACTTTGCTGATGAGATGTTTTTTTGGGCTTTGTTTTGGTTTTTTGAGTTGGATCTTTTTCCGTTTTGTCTGATGAAGTACCTGCGTGAATACATTTTTCTGATATTCGCTTCCTTTTTTGTGTTTTTGGTAGTAGCCATGCTGTTTCGTGTGGCAATGTTAGTATCTATCATCTTGAGAAGTATAGTAACGAGATGAGGAAAGACATAACATATTAAAATGTATGTACTACAATAAAATGTATGAACCACTACTTTGACTATTGTAGCAGAATGGAATGATCAAGAATACATTCGATTTGTATCAAAGCAGTCAAAAATCGTTGGGTAAAACCAGATTCAATCGATGCAACACTCCTTCATCAACAGTAGCAGTAATTTGCTGATAATTTAGCCAAACAGCATCAATAAGCCTACATCCTTGCTCGATAACAACAGTAGCAACAAGGACAACAGAAACAGCTGGCTGGCATCCTTGCTAAGTAACAATAGTACTAACAACAAAAAGAGCAGATCAAAACCAACAAGAGCAGATCAAAAACATTATACAACTCAAAACAGAACTGATGTTTGAAATGGAGCGTGGTAGGCTTCGAAAACCTGACGTGAAAGTTCAGAAAGTGGAAGAACTCAACGGTCGAGTGAAAATAGTACACGGTGAAATAGTGGCCAAAGACAAGCTGGTTCGAATCGAACCAAAGACCATAAAGGAATATTTTATATTAAAGTTCAGTTTTCTGGGGGGCTATATGTAGATATTAATCGTTCAACGCTACAAACGGTAATGGATGATAGTCGTTTTCAGTTTAAGAAGTAGTTACAAGGTCAGGAAAGAGATAACACCATACAACGAGCGAATCAACATCATGTGAATGCTGCGATTAAATCAAAACCAACTAGAAACACAACAACAATAACGCATGGAAACATCTTGTCCATGCGTTATTGTTGTTGTGTCTCTAGTTGGTTTTGAACGAACCTGAAGAGAGTCGTAACAACAGCAGTGTTTTGTTGGCAATTGTACAACAACAATGCCATATAATTTTATTCTGGTATTAATCGTTTTATTCCAACTTTCAGTAGGTTTTGGAATAATTTTATTCCGCTAGTTGCAGTGTTTAAATCCAGAGGACAAAATAATAAAATATTTTGATATATTTTTGAACATTTTTAGCAGTTTCCATGACAACTGTTACATAAATTATATAAACTATTCCGTGTCGTTTTATTGAGGATTATTTTCATTCTTATTTCGAGTGGACCAACCAAATACCGCTAACATGAACAAATTATTATGATTATACACAAAAATAAGCACAAATTTTTCAGAATACAAGAGTATCACAGAAACAATAGACAATTTGAGTTCTTGTTTTATCTTCGATTGTATATATCGCATTAAAACCACGGTTGGGTTGTGCAAGAACATGTAAACCTACATTTTACTTTGAAGTGATTGATAGTTTCCAATTTTGATCATTTGAAACCAAAGAGTTTCTTCATGCCTAAATGGTTAAACTGATATTTCTGAACTATTAACTACTCTTATTATGAACATTTATTCATGCGAAAGAACTTGTGCTACGCTAACCCAAACATCATTCTTGTCAACCACATTAAATTTTGTTGAACCTCTTATGATCTATTCTTTGTGGCTTGGGAATGGCCTTACAATGTATCACTAGTAAAATAATAAAATATGAGTTAAATGAGAATACGAATAGCTATATCAGAGCAACCCTCAAAGTAAAACCAAAAGTAAAAAGTAAATCTATGCTACCTACGAGTAGAACCAGTTTCTTTAAATTCGTACCAATTAAATTATTTTATGATTCGCACAGCTTTAATTTATTTTCATACATACGAGTACAAATTTATTACCGTCAAAATATGTTTGCATTTCTCTCGTTTTTTCGTTATTTTATGGTAGAAGCTTATATATCTTAGCGGAAATAAAAAAAATTATATTACACTTCTTCGAAGACATAACATTTCCAAAGATTGTTTTGTTTTGTCATCAATTGAAGCATTTCATAAAATTATTATTTCCCGCTGTAGAAATAAAAATTATTATTTTGGTGTGGAATTTCTTTATGGCCGTTGACTCAAATTGATTGCGAACGAACAACATAAATATCTACATTAAATATTTATATTATTTTTATTGTAAATAATAAACTCTGATCGAAATATTTTTTCTTAATTTTAGGAATGGAACGACATGAATTTAAGATGGAATTCCAGCGAATATGGTGGTGTGCGGGATTTACGTATTCCTCCACATCGCTTGTGGAAGCCAGATGTTCTTATGTATAACAGGTAACACACATATATATTTTCCATATTAACTTTTTTTGTGCGGTTCAGAAGATTCTTATATTAATTACAGTGCTGATGAAGGATTTGACGGAACGTATCCGACAAACGTTGTTGTAAGGAATAATGGGTCATGCCTGTATGTACCACCCGGTATTTTTAAATCCACATGTAAAATCGATATTACGTGGTTCCCATTCGACGATCAAAGATGTGAAATGAAATTTGGTTCGTGGACATACGATGGTTTTCAAGTAAGTTTTTCAAATCTTTATTTATATATTTAATCCACAATTTAATTAGATTCTTATCGCGATACATATGTACATATTTACAGTCGCATCATAAATTATATTCTAGATAAAAATGTTATTTGTTATACAAAATTACATAAGAGGCGCCTTATGTCAAATTAAAATTATACAGCTTGGATATTTTCTTTAATATCTACGCACATATTTTTTGCCAGTTTACAATGAAAATGCGCCCATTTTTATAAAAAATTTATTCAATTTCCAAAAGCCAAGAAGATTTATCCTTTTTTCCCATCCTATATTTTTGTAAAAATTTTCTTTCATTCTAACTAAATTATATTTGACATGCAATTAAGTCTTATTGTTTTTTATTATTTATTT
This sequence comes from Tipula lateralis, assembly GCA_963932295.1. NCBI lineage: Eukaryota > Metazoa > Arthropoda > Insecta > Diptera > Tipulidae > Tipula > Tipula lateralis. The sequence goes on from OZ010738.1 coordinate 132,160,248, forward strand.
ATTTCGTTCACAATTTATTTATCTGTTCGTATTTCAAGAATTTTGCGAAAAATTTAAAAATATATATTAATTTTTTACAGTAATTGAATACATTTTCGAAATTTGCATCTCAAATTTATTACATTCTACTGCTATTTACATTAACGGAAAATTAATAAAATGGCAAATTATTTTCGCTTTGTTATACACAAAAAGAAAACCAATTCGTCGCATTTTTGAATGCGATAAAAATCAATAAAGAATAATTTTATTTCTAAAAGTGTCTGTCAAGAATACTTTTTATTCGTAATAAATTTTATCATATTCCATTATCGATTTAAATAGAAGTACATGTTTCAAATGCACTCCATAGTCAAAGTCTCTAAAGCGTAAAAAGATAAAGGGATCATTTGTTCATCTAGCGTTTCACGTTTGATGATTTCGTGTAGTCTTTTTTTAAATTTCCTAACGATTTCACTTGGATACTGATAAGATATACAGATTCCATGAACGAATTAACTATTATTAACTACTGGTTCCAAATGCATATTTTGCTAACCTGTTTTCTCTGTTTAAATTTGGCCTTTGTACTACTTTTATTTCGAGGACTTTTACTACTTTTATTTTATTGGAGGGTTCAGCTCCATATGGATACACTGCCAAAATGCCCTGTATAGCGAATGTACACATCCTTGTCTTCCTTCATGTAGTGCATTGATTGGTAGTGCAATTTATTATTACTATAAACTGTATTCCCTTATCAATTTTGTTTTGAGTAAAATTTGAACCAGAACGAATACTGGTAACAGACTTATTGTTGTATTTAGGATATCGACTTTTTAAATTAAATAGTACAAATGTGCAATCACTTTGGATGTCAGTTTTGACAGTATTTATTTGATATTTTACTTTAAATCCAAAGTTCTGGCTATGTCATTTAAGCTTCCAAAGCCCTGTTAGTTTTGGATATTATAACGATTCCCACTTACGTGACGCCTCGACAAGAGTAAAGTCCAACTTAAACTTTCAATTATTTCACATAATAATTTCTTAAATTGTAAAATATAAGCTCTTCGAGGATATGTCACTAATTTTGTGCACACAATTTATTACACAATTCACTTTCCTTACCACTCATTCAAAATTAGCCTCAGGTCGCTGGTGGGGCTATGACACTAGTTTTCACTCCACTTTAACACCACATAAATAAGCGCCAGTCTTAATCTTTGTATTTCTTGCGCGATTGTTGGTAAAACAAAATTGGGTACAGTAAGATACCCGAAGTTATCAGAGTAAAAACTGTTTGAAATGTATGAAAAGAATTCTTAAACATTCAAAATTTATGTTAAGTAAATTATTCTTATTCAAATCAATTTCACGAAGAAATACCATATAGTTTTAGATTAGAACTGGGTTTGTATATTTAAGAATTTCACTGTTCTAACATCAGGAATTTATTATTAATTTTAACATGGGTTCTTTAATTTTTGCCATTGTTCTTTTATTTGGTTAAAGTTTTGTGAGGTGGTGTTTTATATAATTCGTTAGAACTCAAAAAAATGTTGCACTTTATGTAACAAACGATCAGGATCAGCATGTGGTGAAAAAACAGAGATAATTTCTACATTCTATGACAAGCATTGCAAGGCAGGCATAAAGAGCCTTATATTTTATTGGTAAGTTGTTTAATGTGCAAGAGCTTACCTAGGAAGGTTGTAACTTTCTTTACTTTATTCGTTCAAACCATTTTATCTATACAAATTATAAGAAAATTTCATTCTCAAATATTGTTTCCTATTACCGATTTCGATCATTACATCACTGGAGCATATAATTTGTAATCAGTTTCTATGTGTTGACATCTAGTTATGGTGATTCTGAGATTGTTACCATAATCTATAGATCATAGATATCTGAGAATTTTTACTCCAAAATTAGGCGGGCCCAGTCCCTGCTTGCATCTATGTTGGGATGCAAGGTTAAGGAAAAGGAAAAAATCACAGAAACGACTAAGGTGATAATACACTGCACTAGTCATTGCTAACTACATAATGTACTAGTGAATTATAATATGTTGTTAGTATAATCATATTTACATACGGATTTGAGTTTATTATTATTGTTAGTTGGATAGGTAAGGACCATTCTATATTCATCATACGTATTCGTATCTCCTCGACAATTAAAACTGGAGTACTTTATAAACATCTGTGGGTCATCTCATCATATGCTGTATTTAAAGATGTGTCCCTATAATTCCCAATCCATCATCATCTAACACGTGGGGAGTATAAATTCGGCGATGACCCGACAGCATTTCTATATACAATATGATGATTTAATACATTGTCAATTCGTTTGTAAGGGAAACTATTTAAATAAATAAATAGTTTAGTGCGGTTATATTTAGCTAACCTGATCGATCATTCCATTCCACACATTCTAGCTTTATGTCCATGTTAACATTTTACAACAAACAATCACACAATACACAAAAGTAGAATTCTTGTATAACACACTACAATCCAATGAAAGAAATCACCAAAGCGGCCGTCCGATTCAGAAAGTTTAATAGTTTGTAATAGAATTATTATACAGCAAAAAGAAACTGCTTATTAAAGTAAAATAAACTTTCTGGTCAAGACCACCGGTCAAGTAATCCCCATCCACTATTAAGAATGTCACTCAAGAAATCTTATCCATTTACACTTATATGAATAAGAAAAAAAAATTATTTAAATAAATTAGTATTTTCCATGGAAATAAAGACAAAAGTTATTTAAGAGTACAACATACCATGGAACATATCAAGTATATACCCAAGAGCAAAATTGTGGACTTTATTGACAAAATAAAATCAAGAGGAATACTAACCGTTCCCTTAAAACACGATTATCCTAATATATGAACAAACATCTGCTAAATCGAACTTGTGCGGAACCTTATAGGGTTCCACCCATCTTTAATAATAAAATAAATCGAACTTCAACATTTTAGCCAATTCAAATCTCTATATATTATCGTCAATATAATGATCGTATTAAAACAATCTTCAGTCTCTTCTACCATTAATATATATGGCACTACATTAAAACCTCAGTTGTCTTATAGATATAATCTTAGTTAAAATTTGATATAAGATACAAATATGACAGCATCATTTCAAAACTTTTGAATAGGAAATCCATCAATATGGAAGGTTTTGCTGTATGTACCGATATATATGTATGTACATACTAACATGTGTATTAATTTTTAAAAACAAACTGATAAAAATTAAAAGTTAATTAACAAACTTCATTGTTATTCAGGATCAGGACTGATCTGTTTGACTGTCTTGAAACATTATATCTCATGAAAAGTGTTTTGGGCGTTAAATAGCTTCGCGCTATAAAAGAAGAAATTTCTCGTTGTACTGAAACAGATTTTTATTTCAAATCGCGTTATATCGAAAACGCATTGTATAAGTACCGCGTTAAACAAGGGAAAATATAAATTGCCAATTATATTGAATGAATTTGCCATTACAACGATCGCACAATCGCAGTGATCGCGTTAAATTTTAAATTTCCAAAATCTCTTTTGCTGTATGCTTTGATACATAAGGGAAGTATATAAGAACGTTAGAAATCTAGAATTATATGAAGAGCGAATTATGGGATGGGAAACGAAAGACATATCGCATGCGATCGTTTCCAACGGAATATTGTGATGTGATATAAAAATGATGTATATAGAATACAAAGACAAAAAACGTTATATACTATAATATATAACGGAGAAACAAGAACAGACTATATAATATAATAAAATAAAATATAATATTATGTAATAATATATAATGTAATGTAATATAATAATATAATATAATCACGATACTCATCTGTAATCAGATTTTCAACTACACACACACACACACACAACGCATTTATTTAATTTAATTTAATTAAAGAAACACCGAGCAGCCAAAAACCCGTCCACTCGGTATGAAGATCCACACAACACTCCAACGTACATATTTATAATTGTATATTATAATCGTAGATTGAAGCTTGTAGTGTTTCTGTAGCTTCGTTGAAAGTTTCATTATTATAAAATATCAACACAACGAAAGAAGAGAATTAGCGTTTTCTGAACATATCAAGTCGGACATGTAAGAAAATCGTATCGTTATAACTGATTTGTTTATTAACTACTACTTTACTAAAATAATATTTCAACACTGACATATGCGCATGTTAAATTGTTCCGCAAATATACAAATGTGACTCATAGCATACTTCACGTCTGTAAAGAACAAAATATACTTAATTATTGGTTCTTACTTAGTAGTCCAAAGATACTTTTTAAGCAATTTTACCCAATTTCAAGCAAATTCCAAATATATTGCATTTCACTATTCGATTATTTATACATGATGATAGACTTTAACTGAACAATATAACAAACATGCTTGTTATATTGTTCTTGTAAGCTTGTATGTCTATCGATATACTTGTATTAATTTGGGCAAAATGCTAAAACTTTCAAATTCTAATTTTCTATATCGCTAAACCTCTGGACAATTTAATTATCACATCAAATAATTTCTCGGTCGTCACCATTGTTTTTAAAACTATTCAATCGAAGCAAACACTTATGGTTTAATTGTTTTTATATTGATCAGTAAATAAAAGTATTATTAAAATTGTATTAGTGATCATATGCACACCCGCATAGCACAGAAAAACACATACAGAAGATAACCTACGAATAAAATATCGTCAAGCTTTTTTCTGGGGTTATGTCGTTGGTTTGGGGTGATCTCAGAAAATACGAGAAAAATTTAAATAAATAAATTTTACACTTTCGAAATAGCAAACAAATGAGAATCTATATTATCAAAGTCTACTCATGCCGTATGTATTTTAGAATATGCATAGAAACTATCGAAAATGAACAACACATAAATTCAAAGCAAAGTACACACAAACAAATCAAAAATTTTAAACACAGAACTTGAGCTATATTACAGTGTTTTATTCTATTTCAATTGTTGTCTTTATAGACAATTTTAAAAATCAGAAAACTGTTTGTTCATCCTTTTTATAGGTTTTTGTTTGTACCCATGGACTCCTCATCTAGAAAAAATTAATTCAAATTTATATTCTCCGTTAAATTCAAAATTTAGTAAAGTTTGGTTGTGATACATACTTTTTCAAGATTAAATTTTTTAATAAGGTCAAGCTAATCTTTTCAACTAGGTGGAATTGAAGATTAGCTTTATTTTGTTTTCTCTAAGGAGTCAAAATTCTTTCTCATACCATCAGAGAAGGATGGAGATAAGATTCCAGAAAAAAAATCCAATTCCATTCTAAAAATTTTATTAAAGTACAAAATTCCAATTTCTAAAAATCCAAAATTTTCCATAAAATTAAATTTACTCTAAAATACATCTATGACTTTTTTGGAATATGAGTGCTGAATTTATGGGGCGATCTATGTCTTATACATCAGTAGTATAGGATGTTCTGGAGCTGAGTAATATTTAGATGACCTACGTGAATCAGACCTGGAACGTCTAATTTCACCGTATCTAGTTAAGATAAAACATAATATGTGATTCACTGAAGAGTTAAGAGAGCCTTGAGTCACAGAAAAAAAGTTAAGTAAGAAAGACAGTCAAACATTTTATTCATTAATCAAAACAATGGTCTTTGCCAAATTTAATAAAAATTCATATTAAGTCATTTTTCATTTTTAAACATAAATTTACTTTGTTTATATTTCATAATATTTTTTAAGAGGTCTGATTGCTTCTTCGGTTTAAACTTTTGTTATATTATCTGTGAAAAGACACTTTTTTCCAGTATTTTATATACTCAACTGTGTTTTGTTTGAACTATTGCTTTAATTCGTCTTAGTTTTAGGATAACTATTAATTATCGAATATCGACTCGTTTATGGGGCAGAATTCAGGTTTTTTGCAAAGTTAAATCTCCAGATTGAAGCATGTGAAAAAAATTTAAAACTGGTCCTTGTTTTTTTATGACGATAAATCATTTGATGTTTTCTCGGTTAATACATAAAGCGTCATCCAAATAATTCATATGGTATGGATATCGCTATTAGCTTACGGATGTGAAGTTTTTAACAAATAACATAAAATTTGTTTGTGTTAGTAAATACACTGTTAATATTTTCTAATAAGAATTTTAAGTGAAAATAATACAATTAACCAACATAATATTTCTAATAATTAACGAAAATATTTAAAATAAAATAAACCTATAATAAAATGACAAATAAAATAATAAACAAATAAATAATCTAAAACATGATTACATGAACATATGATAAAATGTTAGGTTCGATGAGTGATTTCTTAATCGGCCATTAACAAGACATCCAAGAGATTTTACCAGAACGCCACTATATACAATTGATTTATACATGCCTAATGTACCCAATGTGCCACTCCACATTTCCCAACGGAGGGGAACACTAATATTTATTTTGACTTGAATATATGACAAAATGTGAGGTTCGATGAGTGTTTTCTTAATCGGTCATTAACAAGACATCCAAGAGCTTTTACCAGAACGCCACTATATACAATTGATTTATACATGCCTAATGTACCCAATGTGCCACTCCACATTTCCCAACGGAGGGGAACACTAATATTTATTTTGACTTGAATATATGACAAAATGTGAGGTTCGATGAGTGTTTTCTTAATCGGCCATTAACAAGACATCCAAGAGATTTTACCAGAACGCCACTATATACAATTTATATAGTTAGGAAATGAGAAGTGGCACATTGGGTACATCAGGCATGTAGAAATCAATTGTATATAGTGGCGTTCTGGTAAAATCTCTTCGATGTCTTGTTAATGGCCGATTAAGAAAACACTCATCGAACCTCACATTTTGTCATATATTCAAGCCAAAATAAATATTAGTGTTCCCCTCCGTAAGGAAATGTGGAGTGGCACATTGGGTACATTAGGCATGTATAAATCAATTGTATATAGTGGCGTTCTGGTAAAATCTCTTGGATGTCTTGTTAATGGCCGATTAAGAAAACACTCATCGAACCTCACATTTTGTCATATATTCAAGTCAAAATAAATATTAGTGTTCCCCTCCGTTGGGAAATGTGGAGTGGCACATTGGGTACATAAGACATGTAGAAACCATATGTATATAGTGGCGTTCTGGTAAAATCTCTTGGATGTCTTATTAATGGCCGATTAAGAAAACACTCATCGAACCTCACATTTTGTCATATATTCAAGTCAAAATAAATATTAGTGTTCCCCTCCGTTGGGAAATGTGGAGTGGCACATTGGGTACATTAGGCATGTATAAATCAATTGTATATAGTGGCGTTCTGGTAAAACCTCTTGGATGTCTTGTTATTGGCCGATTAAGAAAAAACTCATCGAACCTCACATTTTGTCATATATTCAAGTCAAAATAAATATTAGTGTTCCCCTCCGTTGGGAAATGTGGAGTGGCATTTGGGGTACATTAGGCATGTAGAAACCATATGTATATAGTGGCATTCTGGTAAAATCTCTTGGATGTCTTGTTAATGGCCGATTGAGAAAACACTCATCGAGCCAACATTTTGTCATATATTCAAGTCAAAATAAATGTTAGTGTTCCCCTCCGTTGGGAAATGTAGAGTGGCACATTGGGTACATTAGGCATGTAAAAATCAATTGTATATAGTGGCGTTCTGGTAAAATCTCTTGGATATCTTGTTAATGGCCGATTAAGAAAACACTCATCGAAACTAACCTTTTATCATTTATCGTTACTTTAAATGTTAGTATTCCTCTCTATCTGGAAAAATCAGATATATGTAGTACTTTAGCTTCGTTAAGTTGGAAAACGGTACAATTAACAAAATTTATAACTTTTAATTTTTAAGGATTATTTCACCATATTTTATTGAAATTTTGTAATTTAATTTTGTTTTGGTAATTGAATTAGTTTTCTAAGCCTTACTATTTCGTTTCCATTTAGAATTAAATTACAATTTTTTTCCATCTCTTTTCATTTTTGTATATTTTTCTCTCTTTAATATAAATTTTAACAGTGTGATTACTTATACATATAACATATTCAAAAATTCCAATTGGATTTGTATACGTATATGTTATTTATGTTGTTATAAACTTCACAGCCGTGCTTATTTTCATGCATGTGAAGTTAGACCTAACTAGAGTAGAACTATATTTAGGATTACTGTAGGTCTAACTTCACACGCCTGTATACACGTTTGAAGTTAGAACTAAAATAATCTTAAACAAATATAATATCATAAAAGTTTGAATGTATTGGTAAATAAAGGAAAACAATGACATTTAGGAGAAAAAATTATTGCCATTATAAATACTCAAAAATATACCATAAATATTTGTTTAAATGTTCATTAAAAAAATAAAAAAATATTGTTAAAGAATAAAATGTGTGTGTCATTTTCTGAAAGGTCACAATCAGGACTACTTACTTTCCAAACCATTTGAAAAGCTAATTATTTTTACGGCGTCAATTCAATTTTTAGTAAGCTTTACTATAGTAAGAAGTTAGGATTTTCTTAAGAAATTGAATATCTCGAAAACTAATATGTTTATCATTTCAACTATGTGTTTGTAATTTTTACGATTCCTTGATTAGAAAAGAAAACAACTTTTCAGTTTTGCGAGTATTTTTATTTTTTGCAGAAAATACATTTTTCCTCACTTATAATTAAGTTTATGTTACAGTTCGAATGAAGTCGGCGTCCACAATCATTACATTGTTCGGTTATAGAACTTTTTATCAATGAGTCGAAGCAAACTAGACAGTGGTCTATCACATTTATAGATCCTTCAATAATATTTTGCTGTAAATATTTACGGTAGTTTTAAAGTTCCATTAAATATTCATGTTCGCTATTACCATGAATTTTTGGGTAATAGCAGTTGTTTGCGAAAAAATCTATTGCATATATTACCAAAGGCCCACAGTTATAACTATCCCGCTGTATGGGTAACATATAAGCGGCTTCCGTTTTAAAATTTTCAGTTGGCTCGTTCCAAGCTTTGAATAGTTCATTCAGAATCATTTGCCCTTTTTTGTTTAAACTATCCATATTTTTACCTGGTGTTATTGGATCGTAAGTTGTGATTTTTTTTCGTTGCTAGGTCTATAATTATAAGCACCCAATGGCTATTTATGCACGCTGGTAAACATATTCGGTTTTTACCACGACATATTGATTGAATAAATTTGCATTGTGAAATATAGTAACAATCGTCCTAAATTCGTATACCTTATATAGGGTCTATGCAAACATCATTGGTATCTCGTAGCAGGATGTATGCCCATACATAAATGATATCGGACGTTAAATGGTTATTGGCTGATGAAAGCACTCATTGGTCAAAGGGAAATCTCGGCCATGAATGATTCATTGAAAAAATCCCAACTTGCAACAGAACATCGAGTTGTGTATGCCGATGTAGGTTATTGCAATCAATCATGTCACATTAAAAATTATTTAGACCTCATAAGACTGGGTGCAACAAAATTCGTAGGCAGTGACCATTATATGGTTACTGCAAAGCTACAATGGAAATTTTCATACATTTCAGGAACGACAGAGGAATATACAACGAGATTCTCCAGTGATGGTCTGATAAATGACCAATTTGATAAAGTGAACAGTGTCTGGGAAGTATTGAGAACCTCGGTTGTCGATGCTGCCCAACACATGCTCGGTATAGAAAAAACTAAGTCCAAAAATGATTGGTTGTTAGCTTGAAATGCGAGATAGCTTGAAAGGGTGATAGCTTGAAATGCGAGAATTATCGCGGAAAAGCTCTCCTTTCCACAGCATATAAGTTACGGTTAAACATTATATCTTGGGAAGAATTACTCCTCTGGTGGATGAAATTATCGGTGACTACCAAGGAGAATTCCGTCCAAATTGGTCAGTCACCGATCAAGCTTTTTTCCTATGGATGATTCTTACCAAGTACTCGCGATGTATACCAGGTATTGCTAGATTTCAAGCAAACCTATGACTCGATCAATCGAGAGAGGTTAAGCGCTTGAATATTGAGGAATACCAAAAAATTACGTACATCTGTGTAAAACGACAGTAACACAGTCACAATGCTGCGTCAAAGTTGATCGAGAACTTTTGCAACTATTTCTGGTGTACGACTATGAGATGCGCTGTCCCCAATACGTTTTCATCTCATGTTTAACACCTCAAGATAAAATATAATTCCATCAATCCAATCAACTTTTTGCATTTGCTGATATCTGTGTCATTGGATTAAATTGAAACGAAGTGAAAGAGATACTTGATCCACTGGAACAGTGTTCAGCTTCCGTTAGTCTCAAAATCATGGAGTCCAAAACCAAATATCTGATCTCTGGTTTTCGAGACGAAGACGCAATTGATTTCAGTAGTGGTAACCTCACGTTTGAAAAAGTGATAAGATTTAATTATCTGGGATCTCTCATTACTCACGATAATAGTGATTTGTTTAATAGTCCACTTTTGAAATCAAAATATCTTGCAAATGCGGATAAGCTGAAACTATACATAGTGTTGCTCAGACCCGTTGTCATGTATGGATGTGAGACTTGGACCTTGACGAATTGGTACGAAAGATGCCTTTAAACATTCGAGAGAAAAATCATGCGTGTGATATATGGCCCCAAACGCGACGTTGATGACACATACTGAGTTCTTTTCAATCATGCGATTAGGAATTTAATGCAAATTCCCGATATTGTGAATGAAATGAAAGAACAGCGGGTACGATGGCTTGTTCACGTTCTGCGTGCTGATCCGAACGGAATGATATAGCAATCAATGAAGGAAGAGCCACCTTTCGGTAGACGAAGATGGCGCTGTTGGCGACGATGGCTCGATGGTGTAGAAAGCGGTTGGCATCTTCTAATTGTCTACAGCGGTTTTAAGAGTGGGCTCATGATCGAAACCGATGGAGTCAGATTGTTGAAACGGTATGGGACAACCGTAAAATAAGTTGGGTTTTAGTAACGAATGCTGAGTTTTAAGCTTTAGCAACTGTAGAATATTACCTAGGTTGGGAGGGAAGGTCATTTGTTCCATTTTATCTCATTAAAAGTGCAAAACCCTTGAAATAAAGATATTTCTCAGAGACAGCTCGATTAAAGACCACCAGAGGACCTCCATACCAGCGGTGAAATCCCTTTATTGAAAACCTAAAGAAAGTCAGAGCCGAAACTTAACTTTTAACATTTTCGAAATAGGATATCTGTCCAGATTGACAGTTTGATACCTGAAATAACCTCTCAAAATGAAAAACAACTAAATATTTAAATTTCACTAGATAATATGACATATTTCACAAGAACCGTAAATTCAAATATCTTGGGGTTTCCCGTTTTATATACCTCAATAAATGAAACACGGTAAATTTGCACTCACTAACACTGTATCAATTTCTTAGAAGTTTAATCACTATTAATCACAAAGCGCTAATCAATGTAGATTAAACAATAACGATTATTTTGTAATAAACTGTAAATTATAATTACAAAAAAGAATAGTTATAAACTACCAATTATTTGGCCTTTTTCGCACTTTAAACATTAAATTAATATAACGATATATTTCAATTATAATATATTTAAAGTAAAATATCAAATATCTTGAACTGTAAGTAGACCTAATCGTGACCTCTCATAATGTTCCAAACACATTTTAGATAAACATATTAGTTCTCGAGATATTCAATTTCTTAAGAAAATCCTAACTTCTTACTATAGTAAAGCTTACTAAAAATTGAATTGACCCGTAAAAATAATTAGCTTTTCAAATGGTTTGGAATGTAAGTAGTCCTGATTGTGACCTTTCAGAAAATTACAAACACATTTTTGATAAACATATTAGTTCTCGAGATATTCAATTTCTTAAGAAAATCCTAACTTCTTACTATAGTAAAGCTTACTAAAAATTGAATTGACGCCGTAAAAATAATTAGCTTTTCAAATGGTTTGGAATGTAAGTAGTCCTGATTGTGACCTTTCAGAAAATTACAAACACATTTTTGATAAACATATTAGTTCTCGAGATATTCAATTTCTTAAGAAAATCCTAACTTCTTACTATAGTAAAGCTTACTAAAAATTGAATTGACGCCGTAAAAATAATTAGCTTTTCAAATGGTTTGGAATGTAAGTAGTCCTGATTGTGACCTTTCAGAAAATTACAAACACATTTTTGATAAACATATTAGTTCTCGAGATATTCAATTTCTAAGGAAATCCTACGATACTTCTTACGATAGTGAGAAAATCCTTAATTCTTAGGTCAGTTTATGTTTTATTGAGTTTGGGAATCTCAACGTTTTAAAGATTTATTTTTAATTAATTACAATTATTATTTTATATTTTTTATTTAACATTATGTATTAATTATTGATGTGTTGTTTTTTCTAAAATTCAATATTTCGCCTGAATGTCATTGTTTTTAAACTTTAACCCATACATACAAACTTTTGATTGTTTTTGTTGGTTAGGATTAAGTTAGGTCTAACTTCAAACGCGTTTATTTTCATTATAGTTTTGAACGCTAGACCGCATTTGATAAATTTTCTCCGTTTCTTTGATTTTATTTGGTAAATACTCATGGGCTTGCCATATATCCCACAGACACATTATGAATAATTTGGGAGGCTAAATTGAAAGACGTTTTGGCACAATTTTTAAATTTATTAATCGCTACTGACGGGAGGGGTAATACAAGTTGATAATCATGGTCATATGTCAAACTATATCTCCGAAAGCAAATTTTCTTGTTTGATTTTTGAGAGTTATCATAATAATATTGATTATCGTCAATGTTTGAGCAACAGATACCTTTATTGCTCAAACTTTCAACAATTTTCATGACTAAAATAAAAATTATGTGCACAATACACTTATTAAGAATATACTATGTGTTATTAAGAAAATACTACTATACATTAAATTGAAGTACTTAAGCAAATGCATCAGTATTTATTTAGAAAAAAAATATAATAGTATTTTAACAACCAAGTTAACGCGATTTTTTTCTTTTCTACGGAAAATAAATTGGAATGGAATTTTATATTTGGAACTTTGGATTTGAAATAATATGACTGGAATATTGGGTGCTGGAAATACAACCCTCTCTCCATCAGACAAACATATATTAGGGTGTACCAAGGTGAAGTAGAACATTACGTTTCAATTAAAATTTTTCCATCTAGAAATTTTGGAAATCAGTTATGGTTAACTGCCCGTACCAAACTAGTACCGTCAAGTGGGCTATCCAATATACCTGGAAACAAATTGTTGTCCCACAATATAAGGCGCAAAACTGAAGGAGTAGTCAACGAGGAGCCTGTATCTCAATTTGATTGAAGACGTTTTGTTTCTCGGCAAACCTTTCAAGACTGCATGAGTTTATGGTTCACGAATGAGAAAATAATCCTCAAGAAGAGTTCAGTGTGTTTTATTTCCTCGACCAGATACCACAAGGTTTGTTAACTTTTTAAACTTGAATTTTTTTAAAAAGCTGGTTACTGAGTAAATATGAATTTTAAACCTCTTGATACTAATATCGCTAATATTTCTGTAAACTCCAATTTTTTGGATATTTTAAAATAAAAAAGATTAAAAATTAAATTAGAAATAAACATAATAAGAAAATTCTGGAGAGTTGATATGACTCGATGAGATATTTAAAAACTTCAGTGTATTAACTTTTCACCATTCAAAATATGTTTGTATTATTCTATTCCATTAAATTAAACATCATACTTAATTAATACACATTCACAAAATAAAATTCAGCATCTTTCAATTTGTAAAACTAACAAAATTTTATTTTTTTACTTCACTGCTCTAAAAAATTCGCTGTTATATTGTTTCGTATTTTTTTTTTTTTTTATTTCGTTGATCTTAAGAAATATTATAGTTAAATTGTTAGTAAAGTTTTGTTGCTCGGTATATTTGGTTTATCTCAAACCGCAAAAATAAAATCGTTGAAAAGTTTTATAAAAATTAATTTCCTAGAATTTTATTATTTTCCTTTTCGTTTTTATTCCTTTGAATAATATTTTGTTTGTTTATAATAAGTTTTAATTATAAGAAATTTATTGTTTATATTTTAATGAAAATGATGATTTTAATAATTGAAGTTTTTTATCTTAAAATATGAAAATTATATTAATAGAATTATTAAATACTATATTTAATAGTTTATAACTAGTTGGTTCTTCCTTAATAGTTGAATTAGTTTATATGATATGTATACTTAATAGTTTACAAACAAATCTGTTTGTATAAGTCTGTTTAATATTTTAAATTCAACGTTCAAGTTATAGAAAATACATCTAACTTTTGCATGTAGTAAAGTACGGCATTGAAATTTGATCAACAACTGTCTACACTCTACAAAAAGTGGATGAAAAAAGTATGCCAACAACTAAAATTAATTATTAAATTTTTTAAAAAACAACAGGATGTACTTTTATTTATATATATATATATATATATATATATATATATATATATATATATATATATATATATATATATATATATATATATACATATATTTGTATAATATAATATATAGTTTATAACTAGGTCAAGTGTAAAAGTACTTACAATAATTTTATTTATGCAGTTTTTAAAATAAATTACATTATATTAAATTTTTATGCCGAAAGTTGTATCCTTTTTGGTTGTATTTTTTGAAAATTTTAATGTAAAATTAAAATAAATTTTATTTGTTTTATAAATATATGTAAATCAGTCAGCGTAACAAACATTTGTTTATATTTATATTCGAGCGAATATAAGTTTACGTAACTTAGGACTTGTGAACGTGGTATAAATATTATCACTTCGGTATGTATAACCCTTTTGAGTTACAGTATATTAAACCTTTTGTATATTAAACAGTATAATAATCCAAATACATATTCCACATTTTGAAATTTGAAAAGTTCGAATAAATCGATTCTGTCTGTTAAGTGCTTAAATAGTGCCTTGGAGGTAGTGCTTAAACAGTGCCTTGGATATTTTAAATTTCCAAAATTACCATTCATTACCACGTTTCAGACAAAATGTCCTCCGCTTTATCAAGTAATTCATTTATACCTTTCGTGTTAGCTACTTGCGGAATACTTTGTATACAGCAAAGTATATTAATTTTGTATCTAACATTGAACAACAATTAAATCCTCATCACATTACATTTAAAACGATACAAAGCCCGATTGCCAGCGGCAAGGCGATCCTTGATATCCTCTCCCACACTATTATCGTGAGTAATGAGAGATCCAAGATACTTGAATCTCATCACTCCTTCAAACGTGTGGTTTCCACTACTGAATTCACTTGCGTCTTGGTCTCGAAAACCAGAGATCAAATATTTGGTTTTGGACTCATTGATTTTGAGACCAACGGAAGCTGAAAACTGTTCCATTGGATCAAGTATCTCTTTCACTCCGTTGCCATTTAATCCAATCACACAGATATCACCTGCATACGCAAGAAGTTGATTGGATTGTCGGAATAAGATATTGTCCGGAGGTGTTGAACTTTCACGAAGGATGTATTCCAACATGAGATTAAAAAGTATCGGGGACAGCGCATCTCCTTGTCGAACACCAGAAGTAATTGCAAAAATTCTCGATAGCCTGTTCTCAACTTTAACACAGCATTGTGACTGCGTTACTGTCATTTTACACAGATGTACATATTTTTGTGGTATTCCTAAATATTCAAGCGCATACCATAGCCTCTCTCGATTGATCGAGTCAAAGGCTTGCTTGAAATCTAGGAATACCTGTACATCGTGAGATGTTTCGTAGTACTTGGAAAGAATCATCCGCAGCGAAAAAACTTGATCAGTAACTGACCGATTTGGACGGAATCCTCCTTGGTAGTCACCGACAATTTCCTCCGCTAAAAGAGTAATTCTTCCCAAGATTATGTAAGACAGTAACTTATATGCTGTGCAAAGGAGAGCTATACCGCGATAATTCTCGCGTTTCATTCGATCACCCTTTTTGAATATTGGGCATAACGCGGCCTTTTTCCATTCGTCAGGCATAACTTCATTTCGCCATACCAATCGAACAAGGTCGAAAAGACAGTTCCACAAAGTTAGCCCTCCGAATATCAAGAGCTCTGAATTAATGCAATCAACCCCTGGTGAACGATTTTTCTTTAATCTCTGTGTGGCCATTGTGAATTCCTCATAGGATGGATCCTCAATGAACATCTCTTGAGGGTATTCAAACACAGCCTGTGATACATGTGGAAGATTAAGTAAGTCAGAAAAATGTTCACGCCATGTATCGAGTACCGTATCGACGTTAACACAGAAGTTTTCATCCTGGTCCCGAATGACAGTTGACCGAGATCTTAAGGTATGGTGCAATTCGGTGATTCCTTTAAAGAAACCACGCGAATTGTGCTCATTGCTGAGTTGTTGTACTCTTAAGACCTTGGCCTTCCACCATTCGCGCTTCTTCAGTCTACAAATGCGTTTAGCTGTCCTTCTAGCAAGAACTGCCTTATTTTTCTTGCAATTGTTAACCGAGTCTATGCTTCATTGTGATCTATATTGCGTTGCTCAACAACAAGGCTCCTCATCAAACCAATCATTTTTTAGCTTAGTTTTCACTATACCGAGAGTGTGCTGGGCAGCATCGACAACCGAGGTTTCAATACTTCCCAGACACTGTTCACATCATCAGATTGATAATTGGATCGTAAAATGCTATTGCTGACAAGATCTTGATATTTTCGTTGCGTTTCTTCATTTATCACACCTTCACAGGAGAATCGCGTTTTATATTCTCCTGTCCTCCCTGACTTGTACGAAAATCTCCATCGTAGCTTCATCGAAGCTCCATCGTAGCACCATATAATGGTCACTGCCTTCGAATTTTGTTGACGACCGATACGATCTCACGTTTTGGAAATCCGAGCCCGGTCTTTTATAATTAACACATGGTCAATTTGGCTTCGGGATGTTTTGAGTGGATGTGTCCATGTTTTCAAATGGATGTTTTTATGGGAAAGAATGTACTTGCCACTCTGTGATCATGAGCGATCACAAAATGCATCATTCTTTCCCCATTTTCGGTCGCAGTTTCGTGTCGGGAGTACGGACCTATATTATTACACAAGTCAGTTTGATTTCGGTCAGCTCTTGCATTAAAGTCACCAATCTGACATCATACTCAGGTATAGAGCCCATCAGATTATCCAAATTATTGTAAAATGAGTCTTTATCTTGGGGTTGGCTTACCAATCAGTGGGCGTATGTATACAAACAATTGACGGAATACACTTACTTAACTTACGCGGGTGTCATCCTTAAATAAAGGCCTTTAGCCTCTCATGCTGAAATGCAACAAAAGAGATCGAACAAAATGAAGACAGTAAGCTAAAAAAATTAATCTTAAGAGCGGATGTTCATGAAATAATAAAGTTAAAGTTTAACAATAATTTATTATTAGTGTGATCAAACCTAAAAAAAAGAAGTAACAACAAAAAAAATGTGATTATTCAACCATAACTATACTAAAGGAGTTTATATATTAATGTTAGAGATATGAAAAAAATCACCACCACCCAAAAAAAGAGGATCAAAGTAAACTTATCGACAAAAAAGGTTGCTTATATTAAGCTTTAACTTAAATTTATATAAACTTTATAAAATAAAATAATCGTATGAGAAAAAAACTTGCGTGGTCGAGACCGTGATCCTGGTTGTTGGATAATGTACCGTTTGCAGTACCGATATTAATGATTTATTAATGTTGATATTATGTTATGGCCACATTAAACATATTATTTATTGCGATATATTTTAAACATTCAGTACATTTGGTCATTTAAATTACATTTGTTTGTTTGTTTTTATCTCTACAATCTGTTTTGGGGCTCGAGGCACTTCCAACTCTTTCGCGTTTCGCTTATTTACGTCCTTACCTTACGCCATTACAGCCAAATCGAGGACGTACGGCTATAGGTCCGATTTACGTAGAACCATCTGCACATTGCAAAGCTCCATGCCAGCCTATAGTACTGACATGGAAGATGGGTTGGCCCATGAATTCTGCACTCCAACAGGGGGTCATAGATGTTTAATACACGTTATTATAACATACCATATACCATTCATGAAATTGTTAGTCTTTTTTCCACTTTCCACTTTACTTTTATGCATGCCTGTTATATGTAACATTTTTATGTAATTTTAAGATATTGTTTTTGTTCACAGGTCTTATACTCTTATTATTTTTAGTACTATATTATGTCGATTATTAAATTATCATCGTCCATTTATGTTTTATAGGAATTTTAAAATTTTATAATTATATATTAGACATTCACTTTTATTTTTTTACATTTTTTTACATATCGAGAATCTAACTATTATGTTACACCATACTAGTTGATTAGTCACATTTTTCTAATTTCACCGACAAAATTTAAGCGACCTATTTTAGTCAATTTTTTTTTCTGACTTTCTTCTTCTTTATCCCAGACTTAACTCCCCCAAATAAAAATCGCTGTCCATCGAATATTTGCTAATTTCCCCCTCCCAAATACCATCCATTATGCCAATCAAAATTGTTTAACGGAATGACCGATTTCTTTCCCCTACCTCGATTTTTTCCGCGCTTTACGGTGCGTGTTACTAATGACGTCATATTTACTATTTTTCATATTCGACAGAGATGTCAAACATTTCCGTCTGGGAACGATCGAGAAGCAGCGACTAACGTTACAGCTTTCTCTAAAAAAAATTATATTCATTTTACCAAAATTTTGTTTAATAAATTGCATTCACTTTGTATTTTTTGATATATGCTCGTTTTTTGGTACTTTTGGTTTTATACTTCTAGTGATTTTAAATTATTTCAAGATTTATATAAAAACCGAATTAGTTGTATGTTATTTAAATGCACAACTTAAATAAAATATAGTTCTTCATTCTTAACTCTGCCGAAGTTTTTACAATTTTTGATTGAAACTCGCTATAGAAACTTAATCTGTTGAAGAATAAACAGTCTATCCTTCAACACTTTCTCCACCAACATAAATAAACACTAATACTAACTAATTACGTCTTTCCGAAAACGATTGTTTGGTATGTAAACTTTAATAGTTAAATATGTAATAAAAACTAACGTAATAAATAAATAGAATATTCAATTCAATTTTTATTACGAATAGGCAAAACGCCATTTCAAATTTAAACAATGCAACAAATAATTGGTTGTTACCCAATTTTTCACCCATTTTTCTACTACAATATTTAACTTTAACCCAAAAGCCGCTAAAAATTAGGTAAACTACAATTTACCCGATTATTAGGAATACATTCATTAGCATTACAATTGATTATCAACAGTTCGTTTTGTAAACACCTGTTATTACGAAATTGTTTCTATACTCTTCTCCCGATAAAATAAGTATAGTTTTTTTCAATAGTTAATTTAATTGAACGTTTGATTTGAACAAAATGACTAATAAATGAAGTAGATATGTATTTTGTTCAAAAAGAATTGCTGGCAAAATGATTTTGCTGAGAAGATCTTTATACTTTCGTTACGTTTTTCATTAATTAGACCTTGTGATTTTCATTTATTAAATTAAACATGTATTGAGATAACACGTACATGTAATTAAAAAACTATTACCTTAAGAAAGGTTAAATACCAATCCATTCAAAATCTTATCAATCGTTGTTTTAAATTTTTGTTACAATAATTGAAAACCTTTTTGGTATTCTCGTCTATTTTAATTGATGAAATGAAATATAATTTGCAATATTCGGTACGTTAAATTATACATATACAGAACGTATACATAGCTGGCCAAAAAATTAAACCTTTTCCCATACATTGTTATAATTCTGCTGACTTTTATGATCCATTAATTTTATTTTTTATTTTTAATGTTTTTATTATCAGTTAAAATATAAATTTACAACAAATGATCATAAACCGTAAATATTAGCCAAATGGGAACTGAGAGTAAATTAATTGTTAAATTATTGTTGGAACCTTTTTATGAACTAATAAATTTTTTTATGTTAGAAAGTAATATTATTTTTTAATGTAATCAAATATTATTTTGAAAAATTGAAAACAAGAATCACTTTAAAGTTTAATTCGATTATAGATTTTCAATATGTGTGTTTTATCTCAGTTTAAAGCATAATAAAACATAAAAAAACAACAAGATAAAACTAAAAAATTTAATATATGGACAGTTTCAGCTAAATAAATTAGAAAATAGAACTATAAAAAACATTTAAAGTTCAAATCCAAACAAAAAAATCAAATTATTTAGCACATATTTTGCTTTCAAGCATCCAATTTTATCATTTATCACTGACAAAACTTTATTTACAGGACCAAATATATAACATTAAATAAAAAAGACTGCAATTTTAATAAATTATTTTATACTAGCTATAATAAACGAACTAAAATCTACAGGCAACCGGGACGAAATATCTTTGTTAAAAACAGAGTGAAAGCTTTTAAAATCTTTGTATTAATATTTAATCAAATTACTAAATCTATTCACTGTATTATCTATACCAATACAAAATTAAATTTTTCTAGAAATTCTAATTTATTTAACAAACAACCTTAATTTATTCGAGTGATAATAATTGTATTAACTCGGTGTAATAAATCAAATAGTGCGAAAAATGTTTTGCATATATGTATGTCTGTACATAAGTATGTCAAATGAGAAACGGTGATAAAAAATTTAATTCGATTTTAATATATATTTAATGTGTTCCTACCAAACCATGTTCTAAACATAATCACGAATCTAGATCATGCTTTTGGATCCTACACAATCTTATTTGATTCCGAATTAATTAAAAGCTTGTAAATTTTCTGTTTGCGCCAGCAGCAAATAACTATAAATCAAAAGGTTAAATAAAAAACCAACTTGGTATCGAAAACAAAAAGCCAGAAGAAATTATATATCGAAGAGTAAGAGATTTTTTGCCTTCTTAGGATTTTGAAATCATTTCCTATTTTTACTTTTTGGTCTTTGAACTTTATTTGTCTAGACTTTTTATTTATTTTACAGCAGCAAAATATACATTCTCGTATATATATGTATATATACATATATATATATATATATATATATATATATATATATATATATATATATATATATATATATATATATATATATATATATATATATATATATATATATATATATATATATATATATATATATATATATATATGTGTGTGTATACATATATATATATATATATATATATATATATATATATATATATATATATGTATTTTATTTTCTGTTTTGTCTTTTTTTTATTCCTTAAAATTGTTGTATATATAAAATGGTTATTGTAACAAATATTAGGAAAATAAAAGCTTTTAGGAAAGTTTACTAGTCTTTTTATTCACCATCTCAAGAGAAAGTTTTATTTGTGTTTTGTTTAATTTTGTGTTTTTTTGGTTTATGTTTGTCGTCGGAAATAAAAAATGTACATACGTAGATACATATATTTTACAGTAAATAACATCATTCAGCATATAGAATAAGATGATAGGGGCACATTTAAATTGATACGATGGGATTTTCTAATGTCATATTTATCTTGACTTATAATCCGTCTCATTCACGCAAGTTAATGACTAATTACTCTTTAAAGATTACGTTTTTCGATTCTAACGTACTCGTATATAAATATGAGTGTACATAGGCTAAAATGTAAAATATATATTTTTGCAACATTTCCATCATTTATCGCAAGATTTCCATCATAGAGCGAGCTGTGTGTAATGTGGCACCGTCTAGTTTGAACCCATATGTTCTTTAGGTATAATTGATATAACAAATAAGTTTTCCAACATGCCTTTCTAGTGATCACAAGTAATTGTTACATCATTACCTCAAAGAAAAATAGCCCAATAATATCGCGGGCTCAATCGCGCACTTTTGGACTATAAATTGAGAACTTTTTATCTACTATATAATGTGACCCAAATTTCAATTTCTTACTATAATTAAATATGCACTCAATCATAGTATACCTTTAATTAATTTTATCGTAATAGGTTGACCATGGAATGCGTTTAGGTATTTTATAATAAACGGATCATGCATAAAGCTTAATATTGTGTCAATGTATCGTTATTGGGTTTTATAATACGTGTGACATGTGATAACTTAACAAAAATTCTTTTTCACCACATTTACATTGAGTTCATTGATTAAAGTTAGCTTTATACCATTGGAATGCCTCTGTTAATATAAATAAATGATTTAATATATAAACATATATAAATACTAAAACTATATATCACATCTTTAATGTATTTTGCAATAATAAATTATTCCACATGAATATTGTGTAATTCATTTTGTAAAATAAATTAAAGTTTAAGTATATAGTTTCTAATAATATTTATTACACTATTATATATAGATTTGATCACAATTATTTATTAAAAGGCTTATATAACACATTCACTATCACTGATTAAATTCCAAAACTAAATTCTAAAACTCATACAGAGTAACTTTCCACACCTATATACTGTTTAGCAGATCCTAAAGAAAGTTATATTCCGTTGACAGTTTATTTCACTCATTTTTCATTAATTTTGATTCGTCGTTATTTATTCTACTTATTAATTTTTTTTTTTTGCTTTATTCGTCAAATTATAGGGTAACACAAATTAACTTTCATATGAATACACAAAGATGTCACCATTGTTCATTAAAATATTTTATCTGAGAAACAACCATCAATAAAATTATAGTTTATAGTTCGAATTCTTACTAAAAAAAATTAGACAGAGCTTACTAGAGTACCACACAAAAGTTGGCCATATCTTTTTATAAAGCCAATGAAGATTTGGAAGATAATCTGTATTAGGGCTTGAAAGTCATAACGCAGACACTTACAGTAAAACCAATTAGTTTCCGTACACGAAAATATACCATGAATCCCGTCAAATAAACGTTCATAATTTTGATATTACTGACTATAAATTACTGAGATTTAGTTTTTTTAATAATTAAACTTATTGTTTAAAAGTATGGAAGGAAAAAATTTAAAATATATTTTTAATAACAACAAAACAACTCATTATAAACTTAACAAAAAAACTGAAACCATTTAGTCTCCGTACACCGTCAATAAAATTCTCAATAAAATAAAATAACTTATAAGCTGATCTGATTTATTTTAGTAATCTTTAGAGCTACCGGTGTGTTTTATTACTTCCTTCAGTCGACTGTATAGATTCAACAAATTTTTTTTATTTGTTTGTGGCTGATTCCATTCAACCTTCAAAACATCAGCGAGATCTTTCTTATTTTTAACTATACGATTTTTGATTCTCTTTTTGAGTTCAACCCAGAGAATTTCAATTGGATTCATATCTGGACTCTGTGGCCTATGTTTTTTATTTTGGGAAATTTTAGGGTAGACATATCGAGTAATTTAGATCAAAAACATACAGCTTCACCGTATATTCTGTTTGTTTTCGATCATTATCTAGCTGGAAGATAAACAATCCACTTATACCAAACTTACACGCTAGAAGTTTTGTTTGACGATGTCTAAATATAACTGTTTGTCCATAAAAAATTATGATCTAAAGTTGTGCTACTCCAGAGGCAATCTTATGCCCCCATACATTAGGCCACCTCCTTCATATTTTACATTCCCACATACATTTTTAAATTTTAAGATATTCATTTGGATTTGGCCACACTATAACGCGTCCATCTTATCTATGTACATACATATACAGATTTAATTATTATTATTATTTAAAAAACCAAAGCTCAGTTTTGCAGTCAGTAATAACAAAATGTTGGACGTTTATTTGACCGATCTCTTGGTATATTTTTAGTGTAATGAGTAATTGGTTGCACTGTAACTATCTAATCACTTTACCAATTTTTTGTCGATCTTAAGTACTAAAAATATATTTCTCTCAATTTACTGTTCTTGACAGATTAAAGTCGAATGGGTTTTTAATTTAGTGTATTTCACCTTAACATTGGAGTGTTTGATTTGGATAAAACGTATATTTTTTCATACAAAATATATCGTGAGGTATAAGTGGCACCTCAAGAAAAGCCAACGATTTTTTCAGATTATTTATAACAAGATCCCCACAACTTTTATTTATATTCTCACCTTTGTAACTATCAAATCTCAAGATTTAAATAAAGAGACAAATTACCAGCACAAAAGATTTGTAAATGGAAACAAAAAAGTTTTTTTAACTGTGCATCGACTTATAACTAGTTAAAATATTAAATTATATTTAAGAGTTCCAGGCTAATATGGCATATTTATAATTTGACTTTGTGACATTGCATCAATTGCTTATCATGGTATAATCGTTAAAAATACTTTTATATTTGTTTTACCTTAATACATATATTAACTATAATTTTATTATGTACCTGAATTTAATTTTAATTAGTTTTTAGGAATCAGTTATCAGCAACTTTGTTTTACTATACCTAATTAACTATAACTCACAGAAAAGCCGGAAACTATAACATCTTCAAATTTAATTGAAATTTGTTTGTAGATATGTACTTTTTAAATGTCGCAAAATTTTCAAAAGTTATTTTTTTTACCATTCTTTGATATTTATTTTCTACATACATGAATATACTTTAAAGGAAGTAGATAAAATATTCAGGATATAATAATAAAATAATTTACCAGGAGCTATCTTTATATGCATCGTTTTTCTAACAAACAGCGATATGTAGAATATGTATATACATATAATAAATGTCTACAGATATAGAGGGAAACTAAATGTCTGTATTGCATATGAGGGTGTTTGAAAGACAGATTGTACACTTTTCTAATTTTCAAGCATGTAAAATGCAAAAATATGAGTATAACAAAAATGTCTTGGTATGTATCCTTATAAGAGAGTAATGTAATAGTAATTAGTTTCTACTTCAAATGTAAACTATTGTGCATATACTCAAATGACTTGCTTTTGAGTTTTACGTAATTTGCTTTTGAGTACATAGACTCGTAAATCACAAACACACATAACGTAAGGGCTGAGAAATAATTTGAAATATTGTTTAACTTTCTGTGCATTATATGTGCAAAACAAATAAGTTTCAGTAACATATCCAAATAAAATATTGTTAAAAGAAGATGTAAAGGTAATACTCGAATGACTTAAATTTGACCATTCAATAATGAAAAAACTATTTGTATTCATATTTGTGTTTAAGCCATCACTAAAATGAGATAAAAATCAAACAAAATATTCTTTCTGTAATTTCTTGATAATTGTTTAATCTAAATTTATGGCAATTTTCGAGATTGATTCAAAATATCGGTTACTCCTAACCCGCGCTGAGTATGCGGAGTGACAAAATAAAATCTCTGATCTTTGTTTGTCTTTGAAGCCAATATGTTGTTCGTTAGTTTAGGGTGAAAGATTGCTTATCAGTAATTTCCTACCAGAGATCCCATTAAATCACATTTATTTATTTACAATAATTTTTGTTTTTTCGCTTCGAACTCTACTTTTTCATTTTAACGTTATTGATCATATGTGTAGTTGGAAATTATATCTTTACTCGATGTTATTCGAGTGGAACTGCATTAATGCTGGGTTAGTTTACAATAGACTAGTTTTATCAATTGGTGATGCGATGCATTTGTTTGTAAAAAAAAATATAGATAATAAACAAAATTTAATTTCAAAATCAAACCCTATCAAGTTTAGGGAACGAGTTATCTAAAAAATCACACACAATACCAAAAGCGGTTGCACAGTTAAATATTATAAAAACTACTTATTTTCTGGTACGATTTGAAACCACGTTGAGATTTTAAAATATTATATATTTCAATAAATAAATTTTCATAATAAAATACTCGTGTTTCCATAATAAAACTAGATAAACATAATACCAAAGCCCTCTTGATATATGAAGCCTGAATGCATACTCAGTGTTCGTTTTATCAAGAAACTCATACGAAACGTGCCAATTTCTTTTTCCGTTTAAGCTAGTGCAAGTTAGAGCTTTCAAAATTTTATTTCATAAAATGACATTCATAAAATACAAAATGTTATATCCTTTTTTTCAAATCAAAATAATATTGATCCAAATTAATTATAAATTGATCTATATTTTTATAAATTTTGTGCTTTTTATTTCAATATAAACGATATCCTCTAACGTATATTTTACTCGCTCTAATTCTCTCTTGAACGTACGATGAAAGTCTAACTCATTTCTAAATAAATTAAGAAAAATAATATTGATGAAAATACACATAATTGAACGCGATAACTTAAAAAATTAATATTTAATTTATTTAGATGAAATTATGTATTCGAAAAAATTAACTTAAACCGAATTTATAAACATAAATCAGCTCAAAAGATATTTTCAACATGCAGTTGTCAATAAATATTAAAATCAGCTGATCAATGTTTACATTTCAAAATGAACACATAACCTATAACCTAATCACAATTTCTTTTTTGCTACCCATTTATTCACAATCACAGCACAACACTACACTATATTCTCAATCATGAAATACAGAGAATCATTAAAAAAGGTTTTTTGATGCTGTATCAACATATGAACAATATTAAATTACATAATTATGCATTAAATACAAAACCAATTTTCATAATGACATAAATATCATAACAATTGGAAAGAGAGAATATTTTTTTATATTGTAAGACAGTTCGATAAAATGCCATTACTAGCGTTGCTGTAGTATAAAAATTTTGAAAATCATTCGTGTTAAAATTACACGTGTGTATGTAAAATTAAAATAATTTGAAACGTGTTTATGTAATTTTGTGTATTATTCCTTTTTTTACGTAAATGCAATAGAAATCGCAATACAACTTAAAATTTAATGAAATTGTTTTGGCTTGGTGTAGTGTCAGTTTTATTTATTCTCTTTGTGAGAATACTTTAAATAAAATATAGTTCTCGTAACCTAATTATGTATCTGTCTCTGTTTACATTTTAAATTATTTAAATACCATATTTTCATTTAATGAATAAAGGAAAATGGAAAAATAAATCGAAAAATTATCAATTTCAGGATGAAAACTGAAATTTCTGTTTTCAATTGAATATAACCTAAGTTTAATTTGAACTACTTTTCATTCAAATATTTACTATATAGTAAAGCCTTACCTTTCATACATTCTGTATGAAACTGACGTTGATTTTTGATTTTTGTATTTTTTGTTACACTAAATAAAGTTCGTTTTGAACACTCCGGCTTGAATCAATCAAGATCGCTTTGATAATACCTATAGAAAAAAGGTTGTACATTCAATGTAAAACCAATAAAATTTTGTTGTTTTGTATCTCAAATTATGTAATTAATTAAGCCGTATTTTATTTGTTAAGTTAACTTTTCAGATGGAACCCAATCTGTGGAAGATAATCCATTCAACATTCCCTTTGCTATCATGATTGCGTTTATTGTTGATACAAGCAAAGAATTTCTTTTCTTATACCTTTAATTAAATTTAATTGGAAAAAATTGTTTAAGTTGCAGCTTTTATCAATATCAGAGAAGTTAATTAATATTCGCCATTCTCTATCTACAATTTCTGGTTGCAATGAATTTTCTATAAGATTCGAAAAACATGCGGCTAATGTTGCGACACTTTTTGATAACTGGGTTTAATCCTTTTATAAAAATTAATATTGGATCTTTAAAATCAATCCTTTTAGAAATTTGTTGACAGAATTCAATATAATATTCAACACAAGTGGCTTTGATTTATTTAATTCTCTCTAGGCAGCCAAACAGAATCATTAATTCAACGTTATCACCTAAATATACATCATCTAAATTTAGGAAAATATCTTTTTGAGATAAATCAATTTTTTTAAAATCTAATTCAATTACATCTGGTTTGACAAAATTACTTAAAATTGTTTTCATGTAGCATTCTATAGTTGATAAGAGTAAATGCATCTTTGATGATTGCACCTGGAACTCCTTGTTGATGTCATTTGTCAAATCTAAAATATATTTCCAAAAATTAAAGTTTAATCTTCATTTCTACATAAATTAGGTGTAATGTTTTAAGGCACTTAAAATTTTTTGAACACCACTCTTGCCCGTTGTCCCATAATAACTGATGCGTTATCTGCCGCAAAGTCGATTAAATTAGTAAGAGGAATAGTTAGGCTACTAAATAAATTGTTAAATGCGTCTTAAATGTATTTAGCATCACAAGTTTTTAATTCTTACATATTAAAAAAATTATCTACAGCTTTACCGGAATTTGTGTTATAATCAACAATTCCTAAGCTTTTAGATAAACTTATATCGGTGGTTTCGTCGATAATTAATAAAAAGGGTTCCGTCTTGAAATATCTGTAAATTCTTCAATTTCTACATTATGCACTAGAGTAGTAATAGTTTCTGTGGCTTTTGTTTTACCAATCTTAAGATTTTTGGCGACAGAAGAGTCGGGTGTAAAAGATCAATTTTATAAGATCATTTGTGATTGAAAAAGGCAAATTATGTTCCATAATGAACATTAAGATTTTTAATTCAGCAACTTTAGTTTGTCTCATTTCGGTGCGATAATTATCACTTCTTGTCAATTCCGGTTGATTTTTTAAAGACGTTACTTTTTTATATGCAAAGAAAACTTTTCATGTCTTTTGAGATGGTTAATAGTTTGGCGAAAAGCTTATTGCAAATTTTACAAAATCAATTTGCAAAATCCAGTTAAACTTTTGCATCCATATAGGTCGACATTTTTGTAGCCTTTTATTATTTTTTTGTCTTTGCGGGTTTGCTCGAGGTAGAACTATTCATCTACCTATATATTTTAATATCAAACTTAAATTAGTATTCACATATCACATTCACATCCTAAAAAAATGTTAGTTTGTTAATACTTTATGTTATAATAAAAAATAATAATAATTCGAAATATTCTCAAAGTTAGGTTTGTCTAATTGGAAAGTTTCAACAGAAGAGGAGTATCGCTTTCCGTGTAATTTTATACAGTTTTTGTTTGTTCTATATGTGAAAAAATAGTAGTCACATTTGTTTTCTGATGCTCTATTTTGCCCTATAAACAAATTAAAATTAAACATAAAAATCTCTACTATTTAAGAATACACAATTTAGTAATAAAAACACAAAAAAACTTAACAGTTATTTCAAACTTACTTTTATATTTGCAAGTTTCACATTTGTCACTTCCTGTTGCAAATCGTTTGCTAGATTTTCAAGAATTACCCGAGGCATCGGTTGTCTAACGTACTGCTGAATCTTTCCCTTTATATGTAAATACAATAAAAACCACATACGAATCTTTATTATTAGTATTTATCACAATTGTTTTCCAGAAAATCCGAAACAATATTTGATGCAAAATACAAAAAATACTAAAACCGTAACGGTTCTTGTGTAGTATATTTACTTGTATAATTAAACGTGTTTCTTTCTCGATTTCTTGTTGTTTCAGATCGTGTTCCGGTAAAAATTTTTAAATTTTAAATTGGTTAACAGCACAATTATTTGCATTTGGTAATTTTATTACATTTCTAAATTTAAAAAATAAATCTGATATATTTCAAATTTATTTGAATTTTTTTTTAAACTCACCTGTCAATGATGTAAAATAACCTCAATTTTTATTGGGCTTAGACTTTTTCAAAATTAATAATTTATATCAAAATAATATAGTATGCTGTGGCCCCATCTTGCTGAAACCAAATGTCCTCTAGTCCTTGCTCTTCCATTTCAACCACAAAAAAATTTCGAATTATGTCTTGATACCGTAATAGTAACTTCAATACATTGGTCCTTTTCAAAAACTAGGAACCAATGATGTTTCCAGCATGAATACCACACCATACAGTTGTTTTAATTGGATGCAATGATATTTGATGAATTAATTGAAGATTCTGTGTTCCCCAAAACCAACTGTTCTGTTTATTGACGTGCCCACTGAGATGAAAATGGGCTTCATCGCTCATTATCAATTATCCAGACAGCCTTAGGATTCCATTACTATACTCAACTCGTTGATCAGGCATTCGGTAGCGATTTTTGGACTAATTCAATTTTGTACGGAAACATTTTCAAAATTCGCCTTAAACTGTGTACAGAAATGTGTAACTGGAAACCACGTCTCCGAATTGATGTTTCTGTAGAATGCAACACTATCGCGCACCAGAATCACATTTGCAGCGTTACGAGACGTCCGTCTTCTTCCAGAACGAGGTATGTCTGCTGTCGTATCGTACTGTTGAAAATTCGCATGTAAACGATAAATTGTGGTTTGAGGCACTGGACGATTAGGATATTTTTGACGCAATCTCCGCTGAGTGGCAATAATGCAACAATTATTTTCAATAAATATTGTCATTATTTCTGCCCGTCCTTTGGCGTATATTAATTACTTATAAAATTAGGGCGTCTATACACAACACAATGGTTAAAGCGAAACTGAGCTAAACGTCGCAAAACCAAGATGGTGCGCAATTAAAACGGTAAAGGGACTTTTGCCACACCCTGTATATATATATATATATATATATATATATATATGTTTATATATATATATATATATATATATATATATATATATATATATATATATATATATGCATATATATATATATATGCATATATATATATATATATATATATATATATATATATATATATATATATATATATATATATATATATTATATTAACAAATTTTACTAACAAATTGTATTATTTTACTAATTGTGTAATAGGCAAATGATTCTTAAGACCTTCATTGTTGTAATGTAATTTGCATAATTGGTGCATATTGTATGTTTTCTTATGAGCATGTTCCAGAGTTATGGTAACATTATCTTAATGGTTCGCTGATACTTAACCTATTATAAATTAATAATTAAATTAATTGTTCCAGAGTACTTATCCAAAACTTAATAATTTTTTCTTTCAGAGTTTTGTACTTATGTTTGA
The DNA here is from genome assembly GCA_963932295.1 of Tipula lateralis. Lineage (NCBI taxonomy): Eukaryota > Metazoa > Arthropoda > Insecta > Diptera > Tipulidae > Tipula > Tipula lateralis. The sequence goes on from OZ010738.1 coordinate 132,191,322, forward strand.
ATAACGTTAGGTGTGCGGACTAGGAGTTGAAATAAATAATAAAATAAATTAATCAATTAAGATCCCTGATCGAAGCTAATAAATTTATTTTATAATTTTGTTTTAATTTTAATTAAAACACAGCAGAGCAGATAATAGGTGTTGCGGATTGGAGAATACTGATTGGCGATTGCAGATAAGTAGATTAGAATTGTGATTGTCTGCGAGTTTGCAATGGCTTCTATTTAGTTACTTATGTACATATGTATAAATGTTAAGAAAAATCTCGTTTGATAGTTTTATTACTTTGTATTTAAGAGTACTGTTAAGAGGGGTCATATGTTTACATTTCTATTGGCCGTATCCAGATTATTGACGATTCCTGACGCGGATCAAAATTAAAACCAACCAAGTTTTCACTTTCTGTATTTTAGACAATATATATTTAAGATTAGTCGCTTGCCACTGATGGAGGCTTGGACACTAGTCTTCACTTCACTTTTGAACACTTCATTGGTTAAAATAAAACTTATCCGATACGGCGATTTAGAACTGATTATATACAAATCAGTAGGATTCTCGATCTTTCCATTCTAATTGCAACAGTCAAAATAGTGGTACATAAATTTCGATGTAGTATATTTCGATGCATCACTGAAGTAGTACGTTCAACTGGTTTCTATTACCCGATATATTCTCTTGATATTGATTCGCTTGTTTCATAGTGCTACCTATTCGCTTGTTTTATAGTGCTACCTATATATTGATTATTACTTTCTATTTAGTATGGTAAAGTAGGTCGATTCTGTTTGGAGTCGCCAAATAACAGTAGGAGTACCATAAAAGTGTATGCGGAGCTCCAAACTCGACGAACTCTTGATCAACTAATTCGAAAATAATCGGACATAATTTTGTTGAACAAATACATAAATGTTTTTGATTCTGGAGTACTATGCTCAGATGTTACCACACTTATTATTAACTATCACTTTAATATTTTAATTCATTGATAAATACAATTTGTTTTCTATCCTACACATATGTACATATTATAAGAGTTTTATCACATTCAATATGATGTGCTTTATCGTTAAATAAAATAATATTTTGGTACATACGAGTATTCTAACATAACAAACCAAGTATTAAAATTTAGGTTATTAAAACTTACTGTGTGTGGTGGATAGTAGATACGAGTACTTGTACATATATGTTAATTATTATGATTAAATGAAAAACCACTGATAATAACTTAAGTATTTAATACACACTAAATTATGAAAATTGATAATTAATTTAAATAATTTATTATTTATAAACCAACAATCTTGTTTTAATCGTTTAAAAAAAAATTAAAATTCACCAACAACAAATATTACATACAGGAAACGAGGTGGAACAAGTGAATAATATAAATTTTTAATCATCATTTTTATTTTTCTCATTTTCCGAATTTTTTATTTCCGAAACATAAAAATTAAAATAATTCTTTACTGTATTGCAGAATTTGTAAATTAGCAAATTGTCGTACATATACTCGTAATAACAATAAAAACGTTACAATTATAATAATTATGATAATGATTTAAGTATGTAAATATTTATTATAAAAAAGTATTTTGGTGTGAATTGTGTTGCGGTTTACAAAATATAAAAGATTATTCTATCGTAAACTTATTATTTCACTTTTTTTTATTAGTTTGTAAATATCGGTTCTTCATATAAGAATACAATAACAATATGTTTTGTTAACTTTAGAAGATTTGAATATCAATAAAAAATATTTTATGGCTATTGCAATATTTATTGATAAATACATTTTTATAAGTTATAATTTATTAAAAGTTGTTATACATATCTCGAGGGCACATGACAGCTGTGAAATTTATTATAATAAAAGTAACATCGAGTGTTTTGTGAATGCCACAAAGTTACATTTCACTCACATTCTTTACAGGATAGTGGAAATAACATAATCTTTATAATAATAATTTGGTTTTATAATAATAATTTGGTTTTATAATAATAATTTGGTTTTATAATAATAATTTCTTACGAGTTGGTTGCAGGGTCATTATAGGTATTACAAAACAAGTATAATTCAGCCAATCAACAAAAGTGATACTATTGCTATGACACTAGTCTTCATTTTACTTTTGAAACACTTCAACATTTCACTGGTTAAAATAAAACTTGTCCGATGCGGTGGTTTGATTTAGCACTGTTTATACGTAAATCAGTGGTATTTTCGATCTTACCATTCTACTCGCAACAGTCAATGTAGTGGTGCATTTCGATGTAGGATATTTCGTTGGACGCATCGAAATATCTCAAAATATACAGATGGACTGTAATCGTGTCTTAGGCTGGTTTATATTACACAGCGAGTAATAGAAACCAGCCGAAGACACGATTACAGTCCATCTGTATATTTTGAGATATTTCGATGCGTCCAACGAAATATCCTACATCTAATGATCGCATATATATATATATATATATATATATATATATATATATATATATATATATATATATATATATATTTATAAAATATCTATCAAATTTTACTTATATTCGATGTTTTGTATTTGCATTCATGATCTTAATAAATAACCGTTTCGTTATCCTTTTTAAAATTATCGTTTGTTAAATAAAATATCCCTTTGATTTGTTTATCTCATAAATTTTAATTTTAAATTTGTTGTTTCTAATATTTCTTTGATTAAATAAAATAATATTTAATTTGCTTTGTCTTATGCAAGGGTTAGTCTTTCACGTTGAAAATAATTAAAATCAAAAGTCATAATATAATAATCTAAGGTTAAAGGCTGATTTCCATTATGAAAAAAAATTGTGTTAGTACTTTTTACTGAAAAAACCAAAGCGAGAAAAAAAATAAAAATGCCATTAGAGTGACAGATCGTTTTTTCCTTTTTTCTTTTTTTTTATAGTGGATATATTTTTACAGACGCGTGTAACATAACCAATAAATTTCAATTTTTTTTTGTTAAAAAAAAAAGACAAAATACACTTTAAATCTACAACAATAAATTTAAAAAAAAAGTAAACTTAGCATAATTATTCATTATTTCAATTATTTTCACAATGAATCAATATAAATGGCACAAAACGAAATATTAAAATTATTAATTGACCATAAAAAATCATCCATCTTTATTTTTCCTATAAAATATTACTCCTCACTTAATCAATATAAATAGCACAAAACGAAATATTAAAATTATTAATTGACCATAAAAAATCATCCATCTTTATTTTTCCTATAAAATATTACTCCAGTACTGAATAAAAATACTTCTCTTGATATGTATTTTGTCAGTACTGCTACAATTATTTTCTCAGTAACCATAAAAATCTACTCAGTACTGAATAAATTTTTTGTACTGGAAATATTTTTTATTGCACTCGCACTTTAAGAAAAATTATATTTTTGATCCTGTGACTATTTTGTCCAATTTGCTCCAATCAAATTTCTATTCATCTCCCATTCACAAGTAAAAAAGCATCAACATATGCATATACAAAATATTTAGTCATACAATATTTTTATTTCAGTTCAGTTTAGTTTATTAAAATAAAAAAATAAAAAACACATTGTTACATTGCAAACAATGTGATTTTTTATTATTTTAATAAACAATTTAAGCAAATATAAAAAAATTTAATTCATTTGTATAACTTATCAATATTATAAATTTTAATGTTTTACAAACAAAAACCTAATAATTAAATAACAGTGCAATTTTAATTTAAAAACTATTTAATATCATATTAAATTAACTTTTATTATAATATAATATAATATCATATTAAATTAAGTTTCAACCTTTTAGTTTCCATTTCATACTTAGACTAAAATCAATTACAAACTAGTCATGCCAAACTCAAACAACATAATTCTAATCTGATTTTAAATCTAATTCGAATTCTTAGGAGCTTGCTAATTTATATTTTGATAATAAATCTTTTGACGGTTTCCATTCAATAAGCGAACAGTTTCTTGTTTGGTAATTAGCAATGAATTAACTGTAGAAGTTTTTAGTGAGTTTCTATTGTTAGTTTTTATGCTATTTAATTTGGAAAATATTCGTTCCGCGGCTTCACTACTATGCGGCAAACTCAATAAACCACCTATAATATTTTTAAATTTGGAAACATTGGTTCATTTAGTCTGTTTCTTAAATCAAATATTCTTGTTGAAATTTCTATTTAGAATTCCTCGTATGATCATTGATCAATAAATGCATGGAAATTAATAAAGGCAATGAAAAAAAATTTATTTATTACAAGCATGGAAATGAAATTTATTTTGTAGTTCATAATAAATACTGAAGATGGCAACTTGATTGCCGAAATATACTTATGCTATATAAGAAATAAAATTCCACTATAAGTAATATTTTGAATTAAAATATCAAATTTATTTTGATTAAAATCAAATATTCTTCCCCAAAAATCTTCCGAATTTGTTGAGTTATCTACAAATTTTTGATGGCGTAGAATTCGAAATTCTTCTTCGGTCTCTTCATAATTTTCATTGATTTTCAGAAAAATGTTATGTAACGGTATTAAAGTTTCACCCAATTTTTAAGGAACTAAATTTTGTAATTGAAGTAATATTTTATCTTTAAAATCGACACGCATCAAAATTTGGGTGCGCAATTTGGTATAAAACTTCTTACATCGGTTTTTTATTTTCAATACAGATTCTTCAGGTATAATATTTTTAACTAGCTCATTTTCCGCGGTTGGTCCTAAATATATTAATTAATCTGGGACATAAATATCATTGGCAAACTTTAACTCATTTAAATCAGATTCTTCGATAAATTCCATTCTAACAAAATTGTGTAAGATTGTCAATAAATATGTTTTAATAGAGGGAAGCTATCTATAAAGTTTTGGAGTATCACTTTGCAATCCTTTAATTAAAATATTTGTCATTTTAAGAATGTATGATAAAAAAAGAAAATAGACGAAATTAATGTTATTTCAGTTTTCAGATATTTGTGAGCCAAATCGGAATCGGTTTGAAACGTATTTAATAAAAAAAAATGTTGTAGAAGCTGCTATTGCTCTAAAATCGATTAACTACTTCTTCAAGTGACAGCCATCTAGTGTTTGATACTTTTAATATTTTATGAAATGAAATATTAAAATATTCCTGAATTGAACGAAATTCGTTTTGCCTTTTATAACTTTTTGCGAAAAACAGGTATATGCTTCTTGTCAATCTTTCGCATTCTTGTGGCAATTTTATTCTGCTGCTGAGGAACATAAATGAAGCATCCCAAAAAGTACAAATATGGATTAAGTTGTTTTAACAAGGCTTGAACTCCACATTTTTTATCAATCATTACCCTTGCAATTTCCGCCCCAAACCCCAAGCAATTAGTTATTGGTGTTATATGAATATCAAAAAAATTTGTAATCTCTTTTCATACCACTATTTTCTAATTCTAAAAGCGACAAAAAAACCATCAACCGTTTTATTTTGATTAAAGTCAAAATATCTTGCTACTAAACTAAGGCTAAGCATTTTTTGCTACTAAATCTGTGGTTTCATCAATAATTATTGAGAAATGTTGTGATTTTAATATTTGTACAATGTTATTTGTACCCACATCGCTCAATAAAGAACAAATCGTTTCACTCTCTTTAGTACTTAATATGTTGAATAATTTTGGAATTTTCATCTAAAGATTTGACTAGGTCTGCAATTATTCCTAAATCAAAATTTTTTTTTGTATCATATATTTTTTGATGATTTTTTAGAGTTGCATACATTTAAATGGTTTCTCGATTCATTATGTCTTTTAAGATTTTGAAAATGGTTAGGTACAGATTTTTGACATAAGCTTCAAAAAGCTCGGCTTTCCTTTTCAATGAGCCAAGGAAATTCAAGAGTCCATTTTAATTGAAATTTTCTATTTTTGTTATGGTTTTCCTCAACTCAGACATTGATAGAGATTGCCTTTCGTCTATGTTAGGAAGCGTTTCTTTACCTGAGATGCTTTCTTTACCTGAGATGCTGAGAAATTTTATGCCAAAACATTTATAGGTATATCGGTCGTATAGTTTTCCTGATATTTCGTTGCTCGCCAGGGTTTCGTTTTACCCTGGCGAGCAACGAAATATTCTAACTCGAAATAAAAATTGGTTTGCACAAATGATATGTAAAATGATTTAGTTGGAATTCTTATAATTACCGGATATTCAGATTTAAATATTGCTTAATATTTGTCATTTGATTGAATTTTATTTTAATTTTATTTTATATTGATTCTATTACTATGTTTCCTTGTTAGGTTAAAACGAGGTAGAGTTAGGGTTGGCGCTCATGGAAACAGAATTTAGAGTCGAGATTTGTTAAATGTTTTCAACTCGATGAAACTAGTGAAGTTGAGTAGAGTAGAAATTTAAATTGGCGACGGTTACTTTGGTTGTGGTTTTGAGACCGAAGTTTTTTCCTATGCACTAAACACAGTATTTTAACTTTTTTTATTTACTGTGATTTTTCCTATCATTTAAAAAAATACAATTATTAAGTATTAACGCACGATTAAAATTATTAGCATCATTGACGATAAACACCAATAATGACTTATTACAAACAAAAAATATAAATCTGTCAACTCAACCCAACTCTGTTTTTTTACATGGAAACGTTCGATGCCATATTAAATTTAACGTTATCCTAATTTCAACTCAACCTAACTCTAAACTCTACATGGAAACATGGTATATGTTGTACTTATCTACCTCGCCACAACTTTTTTGACCAATATTGAACAAAAATTTAATATTTTTATATAGTATATATTTTTAAATACAAAAGTTTTTGTATTTAAAAATATATACTGTCAATTTAATACATCAATGCAAAGAACATTAATAATAAATCATAACCTACAAGAAGAGTTGATTTTTTCGAATATGTATAAAAATTGTAAAATAAAACTTTGATTAATATATAAGAAATCAATAATCTGTGTCAAATAAATTACACTACCCGATAGATCACATTATCCGATATTAGATTGACCAGATGTTACAAGACTATAGATAGTTAAGTTTGACCTTCAAACCGATTTAAAATTCTGCTGTTTATAGACCTCGTTATTTCTGATTCTGCCAACGGATTGTTCCTAACAGACACAAATATCCTTTAATGAGTATTCAATTTAAGTAAAACATTTCTTTCCAGTTCGTTACGCCATTGTCGTAGTTTAAATTTAAATATTATTTTTTTGCTTTTAACGATTACTTACCTCGTACGTAACAATAATTTAACATCGTGCTTTTAATAGTTCACAAATTATTGGGACTTATATTTTAGAATTTAGCTAATTTATTTCTTCTGAGTAAATATATAAATAATTAAAGAAGGCGGAAATAATTCCAGAACTCAATGCCATTAGAGGCTCACGGTTCAGCCCACATACACATATGCATCGTCAGCACCCCGGGAATCGAACCCGAGACTCCCGAATGACAGAGCAAGTACGCTACCTTCTCTGCCACGATAGCGACATAAATATATAAAATTATACAATTTATTTTAAATTATTTTAATTACCAGTCAGCTCATATATGCACACACTGAGTAATTGCTATACAAATTGGCTTTCCTATATGAAATTATAACTCATAAGAAAATCAAACATTATTCATATTTAAAACAAAACTATTTGCATTGTCAAAGCAAACTTGATTGAATTATTTATGTAAAGATATATTTATAAAGATTCTTTGGTTAAATCAAAGCGATCTTGATGGTTCAAGCGGGAATGTTCAAAACGAGTTTTATTTAGTGAACAAAAAATACAAAAATCAAAGTCAGTTTCATACAAAATGTATGAAAGGTAAGGCTTTACTAGACCGCCCAGGTGGCGCAGTGGTTAAAGCTGCGGCAGTTGGAGTGGGAGGTACCGGGTTCGAATCCGATTCAAGGCAGGATGCAAAATGGGTTTTTCACCTTCGATCGGTGGTGAAAAATAAACATAATCTGGATCCTCTTTCGTGTTTAGAATCCTTGGGCCGACCCATCTTCCACGTCAGTACTATAAGACTGACATGGAGCGATGCAATGCGCAGATGGCTCTACGGAAAGCCTCGGACCTATAGCCGTATAGAGTGGTATCACAACGGATCAAATTTGGTCTAAGTGTGCGATAGTAGCCACAATAACTTAACTTAACTTTAAGGCTTTACTATATAGTAAATATTTGAATGAAAAGTAGTTCAAATTTAACTTAGGTTATATTCAATTGAAAACAGAAATTTCAGTTTTCACCCTGAAATTGATCATTTTTCGATTTATTTTTCCATTTTCCTTTATTCATTAAATGAAAATATGGTATTTTAAAAACTTAATATGTAAACACTAAACAGAGACAGATGCATAGTTAGGTTACGAGAACTATATTTTATTTTAAGTATGCTCACAAAGAGAATAAATCAAAATGGCACTTTACACCAAACAAGTCAATTTCATTCAATTGTAAGTTGTATTGTGTCATTATGACAATTGAAAAATATTATAAACATATGAAAAATATTATTCTTATGTTGAGACAGCATCATAAACCTTTTTTAACGATCCTCTGTATTTTAGGATTGAGAATATAGTACAGTGTTGTGCTGTGATTGTGAATAAATGTGTAGCAAAATAGAAATTGTGATTAGGTTATTGTGTTAATTTTGAAATATAAACATTGATCAGCAAATAATATAATTTATTGACAACTGCATGTTGAAAATTTCTTTTGAGCTGATTTATGTTTATAAATTCGGTTTGAGTTAATTTTTTCGAATACATAATTTCATTTAAAAAAATTAATAATAATTTTTTTAAGTTCTCGCGTTCAATTATGTGTATATTCGTCAATATTATTTTTCTAAATTTATTTAGAAATGAGTTTGACTTTCGTCGTACAACCAAGAGAGAATTACAGCGAGGAAAATATATTTTAGAGGATTTCGTTTATATTGAAATTAAAAGCACAAAATTTATAAAAATATAGATCAATTTATAATTAAATTTTTGATTTGAAAAAAATGATATATGTTCAGATCTAATTCACACTTTCTTAGTCATTTTACGAAATAAAATTTTAAAAGCTCTAATTTGCAATAGCTCAAAACTTTAAAAGAAATTTGTACGTTCTTGATAAAACGTACATTATTGATACACTAAATAAAGCTCATTTCAAAAACTGAGTATGCACTCCGGCTTTATATATCTGAGGGCTTTGGTTAAATACTGTCATTCTTCAAATTAAAAGCTTTGAACAGTGTTTTAATTAAGTTCTTAATAGGATTTAATATAAATGTTTTCTGTTTTGAATTTATATTTTATGTGATGTGCCTTAAAATTGATTATGTAGTTTTAACTTCAAATAAATTATTTGTATTATATTTTAATTATATTCTTCAAATAAAATTATTTGAGACGTTTTAACTGAAAAGAAATAATTATTTGTAAATCAGAATATTCTTTAGTTCAATGATATTGGTCTTTTAAAAAAAAAATTCTGAATTTTATTTAATCAAGGATTTAGCATTTTAAGTCTAAAAGACTGAATTCTTTCAAATCAACGTAATTTTCAACGTAAGAATTATTCTTCAAAGGAGTAAATACTTTCAAGTAAAAGATAACTTTTTCTCAGTGATATGTATTTCACTTCCCGTTTTATGATTTCTCTTATATTTTCATATTTTGTTTTATGTATACATTCAATTCATATAGTCAATTCATACAGTAGAACTATACATAGTTGCTTTCAGATTTAAAATCTTATAGGATAATTTAAATTAAAGTGGTGGCTGTAATACTATTACGGTTTTACTGTAGCCATGTTTATTAATGGTACAAGGGATTAAAGATTTTTAGTACGGCCACTAGATCATTACACTGACAATAATCTATATGATCAGTAGAAGTTACCTATTGATTGGTAAGATGTTAATTGGCTAGTGTGTTGAAGATTCGAGTTAGCATTCGTTGGTTGATATATTAAGAATTGATATGATTTGATTTAATAGTTTTTTGATAACTATTAGTTTTTTACGATGCGCTTTACAAGTATATTCTTCTTAATTTGATTTTGTCAATAAATATATTAGGGATGGGAAGAGGGTAGATGAACATCTTTAAATACAGCATAAAATAAAATGATGATACATATGATGAAACATAGCATTACCTTAACCTAATCACAACTAACATATATACAAATAACTAACTCAATTCTCTATGATGAAAAAATCGCTCTTACTGACATGCGGAGACTGGGCCCGCATAACTTTGGAATGTGCTAAGCTTCACGTGTCATTTATGATCATATTATGATCATATTCCAGGAGTGTGCAATACATATCAACACAACGAAGTACATTTTTGGCTACTCAAATTTGTGTTTTGAGTCAATCGTTCAAAATGAGGATAAAATGGATACCTATATATTTCAAAATGGACGCCGGTTAGTCTAAATCATATCATATCATATCTGTTTTTTATATTTTTAGAACGAAATCCTAACATTGATCGAGAGGTCTTGACTAAAGTTTCTCATTTAAGACACACAAACATAATTTAATCTATATATAATTATAACATAATAGCGTCCACTGACCGGAATTTACTAGCCATACATAGTATTATATAACAATTTTCCAGATTAGTCGTAAATAAAATAATCTATGGCTTAGATTCCGTAAACGGCCCTTACCCCGTCTCAAATGAGACCTTACGAACCAATTTTAACGATTGGTGCACATTGTAGGTGGTCAGCCCAACGAATGTTTTTACACACACAAACGCGTTTTTATGTCGTCCGGTTGCATGTTAATGTTTGGTCAACGGCGAGAATCGAACTCGAGACCGCGCCGTAATGAGAAACTCTCTAAACCATTAAGCTACAACCGGCGACATTAGTCGTAAATATAAAATTTTTATATATAACATATTTAATATCTCAAACCCTAACATTATCTAACAATTACAAAAGTCAATTTATCGGTTTTATTATCTATGATAACATTTCTTCTTTTATTGTTAACCTACAATTAATTAGCAATCGCTGAAACTGACATCAAAACCAGTAAAATGATCATATATGTATGAGTATACTATATAAATACTTTAAATAGCAGTTTTCATGTCATATATCATTAATTAACATCAACAAATAATTTATTATCTATTATATTGAAGCTTAAATAAAACAATAAAGTTTTGTTTTATATTTGATTTAATAAAATCGTTTATAATATTACTTAATTTGGTGTGTGAGTGTAATAAACGTTTTAATGGTTCTATACAAATTTTAGGAAGATTATTGATCAACAATAGGAAGTCAAATATATCATAAATAAATTATGAGATTTGTTAAAACAACTAGACATATTGAACTTTAGTCTAATACAAAACATGTATGACGTATATTATGGAAAAAAATAAGTACATGCTTTGAAAAAATACTTATGCATGCTGGTTTTTCATATGTTTTAAGTATTACATGAATATTTTATAGAAATAACAAGACTCCAAAAAACAAATGCGGTTCCTAGACAAATTTAAGTCTTCTTATATTTTCGCATAAAAGAGATTTTAGACGGAATTACGAAGAATGTAATCACCACAAAATAAATAATAATAGGATATTTAAGGTAAATCATTGTACATATATTTAGTTCGTCTAGCGACGTGGGGTAGTAATATTATATGAACAATACTTTATATGTACTACAGAATATAATGGAAAACAGTTATTGAAAGTGATAATCATGTCTGATATTTCTACCTTTATAATTATGTTCAAAACAGAAATCCATGAACTCGAGCCAGTTATGTTAGTAGTAATTCGTGGACGTTGTTCATTGCTCTAAATGGAAGTTCAATAGAGCAGTGAGCAATTCAGAGATTTTCTGAAAGAGATGTTAATGAGCTACTAACTGGCTCATTAACATCTCTTGCGGAAAATCGAGAAACATTACACCATATGTCGCGAAATGCTCGTATTTTATCGTTTTTTATGCGTTCTTTTCACGTTTTGTGGTGTGTTATCGATTCTTATAAACCTCGAAAGTTGTTCTGTTCTTTATAAGACATTACAGATTTATGATGGCGGTGACTGCCGGGTTGCCGCTGCTTTGTGTTCGAGTGTAGATTAAATAAAAACCATATTGAATTTTTCAAAACAAATTTAATTCTTGTAATTGTTTTGTTTAATATTATAATTTAAATAAATATTTTTCTATGAGTTAATATAACAAAAGCGGATTAAACCATATACCATACTATAAAATATGTAGGCCAACCTTACTTCAAATGAAAGTGGAAATGAAAAAACTCAAACAAGAAATGAGAAAAATTTTCGAGGTCTATAATTTATTAAAGTTAAGCTCGGAAAATCTTTCGAAACAAAACTATTTGTATATGATGAAAATATTATCTAATATTTTTTTATATTTATTAAAACTATTTATTATATATATATATATATATATATATATATATATATATATATATATATATATATATATACATATGTATGTATATATATATATATATATATATATATATATATATATATATATATTTATATATATATATATATATAAATATATATATATATATATATATATATATATATATATATATATATATATATATATATATATATATATATATATATATATATATATATATAGGGTGAGTTTCCTAATAAATGCAGGCTTTTATCTCGAGAACGGTGCTAGATAGGAGAAAATTACTTATAATGCAATTTATTAAGAGTCGAGAGGGACGTCTAGTGGTGATCTTCAATGACCTTGAAACTAATTTGTTTCGGAGATATAGGCTAAAGTTAGGTTTTTTTTAAATTAGAACCTATACTTTTGAGTGTTTGTTTTTATTAAGCAATTAAAAGTAAACACTTTTTGCTCACACATCATTTTTGTAAAGTGTATGATTTCAGAGATATGAGCTAAAATTGATATTCACTAAAGCAATCGAATTTTCCCTAAGTTCTACAAATTAAAATAGAAAATATCAAATGTTCTTTGACTTATTATGCAATTTTTTTTATTACTTTGTGATAAAATTACAATTATCTTAGAAAAAGTTTTTTATCATGTTGTTTATTAATTTAATAAATGTTCAAAATGTCCGCCATTTGATTCCAAACATTTTTCTACTCGTCTTATAAAATTTAGGTGAAATGCTTCTAATTCAGCTTCTGAAATATGATTTCTAAAAATATCTTTAATTCTTTGTTTCATATTTTCAGCAGTGGTATGCCGATTGAAATAGGCTAAGTCTTTCACTGCAATGCTACGATAGAGATTTTCGTACAAGTCAGAGAGGACAGGAGAATATTCTTACACAATTCTCCTTTGAAGTTCTGATAAATAAAGAAACGCAACGAAAATATCAAGATGTGATGATGTGAACAGTGTCTGGGAAGTATTGAAAACCTCGGTTGTCGATGCTGTCCAGCACACTCTCGGTATAGTGAAAACTACGCCCAAAAATGATTGGTTTGATGAGGAGTGTCGTCTTGCTGTTGAGCAAGGAAATATAACCCACAATGAAAAGCAGATTTTGTTTACAGTGGCAAGAAAAAACAAAGCAGTCCTAACTAGGACGACAACTAAACGAATTTGTAGACAAAAGAAGCGCAAATGGTGGACAGCTAAGGTTTTTTTTTGTAGTGTTATCTGTCACTCAGGCTATATTGGCCAATTGTTACTTCCCACTATATTACTTTACGTTTCGGCTATAGGTCCGATTTACGTAGAAATCATCTGCACATTGCATAGCTCCATGCCAGCCTATAGTACTGACATGGAAGATGGGACGGCACACGGATTCTAACCTCAACTGGGTCTCAAATGAGTTCTTTCTCACCACCGATTGTACTGCCCAGACGATCGATGGTGAAAATCCTTTTTCGCATCCTGCTTCTATCGGGATTCGAACCTGGTACCTCCCGCTCGCCGCAGTTTTTAACCACTGCGCAATCTGGGCGGTTGACTAAGGTCTTAAGAATACAACAACTCAGCAATAAGCATAGTTCACGTGGTTTCTTTAAAGGAATCACCGAATCGCATCATACCTTTAGATCTCGGTCAACTGCCATTCGGAACTAGGATGGAAACCTCTGTTTTAACATCGATGCGGTACTCGATACATGGCGTGAACATTTTTCTGATCGACCTAACGTTCCACATGTATCACAATCTGTATTTGAATACCCTCAAATACAGACCGCAGAGATGTTCATTATGCCCAATATTGAGAATGCTGATAGCAAGAGGTATACATATATATCATGGCCATCATTTTGAACACTTATTTTAAGCTAAATTATTTTATTCACCTGCCATGTACATTTATAAATTGTTTTGATGACGAATTTAAAGTATTTACAATGAAAACGTGATGTTTTTTATTTCAAACATATTGCAGAATCGAATGCGTGTGCTCTAAGAAGAAGAAATTGAAAATATTGAATTTCATCGATTACAACGCCATCTATCATGAACCAAACAAAATATTTCATTCAAATCATACGTACTTTTAGTCGTAGAATCCGTATCTGCAATAAAAATATGACTTCCGATCTTAGTTTAAAAGCTACCCCCGCCCCACCTACAAAGCGTAGGGTGAGGGACTTTTTTTGCACTAATGTATTCCCCGCGGTGTGATTAAATTTTGATTATGGACATTTGTTCTGTAGAGTGGCTATTTTTCGAGATATTTGATCGTCTCAGTTTAAAAGAAACACCCGGTATATATAAATATATATCATGGCATATTGAGCAAATTCATGTGTCTTGGATTTCCTATATACCAAGCTGATACATATGATCGTTTTTCCAATATCAACAACGATACCATCACTTTCAATTATAACGAGCAACGATACCATCACTTTCAATTGTTTCTTTAAGATGATTTCAAATAAAGTCTATAGACCATTACAATAGTGGAACAAATTCTGTAATCTTTAAATGATTTCACGTTTTGATTCGGACCAATGAACACCGTTGATTGGTCTTCATCTCCTTATTATTCAATAAGTAAATTTTTAAATGTTTATACACACACAATAATTACAAATTATTTTCATTTCAAAATGTTTCAATATTTTTAAACTAAGTTGACTGCTACATACATTATTTTTAATCGAAGGATATTTCTTGTAGCAGATGTAAATATCATGCAACATGACTCTCAAGAGATTCATTAAAGTTAAGTATTTTTTTCTTTTTAACAAATTAGTACAATTGATGGTTAAAAACGATAATAAACTAAGTGTAATAAACGACCCTAACCGCGTCTCAACTGAGACCTTAAGAACCCTGTTAACACACAATGTTGGTGGTCAGTCCAACGAACGCTTTTACATACAATCTCTTTTTGTCACCCAGAACCTGTTTATTTTTGATCAACGGCGATAATAGAACTCGAGACCGCGACGTGTTGTTAACCTCTCTCAACCATTAAGCTACAACCGGCGACGATAATTCATGCAAATTATTCGAACACAGATTTTTAAGTATAATGTTTTTCTTAGAGACACTGTCCCTTGTACATATAGGGTTGTCCAATAAGAGTGATGTGATTTATTTTAAAAAATACACTAATTGTGAAGGAAATTTAAATGTTTTTTATTCAATATGAAGAAGATTCGATACAATTAAGTTCTGAATAAAATGTCATTCAAATGGTCTCCACGACTTCTTCTGCAGGAACGAATTCAATGAACCCAATTTTTGAGCACTTTTTCCTTTAAAACCAAGTATATCATGAATAGCACGTTCAATATTGACTTGTTAAAGAGAGTTTGGTTTATTGCTAAAGACCAATGACTTCAAATAACCATACAAGAAATAGTCTAATGGTGTTAAATCACAACTTCTTGGAGGCCATTTAATATCACAATTTCTTGAAATAATAGAATCTCTAATTTTCAATTGTTGCGCTTGCTGTGTGGCACGTAGCCTCATCTTGTTGGGACCAAATGTTATCAAGATCAACTTCTTCCAATTTCAGCCATAAAAAGTTAGTTAACATCGATGTTAACCGATATCCATTGACAGTAACGGTATTACCAGCTTAATTTCGAAAAAAGTACGGAAAGATGATTCCACCAGACCAAATTGTCAATTTAGGTGAATGTTATGGTTTTTCATGAGTAATTTGTGGATTTTCTTCGCACCAGAATCGACAGTTTTGTTTATTTACTCAGATGAGTAATGATCTCAACAATGAAAAAAAAATTAAATCAAATTTTGGAAAAGAATTGTTCTTACATCTCAAACATGATAAATATGTTACGTGGCTGTGGTTGTAGACTAAAAGAGTCAATAATAAGAGTCAATAGAGCTAAACAATTCTAAATTAAACTGTCCATATTTGCAAACTTATTAGGATTTAGCCAATTTTATAGCTTTCAAGTTTGAGAGGCTGAAAACAATTAGAGATAATACTTTATAGAAACAATTTTCACTGAACGCAAATTTTGGTAAATTGGTAGAATCAACCGTTTTAACGCATTATTTGTTTCACAAAAGAAATATGGCAATTCAAACTGAAGATTGTTTACTGTACTCATCAATAATATTTGCAACAACCGCTCCTTCTCTGTGTCTTCGTGTTTGAGAAATAATTTTAATGCGTCTAGACGACTCAATAGTCGTAACACAATTGCTTCTATTTATAAAGTTCACATTTCATTTGCCAATAAATAAAAATGTTTTCTATTTTTTCGAAGAGTAGAAATTTTTAAAATAATTTTAGTGTTCAGTACACAACTGCTAAGAGAAACAAAAATAATGTATTTAGAATTAGAAAACTTATAACTATATAATTAAATAATACTATGTGTTAATAAATTTTTAATATTTCAAGAAAATTTGGTGCAATTGGGAGTATGTTGGTAAACTTATTGGATCCAAAAAAAAAATCTTTAGTAAAATTTGAGCCGGTTTAACATTGATTATACCGTATTAGCTTCAAATCTTTGTTTAGAGGTTTTTGTTAAACTACAATTTATTTTTCAAAAGTGTTAAGGTTGTGATATTGCACATTGAACAGAAATTCCGTCGATTGACTATGCAAAATTGTGATACGAATCGGTAACTTAATATCATAGTATTGTGACGAAACATGGTTACACCTACAGGAATTAATATAATGTTCGATACATTATGTATCACCCTGCAATCTAATGTTTACAAAAAAAGAATAATCAATAGAATAACAAACACTTTGGATAAACAAATCTAGGTAAATAATAGAAAGTACGCAAAATATAAACCTATGAAAATTCAATCAAAACTTCCACAAAATCTTAAAAAGAAGCTGAAGAGTTGCTGGACAGGGATAAATGAGTTCTTAAAGGATAAATTAAGTATGATAAAAATAATTTGTCAATTAGTAGTGAATTTTTATGGAATTAATTTTGTGAAATAAATTAAGTTTAATAATTATTATTTCTGTCTTTGTATTCAACATCCAGTAATCGAACCGAATTTATTTAGATTAACATTCGAAAAAATCAAGATACATTTTCCGAATGTTCTTGAATACAAAACATGAGAGAGATAAATGATTTCGAATCATTTCTGGCGATGTTGCTGTTTTTAAATCTCCACCTTCATAGCGATTTTTTGTGCTGCTTATTTCAATGTAACGTATACTTGAAAATTTCATAGCTAAATATGAATGGCTAGTTTCAATTTTCCACAGTGGAATTCAAAACATTCGAATTGTACGAGTTACATTCTTAAAACGATTGGTGTTGCGCAAAACTATAACGATAATCTAACTGAAATTATCGAAAACTTTTTGGGTTTACAATATTTTAGAAATGATTCAATTATAAGCCATAACACTTCTTTCGATTTAAATCAATAAACATAAATATTATTTTTAATTACAGCTGGATCTGCAGCTGCAGGACGAAGGCGGGGGTGACATAAGTAGTTTTGTTACAAACGGTGAATGGGAGTTATTGGGTAAAATAAAGTACTATTAAAAAAAATTAATATATAATTCTACTTTTTTCAATAGGTGTACCTGGAAAACGCAATGAAATTTATTATAACTGCTGCCCTGAACCATACATTGATATTACGTTTGCGATTTTGATCAGAAGGAAAACGTTATATTATTTTTTTAATCTTATCGTGCCATGCGTTCTGATCGCATCGATGGCATTATTAGGATTTACACTGCCGCCAGATTCTGGTGAAAAGCTTTCACTAGGTATGTATCTTTTACTTTTATTTAATTCAAGTTCTAATCTTACATTTTTTATACAAAAATAATTGTAAAAAATCCCAGTCTTTTTGTTTTTTTTCCATAAAATTTTGTATTTACATTTTTGTTATAAAGGATTGTATATAGAATTAATTCTTCTATGTTATAGCCTTAAGCAAATAGAAGAATTAAAATCTTCAGTAAACAATACAAAAACATTTTTTCGTACGAAAAGTATTTGCAAGTTAACTTTTTATATTTTACAGCGCAAAAATGTCTGTGATTTATGGGAGACATAAAAATTATCTTGCTTCCTTCGAATTTAAAAATATTAAAAATATGTACGCGAGAATATATTATACATAATTCATCTTGAAAACTATTTATTTTTGGTTTTCGTATAAAATAAAATACCTTATAATATTTATTTATTTTTATTTATTTGTGAAGTTTCGCGAGCTAAGCTCATAAAATAATAAAAAGTGATGCAGCTTTTCAATTTTAGTTTACCTGCTTGGAGAATGACTGTATCATGTTCATAGTCTAGTTTAAAAACTTTATAAAAATGTCTTTAGTTCGAATTTCAATACACAATTTGTTAGAAGTAAGGTACATGTATTCATTAAAGTTGAATACAGCGACTTGAAGCGGCCCACTAAAATAGGGAAAATCATTAATAACATTAAATTAAAATAAATCTTTAATATTTGGCTTGAAATTAACCAAATATTAAAGATTTATTTTAATGATGAAATAATGTTTTTATTACCTTTTTAATTATATTCTATTCTGTCTATAAACCATTTTTCAACTCAGTTTAAAATTATAAATTTTGGCGCTTCTGTCGGTTTATCTTGCTTATATATGGCTTCTTCCTAGCCGTGTGGTTCTTAAAGCCAACTTAATTTATTCTATTGAAAGTAAGTACTTTGATTAATAGTACGTCCTGTATTTTCTATTTCATTAGCAATTTCTCTTGCAGATTTCCGTGGATTGGGTTTAATTTGGATTATTATCCGTGGCTAAACACGTTCAATAAGTTTGTAAGGTCACTCCGATTGTGGTTTTGATACTACAGATCCATTTTTCTTGCAGTTTCTATTGATGTCAAGTACTGTTGACTTGCTTAATTAAAAAATTAATCTATGGCTTAGAAGGCGTAAATGACTCTTACCGCGTCTCAACTGGGACCTTACGAACCATTTTGACGATTGGTGCATATTGTAGGTGGTCAAAAATGTAAAACATAACAAATGTTTTTACACACAACCGCATTTTATGTCATCCGGTTGCATGTTAATTTTTGGTCAACGGTGAGACTCGAACTCGTGACCACGGCGTGATGAGAAACTCTCTTTATCATTAAGCTAGACCCGGTGATTACTTAAAGATAAACGTAAATCACTCGTCACTTCATTTCTGTTATCTAACATGTCGAATAATTACTTGTCGAATCTTACTATATGCGACATTAAAGTGCCAAATAATCACGCAATTGAATGGTCCTGTTCACTACAGATACAGTTTGAATAACCCAGTATAGGTTTGAAGGAGAGGTATATAGAATTGTATAAAGTTTTGTGTCTTTGGTTTTATATAACATTAAAACGAAGACACTTGTATTGTTTTCTAGAAATAAAATCATAATTACAACTAAGCAAACCATTGGTGTATTTTATCGAAAATACACCAATGGTTTGCTTAGGAATGATACAAAAACTTTCATAGGTCGCGAACGATCAGTTTATGGTTAATTTTTTACCAGAATACAGAAACGATTGCAGGGCTTGGAGACTTTTGCACGTGTAACTTAAATTCAAAAATATCAAATATTTCAAAATAGTCAGTTTCATTGAATTTACTGATCTTATTTTGAAGATACATTAAGAGTGGAATAGTGTGCGCTTTCTTGGCAGCCAAAAATGGAAGAATTTGTTTTCGATGATCTTTGATTTAAAATTGTGAAACACTCAATATGGCTATCAATTGTTGACCGGTGATAATTTAAGAAGTTCTGCATAAATTATGATGTCAATTGGCTACCAAATAACATCAATGACTCCAGTAGTAAATTACAGAGGGCTACTAACCTGATATGTAATTGCACAAAGAAATAGCGAATTAAATTAAATGAAGCAAAATCAATCCAGATGAACTTTACAAATCTAAAAGGCAATCATATACCAATTATGATAAATTCAATAATAGTACCGAATGCACACTGCTAAATATCTCGGCATGACTTTAGATGCTAAACTTAGATGGAAGGAACACATAAAATAGAAAAGATGAACTAAACATAAAATTCAAAAAATGTATTGGCTTTTAGGAAGACAATCTGAACTAGCGATACACAACAAACTTCTGTTATACAAAGAATTTCTAAAACCTGTATGGACATATGGCAGTCAACTCTGGGGTTGTGCCAAGAAGACAAATATCAAAATCATATAAACAGTTCAAAATAAGATCCTGCGATGCATCGTTAATGCACCGTGGTACATTCGAAACGACAACCTCCATCGAGATCTAAAGATCGAGCTTGTCGTGGATAAAATTAATTATCATGCAGCAAAACATCTAGAATGTCTGCACCAGCATGAAAATCTGGGCATACAATGCTGACTAGCACTCCAAAAAGAAGACTGCAAAGAACCAAACCACTGGACTTATCGTGACCAGGAGGTCAGTAGACCTACTGTGGTGAAAAATCTGAGGAAGAGTTAGACGAAACTATAGTTAAACGAAACTATATATAGTATCCCTCTAGGGATAATCATGTGATTACTCTGACTAATGAAATACATATTATGCAATGTAAATTACTAAATGGGTACAAGACTCAGTCGTAATTTAAATATAAATAGCAAAAAAAAAATTGGTTACCAAGTTCATGCGATTTGACACTTTAAAATTCCACAAATATTCAAGATCTTTTTATTCCATAATTCTGTAAACAACAACGGCTACGCTTCTCTTGGTTCAATAAACAACAACGGCTACGCTTCTCTTACTTTAATTAAATTGTAATTCCTCCTCCATACATCTAGGCTATCCTTGTGGTCTAGGTTATCCTTGTGAATTTCTTTTTGAAATATTAATTGAAGACTATAGTTGTTAATGTTCTATTGTCTGCGGTCGATCGTCTGCGGTTGTAGCTAAATAGTTAAACAAGGTTCTTATAACCCCGATATCTCGTGCATGATGCCTCCGTTAATCAACAATCAACAAAAACCGGATAACAGTAAACACGATTAGCATTAGTTGGCTTTACTACATATTACGTGCACTAATACACATAGAATAATTTTAAAGTTGTGACCTTTAACCCATATTAAAATATGTAAACGGACAATATTTACTAATTTGACTTATTTAAACAAATATCGTTAGATTGGCATTGAATGCGCAATATGACCTTATTTAAGTTTTATACATCTCATATTTTGTATATTTTTAAAATCACGTCAATTTAAAGTTTGCATATGTCATAAATCATAATCCAAACTTTTATTTATTATTATTCGAGTTAATAATTTTAAATTTGACATAACAACAGAATACTTAGAATTGTATAACTCTTATATTTCTTTTCTTCTTTTCCAGGCGTTACCATTCTCTTATCTTTAACGGTCTTCCTTAACATGGTGGCTGAAACAATGCCAGCCACATCAGATGCTGTGCCTCTATTAGGTATATATATAAATACACAAATCTTTTTCCTAAACTATAATAAATTTAACAAATCATTAAATATTTACACTACTTATGTTTATTCTATTTATATTTAGTTTAAACAGATAACATAAAAATAAACAAACCTTCATCATCATGATAACATTATTTATTATATTATTACAGACCAACCAACAAACAATATCATTATTTTAACTTTTTAAATAAATAAGAAGCATGAATGTGTTTGTCTTTTATTAAATTCGTTAAGATTCGTCCATTTCATTGTACATGGCTGTAACATAAAGAAATAAACAGGAAAAATTACCATCCTTGGATTTGTTTACTTCGTATACTATTGCAGCGAACAAAAAACAATTTTCATGGAATGAGTCTTTATTGATATAGTCTGTCACAAAGTTCTTTTTATTTTGACTAAATTTTCGAGCTTAATATCCAACGTGATATGGTTGTCTCGGTTTCGCTGATCAAAGCAACATTCCTAAAAATGGAAAACAGACTCATCATCATTTTTTTTAACAAAATATCCTATATTGTTTTCACTCTTATTATTTTATAATTCAATACACCAGCATTTGCTTCTTTGAGCAAAAGCGAAACAGGAGAGAAAATAGCATTTTTATTTCAATTTAAAAGGAAAATTGAATAAATGTCGTAAAGAAAAAGTAATATTAACAAAATATGATTTATTCATTAAATTTATACGAAAAATTATTCGATTTACATAAAAATGTGTTTTGCTCAAGATACTCTAGAGATAACTTAATATTTATTTATTATTATTTTAAATTATTTTCAAGTAAATTATTCTTAAGGGAAAATTAAAAACTATTTTATTTTATATTTTGCAGGAACTTACTTCAATTGTATAATGTTTATGGTTGCATCATCGGTTGTGTCAACGATTTTAATTTTAAACTATCATCATCGGAATTCTGATACACATGAAATGTCGGAATGGGTATGTTACCTAACAATACAGGACAACGTTAATAGGTCTTATCATATGTCTTTGTATGATTTTTTTTCAGATTCGGGTTATTTTTTTGTATTGGTTACCATGTATTTTACGAATGACTCGTCCCGGACAAGAAACATACGATTGTCCACCACCACCAATTGGATCGCATTCAACAGAAAAACAAAAACAATTACAAGATGTGGAGCTAAGGGAACGTTCATCAAAATCATTATTAGCAAACGTTTTAGATATTGATGATGATTTTCGATGTAATCATCGGTGCGCAAGTGGAACACTGCCACATAATCCGACATATTATAGAACAATGTACAGGTTAGTTTATTTAAATCGTTATTATACATTTATATTAATATTTTATGAAAGCCATCTTTACAAGTAAAACCACCATGTGTAATGATTTTTTAAAATCAACTTTATTCGTGTTATTCGTAGCCACACAAACTAAAAATGTTGAATAGAACTTAATTAGTAAATTTCTTAAAAGTTGTTCTCATTTTCATTGATGAAAACACATTTTATAAATCGTTAAAAATATTTTTAATTCGTGTAATACATAAATAGATGTATGGTATCATAAATTTAGGCGTTTTATGTTGGTATCAAAAATATTGGTTTTAAAATGATAGCTCATTAATTGTGTTAGAGATGGTGAATTTATGAAGTTAAGAATTGGTCATTTATGTGGAATTTCACCAATAGTGCATATATGTTGTATCTTATTAGATACGGTTTTGATAGATGAAAAAGAATTAAGATATTTCAATATTACTGGGTAATTTGTTAATGTTAAAAAACGAATAAAAATAAATTATAATTTTTCAGCAACAGTGCAAAGCATCGTAAAAACATTCCAGGACTAGATTTAGGCTTAAAAATAGCGCAACACTTTGTTTCAAGAAGAACACTATGAAAAACCATATATAAATTGGAAAGATGGATTTTTTTACATTTAGTTTTAATTGGGGGCAGGGCGGACTTTTAGACTGACCTAACGCCTTGTAACTGTCAGAGCTTTTAACTTTTTTCGCAAAATAGTATTACAAGAAATAGAACTAAACTTCTAAAGACTAGTGTAAGATTAAAATAATCAATATTTGAAAAATTTATAAATCTAAAACTTCCAGACAAGAGAAACCGCGAATAGAGAAATCTAAAAATTCATGATGGGATTCACTTCCGAAGGATAATTGTTTGAAAAAAACGATAAAACAGTAAAATGATAAAACAGTAATTGATAAAACTTGGTTCAATTTGCGACTGGACAAAAAAATTTGGTGTACCAGACATCATGCACCTTCGATTACCATTCAAAACTTTAAATATCTAAGACTAAAAAACAAAATTATGTCAAGAATATTTCTTCATATACTTATAGGTGTGATAGCTAAATAAGAATTCAATATTTAACAAGGATTTTAAAAAACTTTACATATAGAATTTTCGAAAGAGGTCTCTAAATAAGAGATTTTAAAATATTATTTATTATAATGGAACAAAAAAAAGATTTAAATTTATTTACATACGGGCTCTTTTGATTATAGTTATCACTTTTTTATCCTGTACTATGTTAAACTATTATTCAATCAAATAAAATATTTGATATTGAACTCATAATAACTACTGAAGATGGCAACTTGATTGCCGAAATATATTTAATATATAAAAATAAATAATTCCACTATAAAGAATATTTTTGAATTAAAAATATCAAATCTTTTATTGGATTGAATTTAAAAGTGGGATAAGTCACACATATGAGAAATTTTAAATATGAATTTCAATAATTTAAATCATTCTCTAATTTCATTTTAAGTTCCTCAATATTATTTGGTATATGCATAAAGCCTGATTTCGATTATGAAAAAATACTGACAAAATAGTCAAGGCGGGATAAGAGATATAATTTTTCTTAAAGGTGGAGAGAAATGAAAAATATTTTCAGTATAAAAAATTTATTCAGCACTGAATAAATTTTTATGGTTACTGAGAAAAAATATTATAGCAGTACTGACAAAATATATATATCAAGAGAAGTATTTTTATTCAGAACTGGAGAAATATGTTATAGGAAAAATAAAGATGGATGATTTTTTATGGTCAATTCATAATTTTAACATTTCGTTTTGTGCCATTTATCTTAATTCATTGTGGAAATAATGAATAATTATGTTAAGTTTATATTTTTTAAATTTATTGTTGTAGATTTAAATTGAAATTTATTGGTTGCGTTACACGCATCTGTCAAAATATATCCACTATAAAAAAAGAAAAAAGTAAAAAACGATCTCTCTGACTAATAACAATTTTAATTTTTTTCTCGCTTTGGTTTTTCAGTAAAAAATACTGACAAAATTTTTTTCATAATGTAAATCAGACTTAAACCTTACTCGAAAAAAATATATTGTTACGATTTCGCCTAGTGGTTATTCTAATAATTTGTCCGGTTCGATCACTGGATTGTGAATATTAAACTCGCAAAGATTAAATTTCAATTAAATTTATTTCCCACAAATATTACACAAATATTTCACAAATAATTCACAAATATTTATTTTCACTATTATTTTCCACAATATTTATCACTACTATTATTTTAACACTTCACTTTCACTATTATTTTCACTTCCCGATATTAACACTTCAAAATTCAAAATTGAACTGTCTTGTAACTCAAATGTCTACACGTATTTATACGACGCAAAGGCTTGTAGAACATTCCATTATTTTGCTTCTCTACACTTCTCGAAATTTCGTTGCGTCGTATTTGGTTCGCTCCGCCTATTTCATTATTTCTTTTTACTTTGTTCGTATGTGTAAACGTTTGGTTACAGGGTAATCCCTACTGTTATAATTTGCTTTTTAATTATCACAGGTGACATCTGTGATTCGTGACACTACCCTCCGCCCAAACCTGTTCGTCCCGAACAGGATCCAGATCTCTTCCTTTATAGAACGCCAGTCTATCCAGGTGTATAACCGGGGGTTTTCCTCGTACTCCTCTTTGGATCCTATAGATCACGTCGTTAGTTCTGACCTTGTACGGTCCCTCCCATCTAGTTTCTATCTTCTTTGATAATCCGTTATTTCGTCGTGTTCCAGTTCCTCCATCCAATTTCCCACAAACAACCGTTTCCGAGTGTGGTGGTCGCTTCGTCCGATGATCCAGTTTTATCTTCCTTACGATTGGCTCCTCCCCGTTGTTCAGTTCCAAAGGCAGTTCGACATTACCGTAGCTCAATGTTCCCCGTCCAACATCCAATACGAATCCATTTCGTTTCATGAAGTCCATTCCCAGGATGACCTCATCCATAATATCCGCAACCAGAACTTCATGTCGAAAACCATTGTTCCCGATTCGTATTTCCACCTCCTTCTTTCCTTTGATAGTTGCACTGTCGCCTGTCACCGTTTGTAACTTGAACCCTTTGATTGTCTGAACTCCATTCATGATGGAATCTGGCCTCACAATCGTTCTCGTTGCTCCGGTGTCTAACGTTATTATACTGGATCGTCCCTCTACTTCGCCTCGCACCATCAAGCTATCACCACCTTTTGCCAATCTGGAAATGGGGATGAAGGTTATGGAGCATTTGGTTGTGGGAGTCAGCTTTTGCTCCTCAAAGCTGACTCTTACTCGTTTAACGCCTTCGTTGTTGTTTGGCGTTCCTCCACGGCTGCTGCTTTTCTTTCCTCCGGTGGCCGTCGGTACATCGGCGATGGTGTTCTCGCCCGTTTGCGCCTTATCTCCCAGCATTCCCTTGAGATGTGTCCTATTTTGTCACAAACCCAACATCTGATTTTACTAGTCCCATCCCGGAATCTCGTAGTTCGCCAGTTATCTGATGGTTTGATGTTGTTGCCCTGTTTGTGACTGATTGCTGGTTCCACTTCCACACGACGTACCTTGACTGCTGGTTTGATGATGTTGTTTGCAGTCTCATTGGTTAGGGCACACGCGATGGTTTCCGCAAACGTTGCTTTTGGAGACAACACAACAGCACGTCTCGTATCCGGATCCCGTATTCCATCTGTGAAAGCGTCGATCTTGATACGCTCTGTGTATTCACCTGCCATGTTGTAGTGGGCGAGGTGCACTA
Source organism: Tipula lateralis (assembly GCA_963932295.1). NCBI lineage: Eukaryota > Metazoa > Arthropoda > Insecta > Diptera > Tipulidae > Tipula > Tipula lateralis. The sequence continues at coordinate 132,218,377 of OZ010738.1, forward strand.
ACCGCTCTATATCAGCCGCATACTCCTGGAGCGTCTCTCCAACCCGCTGACATCGTCCCTTCAACTCCATACGATGTAGCTCCCGTCAATGGTCACCTCCGTATTTGCGCTCCAGAGCCAACATGATTTTACCGTAATCCTCTCGTTCGTATTCCGGCACGATTTGTAGGAGCTCCGCAGCACTTCCCTTTAACGCCACAATTAATGCTGCTACCCGATCCTCTTAACACCAACCGTTCCTTGTGGCCGCCATTTCAAACTGGAGTTTGAAGATGTTGAATGGTGTGGTTCCGTCGAATGTTGGTGGCTTCAATTTTATTGAGTTGGTTGGTCGAGCAATTTGAGCGCTGCCGTTGGTTTTGAGATCCATCAGCTCTTGTTCGATCTTCATTATTCGTTGGTCTGCCGCTTCAAATTGTTGATCCATTTTGTGATCGATCTCCATTTTAACCTTGCTCAATTTTCCATTGACATCCTCCCTTAAATCGTGTTGAAACTTTTCCAGTTGTTCCATTCGTGTTAAAATTTGTTGCTGTCCAGTTATCATTTTTTCCTGATCGGCTCGCATCTGCTCCTCCAATCTTTCTTGGCCGCTTGTTATTTTTCCTTCGAGGCCGCCGATCATTTGCTGCATTGCGGCCATTAGTTGCCCCATATCGAAACCTCCAGATGTTGTTGGAGTGGTTTCCCGTATGGTGACATTCTCGACTTCCACTTTGCTCGTTGATTCTGTTGTCACTTCAACTGCTTGCACCTCGGTTGAATCCGGTGCCCCAAAATTAAATTCATGTTGATCTGGGTCAACATTTTCATCCAACAAAGCCGTACGGAGTCTCAACTGCAACTCATTTCGGTTACCCACAGTTGGTAGATTCCGTAGCCCCAACTCCTTTTTCAAATCTGCCACTTTTAAGTCCAATAATTTCATCTTGGATATTCACAATCCCACCGCTGTCACCAATTGTTACGATTTCGCCGAGTGGTTATTCTAATAATTTGTCCGGTTCGATCACTGGATTGTGAATATTAAACTCGCAAAGATTAAATTTCAATTAAATTTATTTCCCACAAATATTACACAAATATTTCACAAATAATTCACAAATATTTATTTTCACTATTATTTTCCACAATATTTATCACTACTATTATTTTAACACTTCACTTTCACTATTATTTTCACTTCCCGATATTAACACTTCAAAATTCAAAATTGAACTGTCTTGTAACTCAAATGTCTACACGTATTTATACGACGCAAAGGCTTGTAGAACATTCCATTATTTTGCTTCTCTACACTTCTCGAAATTTCGTTGCGTCGTATTTGGTTCGCTCCGCCTATTTCATTATTTCTTTTTACTTTGTTCGTATGTGTAAACGTTTGGTTACAGGGTAATCCCTACTGTTATAATTTTCTTTTTAATTATCACAGGTGACATCTGTGATTCGTGACAATATAGTAGTTCGTGGAGGCTAAAATATACAGATAAATTTAACGACGACTATTTGTTTTATTTTCTGTTTGAACGAAAATAAACGAATTCTTTTATTGGAGTTTTATTATTTTTATGGTTGCCACTTATCTTTTTATATGACAAAGTCGTATGTAGGTATATAGTCATTCGTCCAAATTCAATGATAAAAACTCACTAAACATTCAATAATAGAAACTCGATTTTTAAGAGCTATTATCCAATAATATATCATTTTATCAACATTGTTGGCTTTGACTTTCTCGTCAGGCAGACGTGAAAAATTATTATTAAAACTGAGATTGCTTCAAAAAATTAACGTGATTCATAATTGCCCACACGACACCATTCTCATTCCTTTTTAAATGAAAGTTACATTTTTCTCAAATCATTTTTGATATAATTTTGAATTACACAATATTTTTATTTAAATTCATAAATATATGGATGGGTACAATATAAACATATGAAAAATTAGAAATAATAAAAAAAAATCGCTTTCAATAGCCAACAAATCAACAGTACATCAAATTGAAATTTAGCGCAACTTATACTAGTCCTGGGTGGTCATTTTGTGGTGCTTTGTCATACTTTTATATCATGTTTAAGACTTTTTTCGTGATATAAAAAAATTTAAATAAGTCTACAAAAACAACCCTGTGCAATGAATTTAAAAGGAAGATGAAGAAAAATTGAATATGAAGGAGAAATAATATTTAAAAGTGATAATAAGACGTTTATATATAAACGCAAAATTAATTAAATCATTTATTATACGAAGTGGTAGAATAAATAGTGATACAATTTTTTTTTTACAATATGGTAAGTATTTAAATACAACTAAATTAATGTATTTTATCTATATATTAAATGTAATCGATTTGTTAAAATTAATCATATATATAAATTGGCGTAATTCAATTTCTCCGTCAGAATACTTCTGAAAATTTTAACAGGCAAAAAATAAGCAAACAATAAAAAAACCGAGCTGGTAGAGCGAGTTACTTCCAACTACATCGTTGCTGTTTCTAGGTTCCAGTGCGCTGACGGTAAACGCAAGAAGCAAAAGTTTTGGAGTGAATTGGTAGCTGACCTAAATGGCATGGGTGGAGCCCAAAAAAAGGTTACTGGCTGGCAAAAGGTAAATTTTATTGATATATAACTAAGATATATATTATTAACTTTTTTATTAATTACAGTCGTTTTATAATATACGGAACGCGATAAGGGGAAAATTAAAAATGATAAGGAATCATGCCTACAGGATTGGCAGTGGTGATCATATAGGAATCGAACTAGATCCGTTGAAGGAGAGATTATTGAGTGTGCCACTTCCTGAGCATATTGACGGAATCGACTGCGAGAAGAGATAATTTATTTGAAAAATAGTAACAATTTAAGTATAAATCTAACTTCATTCACTTTTATTTTAGCTCACACAAGCTGAAACACCTTTTTTTGCTATCAATGACAATCAGACTAATGTGAGTGTTCTGAGAGCAAAAATAGCTTGGACAAACAACATGGATTTACATTGGGAATATTATGAAAGTCAATTGCCTGAACCGTCCATTACCATTCAAGTAAATTTTTATTTAATATATTCCAAAGCTTTTAGTTTAATTTAGTACACAATTTTAGGATACAGTACCCGAATCCACTCTCTTGCCACTTGCTGCATTTCTCCCCCCTTCACATATGGAATTAACCATCCTACCGACCTCACCATCGTCGTCAACACAAGAAGTGTCACCATCGTCCCCAATACGACAAACGGGCAGCAGTTTCAGCCGCTCCATCCGTGCTCGCAATCTATATAGGACATCACTAGCGAGAAATAGCCAACATAGTTTGCAGTTGCAGAAAGATGCTCTGGAAGAGCTCCGGAAAAATCACTACTTAAAGCAGGAACAAACAAATTTAATGAAATCTGAATGTGTTGAGAATGAGCGCAGGCATAAAGAAACTACTGCTTTACTTAAAATTTTGTTTAATATATAATACAAAATAAAACAAACTAGCTATTTATATAACTATATATATATTTAGTAAAAGTAATATTTTACTGACAATTATTATTCTTACATTTTCTTGTACATATTATATTATTTACTGAAGAATGAAAGAATAGGCATTTGTAGTGCGGTATTGTTTAACTATTTGCCTTATTTTTAGAACAAATTAATTAGAACTGTGATGTATTTTTATTTGATAAAAAATATTAATTAATAAAAAATTTTATTTAATAAAAATTGTACATTAAAATATTGTCTATAATCCTTTGGTGTATTTGACGACCCACTTCAAGGTATGGATTGTTGACACTAACCATGTGGTCGTTCGAATTAATTACTGCTATGACAATTTCTTCTTCTGAAGCGTCATAATAATCCTTATAATTATTTAAAATTAATAAATTGTGAATACTGCAACAGCATATATTATTTTTGCAGATTTTATTGGAATATAACGTAACTTCCGTTCTCCTAGTATACAGTGAAATCTATTTTTTAATATTCCGATTGCTTGACTTCGGATAATTTTATGCCGACGGTAAAATTCGTTTGTTTTGCAGTTATCCCTTCTTTGCCTACAGTTATAAGAAATGACATAAGAGAGTATCCTTGGTCCCCGAAAAGCCAATATTTTTGAGCGTCAGCAGTTGAGTATTCGTTTTGGAATATAGCATCAAGTTTGCTTGCTCCCCAAACATAACTATCGTGCACAGATCCTGGATAACTTGCATTGATATACGTTATGAGGTTTCGGTCATTTACAATGATTTGGACATTTATACTATGAAATCCGTTACGATTTACGTATGCCATTTCAATATTTTTACTTAGGCCTGCTAAAGCAATTTGCGTGCCATCTATTACACCAATTATTCCTGGAATTCCTTTTTTTGCATACTCGCCTGAAATCCGATTTCGTTCTACCTCTTCTTGTGGAAATTTAATATATTTATTAATCAGTATATTGAGGAGGTCAGTCACATCCTCAATGCATTTACTTATGGCCGGCTGAGGCATATGACCAATACTTCGAATTTGATTTTGATATGAACCGGTCGAATAAAAATTGAACGCCACCAGACATTTTATATCAAAAGGTATATTTTTCCGTGGATTATTTGTTTCAATTTCTGTCGTTCTTTGATGTGTGAACTGAATTGCTTGTAACTCTTCTATTAGTTGTATGGCCAAAGCAGGAGTAAATCGGAAATAGCTCCTAAGCTAGACGGAAGATATTGTGGTCTTTTTCATTTAAATTAATATAAGACTTGATGTTTTTCATCCATGATTCACCCACAGTAATCTTAAATGATTCCATTAAATCATACTTTTTATCACTACATATAATAAAGCACCCCAAAATGACCGCTCTGGTGGCTAGTATGATACCCTTTAGGCTCTCTTGAATTATGTTTCGGAGATTGAGGAGGATGAGGTAGTACTGATTTGCAGTTATATAGTAACCAAGTTCTAAGTAATTCTGAAGTTTGGATCGTTATCCTGCACCAAGGAAAATCTGTTGTCAATTCCCAAAAATTGTTGTCATAAATATTTATATTTATCCATTGTACATTCCACAAATTCCAAGTTTCCTACTCTATTAGTCTCTATTACTCTAGTAGTACCGTTGGACCCCAAACCATAACAATCCTACCCCCGTGTTTCACTGTGGATGTGACATTTGGTTTAGTTAAAGCGGTGTTTGGTTTTCGCCAAACTCACCTTCGCCCATCTGAACCCAATGAATTGAATTTATTTTCCATTAAAATTACATGTTCCCAAAATTAAATTGGCATATGCAGTTGCGTAATCGAATCGTCTAGATGTATTGTTTTATACAACGAATGGTTTTTTTCTCGATACACATGCTTTGGAACCTTTCAAATTTATAAAGTTTCGAGCAGTTTGCGAATAAATAAAAATATACTATGATATTCGTCTAGGTTGGCAGCTGTTTTTGGCGCACTGATTTTCGGGTCAGTTTTGATTAGTCTCTCGATAACACGTTCCTCTGTTGGCTTTAAAAAAAAATTCGCTCTCTTCCAGCTGCAATTTCGAACGATTTGTTATTTTTAAAGTTTGCATAACGGTTTGAATGGTGGGCTGAGATCTACCAACAATTTTCCCAATTTTCGCGTAACTTTTCCCCCCGTCTTTTAATTTCACAATAAGATTTTTTACTTTAAAAGGGGCTTATGGTATGACGATATTGAGCGTTCATGATTATTATATATTTATAAAATTATGCCAACATGTGGAAGTGTTAAATGTGTTTTATAGACTGTTCTATTATATAGTCTAGTTTTTACCAAATATATATATATATATATATATATATATATATATATATATATATATATATATATATATATATATATATATATATACATATATATATATACATATATATATATATATATATATATATATATATATATATATATATATAAATATATATATATATATATATATATATATATATATATATATATATATGTATATATATATATATATATATATATATATATATATATATATATATATATATATATATATATATATATATATATATATATATATCAGTAGAACCATTCGGTTTAGTAGAACGTACGTATACTAATAACTAGCAAAGACAATTCTCTTAGACTATTGAATCGCTCTTACTAACCTAATTAATATTAATAAGTAGTTAGATTATGACTTCCAAACGGTTATCCCGGTTAGTTGTTTGTGGAACTAACATCCTTATTACTTATGAACCTTTTTTGTTTTGACACAGGCAGGGCTTTTATCTACTGAACACTTGTAATGTTTATACGAAAATTAAGTTAAATTATTTTTCATGAGAAGAGTCACTTTTAAGCGACACATCCTTCAGGTTAACTTAAATTTTGTCGGTCTTTAGGTGACAAATAAAATTTATTGAAGCTGTATGAAAAGATCTTGAGATATATTCGTTTTTTATTTCATTTAATATACCAGTTCATCTGTATAACAGATGACATAACTTCAATCTATGTAGCTATGGCTTATTTTTTCCAGGAACTACAGCTATTGAATTGTTCACACAATTACTAAGTGGAAATTATAGTTGCTGACTATTACTTTCATGTAGGTTTGGCTGCTTACGTAGCACAAGCAAACTATTTTCCTTCGCCAAGACTTAAAACGTGGTAATTTTAAATTAACTATTTGATAAACGGCAGCAACACTTGACAGAAAAAATTATTAAGATTGATAGTTGATTGAAACATTAACAAAAGATACTTATTTTATATAGTTAGAACTATTCTTGTACATTAAGAATTTTTTTATATTTTTTTATTATTACTAACTTTTTGTTTTTTTCGTAATTATTTTTTGTAGCTTTCAATATTTTTATATTACAATAAGTTTTGTGCGTACTTTTTATAATCATTCATTCTTGAAAGTGTAAAGTAATTTTCATGTCATTTAGAATACTTTTAAATATTAATAGCCACCACAAGGTTAGACCTATAGAACCATTTATTTGTAACTGTTAGTCCACAGTTTACACATTTTATGAATAAATGTTTTTTCAATCTGCAATTGGGAATTAGTCTATTATTGAATAATATTTATGTCTGCAATTTATCTTCTTCCAAAAAAACAATTTTCTTTTTTTTCATCATTTTGATTGTTTAAATTGATTCTCGTGTATCTCTTATATACGAATGTATCGTATTAAAGACGTTCCTTACTCGGTTTTTAATTTTTAGTAACGTTCTATCCAACAAAAATCCTCATTGTTTATAAAGATCTTTAATATACTTCTCTTATCGAAAAAATTTCATTTTTAACTTTGTGTATGTAGGTTATTTACTTAAGCATATTATTTATCTTTGCGAAATTGTATATACATACATACGTATGTACTCGTATACATATTTTTCTCCAAATTTCATTTGTAAATACTTTTCAAATTTTCTCTTTGTTCCTCCAGATATAAAATCTAAAATATTATTAATCTTCGTTTATATCTATAGCATTTTTTAATCTAAAATAACGTAAAAATAAATTTTGCCAAAGTTTTAGTTTTATCAGCAAGTGGAATTTTTAAATTAAAAATATTTAAGGAGAAAAAACATGATATCTAAAAAAATTCCATCTAAATATTTTTCTCATATTTTACCATATTTTAACCAGTTATGTTGTATGCTATTACATACATTCCCATATACTCGTATTCGTTTAGCAATCCAACCTGATTGAATATAGTAATATGAAATCGTATGTACATATCGATCCTGGTCATAGTTATATACTACTAAAATTATCGAATTTTTATTACGATTTATTTGTGTGTATTTAACAAATTGAACCTAATGCATGTTGTCGTTTTCAACCTAACATAGATAAATCTTATTAAACATAATACCATGCGAACATATGGATATGTTGTGAAGTGTTTTTCTCTGGGGAGAAAAATTTACTCTCGGACCGTAACCCATAGAAATCCTTGAATAACTTGATAAGAACCAAAAACTTTGTCATGTGTTCCAAAACAATACAGAAGAAAATATTATCTTTTATTATAATTTGTAAAACATTACTTTGGTTTTATTCTTTAATAATATTATATCACTGTTTGAATTAACGTAAAATATTCGCAAAAACCAACCCAATGACATAGTGTGTAAATCTACGTCAGTTTGAGTGAAAGGTACCGTCAATACTATATATGATGTGGATGATAACATATGACACATCAATTTTTCGTGCTTTTAAGTAGAAAACAAAGTTACCCCACAAATTTTGACCCACAAAAATGCCGTGATAACACTAATACATATCTTCTATAACACTCGTGGTAAAGTGATGTAATAATTATTGACTATGGTAACAATAACATAAACTTAAAATATTTAATTAAAAATAAACTATTGTATTGCGTGGTAGTAATAAGATGTTTTTGTATTCTTTTGGCAACAGTGACGAAAATTAAATTTTATTAAGTATTTAAATAATGATAAGTGATAACAATTAAAATCTGTAATTTGTATTTTATTAATACAATGTTTATGAATGTCAAAAAGTTCCAGTCTCAATCTGTGTCAGTGCAATTTCAAGTTGTGTGTTAATGGAGAGTTTGTGGCGTAATTCCCGCTTAAAACTGGGCAACCACAATATTTATTTATTTCTGTTTGCAACTACAATATTTATTTGTTTGCAACCATTTTATTAATTTTTTTATAATTTAAGAATGTTAATATAAATCAGTTTTGCTGGACGAGAGAAATATTTTTATGAATTAAGAAATATTAAATGTTAATTTTGTGTATAAAAATATATATATGTTACAATCGTTTTTGTTATAAATCAACATTTTTTTAAGTTATTGTTAAGTTCATCTATCGACCGGAAGACTGTGTTCCGATCGTTATTATTTTGTATATAAAGGAGATACCTTTGTTTGAATTCCTTAGAATTAAAATTTACATTGAATTGTTAAGTTTTAAAATACAAATAATTATGACATTTCAAGTGGATTAAATCTAAAATAAATAATTTATAAAATGTAAAATTTGAATTTATTTATAATAAAATAAAAAAAAATTATAAAAAATAAACTTAATAATAAACCTCAACTTAACTATAATTTAACTCCAAAAGTTTGTAACCTCATTTAAACCGGTTAAAAAAATGTTCAAATCAAGCGATGTAAATGACATCAATATAAGCGATTATGGTGATTCTGATGCTAATCCACAGTTTGTTGCAAATTATTCAGATCCAGGCTCAGATATATAGTATGGTAAAATTGAAACAAGCCATTTAAGTACATCGAAACTGTACTGTGTCAAAATTCAATTGATTGCGGTATCTATAAATATTGCGACATCACAAATCAAAACAATAATTATGGCTGAAAGCACAGGGAATATGTCATTCGCTAAAAAATAAATAAAATATCGAAATTCTGGTGTAAGTTATACTGCCAGCTCTAAAAAAATAATTAAGGCCAGAGAATTTTTGCCACTTAAGGTGTATGAAGCTTGCCGCTTCAGGTGTAAGAATAAAATTTATTTTGAACAACAAAAAAGGACTATTCAAGAAATACTGGGTTTTGGAAATTATAAGCAACGTGTACACTATTTGCCAATGTTTTCTTAAACAATCGAATTCGAAGGTCAGAATGCATACTTATACCTATCTGGTTGAAAATAATGGAATCCATATACAATTCTGTACAATGTGGCTTAGGAAAACACTTGGTGGAACCAATGATGGACAAAGATGATTTAAACGAATACCTAGCTCATTACAGAAGAAAGCCAGTGCCATTATAAATTGGATGCTTATAAAATTCAGGAAGTTAAAGCGCATATTTCCTGCTTACGAGAATCATTACTCACGAGCTCATACATCAAAAGTTTATGTTTCTTTGAAAGTAAATAATTTGAATTGCATTATAAATTCATTAATTAAACAATTTTCTTCAAATAATAAATTTATTATTTAACTTGGTTTTCTTTTCACACATATGTAGTACTGTAGTCTGTCGTTGTTGGTCTAGTGCACCTACAATTTGCATGTTATAATTCAATGGTTCTCTTGTAAGAAATATGTGGTATGAGTCAGTTATACAGTCTATGGTCTATATTAAATGCGTACTATTTTCAGTTAAATGATCATGTTTAATTTTCTCAGGTAATCGTCGTGATTACCAAATATCACGATTGGGCGTTTTTAATGTTTAAGTGAATATGGGTTGAACCGTGGGCCCTATAGTTGTGGCACTGAGTTCAGGAATAATTTCCCCGCCTTCTTTAATTTTTTAAATGTTTTATAATCAAAATCAGAACCAAAAAGATAATCAACACTCAAATTTTTCAGGTTAATGAAAAAAGCATTACATTTAATGAGTATAGTTATAATTTAAATCTACAAAAGCTTTCAAAAGTTCAACTTAATAGAATTTGTTTAAACGAATACTGTCACATAAACCTGTTTTAGTTTTGTGAAGAACTTTAGCTTTAAAGTGACTAATATTTACCATACCAAGTCAAAAAACCTTTTATCTACCCGTGACGAAGTCAATAATAAAATATTTTTGATTTTATCTTAGCTTGGCGATATACTGATAAGTCTTCCAAATCAGTGTCTCGCCAAGCTAAGATAAATCAAAGTTCATGCAATTAGTTCGTGCGATACATGTGAGACTGGTTACATATTCCACATAACAATCCGCAATTTCTTATCGAAGTGTTTAAATATGCTTAATATTAAAATGTCAGTTGTCAGTCCTACGATTTGAGCAGTTTAGGCAGTTCGTTAAATTTTATGAAATATGTAACTACATATCCTACTACAAATATGAAATTCACCGCAATAATAATCCGATATAATAACTTTAATACTCAGCCAAAGAGATATTTCGTGAATAATACAAAATAACTTATATCCATTTAAAAGCTAAAATAAAAAGTTTTATTATAACGTTACGTGTAAAAGTTTAAATATTAAAACAAATCAAATTTATAGCCGACATGAGTATTATTTAGTAACTCAATAATAATAAAACAAAATGTTCAATAAGTAAAAATAATCTTTTAATTTTATTAAGATATAAATCGTGATGTTTATGATCGAGCCAACAAAAATACAAACTATAATGTCTAGACAATTTAATATTGAACGATTTATATAAGGAAAATGATATTTTTTTATTTTGATGAAGTGGTGGAACATGAAAATTAAATTTATAGAGATTATAAATCATACTATAGTTATACACTTATTTGGTTTGACCTGTCTTTTTTTTTGGATAAAGAACTCCCAAACTTTAATTTTACCTTGTAATCAATACAGTTTTGACCCCACCAGTAAATGCGGATGCTCTGGTCAGAATAGGATTCGTTGGTCAAAACTATTGGAACTCTTTAAATTAGGTTGAATCCTTCTCATATCACCTCATATTGCAATTAATTCGCCATTACTAAATTAATTTTTATTCCCAAAACCAAAATCCATACTATTATTTTTGAAAATTATATGCAAAAAAAATATATATAGGACTTTTAGTCTCCAGATGCATATACATTCAATAGCAAATATATATATATTATATAAACACTATGACTAAATATAAAAAGTTTAAAGATATATACTTAAGTTTTACTCCGTGTTGTAAAGATTTTAACCTTCATCCATTTGTATCCCAAAATCCATATGCTTCCAAATGATTTCGTTACTGTTGATCTGAACGCCAACAAACAAATTATTGCGGATTCTTTATAGGCCCCGTATTCTTAATCAGCTGATCACCGAACTCCAATGAACTTGTTCAAACCAGATTTTTTTTTTAATTATATTTATTTTAATTCACAGTTTATATATATATATATATATATATATATATATATATATATTATATATATATATATATTATATATATATATATATATATATATATATATATATATATATAATATATATATATATATATATATATATATATATATATATATATATATATATATATATATATATATATATATATATATATATATATATATATTATATATATATTAATTTCAAGCACTATATATATATTTTTTATTTTTACAAATTTTGTTTTTGTATTTCTTAATATAACTTAATTTTTATTTTCATTTTATTTTATTATAATACAATATTAATTTTTAATATATATATTTTTTAATATTATGATTATTGTGTATATGCACTGCTGGGATTTCGATTAACACCCAAAAAAAATTACAATTTTTCTCCAATATATAAATATGGAGTCTGGATTTTAATGTTTATCAATTATAACATTAATTTTCTATGTATCAGTATCTACATAGATTTTAAAATAATGTTTTTGGTTGATCTCTTATCAACTGCTGACCATCAACCTCCCGTTTTTTCGATCCCCCCACTTCTATTCTTAATTTTTTTATTTTTTTTCTTGTTTTATTTTAAAAGGTATAATCTAATTTACATCTGGCTTACACAGGTAAATATTAATTACAACAACCGATAGATAAACATATAGGGTGATTCGAGATTGCTTAAACTTGTTACAACCTTCCGGAAAACACGTACAGTAAGATTTGTGTACTAATTTAATATGCATATTAAAAAACATGAATTACTCTAATAAAATGTATGCAAATTAGAATTAGACTCATAGGGAGACTATATGAGTCATATTGACACTTGACTCTTATAAAAACATTGTTCTTGCTCGTAAGAATACGTCTTGTATTTTTTGTTATAGCAGCGCTCGTCCGAATGAAGTTTTTCAACACTACTTATGTGTACAGGAAGTTTATGCTTTATTTTAGCCTTGTCATTCTTTCTTATCACTACCAAAATTTCAAGGGCAACTTACAACTGCTGTAAAGCCATTTTTTGAAATAAAGTGGAAGAGTAAGGTGGATACGATAAACTCTCCCTCATTTTAGTGTTAAGACTAATATCATTAGTAATACTAGTCTTAGCTAATACTTATTATGCATCTCAATTGCATCTTTTCGGGTGTTTTTTGCCATCTGAGTGGTGCGGTAAATAAACAAACCTGTCGATTCTGGTGCGAAGAATATTCACAAATTATTCGTGAAAAACCATAACATTCACCTAAATTAACAGTTTGGTGTGGTTTTTGTTCTAGTGGAATCATCGGTTCGTATTTTTTTCGAAATGAAGCTGGTAACATCGTTACTGTCAATGGAGATCGATGATAACCGACTTTTTATGGTCGAAATTGGAAGAAGTTGATCTTGATAACATTTGGTTCAACAAGACGGGGCCACGCGCCACACAGCTAGTGCAACAATTGAATTATTGTGAGAAAAGTTTGGAGATTCGATTATTTCAGGAAATTGTGATATTGAAGTTGTGATTTAACGCCATTAGGCTATTTCTTGTGGGGTTATTTGTAGTCATTGGTCTTAAGCAATAGAACAAACTCTCTTCAACCTTTACAAGTCAATATTGAACGTGCTATTCTTGACATACGACTTGATTTAGTGGAAAAAGTGCTCGGAAGAAGAAGAAGTCGTGGAGCCATTAGAATGACGTTTTATTCAAAACTTAATTGTTTCGATTGTACTTCACATTAAACAAACAATATGTCATTAGTATTTTTTTTATAGAAAACATATCACTCTTATTAGAAAACCCTATATTAAAAGATGTGTTCTAATTGTGACTATATATATTTGCAATGAAAAAAGCTTTTTTATATAAGCTTTCTCCATCATTTGAATTTTTGCAAACTTTTACATATTATGTCAAAAGCCATAGTCAACGCAGAATAATGCTTTATTTGCCAACGCAGAATAACGCTTAACACAACTTTGATATTGGATTTAATCGGTGATATGACTATATGCACACTATCGCATTTTAATGCGATTATAGTAATTTCAACATTTTTCGAATATGTTTCGATAAAACAAAATGTTTTAATTTTATAGCTGTAACATATTTTTTTTTACAACGTTACATGGGATATTACGTTAGTCTAAAACAAGAAAATTTTTCTTTCCTTCAATAAAAACATAAAACTATAAAAAAAATATATATACCAGCTAGAGAAAACCAAATTAAGACCTATGTTCTTGGTTTTAAATTTCATCAATACAGCGGCCATTCCATAAATCGCCTGACACCGAATAACAACAAAGAAAATCCGGAAAGAGTGCCATAAAACTAAGTGCGTGAAAAAGAATTAATATTTGGAATAAAAATTCGGCTAAATGATTCTGAGTCTTACCCATTTACAGTTAAAGCTGTAGTCAACAAAATACAGAATTTTTTACATTCCTATTACACATTAAACAAGGTTGTCATTTTAAAAACTTCATTCATCAATTAGTACTGATGATGTGAAAACTTGACTTGGGTCAATAAAATGGATATGAAGTCGGATAAAATCGCCACGTCTGTAGCAACCTTCAAAATGTAACTTCGGATAAGTAATTTTTATTTCAACAAACTAATAATTTCCGTACTGATTCAAAAGTCATCTATCAAGCGTGAAGTAGTGAAATGTTATAGTTGTTAAAGATTTTCTAACAATCTTTCGGCCAAACAAATGAATGTGCAATGAAATACAATACAGAAATGGGAATTAGCCTACAAATAATGGAGGTTGCATTATGTTCAAAGTACTGAAAACACAATATTTCTTTCTCTTGGAAAATAAATAGTCTAAAAGTTGGGAGCTCAATTCAACCCCATCTTATGAGCAAGATGCAGGCTTAAATGAAACCCATCTTATCAGCAACTTACAGATAAAATATCTGCACAAAAACTCAAAGATTATATATAAATCTTTTTATGGAAAATAACCAATAAACTAACAGTTTTGAAAAGAAATTAACAAACCATAAAACAACCATTGTTTGCAATTTATTCAATATCCAAATACCTAAATATTAAAGTCATGGTATAATATCCAAAGAATATAAACAACCAAGATTCCAGCAAAATACAAAGGTACACTATCTACTCACATCACTCTGATAGAACAGTACATGTATCAAATCAATTCGAATAACAAAAAAATTAGACACTATGAAATAGAAAGTATCTCTACATACGGACAACTACTGTTGCAATAAAAGATTGGCTACAACCCATAAATTCTACCATCTACCGTACACCAAAATATGTCTTTTCATTTGATCATTTTCCTACAATAGCAAGACGTTTTTAAAGTGCATAACACCAAAAGTGGGGATGGAGATTGGCGACAACAACAGGTTATGAGCTACATATATGCTTTAATATCAATTTTAAAACAATAATCTCCATATTGTGCGAAAGATAAAAGTAAACTAAATAAAGTTATTTAACAGTTAAAATTCATTTCAAGAATACTTATCACGAGTATCAGCAACCAAATATATAGAATAATCACTAATTAAATCTTCATTTTACTACAAAAGAAATTGCTATCAAGAGTTTGGATTTACATTAGAAAATTGTTCTGCTCTCTTCATTAAACGTATGCTATCGTTTAAGATAAAATGTGGCATCTGGAATTACAGTATAAACTACAGTGTAACAATGATTACCTCATGATTTTTTATAGAATATTAACTTCCTAGCTCAGAGACAGAGCTTTCGTTGTATTTAGAAAGATTCGACCAATTAATTTTCTTTATGAAGAATCATCATTTATATATTTTTTTAAATAACACCTTTATTGGTATCACTATACTACAATCTTAAATATTATTAATTTATGCTTATCTGATAAGTACTAAAGTCAACCCTGCTATGACATTAGTACTTATGAGATAAGCATAAATCTTGTTTGGGTCTGCTGTACCAGTGTCCAGTTCAATTGTTATATAATATTCATACGGTTAACTCATGTGGTTTGATTCGTTGGAGCCGCCTTACTTCTTTTGTACTGTCCAGTAGTTGTACGGCCTCGACGTTGGTGTGGGTAAAAGTCTATTCTCATGTTTTATGGCACATTCGCGGATGATGTCGTCTATCAACTGAATTTCTAGATCATTGTGTATTTCACGATTAGTCACGAATCGGTAAGCGTTGGTGATCATTCGAAGAAATTTATTTTGTCTACGTTGTATAATGTCTCTATTAGACTTATGAGTACAACCCCATAGCTGCGCGCCATATACCCACATTGGTTTGAAGATAGTTTGATAGACTAGTCTTTGGCAATACAGGTTCATTTTGGAATGATGCCCAATTAACCAGTACATTTGACGTTGTTTTAATCGTATCTGTTCAGCTTCACGTGATGTTTCCAGTTGAGCCTTGAATCTAAATGCAGACCAAAGTATTTTGCCGAATCAGCCTACGGCATTTGCGCTCCATTGAGGTATAAGGGTAGATGTTATTTTTGTGTCGAAGTGTAAATGTCACATGGGTTGATTTAAACTCATTAAGCACGATGTTTCAGTCAATTGTCTATTTAGTAACGTTGTTCATTGCTCGTTGCAGATTTTCCACTGCCTTTGATTGTGATTCGTCTACTAACATAATTACGCTGTCATCGGCAAACGTACCGATTTTTTATGCATTGTAGGTATGTCCGCAATGTAGATAAGATAGAGGACAGGTCCCAAAACACTTCCCTGTGGAACTCTCGCTAACGTTGGATAAAAGTCAGAACATGTTTCTTCATGGATGATTCTGAATTGACGATCAGTAAGGTATGATTCCAGCAGCTGGCAATAGTTTCGTGGTATCATTTTGCTCATTTTGAAAATCAATCCCTCGTGCCAAACCTTATCAAAGGCCTAAGGATACATCCAGAAATACGGCAGGGCAATATTTCTTTTCTTCTAACACTTGCTCTATTACCGTAGTTATTCGATGGCCTTGATCTATTGTAGAGTGGTTGTTCCTGAACCAAATTTGAAAATTGTTTACCATTGGCTTTAAACGTTTCAGTAGTACAAACAACTTTGATAGGGTCGAAAGCAGTGAAATTGGTCTGTATGATGTTACTTCTTCATCTGGTTTACCAGGTTTCTTCAGCATAATTATTTGGGCCTTTTTGAAGCATTTGGTATCACATACTTATTTTAGTATGTACTTATTTAAGTACATACTTAAATAAGTACATACTTAAATAAGTACATACTTAAATAAGTACATACTTAAATAAGTATGTGATAAGGCATTAAATAAGTATGTGATCATGATGATTGATTTACATGGAAGCTCCTTGAACAAACCCGGTGATATTTCATCAATTGCTGGTGCCTTCTTTTGGTTCTCGATTTCTTGAGCAATTTCCATTGATGTGATCCTTTTTGAAATCCTGATTTGGTTGATAAGCAAGCGTTGGGGCTGAAACACTGTTGCTAGATGTTGAGCAAAGAGCTTTTTCTTTGTCTTGTCTTCTCGTGAACTGCCTTGAGCATTTCTTATAGGTGGTATTCTAACAACAGATCGTTTAAATTTTCTGGTTGCTTTCCAAAGCGAGCAGTCCTTATTCATTTCTGGACCTAGCCCGCTAAGGTAGTTTTCGAAGCAATCCTGTTTGAAGCTTTTGATTAGTCTATTGATTTTGTTACTTACACGATTGAAAGTTGTCTTGTCAGCGAAATTTCTGGTCAGATGCCACATTCTCCTTGCCTTTCTTCTTTCTTTTTTTGTTCTCTGATTTCAGCCGGACATTTGACTTCAATCTCCGCTTTATCCTTTATTTCTGGAGTAGTTAGACTGGCGGCCAATTCAATGTATTGTTTGTTTGTTTTTATCTCTACTATCTGTTTTGGGGCTCGAGGCACTTCCAACTCTTTCGCGGTTCGCTTATTTACGTCCTACCTTACGCCATTACAGCCAAATCGAGGACGTACGGCTATAGGTCCGATTTACGTAGAACCATCTGCACATTGCATAGCTCCATGCCAGCCTATAGTACTGACATGGAAGATGGGTCGGTCCATGAATTCTGCACTCCAACAGGGGGTCATAGATGTGTTCATTCACACCACCGATCGTAATCGTATGGTGAAAAATCCCTTTGCCATCCTGCCCCTATCGGGATTCGAACCCGGTACCTCCCGCTCCAACTGCCGCAGCTTTAACCACTGCGCCACCTGGGCGGTCAATTCAATGTATTCAATGAAATTGTTTGTTTGTTGTTCCAATTCGTCAATACTTTTAATTCTAACTGTTAGCTCAAAGATCGGCAGAAAAATTGTTCTTTTGTGATGAAGAATTCAAGTAGATCTGGAATTTTTCCTGCATCCGCTGGCCAATACGGCCCTCCTGGAGAAACAAAATATTCGCAATTGTTTTAATGAATGGCATTGAACAAAACATTCTCTTTCCCAGGAGAAATTAGCCTGGAACCCCAAGCTGTATGTTTTATATTATAGTCCCCTCCAATAATAAACCTTGGACTGAGTTTATTGAAGACGTAATTAAATTGCGACTTCGTTGGTGTATGCCGTGGAGGACAGTATGCTGCCGCAATATTTAAATCTGCGCCATTATATTGGATTGAGGTCAGAGTTACTTGCATATAGCTTTCACGAATATCCTCTTGTTGATTATGTTTGATATTATATTTAATTAGTACAGCTGAACCGCCTCTGATAAAGCTTTTGTTCGAGAAGTGTGTTTTCAGAAATCAGCGCAATGTCTATGTTGTTTGTATGGAGGAATATTTCCAGTTCTTGGGTCGTTGGATGAGCCCATTAGCGTTCCAAGTTACATTGCGAATAAACGAGTTAATCATTAGTGTGTATGCTGACTTTTTTGCTTTCCAGCTGAGTATCAAAGCTAAGTGACCAAGTGTCTGTTGAATTTGATTAAGCAATTTAATAATTTCATAGTTACAAGTCTCTTTATTGCCTTCTATGTGTTTGTTGTTTTGGTTTAAAACATCAGCAGATAATTTGGTGGCTTGCGCATAGGATAATCCAGCTGTGGATGGTGCAATTGTTTTTTGTGGTTTAGCAGCTTTGGCTTGTAATCGCTGTACTACGCTTGTTCTATTATTTTGTTGGCTTTAAATTTTGTCCTTTATAATTTGCAGTTGCAGCATCCTTGTTGTTGACAAAGAGCACATGAAGGTGTGATATCTGGTTGTTTATTGCATTTTGTCGTGTGATGATTTCCAGCACACTTAACGCATTTGGTTTGACGATAGCAAAATCTCTTGGTATGTCCAAGTAATTTTTTGACATTTCTGTAATCGTGTTCATTTTCAAAGGTAATTCTAATGTCACTATTTGAAAGCGCCTTAAACTTAGTTGATTCACTAGTGGTTTTAATTACTTTTTGTCGAAAACATTCGAAATTATTGATATTGCTCACGTTTATGGGTGGAGCCAGTGATATTTTTGGGTTTTCTGTTCAGTGTTATTGTTCATACTTTGTGTAGTATTTTTTGGAGGAGTTTTCGTTTTTTGTGCGCCTACGTTTCTTAATATTTCTGTTATCAGCACTGGAAACTTCTTTTTTCAGTTCTTCCTCATCTGTGCAATAATCCTCTTGACTCAGAGCACTGAATCTATTATTCTGTTGAAAAGCTGGAAATTGCCGCAGCAGCCAGTTGGAATTATTTGAATGATCATGTTAACTGGATGATGGCTGAATATAGTTCGAAGACAGATTGTTAACTCGTGCTGAATCCTCAGATTTGCTGTTTTTAATCTCTTTTTTAGTATAGAGTTTTCTGTTTTAAGTTCAGCAACTTCATTGCTCAGCTACGCGATTAGATCCTTCATTTTTTGAAATTTATTTCAAAAAATTGAGGGTCAGAGGAGACTGCGTTGTTTGCAGATATGAGTTTGCTATTTTAAACTGATGATCTCAATATTTTCGTGCTCTTCGGGAAGTTGTTTTCTCTTTTTGGTAGTAGTTGTTTCTCCATGGTACCGGCCTCCGAGCAGCCGGGTTGATTTGATGCTATTAAAGACGCATCCGTCTCGATTTCATGCATAATGACCCAAATCTAGGTCATTATCAGGTTATAATGCACATACTTCACTTATGATTTGCACAATAAAGTTTTTTCTAAACACTGCACTTTTTAGTTACAAAAAACAATTTTTTTTGTTGTGTTATGTGAGTATAGCTATCAACTTTGCACTTTTAGCAAGTATAATTATTTAAAAAATTATATTTATGAAAAATGCGTCTATTCACTTTGAGTATTTATAAAGAACTGTATATAATAACATTTTATTGAATCTTATAATTAATTAAACATTATAATTGTTTACATTTTAGACAAGGTGATGACGGAAGCGGTGGTCCCGGCAGCGGCATTGTTGGTAGTAAATTGCACGAAACAGTATCACACACATGTTTAAGTTCATCTGCCGAATATGAGTTAGCCCTCATATTAAAAGAATTAAGATGGATAACAGATCAAGTAAGTTAATTATTTATTAATGTATAACATTCATTGATTGTATTATCAAAAGGGTTATGTTATACGAGTATATAGAAATTTGATATATAGATAAATAATTTTTCCTAAATTATTCAAACCTTATAAATATATCCAAAGACAAATACACATATTTCGTCGTATCACAACACTAAAAGAAGATGTACACAATTCGATTGGCAAAATATATATAAAAAAATCAAAGATAAAAAAATTCAGAGAAAAGATGTTCGTTGTTTTGTTTCGTTACGATGATTTATAATACAAAAAAATTTCAATACAGGAAAATACACCATATTATTATTAATAAAAATTCAGCATCCCATTCGAATTTATGTTTTGATATGTACACACACACACACTACACACAAAAAAATATGAATGTCAAATTCATATTCCCTTAATATAATATGTGTATACCGAGCCAAATATTTATATATCCGCATATTTATTTATTGTATTGTACATACAAGTGATTTCAGAATTTATGAAGAGTTCGTTTCTGTTATATAATAGAAATAAATAATCTACAGAGCTATAAATTATAGTTAAATGAAGATTTACATCGAAAACCTAACAATTTACTTCTTGATCTTCATTCCAATATCTTTGTATATGGCATAGTCAATTCTTTATTATTGTGTTTCAGTATACTATAACTACAATGTCATATTATTCATCGGGTACAATCTATCATACTCTAAAATTTAATGCTTAGTAATTAAAATAAGTCAACATTATTAATATATGATATATGATATGATAAGAGAAGTACAAGCCAACCAGTTACGGTGATCCTAGGTTTGTTACGATAATCCTGGGTGTGGCTAACAGAATTGCAAATAGATATCTGACAACTTCTTTATTCCAAAATTATTCCAAATGCAGCAACATATAAGGTTTTAAGGAAATGGAATGTTGGTCACAGAAACAACTCATGTGATAATCCACATCAGTGACATTACTAACTACATTATTAATAAATCATTATATAATTTTGGAAATTCCATTCTTACATTAAGTATTTGAGAATGTTATATTGTTATTACTGTTAGTTGGATAGGTTCGGATCATTCTAAATTCATCAAAAGTATTCATATCTCAACAGTTAAAACTGAAGTGATTTAAAAACATCTTCGGGCTATCTCATCATATGCTGTTTTTAACTTGTATTAAAGACAAAATTAAAAATGATCCGAAGGACTTTTGGAGCTTTTTTAAGACAAAACGTGAAATCAACGGTTTTCCTGCATATATGACATTCAAAGAAGGGAAATCATCGGACGCGCAAGTCATATCTAACATGTTTGCTGAGTTTTTTCACTCTGTATTTAGACCAGAAGACGTCAATAAATACGAAAATTCCCACCATGCTAGCGTAGGGAACCTGTCCATTGAAATACCACATATTACAATAGAAGATATAAACAAGGCTCTTAAAACATTCGGCGATGGTTGCGGTCCTGACCAAATACCAGCTTCTTTTTTGAAAGATTACACCAGTTTGGAACTACCTCTTTGCATGCTGTTCAATCAGTCGCTGAGATTGGGAGAGTTTCCAAAAAAATGGAAGATAACCAGAATAACCCCATTATTTAAAACTGGGGATAGAAGTGATGTATCATGTTATAGAGGTATAACGTCGATTTCATCTATACCCAAATTATTTGAACTAGTAATATGTAATTCCTTCAAAGAAGTGGTGCCTCGACATGTTTCACCGTACCAACATGGGTTCATGCCTAAGAGATTAACATCTACAAACCTTATTGAATTCACCAGCAGCACAATCAAAGTTATTGAAAGCCACAAGCAAGTTGACGTGTGGTGTACACAGACTTTGCGAAGGCGTTTGACTTCATTAGCCATTGTAAAGCACTAGAACGGTTATACTTATTTGGATTCTCAAACAACTATGTGTTAAATCCTACTTAAGTAACCGCATCCAATACATCGACATTGGTAACAGCAGGTCCAAGCCAATTCAAGCTACATCGGGTTTCCCACAAGGTTCTCATCTTGGCCCTTGGATTTTTACCATTTTCATCGACGCAGTCACTGAAGTCATTCTACACTCTAAAGTTTTAATGTTTGCTGATGACCTCAAAATATATAGAACTGTCGAAAACTTAAGTGATGCCGAGAAACTGCAAGAGGACATTGACAATTTAACGATATGGTGTGAGTCAAATCTTCTTAGTCTGAACATCAATAAGTGTAAGACTTTATCATTACACCGAAAATTAAATCCCGTTTTAAAACATTACGTACGAAGTAAACAATATGCCACTAAAGCGAGTATCAGAGATCAAAGACCTCGGTGTTATTTTCGTGGAAAATATGAGCAGTAAAAAACATATAGAACAATGTATTGCTAAATCTAATTCTATGTGGGGTTTTATTAAACGATGGACGGGGGATATTTATGACCTGGAGACAATCAAGATTCTATATTTCGCATACGTGCGTTCGCAATTGGAATATGCTGTTACTGTTTGGTGTCCATTTTATGATACAAACATCAGTAAACTTGAGGGTATTCAGAAAAAGTTTATCCGTCACTTAACTTGGAAAAACGGTTGGGAGTATGATCACGCATTACCATACCACGAAAATCTGCAGCGTTTACCACCTTATCTGGAAGGCTGCAAAACAAACAACCTAGCAACTCTGGATAATAGACGTGAGCTTTTAAAGTGTTCGTTTGTTGATAATATTTTATAAGGTCACATTAACGCACCATCAATACTAGAAAATTTACAAATTAAAGTACCAAGTAGACAACTAAGGAGAAATGAGTTCTTGCAAGTTGATGTCCATAGAACCAACTATGGTTCTAATGAACCGATTAACATGATGTGCAAAAGCTTCAATCAGATAAATCACCTGTTCGATTTTACGTCTAGCAAGGATACCTTAAAACGAAGATTGAAGCAACACTTTGCTTCTTCCTGATTTTAATTATTATTTTAAATGTCTGACTATTACGTCATGTTATATGTAATGTCATTTTTAATGTCAAGTCGTATTTGTAGACTTATTTATAAATAAATAAAAAATAAAATAAAAAAAAAATAAAAAAAATAAAAAATAAAGATGTATATTGGGGATTATAGCCCAATCCGTCACCACCTACCGCGAGAGAGAATATAAATTTCAGCGATGCATTTTCATGTTCATATATTAAATCGATTATAAGGGAAACTTTTTAAATTAATTTATAGTTTAGTACAGTCAAATTTAGCTAACCTGAGCATTCGTTACATCGCATTATGCATCTATTTTTATGTTCGTTTTTAAATTTTAAAGAACAAACATTCACACAATACACACAAGTAGATATCTTCTTTAACACAATACAAGTCAATAAAAGAAACCACCAAAGTTTCGGAAAGTTTAAAGTTTTAAAGAGAACTATTATTTATACAATAAAGTAACCGCTTATAAAAATAAAATAAACTTTCTAGTCTATGCCACCGGTTAAGTAATCCCCATCCAATCTTAAGCATGACATTAAAGAAATATTTTTTATTTATATTTCTTTAAAATAAACCTTCAGTAGTGTTAATGAGTAATTTTGAATTTTTTCCCTATGGATTTTTTCATTTGAACAGACAGACAGACACGCACACACACACACACACACACACACACACACACACACACACACACTTAAGCTTAGAGGCCGTAAACGGCCCTTACCCCGTCTCAACTTAGGCCTTACGAACCATTTTAACGATTGGTGCACATTGTAGATAGTCAGTTCAAAGATGGTTTTTATCTGGTGCATTTTAATTTTTGGCGAGAATCGAACTCGAGAGACCGCAGCGTGATGAGAAACTCTATTAACCATTACATATATAAAACAAAATATGAAAAAAAATTAAATATCAAACCAATCAAACGTTTATTTAGTAAGAGTTATATGAAGAACGAATAATGAATGGGGTGGGCTAATCAAACGAAACACACGTCACCTGTAATCATTTCCAAGGGAATATTGTGATATGAAGTAATGATGTTTATAAGATACAAACGCAAATACGTTATAATAAGTGACGAGGCACATTTTCATTTAAATGGATATGTGAATAAACAGAATAGTCGGTTCTGAGCAATGGAAAACCCTCAAACTATTCATCAGTCATCTTTACATCCATTAAAAGTGACAATCTGGTGCGCAATTTGGTCAGGAGGAATCATTGGACCTTATTTCTTTGAAAATGAAAATGGCGTAACGGTACCTGTGAATGGGGAGCGATATCGTGATATGATTGAACACTTTTGATGCCAGAACTGCATGCTTTGGGCTTGATTTACATGTGGTATCAACAAGACGGTGCCTCATCGTATACAACCAGGATTACAATGGTATTACTGCGAGACTTCTTTCCACAACAAATTATTTCAAAAAATGGTGCTTGGTCTTGACGGTCGCCTGATTTGACTGCTCCGGACTTCTTTTGCGGGGATATCTGAAAAACAAGGCTTATGCAAACAAACCAGAAACGCTTGAGCAACTCAAACAAAATATTCGTGATGAAATTAATGAAATTTCGCGTGAATTTCATTAATTAAACATTCCCACACAGAATGTAATGAAAAATGTGCTCAAAAGAACTCGCATTTGTGAGGCTAACAGAGGCGGACATTTATCGGATATTGTATTCCATACATAATTGCCGACATTAAATAAACCATTTATCAATATAAGATCCATTCTTTTTCATTTAACCAAAAATTATAAACAAACAAAGTAGTATACCTTCCCGGCGGACACCCTGTATAAAAGAGAAATTACAACAAAATTAAATATAATATAGGTGTCTTTAATAAATAAACCTGTTTCTTTAAAGATAATATTCTTGTTTATTAAACTAATAATTGTGGACTGGGTTTATCTATGGCAAAACTCACCAGTTTTGTTCTAAGAAATAAGAATCTCCTCTCACATAATAAGCCAACATTATTTTGAATAAATTTTGTATGAAGATGCATGTGATTAGACGTATAATTGAAAGGTTTCATTTTCTTTTATCTGTTTTAGCTCCGTAAAGAAGACGAAAACACCGATATAACAAAAGACTGGAAATTTGCAGCTATGGTAGTCGACCGTTTGTGCCTTATAATTTTCACGCTATTCACAATAATTGCCACAGTAGCTGTATTATTTTCAGCACCACATTTTATTGTATCATAACTACAGCATTACGAATATAAATATAGTTATGATTTTTTAATGGTTGGTTGTATTTTATTAATAACATTTTTATTGATAATATCTTTAATTTTATTAACATTAATTGTGACTGATTATGATAAATCTAATAAATATATTCAAAAAATACTACGTTACATAAACATTTTGTTAAAATAAATTATAATTCGATGAAAGTAAATTAAAAAACAACAACAACAATACAAACACATGTCACAACAATTGTATAATATATTTTAAATTATTCTTATTATTAACCTAAGTTGAATGATTTCAAATATTTGTTGCATTTTTATAAACCAAAATAGTAATACAAGTTAAATAATTAATTAATAAAAAAAAATACTGAAAAAATGTTAACAAAACTAAAGTTTAATTAAACTAGATAATAATATTTAAAACTAATATAATTAAATTTTATTTTATTCCTTTGTTTTGTTGCTTAAAAAATTCAAAAAGTTACACATTTAAATATAAGAGAGCAATACTAAATGTTAAGATAAGCAAGAATTTTGAAAAGTTAAAATTATTTTGCTATTTTATCTCAATACTCGTACACAATCGAGCTATCGCCAATGTCAGCGTTTTGTTGATTTTTATTATTGATTTTCATTTGCTTCGGAAAAATAAAAAAAACAAACATAATTTGTTATCTTCTATATCTATATTACTACACAATGTGCTCATCCCGCAGATAAAATATATTTGCATGGTTTGAAAAAACATCAACAACGGCAAGCAAATTGGAAAACAAGCTAAATTTCCATTTTAAATCAATTACAGGTAAATATTTACATTTCTTGCAAATAATCATAAATGTAATGTGTGCCACCGTGGTTAATTTTCAAAATGATATACAATAAATAAATAAGGTTTTTCAAGTAAAATAGTTTTGTATATAACTATAAAAGGAAAACTTATTATCAGTTTGTTTTCGAAAGATTTATCTCGTATCTTCTTAAGTATACAGATTCTTTATAATTATTACATCCAAATGCGAAAATGTATGGAATTATAAAATAAAATGAGGATAGATTAGGATCAACACTTTAAATTAAATTTAGGATTAACAATTTTATTCAATTACGTATAGTAAACAACAATTTACTGAACAATCAATGTATGTACTCAAATCTTACTAATAAAATGATAATCATAATGTAGTTTACAAGAAATTTTCTCTCGAAAACCACGGGAAATAAACGAACAGATCTGCTTCATGTATATTAAAAATTAGATTGCAATTCGATTAATTTGAATTTTTTAATTTCATTATTATTTAAATAAAAATATTTTTAATATTTTAAATCAAATTATTCAATCTCACGTTACATCGTCATTTGCCATATTATAGTCTGGCATCGAGAAGTGCAATGTGCAGAAATAGTATATGAAAATCAAACTGACAGTCATCCTTGATTTGACTTCGACATAAGATGGTAAAAATAAAAGGAATTACAAAAGACTTGAAAGTGCTTTGTCCCCAAAACTGATTGACGAAATAACATGTAAACATATCATATAGCAAAAGTTAAATTGTTTCTTTGAAATAAATAGAATTTAAATGCAATTCTATCGTTACACATCATTTTATTGGAAAATCAAATATTGAAGTTCGGAGATGGTTCAATCACATTAATTTGACTAAAAAGTCACCATACCATCGTTGTACATCGTACCATGGAACAATTCGATAAGACTGACAGCATAAAAAAATATTATGGTGAAGGTAGTCATTGCACTGCAACTAGTCGAGAAATACAAATTGTATTATAGACAATAGTTTATGAATATAAGCGGTAAAAATGTTTGTCAAATTGTGAAAAATAAACTATTTAGTTCGCTTGCTTGGCCATGGAGTTTAAAAACTTGATATAGAACTCAGCATTTCATAATCTACAATGGTTATAAAATAATTCAAATTTTATTTAGACACAGTATAACGGCCACCGTATTGACCAAATTTAAATCCATTGGATAATTCCTTATTCTCAGTCTTCATTATTTTAGATAATATGTAATGTTATTAAAAGATTAACATTAAATATTTGTTGGTAACTGACAGATTACCTACTTCTCATCATTTCAGATTTAATGTGGTTTGACCAATGAAAAAGGTTAATATTTAATATATGGATCGAATCCGAAACACTCGTCCCAACTCTCTTTTCCAGTTCCCTTTTAACGTTCAAGTTTACTCTTAATAACTTATGCTCGCGCACTGAAATAAGTATCAAACTCCGGTGTTCGGATCAAACTAGATGTGTTCTTTCACATCGCCTATCGCAACCAGATGATAAGAAATCTCTATTGTATCTTGCGCCTATTGAGAATAGAACCAGTTAGACGATCTGCTTCTACTGTTACAGCATCAACCACTGAATCATTTCGATATCCTTAATCATTTTTTACGAATGAAATGAAATTAATTATCCAAATAAAACGCACTGGAAATTAAACCGAATTACATACGAGTAGACGGTAAAGATGTTTATTATTTAAACAGTGTAGATAAACAATTTTTGACAGATAAATTCACAATGGTCACATATACATATTAAAGGAAAAGACAAAATTCATCCATTTATATAATACAATCAGTTTTTCAAATACTTCATATTTTGTTCGAACAAATCATACCACTATCAACAAGTGAAATTACCTCAAGCCTATCGTTTTTATAAGTTGAGTGCAGTATAAGCATGTAGATGACACACTCACATTATTCATTTTATATATTATTGTTACTCGTATTTAATTATATTATATTGTATAGTACGTAAATTAATACTCTAGGATTTTTATAATAAGTGTATAGTATATTTTTAAAAACGTATATTGTAATTATTAAATAGTGGTGCTAAAACTTATTTTATTAATCAAAAACAAAAACTATTTGCAAATAAATAAATCTCAGTTTTGCAGGTTTCAAAAATTATTTTGGTTTTAGTATAAATTTATGACGATATATAATTTAAATCAAAATACATATTATTATTAATTAAAATGTAAATATCCAAATTGTTAATTATATGCTTAAAAGAAAATTAAACATAAATTTATTCCTTTTCTATGTTTTATCTGTCTTTATTTTTATTTATAAATAATATTAAATATTTTTTAAATTATATATATATATATATATATATATATATTAAATAAATTGGTAATTTCCTGAAAGTGACTGAAACAAATGGTACGGTTGGATTCCTTGATTACAGTGAGGACGGCTTTGCCTTGCCTTCGCACTGTGAAGCCCTCTATCAAAAATTTGGCGTTTGAAAAGGTGCCTCCCAACGTAGCACCAAAGACTATATAAATATACAAAGACTTTCCATTTCATACAAAATACGAGTGAATTATTTTGGGTACGACCAATTTTGTTTTGGGTACGATCGCATCAAAGAAGGCTGAAATCCAAACCTTGTTATAGTAGTAAAATAATTGTATGCATTTGTTTATCATTTTAAAATTTTTTCGTTTTAGAAATTGCAGTGTAAAACATCAATTTGAAAATGTATACTTTTTTATGTTATTATGGGAAGTCTTTGTATATTTATAGTTTTTGGTAGCACCTTGTTTAAACTTAAATCAATATCTCCAGAAATAACCATTTGTTTTTCGCAAGGCTTATATCTTTAAAAAGGTGATAAAAACCGTAATATTCGTAACATACTATCCTATTCAAAATTATTTGTGCAAGCTAAATTTTCACGGTATCGTCGTACAAACTGTTTTAAAATAGATATAAATAATAATCTTTTTGAAACTAATAATTTTTATTTAGTTAGTTTAATTATTTTCCTTTATAATTCAATAAAAAAAAATTTAAAATTTTAATTTTACGACAAAATATGATTGATTTAATTTTATACAAAATTATTTGTGCACACAAATTTGTATTCATAATTATTTGTGCACATAAAACATATTAAATAAAAATTATTTATAATAATTGAATCAGTTTTATTTTAATTCACAACAAACAAAAATACAGTAAGCAATAAATTAATAAGACGTATTACCTCCTTTTGACTTCATAACTTCTGCGAGGCGTCTGGGCATAGAATCAATTAAATTTTTCAAAAAATCTGTTGGCATGGTGCTCCACGCATTTATTATGGCGTTCCAAGTGGCTTCTTCAGTCCTTCCAACATCACAAGGAATTTTCTTTTTTATATACGCCCATACATTCTCAATCACATTAAGATCCGGGCTCTGAGGCGGCCATTCTAATAAAGATTGGTCTAAATCTTTTAAAAATTTTAGTATCATCTTTGCTTTATGGATAGGAGCATTATCCTGTTGCAGCATAAAATTTTCTCCAATTAGTTTACATCCAGCCACTAATGCCACGTCATTAAGAAGCTCCAAATAGCGACTTTGAACCAGTTTCCCTCTTAACCAAGTAATCGGACCAACACTGTTATATGATATGCATCCCCAAATCATTAAGTGTCCTCCACCAGAATGGCGCGTTGGTGCGACGACTGCACGTTTCAACTTCTCTGAAGGTTTCGAATAAAAGAATTGTCTTCCCCAGGTCCCATCAAGAGAGAAAATAGATTCGTCCGTCCATAAAATGTTCCTCCAAAACTCCAACGGTTTGTTGATATGTTCCCTCGCAAATTTTAATCTTTTTAATTTATTAGCCTTTGATATGAACGGTTTTTTTTGAGTGGTGTATTTTTTAATATTCGCCTCCCTTAATCTTCTGTGTATTGTTGGTTGGCTAATGGGTCTATTTCTCGAAGAGTTTATAGAATTTTTAATACTGTTTTGCGTCGTTGTTGGAATGATTTTCACATGTCTTAAAATTTTACGGTCTTCACTAGCAGATGTTGCTCGATTTCGACCTCTTCCATTAATATTTCTGATTGTTCCATGGATCTTTTTCTTTTGTATTTGATACAAAATGGAATTTCTATGGCAACCATACTTTTTTGATAACTCAGTAGTCGGAATTCCATTTTCATAATCAGCTACCATTGCTGCTCTGACTTCAACACTAAATTCAGATTTTTTAGGCATTTTTAATAAAGAACTAACCAGAATTTTTTTAATAATTAACTAATTACAAACTAGATCAAATTTGGAAAAAATAAAAATTCAAATAACTGATTTGAAAATCATGATAAAACAGGTTTTTTAATGTGCACAAATAATTATGAATACAAATTTGTGTGCACAAATAATTTTGTATAAAATTAAATCAATCATATTTTGTCGTAAAATTAAAATTTTAAATTTTTTTTTATTGAATTATAAAGGAAAATAATTAAACTAACTAAATAAAAATTATTAGTTTCAAAAAGATTATTATTTATATCTATTTTAAAACAGTTTGTACGACGATACCGTGAAAATTTAGCTTGCACAAATAATTTTGAATAGGATAGTATATATATAAATATATATATATATATATATATATATATATATATATATATATATATATATATATATATATATATATATATATATATATATATATAATCTATGCCTTGGAGGCCGTAAATGGCCCTTACCACGTCTCAACTGAGACCTTACGAACCAATTTAAGGATTGGTGCAAAATGTAGGTGGTCAGCCCAACGAATGTTTTTACACACAATCGCATTTTATGTCATCCGGTCGTCTTAATTTTTGGTCAACGGTGAGAATCGAACTCGAAACCGTGGCGTGATGAGAAACTTAAGCTACAACCGGCGACATATATATTATAAATATATATATATATATATATATATATATATATATATATATATATATATATATATATATATATTTATATATATATATATATATATATATATATGTTTATATATATATATATATATATATATATATATATATATATATATATGTGTATATATACAAAAATTTAGAATTTCATAGGTAGTCTCGGGTCCGGGTTACACTGACATATTTTAAAATGTCATTTTTCAAAATAGCATATTTCAAAACGGCATAAGGTATAAAACGGCATAAGGTTTAAAATGACATTTTTTAAAACGGCATTTTCCAAAACTGCATAAGGTACAAAACGGCATATGGTTCAAAATGACATTTTTTAAAACGGCATTTTTCAAAACAGCATAAGGTACAAAACGGCATAAGGTTCAAAATGACATTTTTTAAAACGGCATTTTTCAAAACGCATAAGGTACAAAACGACATAAGGTTTAAAATGACATTTTTTAAAACGGCATTTTTCAAAACAGCATAAGGTACAAAACGGCATATGGTTCAAAATGACATTTTTCAAAACGACATAACGTACAAAACGGCATAAGACACAAAATGGCATTTTTATAACCTCAATACAATAAAAATAGCAACTACATTCCTAAAAAACATGTTGATGCATTGTTGCCAATAATTACGAATATGATAAAAACTACTAGAGAGATAATAAAAATATTACGTATTTTATTACGCCTCGGTTATTTTCATATACCTGTATAATAATAATATACAACAAGAAATTCAAAACTTCTGGTTTCTATATCCTCGTAATATAGCCGAGACTTATTTAAACATTTAAGTGAAGGAGTATAATATATCTTTCAATATATTACAATACATATTATAAAGAATATAATTGTACCGAATCAAAAGTCAAATTTAATATATTTAGGAGGAATACTTTCTTCTTTCATATAAATAAGCTATAGTCAATTGTATAAGTTTAATGTATATAAAATATGTATAATACCATAGTCTATTTCATTTACTTCAAACTCAGTTTTGAAGTTCAACCCTAGCTTAAGAACGTTTAAAATTTGACCTTAATCGATAAAGAAAGAATCCAACTCCTTTTTCTTTTGTCCATACTGAGATTTTAATCGAAACATCGATCTAAAAGTTCATTTTCTTCTAACATCTTAACTTTCATTGTCATCGATTAAGAATTTCATTTTCTACCTTATCCTGTTTGAAAGCTAACATTTTGAACTTTATGCCGTTTTGAAAAATGCCGCTTTAAAAAATGTCATTTTGAACCATATGCCGTTTTGTACCTTATGCCGTTTTGAAAAACGCCGTTTTAAAAAATGTCATTTTGAACCTTATGCCGTTTTATACCTTATGCAGTTTTGAAAAATGCCGTTTAAAAAAATGTCATTTGGACCATATGCCGTTTTGTACCTTATGCAGTTTTGAAAAATGTCGTTTTAAAAAATACCATTTTGAAACATATGCCGTTTTGTACCTTATGCAAATTTAAAAAATACCGTTTTAAAAAATGTCATTTTAAACCTTATGCCGTTTTGTACCTTATGCAGTTTTGAAAAATGCCGTTTTAAAAAATGTCATTTTGTCATTTTGAACCATGTGCCGTTTTGGATTATGACCGGATCCCGTAGTCTCTTATGAACGGATCCCGTAGTCTCTTATAAAGTCCTTCAAATAAATGAATTATTCGGATTCCATAATTATTTTTTCAAATTTTTTCAATGTAAGTTACGGAGCACATTGCTATAATATTTTGATCATATTCAGCTTAAGTATCTATATTATTAATAATTATTTTTCAAAAAAATAAATAATTTAAACCATTATTTCATTCAAATTTATTTTAATAGTGTTAATTAATATAAACAAAATTAATTAAAACAAAACTCTTAAAAAAAATTTAAAAATCTATTTAAATGTTATTTTAGCATCTTCAAATACAATTCAAATTGTAAAGTTCTGAAACATTTAAAGTCATGGTTTATCCTACAGTGGTGTAGTTGCCATTCGATGCTGTATTTTGTTTACATTTTATTATTCGAACCACGATATAACTATATACGCTATCCCTCTTGGAGTTTATGGGATCAAATCGAACCGTCACTTTACTTCTTGTCATTCCTTTTAATATTTGCCAATACATACATATAGTACATATATATAAGTATATTTGACGAAAATTTATTGAATTTTAAACTACCTCAGTTAGTTTATAATTTAATTAGTTAGTTTTTAAGTAAATTACCAATTAAGTTTTTAATAATATTCGTTTTGGAGCTTAAAAACAAATGTCCAGCCCCAACAAAACGTTGGTTATCTCCTTATTTTTAATCTATTTTCTTAACTGGTCAAGTTTAGTCTTACTATATTTTGATTGATTATATTCATTTTCAAGACGGTTCCATACTCTACTTTACGTCAATTTTAATTAACATCTTCACGTTTTTCACTATTTATGTAATCACGTCACTGGCTTTAGTAAAACAATTTTTATTTTTTTGTATATAAAACTCCTTATAGTGGTGATTTTTATTAATTTATTTTGTAAAATAAATTAATAAAATGCCGATAGGGGCAGGATGCAAAAGAGATTTTTCACCACTTGATTACGATTGGTGGTGTGAATGAACACAACTATGATCCCCTGTTGGAGTGCAGAATCCATGGGCCGACCCATCTTCCATGTCAGTACTATAGGCTGGCATGGAGCTGTGCAATGTGCAGATGGTTAGATAAATCGGACCTATAGCCGTACGTCCTCGATTTGGCTGCAAAGCGTAAGGTATGGACGTATATAAGCGAACCGCGAAAGAGTTGGGAGTGCCTTGAGCCCCAAAACAGATGGCCTAGAAATAAACGAAAAAACAAAAACAGGTTCTCAATCAAATGGGAGACTGCTGGGAGACTATGACGTATGGAGACTGCCGGCATTTGATATTAAAATTTCCATTACTAAAATTGAAAGATTATAGTCACTATCGTCATGGAACTCGAAATCGTTTTCCCAATCTTAATTTACTATTAGTTCTTGTAAGCATTTTGTTCAAGTTAACAGTCGGAAATAGAGCTATGCCATCGTTAAATCTAGAATTATTCCAAATTTCTTTATTAATGCCTAGATATTTTTAGAAAGGATGTTTGATCGAACCTCTTAGGCTTGTTTTTAAATCCAAAAGTATCTTGAGTACATCACGAAATGTTTTATAGTACTTATGGATAGAATCATCCATAGCATAGAAACTTGATCAACAAATGACCGATTGATTGGAACTGAATCAATATTGGTAGACAATGAGAATCTCCCATTCCAGAGTAGTAATCTTTTAGTGCATGCTGCGATAGTTCATCCACTTTATAAAAACACCTTTTTAAAAAACATAACACTGTCACTAAATATTCCTAACATTTTGTTTCGAATATTAAAATTGATAACCTTTTTTAAAATACCAATTCTGATATTTTGTCTCTACAAAACAATTCAATGATAAATATTTAACTGAAATACGTGAAATATCTAAGCTTAAAAAAAGTATATAAATAAAGACGATATTCTACTATTAACTGGAACCTGGAAGTAACTGAGGTTTTAACTAAATTTGTCAGACATATCTTTCAATCCCGATCTCAAGGTTGAAAGTAACAATATCCGGGGTAACAATGAAGAAAATCTTCTATTTATTTCAAAATAATATTTTTTAATTTATTCAGTCTGTAAAAGTAACATTTAATATAAAAACATAAAAGCTAACATTTTACTAAATAATATTTGGTTTTTAGCATCAGAACGACACATCGTCAAAGCAGAACTTTGGTAGCACAATCGAGTAATTAATCAGATAAATCACAATTCATTCTGAATCACAATTTACACATACATATATAATATAAAAGGTACATCACCCTCCGGCTTTCATATTTTTTGCTGTGTTTCGATTCTTTTCCGTTTGTTCTTTCGTAAGTACTTTTTTCTGGAATGTCTGTCAAAATAACCGTTTTTATAGTTATTCGGTAAAGGTCTTTTTAATTTTGGAGAAAAAGAAATAATCACGATAAAATTAAATGGACCTGGTAGAAATGAGCTGGTAATTTAAACAATGAAATAGGTATTTCGTGTGAAATCTGTGACGTCTGATACCCTGAATTTGGGTAACTAACAGTCTCTTTATTTACAGCTATTAATTGAAATTGGTAACAAATGAATCGTCAGGCTAATACTTTCCAAATAAACAACGGTTTCATTTATCAGTAGTCAGTTGTCCATCTGTCACTAATGGTACTTCATGCTGTCTATAACCAGACTTATGGATGTTTTTAGTAAGCACGTAATAGTTTGTCCGTAACGAATTAAGAGATAAAATCGCAATCTTGGATTACGTCTTTGAATGGAACAATACCACTTACTCACTAAGGACAGTTACTGGGTTCAGTGTCATGGAAAGAGTAGTTTGAACTATAAACGGAATATCATAGATTGTCATGGGTTTTCCAGGATTATTCGTAGCCAGGCATCCTGTTGAATAACACAATTCGTTTTAAAAGGGCCATTTATTTCCAAATCTTAGGGGTTAATTTTATGGGGGCAATGCGATGGAAATGACATCAACACTCCATTGACTTTTGCTTTACCAACTACCGTTACCTAAATGAGAAATATGGTTGAACGTTAGTCATCCTCGCAAGTATTTCCAGCTCCTACAGACTCTGAAGATACATCACGAATGAAGCAGTGTTTATATTTAATCCGTGGGAATATAATCATTCCCTCTCACTACCTACCGCACAGACAGTAGCAAGAGTACCCCTTTCCGCAGATGGTACAGCTCACAATTGTTATTAACCTTTTTTTAGTTAAGATTTTCCTTGAATTTTTCACTATGTTTGTTCATCTGTGACGTCGCAGTTCCGAATACAGGATGGGCTAGAACTATGTTTAATCATTAATGAAGATAATGTATCGAAAAAAACATCTACGTTCGACTTGTTGCTTAGCTACGTTTGAATGTTTTAGCTTAGCTACGTTTGAATTTCTCTACAAGAAAGTCCCTAGTCAGTATAGGCCAGCTTCTTTATGTTCACCCCATGATTTGGACATGGGCACACTATACTTGTTTACTCAAACGTTAATTTAATAAGGTAACTAAAAGGTAACTAAAATATCTTCTTGCTGTCTACTAAACATCTACCTGTTACATTTGTATCTATCTTTAATGGTTGTGCCATTAAGTTAACTAAAGTTTTTTCTTCAAATGCAATAATTCAAAAGCTTAAATACCTAGAATATTTTTAAGACTACATTAAAAATTGTTCACTTTACAAAATCTATTTTAAATTATTTAACAAATTGAGGATTCTCATTTATTGTTATTTTACCAACACGCATACAAACAAACTAAATAAAATCAATCTGACATAAGTAAAATAAATTATTTTTATATAAAGACCTAATGAAACTTTCTTCAAAAAAATATGCTAATCATGTTTTTAACAACTGTTTTTTTCTTTGCAATGGCGTTATCTGGATTGACGTTTGTCTTAATTTAAATTTTTCTGAAAGAAAATTATTCAACAGTCTAACAAAATTAAAATTTTATAGAATAGAAGATAATGAAACAAGTTTATGTATGTATATTTAATTGCAATAATATATACAATTCGCTTAGTTATATTACAATAAAAATTATTATATGTGAAACTATAATACATAAAAATATAATTTTACATTAATTTATCCACATTTTATCATCACATAAGTGCTGTGATACCATGAAAAACAATTATTATTTATATTGTTTGAAATCAATATTAAAAACTGTAAACAAACACAATTTTTTAAATATTCCAAGTGTATCAGAAATATTACAAAACAAATATACAAATAATATATCAACAAAAAAACAAATTATGATTACTAGTTCAATTCTTTAATAATAAAATAAATCAAAAATTTTGTAAATAAATTTGTTGAAGTTTAAGAAAAAGAATAATGTCGAAATAAATATTCAAAATTGAAACGTATAAAACTAATTAGACAAATATTATTATTTTGGCTATTATAATTTTTTATTTTAAGACATAATAAATCTTGTAATTAATACAAAATGAAATTGAATAAAAAAGGTCTTCCTAGAAACAAAGAAATTTTAATCATTATATTATAATATAATAAATTATATACATATATATATATACATATATATATATATATATA
Organism: Tipula lateralis; assembly: GCA_963932295.1. NCBI lineage: Eukaryota > Metazoa > Arthropoda > Insecta > Diptera > Tipulidae > Tipula > Tipula lateralis. Next base: position 132,255,898 of record OZ010738.1, read on the forward strand.
TATATATATATATATATATATATATATATATTCATATATATATATATATATATATATATATATATATATATATATATATATATATATATATATATATATTTAAATAGGTTAAGGAGTTAAATTGAATTTCTATATTTATTTGTAATTATGATTTCAATAAATAAAATTCAGTTTTATACTATTTTCATTTATAACAAATATTAAACATATAAAAAAAAATGATGTATTTAGCATACTTAAGTATTTGTATCATCTAAAATTTATCATATGTATAAACAACAAAAATATTTGAAATATCGTTTATAGTTACCAAAAAATTATTCACGCGTTTTTATAAACCACTTCAGTGGTTTGTAGAAATTAGTGAAAAATTGTTGTTCTATTATTTTCTTAAAACATTTTAGGTTACGGGCGACTGTTTATAACATATGATACGATATAGTTTTTTTTATTAGTATAATATTTGCAATTATAATTTAGAAAAATATTAAAAGAAAAACGCTTTCTAAATTTAAATACTAGTGCCACTAAGTGCATTATCAAAGTAGAAATTATATAACACACACTTCTTAGAAGCATAGATTTTTAAATTAATCACTCGTTTGATATCTAGCACAACTATTTTTATTACAAAACTATTATTATATTCACATTTCGGCTATGGATAAGTTGCATACTAAAATAACAACTCAAGTGTTACACCAATGAACTTTGGAATGGGATTTCCATTAATAGTATTAGATCTTACGACATATTAAAATCGCTCAAAATAAATGTTCAGTAAAAAACTAAATCAAATATCAATAATCTGCATGTTGTAGAAACGGAATGAAACAATTTATTTATCTAATCAAAATAACAAGTACACACTGTAACACATTTACAATTTGACAATCAATTATTATCACACTTCCCTATTCAATATTCCCATCTGAAATGTGTATCGATTTTAATATCTACCATAACTTGTCTCAACGAACGTATATCTATATTAATCAATTTTACCAGGAGCGTTGGCAAATAGTTTTAATAAGTTATATGTAGTGTTGCACCTTCATGGCACAATAACATAATTGTCTACGCGTATAGACATTTGATGTAGACAGTTAACCGTATGACATCGACAGCCGAAATTTGTGTTGAAATAAATTAAGTATTTAACAATTAATCAGTAATTTCATTTGTTACATTTTAGATATAAAAAATAAAGCGGAAGTATTAAACAAAATATTTTAAAAAAGGCTAGGTAGTCAATAGTGAACAATGGCTGAAAAAATGAATTTTTTCATCAAAAAAATAATTTTTAATTATACAAGCAGAAAGCACTTATTAGAAGCCCAGAATTCCGTAAGTTTCAGAAATTACAGAATTCCAAAACTATCCACCTCATTGACCTGAATCAAATGCATTAAACGATACTGAGTAGTACGGTGACAATTCACGATGCTATGACATAATCAAAACATCTTTTCTACAGTCCAAACATCATTGCATTTTATTTGAGTTTCACTACAATATGATTGGTATTGATAAATAAAGGTGTAACCAGAACCAGAGTTGACAAGCGACAATTCACTGTCCAGCAATTGAAAATTTTCTAAATTTTTACTTCATACCGAACTACTTCACATAGTCTCAATATGAGTGCTTTACAAAACCGGTTTACCAGATTCTATCTAATATACGCATGATGAATGTACCGTTGTTGCTGATTACCGTTGATTGACAACATGCTTCCCATCCACACCCAAAACTTCTGCTAAAATACTCGTATATTGATAAAAATTCAAGATACGATTCAATAAAATAAAATCATGACTATACGATGGTGTTGTTTAGAGTCATAATTTTTAATTAATTAATTAATACATATCGAAATATTTTTCGTATTTGTAACGCCATTTTAAACTTGGTTAAATTAAAAAAATCCTGAAGAGTAAATAATACTAATTTTATCTATACACAAATCAACCGCCAATAAACAACAGTTTTCATTATCTTTAATTAAATTATTTCTACATCGGTGTCGAACTTGTCCACGTTACTCTCTTCACTAAATAACAATGTCTACACTTAAGTGTAGACTTTAAACAGTTTATACTTACGCGTAGAGAAATAACACTGATTATATAAATATAACTAAAAAGCAATTGCACACACTACGAAGATATATGATAATAGTTTTACCAATTACAAACCTTAATCCTTGTACAACTTAATTCTTGTAATTACAAACCTTAATTCTTGTACAACAATATTTCAATATATCTTCCAGCCTAAATAATTTTATGTTAAGAATTGACGGTAGCTAAAACTTATAGTGACAAATGACTATTTTGAGGACAAACTTTTGAGGCAAGCTAATTTTAGGAAATCGACAATAATTTTCTTTAAGCTATGTACATGAAATTCTTCATATGTTATGTTAAGCATACTTTTTAAGGTATTGTTTATCTGCTTAAATTTATTATTTCCGATACGATGATTTAATATAGTTATTAGAGGAATTGATTTAACACGAATTATTTCAAATTAAATTGAGAACGATATGGAATTTCATACTTATATTATTTAAGTCCGGTAGTTTGAAAAACTTGCACGCATTAGGCGCAGTATTTTTATTGCCATATAAATATAAAATATTATATATATATATATATATATATATATATATATATATATATATATATATATATATATATATATATATATATATATATATATATATATATATATATATATAAATATATATATATATATATATATATATATATATATATATATATATATATATGTATATATATATATATATAAATATATATATATATATATATATATATATATATATATATATATATATATATATATATATATATACATATATATATATATATATATATATATATATATATATATATATATATATTATATATATATATATATATATATATATATATATATATATATATATATATATATATATATATATATATATATATATATATAATATATATATATATATATATATATATATATATATATATATATATATATATATATATATATATTAATATATATATATATATGTATATATATTTATATGTATACCGGGTGTTTCTTTTAAACTGAGACGCTCAAATATCTCGATAAATAGCCACTCTACGGAAAAAATGTCCACATTCAAAATTGTATCATACCACGGGGGAAATACATTAGTGCAAAAAAAATAGTCTCCCACCCCCCGCTTTGTAGGTGGGGCGGAGGTAACTTTTAAACTAAGATAGGAAGCCATATTTTTTATTGCAGATCCGGATTCTACGACTAAAAGTACGTATGATTTGAATGAAATATTTTGTTCGGTTCATGATAGATGGCGTTGTAATCGACGAAATTCAATATTTTCAATTTCTTCTTCTTAGAACACACGCATCAGATTCTGCAATACGTTTGAAATAAAAAACATCACGTTTTCATTGGAAATACTAGAAATTCGTCATCAAAACAATTTATTACGCATTTCAAATGATTGTACACAACTGAGAAGTGTGTTTGGTTGAATTTCAGCACACGCATTTCTGATTCACTCAATCATGTTCTCACGTGTTGTTGGTTTTTGTTTGTAAACTTTGACTTTGAGATAGCACCACAAACAGAAATCTGGCGCAGTAAGATCTGGTGATCTTACGGGCCAATTTATCAGACCAGCTCTACCGATCCAGCGACCATTGAAATCACGTTCAAGTATTTCACGTGCCACCACCGAATAGTGTGCAGGACAACCATCATGTTGAAATCACATGTTCCGTCGCACTTTAAGCTCAAATTTTCAAGTAATATTGGCAGTTCATTTTCCAAACAATTTCGGTACATTTGACCATTCAAGTTGACCTCAGTAATGTGGTGGCCTATGAGTTTGTTGCCAATTATTTCACACGACACGTTGACAGTCCAAGGACGCTGATATTCAACTTGACGAAGCCAGTGCAGATTTGTAACACTCCAATAATGCATGTTATGTATGTAATTGAATTTCGTCGATAACAACGCCATCTATCATGAACTGAATAATATATTTCATTTAAATCATACGTACTTTTAGGCTTCCTATCTTAGTTTAAAAGTTACCCCCGCCACACCTACAAAGCGGGGGGTGGGAGACTATTTTTTTTGCGCTAATGTATTTCCCCCGTATTAAATTTTGAAAATAAATAAATTTTGCTTTTGAAAAATAGCCACTCTACGGAAAAATGTTCATATTAAATTTTGATTATGAACATTTTCCCGTAGAGTGGCTATTTTTCGAGATATTTGATCGTCTCAGTTTAAAATAAAAAATCGGTATATATATATATATATATATATATATATATATATATATATATATATATATATATATATATATATAAATATATAAATATATATATATATATATATATATATATATATATATATATATATATATACAGTTCTTAACAAAATTATTTGTGCATCGCAAAAATTTAACAATTCACTCGAGAAAATTTAAACTGTTGACCTAAAAATTAACTTTAAAAAAACAAAGATGGATTTATTTCAAATGGCATTTATTCTGTATTTCATAAAAAAAAAAAAAATATTCATTATTTCATTAAAAACAAAAACAAAACTAAATCGCAAAATTATTTGTGCATGGTAATTTTATCACAAAATTATTTGTGCATAGTACAAATAATCTATAAAATTGACAAAATAGCTAGGAATAAAAATACATTTTCAAATTAAGTCAATATGAAGTATTCTCACCATTGTTTTCAATAACTTCATGAAGACGCTGTGGAATGGAATTCACGAGATTTTCTACCATTTGTGTTGGAATTTAATCCCAGACATTTTTTATTGCAGCAAAAGTTTTATTTGGCTTCCTTCCTTCTACCGCCAATTTTTGTTTCAAATAATTCCAAATGTTCTCAATTGGGTTTAAATCCGGACTTTACGGTGGCCAATCAAGCGTTTGTTGGTCCAAATTTTTTAGAAACGTCGTAATTTTTTTGCTTTTGTGAATTGGAGCGTTGTCTTGCTGCAGTATAAAATGCTGGCCGATTAGTTCACATCCAGAAACTATTGCGTGCTCGTTCAACAATTCCAAGTATGTACTTGAAGTTACCTTTTGAGGTAACATAATAAGTTTACCAACCCCATTATAGCAGAAACATCCCCATACTATAACTTTACCTCCACCACTATGGCGAGTTGGCATAACAACGGAGCGATTTTTTTTTTGTTCGGGAGTCGAATAAAAATATTTTTTCCCATATGTCCTATCCAAACTAAAACATGACTCGTCTGTCCACAAAATAATACGCCAAAACTCCACAAGCTTCGACTGGTAGGTGTACGCAAATTTGAGTCGCTTCCTCTTATTTATTTGGTTTATGAATGGCTTCTTTTGAATGGTATAGGCTTTGAGATTTGCCTCGTGTAGTCGTCTTCGTAGAGTCATGTGAGAGATTTTGACTCTTCGAGTGAAATTTATATCATTTTGAACATTTTGGATTTTTTCTTGAGGGTTCCGTTTTAGAAGATTAACTATTATTTTGTCTTTTGCGGTTGTAGCTCGTTTTCGCCCTCTCCCTTGCACATTTTTCAAGCTGCTCTTTACTTTTGATTTTTTTATCTGATAAGCAACCTAATTTCGATGGCAGTTGTACATCCGTGCCAATTCTTTTATAGGCATCGACTACAAAATTTTAATGAAAAATAATAACTAAAAGGATAACCTGTTTTTTTTTTTTTTATTAAATACAGATGCCATTTGAAATAACAAATCCATCTTTATTTTTTTAAAGTTAATTTTTAGGTCAACAGTTTAAATTTTCTCGAGTGAATTGTTAAATTTTTGCGATGCACAAATAATTTTGTTAAGGACTGTATATATATATATATATATATATATATATATATATATATATATATATATATATATATATATATATATATATATATATATTTATATATATATATAAATATATATATATATATATATATATATATATATATATATATTTTTTACATATTTTTTACATATTTGAATAAAGTATTCCATTATAATGTCCGAAATTTCATTTCCTAGATTTTTTCGTATTACTTATTGAAAAGTAGTACTATATTTTCTTAACCTTTTGGCTATCCATTTTATTATTCAGGCTGTTATTCAGAGTCTTAGTTTCCAAAACTTGATACATATTTGATTCTTACCTTTCAATTTTGGAGGGAGGTGTATTGGCACAAGAAGTTTTTTAATGATATACTAATTGATCCCATATTACATCATTACCATGTTTCCATGACAGAGTTAACCCAGGTTTACTCAGGTTTACGTTCATGGAAACGCAGATTAGATTAGAGTTTCGTTAAACGCAAATTAACTCAACGAAACCAATACGTTTGAGTTAGGTTTGCTTGATATTTTATTTTATTTTGTTGTTGTTTGTTTTGTTGTGATCAAAATATGTCTCATTGAAATACAAGAAAACTTGACTCATTGAAATACAACAAAACGTAATAGAAAATATATTGAATTGATTTTTATACTTAAACTCATTTGTCAAATTAACTCTACTCTAAACTTGTTTATGGAAACGATACGGATTAGCGCCGCCATGTTATTAACTCAACGAAACCTAAACCTAGATTAACTCGGTTCATGGAAACATGGTACATAATGTGTTTAGAATGTTTCGATCAATATCAGGTTTTATATTTTCGCCAAAGTAGATAATATTTTTGACAAAGCTATCCATGCAAAATTTTGAGTCAATCCCTTTTTAAAAAAAGAAATCTTTTGCTGTTAACGTGAGAATCGTTTTGGTAGCCATCAGAGGGCCAAAATTGGGCCAATTTTTTGATGTTCAAAGTTAGATAAACAGATAAACGTTTATATATATATATATATATATATATATATATATATATATATATATACATATATATATATATATATATATATATATATATATATATATATATATATATATATATATATATATATATATATATATATATATATATGTATATATATATATATATATATATATATATATATATATATATTTTATTTTATGATCTTTTACTCTTACCACAAATAACTATTATACAGATAAACAAACTATGTATAGAAGAACTAATATATACTAGAGTTAAATAAGGAGAAATAATTGTACCCTGGGTGAAAAGGGTATATTTGTATTGATTTAATTTTATTATCTCTTTTTTTATTCCCTTAGCATTGATATTACGATAAATAAAATTCAATCAAATCTATAAAACTTTGAAAAAAAAATTCCACTGCGATGAGTTTCAGTCTGCCCTAATGAGTTAATAATATTTTATACAAAATTTGTATAGAAACGAAACATTTATTCGATTTCATGTAAAAGAGATAATAAAATTCAATCAATTCAAATATAGCCTTTTCACCCAGGGTTCAATTATTTCCCCTTATTTTAGTCTTGTATAAGTTCTCCGTATAGTTTGTTTATCTTTATAATAGTTATTTGTGCTCTTACATAAAATATTTTATCTTCGGATCTAAATTGACAAAAACAGTAATATTTTCATTTTGGCTTTATTTTACGTTAATAATAAATCAATTATTTAATTTATTAAATAATTGTTGAACCGTGAGAGGAAAACTTGAAATAAATATATTTACCGGTTTCCTACAGATATACAATGCCGCATTTTATAGTTAAAATCTAAACTGTGTCCTCTTTTTTCAATTCTCATGATGCCAGAAATTTCTTTAGTAACTATTACAGTTGCTTAATTCTATAAATGTATGGATATCAGCTGGCAGCTCTTAAAAAGTAGAAAAATGGAAAGACAATAAGTCCTTGTCTTTTTGGAAATTGCTTGAAAAAAGTCAAAACTGAAATAGACACTAAAGAAGATCACAACGTATCATAAACTATTGTTTGAAAATATTATAGCCTTATTTGACAAAATGTCTGCCTTTATAAAATAAAAATATTATCTAGTACTATTCAGAAACTTGATAATATCACTCAAATCGATCAAGTTATCTAAAGTATATAAATCATATTTTTCAGTTTAAGAATATGTTATAATTTTAAATTTTCAAAAGAATTATAAATTTTAATCGCAAAATGATAAATCAGCATTATTAATTTTTAATCATATTTCACAACTAATAGAATGTTTTATTACAAAATAACACTTAAAGTTACATAAAACGTTGAAGTTGTACTTTTCTGACGGCTACACATGGTCAACAACAAAATCATTTTATCTTTTTTTTAAATTAATTGACTAATTGCCTAATGCCTATCAAAACTTGAATCTTTCACATTAAGGTTTAGTACCTTTCTCATCTACTTAGAAAAATTATATAAACTGATATACATAATCATAATTCACAAGATAACGGTAGTTTCTAAACAACGTAATAAAGTAATATAATGAATTAGTGTAACTTCAAAATAGAACCGCTTGTGCTGATACACCATCATTCAGAACTGAAATGTACGTAAGAACCAAAAACCAAAATTTTATAACTTAAAAACTAAAACTCTTAATAACAGGGACAATCAAAGGTTCAGAAAAATAGAGTTCGGCTTTTCGTCAAGTAACACGAAACAAATCGAAGAGATGGATTTTGGGCATTATACTGGAATAGAAATACATCCACTTATATGTATATATATATATATATATATATATATATATATATATATATATATATATATAATATATATATATATATATATATATATATATATATATATATATATATATATATATATATATTTATATATATATATATATATATATATATATATATATATATATATATATATATATATATATGTATATATATATATATATATATATATATATATATATATATATATATATATATATATATATATATATAATATATACACATCAGTAGTAAACACCAAGTAAATTAAGAATAGGTCCTAAACTAAACAGATTATGATAATTATTTATGATTATTATTTGGTACATACTCGAATCCAAATTATACTATCTTCTCATGAAATACATAATACGTAATTACCAACATGATTATTATTACTCCTACCAAATACTACTACTATTACTATATAAATTATAAAAATATTAAATAATATTTTCATTTATTAAATAACAAGTAAACTATATAACACTTTGCAAGCATATTTTGACACATATAATCAACAATTATTATTCTACATACATAGTAAAAATAACTACTAGTTAAATTTATCTCTAACCATAAAACTACTTTAAACGAGTTGTACTTCTATGAATACGAAAATTGCCGAAATTAAAGCAACACATTATGTTTGATTTAGTTTTTAAATTTCGTTAATTTCAATGAAATTTGAGAGGCAATTTTTTAAAAAGATAATCAATTTTTTAAAATGTTTAAAAAAAATTATTGAACTTTCAATCAAACACACATTATTCATTTTAATCACTTATATAAATTTATTAATAATTCAATTAATTATTTTAATTCATTATAAACCAAATTTTCTTAAAAATTATAAACGTATAAATAAACAAACATAATCTAAAAACAAAAAGTCTTCATTTTTGAAGGCAGTGCCATTTATAAGTATTAATTTAAATTATAATAAAAATAGTTTTAAGGTTATAGAAATATTGTAAAAATTATTAATTAATAACAATAAATAAACATAGTGGTCACTGTAATATGACACCACTTTATTGAGTAAAGCAAGATATCTAAACTATCAAAATCATTATTTTTATTGCTATAATTTTTATAATTTAAATGGTTATAAATATTGATTTTAAATTATTTTATTTATATTTTGGTGACATTTATGATATTAAATTTATTTGTTAAGATTAATATCAATAAGAAATTCTTTACAAGACGTAAAATCTTTAAAAACCATTTTATCAAAAACTAAAATTTATTTATTTTTAATTTACATAAATTAAATTTAATATAAAACTTAAAAAAATATAATAAACCAAATACTAAATCCAAATTATTAAAAAATAACTAATTAAATAATTTATAGAGTAGAATAAACACAAAAAATTAAAAACCAAATTAAATATAAAATTAAATAAAAAATTTTAAAATTAAACTTTAAAACTAACATAGATTTTAAATTTTTTATTATTTTAATTAGTAATTACCAAAATATTTTAAAATTGCTTGTATGTTTAAATAAACCGTCATTTATTTATGATTTAAGTAAAACTAAGTAAACAAAAGGTTTCAAATAAATACCACTGACATATTATTTGTTATTATTTTATAGGTTGCCCAAAATTAAACTGTTTACAAAATTATATTTATTTTATAACATAACGCTGTTACGTAATTTATAGTTTTATTTTGTATCGTATACACAAAATAAAAATCTAATAAATCAAAAATAAATAATAATAATTTATATTAAACCTTTTTTTAAAAAAAAAGTATTAAATTAGTATAGTATTACAAATTAAATAACTATCGAGAAATAATTTATTGAAAAATTAAAAAGAATCAATCCAACTACAATAATTGACCTATCGAAATTATAAAGTATTGTTTTAATATATTCATTTAGTAAAATTTCGATTTAAAGATTATTTACTAATCAAAGAAAAATAAATAAAACCATTTAAAATTATATATTTATTGATGAACTGTGTGCGTATATAATTTTATTTGGTTTAACTTTTTATAGTTTTTTTGCAAATGAAGTTACATATACAAAATATTTAAAAAAAAAAGTTGTAAATTTGTTTTGAAATAATAAAAACAATTGATTATAAATATGAGTTTTCTTTTATCATTCCTAATTTGTTCTTAAATTATATATATTAACGTGATCATTAATTCAACAATATATAAAAATAAAAAGATAAAATGAAAAACGAGGTCAGAACTAAACCAATTATACTAAAAATAATCTTTAATATAAACTGATAAATTTGACACTACAATGCATCATTGTGAAGAAGTCATAGATTGAATAAAAGACCTACCAAAGCATCTTGAAAAATGTACTGTTTGGTGCAATTTATGGGCAGGTGACATCACCGGACCGCATTTCTTTAAAAATACGAGAGGACAGTGTGTAAACGTCAATGGTTCAAACTCAGAACAAAGATCAATGAATTTTTATTATGATACTATTCAGATATTGGTGTAGCCGACTTGCAGTTTTAACAGGATGGTACAACGTGCCATACAACAAGTCAAACCATCGATTTATTGAAAGAAAATTTTAATGAGAATTTGGTGGTCTTAATACGAATTGAACCATGTCCTTAGGATTTTGATACGTTTGTGAAATCTTGTGGTGAGCACGGTGATGACTTGTTCCTCGTTTCAATGGTTGCATATAAATAAGACTCACGGTATATTTAATTACATAAATTATTTGTACTAATATTTTACATAAAATATTCACAATATTCGTATAAGTATTATATTACACTATAAGTATTATATTAATTAAGAAGTATTTTTGATGCGTGTTTTTATTTCGATTCGATTAAGGAATTCTGTGTCATAATCAGGATATTTAATTAGTTATATTTAAATTTGATATACATTTTTTAATACAAGTTATCGTACTAAGGAACAGAAAAAAACTAATTACAAAATCAATGAAAAACTAACGAACATTGTTTTTCAAAGTTAACTTGAATTATATAAAAAAAATTATTTACATGAGTTGTATACTCAACTATTCATTTAAGGTGCCAGAAATTTAGATAATCAATCACAAATAAATTTAAGAGCGAGGTGTGAAGAAGCACCAAAATACCATGCGACACCACAAATACTCCCCTCCCAGAGAGATCGAAGATCTATCGACCAAGTATCAATCTGGTAGGAGCCCTGGATACACGACCTGACCTTGTAATATTTGTCGTTTTCTGTGACAAGTCGAATCGAACCCGTTTGCGAACTTTCGGCTCTTCATTAGAAAATTTAGGTCCGTCGGCTGAAATAATATGTTCTGATTCGTGAGTCGGTACAAGAAGGCCAGTCTGTACAGTTGTAGTGTCCGTATTCTGTGATTGATTGTCAGAGTAGCATGGTTTAAGTCTGTCAATGGAAATTTTCGTATGCCGTCCGTTTAGGTCTAAAGTGTAAAATTTATCTGTACGGTCGATAACTAAAAACGGTCCAGTGTATGGTGGTTGTAAGGATTTGCGTACGGCATCCGTTCGTAAAAAAACATGCGAGCTAGTCAGAAGATCGTTACTGATGAAAATTTTATCCGAAGTATGTCGAGAAGCTGGTACAGGTCGAATTTCATCAAAGTGTCGTCTTAAATTAGTAATAAAGTCAGATTGTAAAATTTGATCGTTCGTAGCGTCTAAAAATGTTCCAGGAACTCGAGTCGTACATCCGTAAACCAGTTCAGCTGGAGTAGCTTTTAGTTCGTCACTGTAAGTCGTTCGTAATCCTAGTAAGATTGAGGGAAGAACACTAGTCCAATCAGATCGGTTGTAGCACATAATGGCAGATTTGATGACACGATGCCATCTTTCAATCATGCCGTTACATTTAGGATTGTAACTAGTTGTTCTCCTTCGTTCAAAACCGAGTAAGTTAGCCAGTTCGTGAAATAGTTGTGATTCGAATTGCATGCCTTGGTCCGTAACAATGGACTCTGGCACACCAAAGCGAGCTATCCAATGCGAATAGACAGCAAAAGCAACAGTTGCAGCCGTTATATCGGACACTGGAATCGCCTCAGGCCAGCGTGTGTATCTATCAATCAATGTAACGCAATACCGCTGATTATCAGAAACAGGCAACGGACCAATGATATCAAGGTGAATAATCGAAAAGCGTTGAGAAGTTAATTTGTAAGTACCAAGCGGAGATTTTGTATGACGAGAAACTTTAGCCTTCTGGCAAGCTACACAACTTTGTGCCATCTTCTGCACGTCTTTTTTGATTGACGGCCAGATTACATTCTGAGTCAAAAGTTTGATGGAAGCTTTGACGCCAGGATGAGACAGATTATGAAAAGCATCGAAAACTTGTTTTCGGAAATTTAAGGGTATGAATGGCCTAGGTGTGTTACAAGAAGTATCGCAATAAATTAATTGTTTCGAATTGAAGGAAACGGGAAATTTCTCAAATTTGATAACAGAGTTACTCCTTAAAAGTTCTTGAAGTTCCTCATCATTGGTTTGAGCATCTGCGATGATAGCATAATCAATGCTTTCAGGGATAGAAATTTGATTAATGCGTGAAAGTGTATCTGCGACTACGTTGTCCAGACCAGAAATGTGTTGAATATCGGTCGTGAATTGACCAATGAAATCTAAGTGTCGAAATTGACGAGGAGATGCTTTTTCCAGTTTCTGATTAAAAGTGTAGATAAGTGGTTTATGATCGGTATAGAGCGTAAAAATACGACCTTCAAGATGTCGAAAATGTTTTATACCCGAATAAGCCGCGAGAAGTTCACGATCATAAGCACTATATCTTTTTTGCGTATCATTGAGACGTACCGAAAAGAAACCGAGTGGTTTCCAAGTATCCGAAACAAGCTGCTGAACCACTGCTCCGATCGCAGTATCGGAAGCGTCAACCATGATGGCCAGAGGAGCTGATGATAATGGATGACAGAGTAAAGTCGCGTCCGTAAGTTTCGTTTTACAATTTTCAAATGCTTCAGTAGTTCCGCAACTGACCATTTAATTGGAACTTGACTGTTCTTAGTATACCCTTTCAGGTAGTCATTCAACAATTCCTGGTCAGCAGCAGCACCAGGAATGAAGCGGCGATAAAAGTTTATCATGCCTAAAAATCGTTTCAGTTGTTTAACAGTCAGTGGTCGTTCGAAATTTTTGATGACTTGAACCCGTTCATGTGACGGTAATAAACCTTGTCCAGTTACCAAATGGCCTAAAAAGATAATTTCCGTTTTTGCAAAAACACATTTGTCAACATTAATAATTAGTCCATATTCCTCTAATTTAGTAAAAGTCAATTTAATATGTTCGAGATGTTCGTCATAATTTTGAGAGGCAATGAGCACATCGTCCAAATAAACAAAGCAGAAATCCAGACCGCGTAGTGCTGCATGCATAAGCCTTTGGAACGACTGTGCTGCATTCCTCAGGCCGAAAGTCATTCTGCAAAATTCAAAAAGTCCAAAAGGTGTCGAAATTGCTGTCTTCGGAATGTCTGCCGGTTCAATGGGAATTTGATGGTAGGCCTGGACAAGATCTATTGTTGTAAATATAGTGCAACCCTCGAGTCATTGCGTAAAATCTTGTATGTGTGGTATTGGGTACCTGTCTGGAATTGTGACTTTATTAAGCGCACGAAAGTCTCCACAAGGTCTCCACTGTCCATTCTTTTTAGGGACCATATGCAATGGACTTGACCAAAGGCTGCTACTAGGTCGACAAATCCCGAGTTTCATCATTTTTTCGAATTCTGTCTTCGCGATAATGAATTTGTCTGGTGCTAGTCGTCGTGGTCTGCATGCAACCGGTGGTCCGTTCGTTTCTATTTTATGAATCACGTCATGTTTTAAAGAATCAATGTTTATGTTACCATGAATGACTGTTGAAAATTTTGAAACAACGTTGAAAACTCCTGGATCCATTGCTGACCTGTCGATCCTAGATACAGTAGTTTGGTCATAGCTGGAAGTAGTACCGTTTGTATACAACGAGGTTAGCGGATCAAAAAATCTTTGCTTCTGTATATCAACCAGTAGACCAGTTTTACACAAAAAATCCGCGCCGATAATAGGCATCGACAAGTCAGCAACAATAAACTCCCAGGTGAATTCGCGGCGCAGTCCAATGTCTAGTCTTAAAAATTTTGTCCCGTAAGCGTCAACTGAAGAACCGTTCGCTGCAAACAACTTGAAGAATGGATCGACCTTTGGGTTCCGAACAAAACGGGCTGGCAATACAGAGACATCTGCGCCTGTGTCTATTAAAAAATGTGTCTGAAGAAAAATTTCGAAAATTAAAAGGCGGTTAGTTTTAGTAATGTCATTACACCCCGCCACTTGTGAATGACAATTTAGTTTTTTGGAACATTGCTATCGGATAACTTGTTTGAACTAAATTTACAATTTGGCTTGCATTTTAAAGCTTTTGTGCCGAAATGATGGTGATAGAAGCAAATAAAATTATTTTCGGCTGAAGGATTGCCATAAAATGTATTTCTAAGATTTGGAGAATTGTTCCGAGAGTAGTTAATTTTTGAATTCGACCTAGAATGATTAGGACTTCGTGAATTTGAAACAGACCGAGATCTATAATTTTGATTTAAAATTTCCGCAATTTCCGATAGCAATGTTCTTTTAAATTCCGAAAGCTTTTGGTCCATGGTAAAATTTGAATTCGTAGTAGAACTGCAGGAAACAGAAGTCTCTATAGCATCAACTCGCGAGTGATTCATTGTTTCATGCACATTGTCAGCCCGTTCTGCAAGGACCGACAGTGAGACGTCATTTTCAAATGGTGTAAGCACCATTTGAACGGTCTGGGACAACCTCTTCATCCAAAGTTGACGAAGGGTTGCTTCGTTGAAATTGTTCCCAGCATTCAACTTCATGGCGCTCAACAGTTGAGACGGCTTCCTGTCTCCAAGAGCCAAACCATGCATCAAGTTGTTCAACTTGGTCTTTTCCGACTCGCCCAGAACTCGAATTACCTCCGCTTTAAAAGAAGTATAAGGGGTATTTCCCCTAGGACCGGTTATCAAATATGCGAATGTGTCATGCAATCGTGCGTCCAAAGCACCAACCGCATGAGCATACCTGGTCGCTTCTACCGTAATCTCTGCCACTGTGAACTGCTGCTCGAGTATCTCAAACCACACACTAGGATTCTGTGTATATAAAGGTTGGGGTGGTTTGAAGGCCACTCGAGCAACAAATCCAGTATTGGCAGAGATATTAGCATTTATCCTCGACTCAGGAGGAGGAGGATTGATATTCCTGTGTGCCACAGCCTTGGCAACAGCATCGTTAATTAGGCTAGCAAGCTGAGTGGCTGTCAGAGACATACTAGGTTCCTCAACTGCATTGCTACCTGATGCTGATGACGGGTCTGCAGCACTGGAGGACGCATTGGTACCTGGCGGGTCGTTCACACCATGAACAACACGCCGAAACAAAAACGAAAAAATCAGAAATAAAAACGAAAATACGAACAAAATCAACACGAAAGACATTTCAAAAAATTAAAACAATAAATATTTTTTAAAACAACAAAAAGGGGAAGAAAAAATAATAATTTATCGGCACCGTAAATTAAATAGCTGAGTACTTACAATTTTTTTTTTTGAAGAACGCTGCAGAAATCCGCCGAAAATTTGTGCCGCCCGCTGCCTCGAATGTTGGAAGACTGTGTATTTATTATGTCCAGTTGATTGAAAAAAACGGCGTCCGCTATTGTTGGTTCTCGATTGTAGATCGTAGATTGTGGATTGTAGTCTTGCCAAATGTTAGTACATATTCACAATTGCTCAGCACGAGCCCTATCACGTCGGTGTTACCAATTTGGTGGACTGAATACGAATTGAACCATGTCCTTAGGATTTTGATACGTTTGTGAAATCTTGTGGTGAGCACGGTGATGACTTGTTCCTCGTTTCAATGGTTGCATATAAATAAGACTCACGGTATATTTAATTACATAAATTATTTGTACTAATATTTTACATAAAATATTCACAATATTCGTATTATAGTGTATTATATTAATTAAGAAGTATTTTTGATGCGTGTTTTTATTTCGATTCGATTAAGGAATTCTGTGACATAATCAGGATATTTAATTAGTTATATTTAAATTTGATATACATTTTTTAATACAAGTTATCGTACTAAGGAACAGAAAAAAACTAATTACAAAATCAATGAAAAACTAACGAACATTGTTTTTCAAAGTTAACTTGAATTATATAAAAAAAACTATTTACATGAGTTGTATACTCAACTATTCATTTAAGGTGCCAGAAATTTAGATAATCAATCACAAATAAATTTAAGAGCGAGGTGTGAAGAAGCACCAAAATACCATGCGACACCACAAGAATATCATTTCAAGAAACGGGTCCCTTTTTTTAAATAAAGAATATGCACCGCTTAGATCTTATCTTCAGATTACTTTTTATGGAGGTATCTGAAATCAATTATTTATATCGATAAACCATAATCGATTTCTGCATTAGAAACAAACGTAACTCGTGTAATTAACAGAATATCGGCCGAAATGCTCGAAGAAGTGTTGGAAAATTAGACTAATAGATTGGATCATGAAAAAGCCATGCGAGGACAACATTTAAAAGAAATTATTTTCAAATATTAAATGTCAAAAACCTAACTTACGTCACAAATATAATTTTTGATTATGAAATTGAATTTAATGCGTTGTATTTCATTTAAACTACCGGAAGCTCTTAATGGATCACCCTATATTATAATAATAATTCTTCTTTTATAGGTTAAGTCATTGCTGGCATGTGGAACTTCGTCGCCGACAACGACCTCTTCGTTTATTCAAATGTGATTCTCATGTAAGAGAACATTGCATTATTTATTCCGAATCAGCACACATTACGTGGCCAAACGTACTCGCCGTCCTTTAATTTCTTACACGATATCAAGAACTTAGATTCAAGTTTTGATCTAGTGATTGAAAATGTTCAATTTTAGGCGACGTTACGTCACACGCCATATATTAAAAGAAATATCTCGTATACTCACAGGTACGTACACAGGTTGATTTTTATATTCTGTTCAACTTCAACGTATCCGCATTGCGCAACGTATCCGCATTAGCGGACGAAAATTCAAAAACATAGGATGATTACCACTTCCCAAATGAATTACTTCTTGCTTGGTCTAGAAAACTAAAGATTGTATATTATCAAGTGTTAATATATGTAATTTTGATATTGTAACTTTTTTTACAAAATACAAAATATGTTATTAATACGGAAATAAAAAGAATTCACCGCAGCATTTAAATTATAATTGTATTCTATTTGCTTTCAGTTTATAAATATAAGTAGAGACCACCTAAACGGTGCTGTAGTTAAAGCTGGAAAATTGGAGCGTGGAGGTACCGCATTCTCGAACCTCGATAGAAAAGACTTTTTTCACCATCTGATTTTGGTGTGAATGAACACATCACTGAACTTGTTTGTGTTATTTTAGTCATGATGAAGCAATTGACCTTGAGTTTTAATTGCATAAAAAATACATATGTAGTGGCAAACAGTTAACATTCGGAAAGTGTTGTTTCAGTTTGTAATGCATAGTGAACCATTTTTTAATTTTCATAGATTTGAAATTACCGTTGAGTTAAAATATTCTTTATTTGGTATATACAATTAATTTTTTATTTTTTACCATTAATTGTGGTTTTATGTCATATACTGCAAGAACGAACAAAATCACAAAATGTAATTTACAACGTTTTTTACATGTAAAATGTATACGCTCAATTTTTACATACTGTAAAGTAAATATGTAATAAATTATATAAAAACCTTTTCGTTACAATTGTACTTTTTCTTATCAAATCTAGTAAATTTCAAAAAATTCGACGGTTACATCATGCATATAATTCAAGAATGATTATTTCTTTTTTTATTTCTCAACGTTACTGGGTATAGATGAAACTTATTTCGTTTCAAGCTCTTTATTTGATATCCTTGAACCTTATAAAAATTTAAACCCAAGTGATTTCTTATATAATATTTAGTTCATAGAGAAGTAGTTTGAGTACTTTGGAAGCAACAAGAAGCGATTCAAAAGTAAAACGCAGCGACCGATTAAATTTTAAATGAAATCGATTTCAAATATTTTTAAGCCTCATTTTCCAAATACTCTAAAATTAATTATCCGTTTGCTAGTACAACAGATTTGTTCGATCATTATAATTTTAAAACTAATACGTACCCGGCTTAGTTATTATAGAAAAAATGAATAAAACTCTGATATAAAATATAAGTTAAACTCTAAATCATTTTTAACTTACCAATTGTGAAATACTATATAATAGTTTTGATTGAAATTTCTTTTTTATTTAAAATTAATTGTGAAAAACTGTATGAAACAACCTTTTTATTTAAGAATCATATTGATCTTTATAGAACTGAGCTAACTTTTTATTCGATAGAGTGTCTTATCAAACATTTTATTATCAATTGGTATATGGTTCATTGAACAAACTAACGTCAAAGCAAACATAAACAACCTAGAATATATTTTATTATATTAAGAGATTTTGAATAAATAAACATTACCAATATATCGAAAAAATAATACTTTGAATTTGTTTTAATAAGTTTATTAAAATGAAGCTAGATGTCTTTTTTTTTGTCATATATAAATTTTTGTAGGTGAAAACAGTGTAATGTATTTCGGCCTGACGACTTGTTATATAAGAGATTTTGGCGTATTGACGATTGAAATTGGTTCTCTAGCGGAAGAAAATGTAACTGTCGCACCCAGATAAATGTCAATATTTGTGTATTTCCTAAAATGCAAATAGCTATAACTTATTTAAAAACATACGACGGATCATTAAAAACACAAAAAAAATATTTTCAGATATGCTCTAGTCTAACTAAATAATAAAATAAAATATTAAGAGACATTTAATTTTGACATATTGTTAAAATGAAAAAATGAACTTTTTGAATGATAAATTTAACATATATAACACACTTACTAAAACAAAATTCTTTTGTTATCATATAAAACATAAAAAACATATTTCAAATAAAATTGAATAATAAACATATTTAGCTAAAATATATTTGAAAAACAATATTGAAAATTTTTATATAACTTTTTAATGCATAAACCTAAAATAAATATTTTTATCTGGGTGTGACAGTTATTTTTTTTCTCCGGTAGATATCGCATTTTAGGTTTTTCAATCGTCAATAATATACAAAATCATATTTTAATTTCTATTTACCCTTTCCACGCAATATTAAGTTGCATCAAAAAATATATTCTTATGCGATATTCTTTGGTATAAAAAAAGGTGCTCTGACTGCATTAAAAGTGCTCTTTTTGCTCGAAACTTTTTTTTTGCGTTTTTGACATAACACGTTCTTTGAAAATAATCTCGAGCACTTTTTTTTTATCTCGAGCACTTTTCAAAAATTAAGATTTTTTCGCAGATTTACCCACACATATAAATTTTTAAACGTCAAAACAATATAAACAAAACCAAAAGGCCATTTTTAATTTCATTTGTGAGCTATATTTTGTCGTAAATGTGTGAAATTATCAAAATTAAATAACAAGTTAAAAACAATAATAATAAAGGATTGTAATAAAATAAATCTATATATTTTAAAAGACTATACTATGAAATTTGTGTTTGTGTATCATAATAGTTTGTATTTTATTTTCACCAATATATCGACAAAAAGGGCAATTTTTTCGTGTTCTTTGATAAAAAAAGTGCTCTTTTCTCTCATTTTGGAAAGAATATCACATTAGTTGAACGAGAACACTCGTATCGTTTGTTTGGTATGGATGAGTTACGTAAACTTTGCAACAATATTCGTTTGATTTTAGTACAAAATAATAAGTTTTGTTTAAATTTTAGTTTCAAATAGCCAAAAAAATAAGAATAACAATTTATTTTGTCAATTTTCTTACATACATATGTTTAGCAAACATGAACATTTAAAAATCAAGTACGTTCTAACAGAAAATAGTATAATTCAAAAAATCATATACTGGCATAGATATATTACGTTGATGATATATTATTATTATTCAATGGTTCAATCAGACAACATCATAGTCTACACACAAACATGAACAATAAACACCGACACATCAAATTTCTTTTAGAGACAGAAGCCGATTAATTTCCTATTGGCTTAACAATTGCAAATACATATAATAAACATAAATATATTTATGCGATATTCTTTGGTAAAAAAAGTGCTCTGACAGCAAAAAAGTGCTCTTTTTGCTCAAACATGTGCGTTTTTTACATAACACGTTCTTTGCAAATGATCGAGATTACTTTTTTTTAATCTCGAACACTTTTTAAAAATTAAGATTTTTTCGCAGATTTTTTTTTCGTATTCTTTGATAAAAAAAAATTGCTTTTTTCTCTCGTTTTGGAAAGAATATCACATTAGAGTATACTGAAAATCAATCCAAACAAACCACACCATACACATAATTCCTAGAACCAACCAGCATAAATAGCTGCGATTAACTTTTTAATTAACAGGTTCCATACAATACCAATGAAACTGAATTCAATTAAACACATGGCTATGCAAAATGGCTTGTAGATAGACAAGCAGAAAGAATATTTGAACGTAGCAGTTTTGTCATCAGATTCACGGAACACAAAATAAATTGGAACAATGAAAATTGACTCAAAATACACACATTAAACTACGAAAAACACAGGTGCTACATAAAATACGAAAGGGACAGCTAATGAACAGATTAGAATAATTAGAGATCTACAAAGAACGGCATAACCCCAATTTTTTATTAAAAATAGAGCATAATATAAAGTATGATATCATATTAGGAAAAACGCAGAAAGGTACGCGGAACAATTAAAAATTAAAATATTGTCGGATCCGTGTACAAAAACCGGCTACTTTAACCAAAACCGAAGTCAAAGATGGTATATAAACCAAATTTTGAATATAAATTAATTCAGTGTTTGGTATATTTGGCTCAGGAGTAACATTCCAAACGTGATAGTTTTTTATATAAATAAAAAATTAACTTAAAGAAAGTTCAAAACCAAAAATGTTTTACTTTTTATTTAAAAATTTAGAAGTTTGTAAGGTGTACAACCAAGATATTAACTAAACGAGTCTTTACGAGTTTACTTCAAACGTTTAACAGAAAATAAATACCTTTAGGAGTTCATATTTTTTATAAATTATTAGTTAAATTGTTTAATAAATTATTGTTATTTTTCATCACGTAGTAATTTAAGATAATTTTAGTTTATTATTTCTTCCTATAATAGCATTTTTTTGGCAAAGAAAATCTCATGGTTAGTGGCATCCCATGTGCTGTTGTTAATTGTAAAGCTACTCGACGCAGCCATCCTTATAGAAAGTTTTATGGTTTCCCGAAAGAAAAGTCCTCATTTTTTTCAATTTGGGTCTACAAATGTTCATTGTATCATTAAAGTTTACAAAAAAAGTTAATTTTTTGTTGTTGAAATTCATATTTAGAACTCCTCGTATGTGTGACTTAATCCATTTTTAAATTCAATCAAATAACAATTTGGTATTTTAATTCAAAATATTCCTTATAGTGGAATTTTATTTTTTATATATCATGAATATATTGTTACGGACTCGGGTGACATCTCTGATTGAATAGAAGTACTAAATGCTCGTAATCGGAAATCAGCATGAATCGCAGTATACAGGCGAAATAATAAATAAATGAAAATTTCTACTATGACCGAGGAGCGGTCAAAATGAGTATAAATACGCGAACAGAAAGCGTACAGCTTCAGTCTGAATTGGAATAGCGATAAATTAAAACCGGTAAAAGGTGATAAAAAGTGAAATAGTGAAATAGTAAAAGTAACAGTTAAATAAAATTACTGTAATAGTGAATTGTGGTGACTATTAATAAAAGCTATAGTGGAAAACAAACAAGTGGTTTCAGTATTAATTATGAACTAAAAAATAAAGTTTATTTCCATGCCTTTTTATACTTTTTCCAGGGTACTGTCTTTTGGTTTTTAGGGAATAATATTTTATGACGAATTTTTCAAAAGTAGTTCGTAAAGTTTGTTCGTCATAGTATTAATTTTGTTGTTGAGTAGAAATTTATTTTTGCGATTTTTATATATTTCAAATTCTTTTTTTTTTATCTGCACAATCTGTTTCGGGGCTCGAGGCACTTCCAACTTTTTCGCGGTTCACTTTTTTACGTCCTTACCTTACGCCATTACAGCCAAATCGAGGACATACGGCTATAGGTCCGATTTACGTAGAACCATCTGCACATTGCATAGCTTTATGACAGCCTTTTGTACTGACATGGAAGATGGGTTGGCCCATGAATTCTGCACTCCAACAGAGGTTCATATTTGTGCTCATTCACACCACTAATCTTAATCGTATAGTGAAAATCCCTTTTGAATCTTGCCCTTATCGGGATTCGAACTCGGTACCTCCCGCTCCATACCGCAGCTCTAACCAGCTTCAACCATACCTGGGCAGTATATTTCAAATTCTTCTAGTCTGTTCATTTGGTCGTTTTTTTCATCATGTACAGAATTTTTAGGTTTATATCCATATTTGTGTAGTTGTGTTGTGTTTCATTTATATGGGAGCAAATCTTGATTCAGTTCTAATACCGATATCCTTTATACGTTCATACTAATATTGTTTACGGGTACATCTAGACAACTGGACTAAATGCAAAATTATATAAATAAAACACACGAAAACATAAAATTCACATTAGAATTAGAATAAAATAATGTAATTCACTTTCTGGATCTAACAATTAAAAACATCGACAACAAACACATTCAAAATAGTTAGAATACCCAGGCAAACGGGTTAAACTATACATAAAAACTCAAACCACCCATACCAGCATAAAATAGCCGCATATAATCATATGATACATCGATTAAATAAGATCCCGATGTCAAAAGAAGTTTATCAAACGAACTTAAGATCATTAAATACATCGCACATAAAAATGGTTATACCACGGCCAAAGTGGACGAGATAAATCAAAAATATATATTCAGAACCAATTACAGACAGAATACTACGTTTGATGATAATACCCAAGAAAAATACGTTGTTGTGGATTATATTAAAAACACCAGCCAACATATCCAGGAAATATTCAAAAACTTTGGATATAAAGTTGCATATAAAACGCATAACAAATTAGACCAAACAGTAACATTACATTAGACAGCGGAATTTATCAACTAACATGTTCAGACTGTCCACCATTTTACATAGGACAAACAGGTAGATCCTTTAAACTAAGATTTAATGAACAATACATATAAAGGATATCGGTAAAATTAGAACTGAATCAAGATTTGCTCTCCATATCAATGAAACTCAATAAAACTACACAAATATGGATACAAACCTAAAAATTCTGTACAAGATGGAAAAACAAAGCAACCAAATGAACAGCCTAGAAGAATTTGAAATACATAAAAAAACGCAAAAATAAATTTCTACTCAACAACAAAATTAATACTATGACGAACAAACTTTACGAACTACTTTTGAAAACTACGTCATAAAATATTATACCTTAAAAACCAAAACACTATACCCTGCAAAAACTATAAAAAGGCATGGAAATAAAATTTATTTTTAGTTCATAATAAATACTGAAGATGGCAACTTGATTGCCGAAATATTGTCACGAATCACAGATGTCACCTGTGATAATAAAGAAGAAAATTATAGCAGTAGGGATTACCCTGTAACCAAATGTTTACACATACGAACAGGATAAAAATAAATAATGAAATAGGCGGAGCGAACAAAATACGACGGTAAGAACATTCGCGAAGTGTAGAGATGAAAAATAATGGAATGTTCTACAAGTATTTGCGTCGTATAAATAGGTGTAGCCATTTGAGTTACGAAACAGTTCAATTTTGAATTTCGAAGTGTTAATATCGGGAAGTGATAAAAAGTGAAGTGTTAAAATAATAGTAGTGATAAATATTGTGTAAAATAATAGTGAAATTAAATATTAGTGAATTATTTGTGAAATATTTGTGTGATTTTGGTGGGAAATAAATTTAATTGAAATTCAATCTTTGCGAGTTAATATTCACAATCCAGTGATCGAACCGGATAAATTATTAGAATTACCACTCGGCGAAATCGTAACAATATTGTTACGATTTCGCCGAGTGGTTATTCTAATTATTTTATCCGGTTCGATCACTGGATTGTGAATATTAAACTCGCAAAGATTAAATTTCAATTAAAT
The DNA here is from genome assembly GCA_963932295.1 of Tipula lateralis. Classification (NCBI taxonomy): domain Eukaryota; kingdom Metazoa; phylum Arthropoda; class Insecta; order Diptera; family Tipulidae; genus Tipula; species Tipula lateralis. The sequence continues at coordinate 132,280,899 of OZ010738.1, forward strand.
TTATTTCCCACAAATATTACACAAATATTTCACAAATAATTCACTAATATTTATTTTCACTATTATTTTACACAATATTTATCACTACTATTATTTTAACACTTCACTTTCACTATTATTTTCACTTCCCGATATTAACACTTCGAAATTCAAAATTGAACTGATTCGTAACTCAAATGTCTACACGTATTTATACGACGCAAAGGCTTGTAGAACATTCCATTATTTTTCTTCTCTACACTTCTCGAATTTTCGTTGCGTCGTATTTGGTTCGCTCCGCCTATTTCATTATTTATTTTTATTTTGTACGTTTATGTAAACATTTGGTTACTGGGTAATCCCTACTGTTATAATTTTCTTTTTAATTATTACAGGTGACATCTGTGATTCGTGACAATATATTTATGATATACCTATAAAAAATAAAATTCCACTATAAGGAAAATTTTGAATTAAAACATCAAATTTTTTTTTGACTGAATAATTTTTTGTGAAAAGTACTTCGATTGATAAAGAAATACGAAAATTAAAAAAAAGGTTGTCCCAAAATTATATATGTAGATAACCCCGACAAAATATTGATGGGTAATAGTATAGTTGTTGATTCAATGACCGGTAAATCATTTGTGGATTTAAGTCTACCTGAAAATTCATCAAAATATTTAAATTTGCAAACATATGGATATAAAGATAATGGGACATTGCCCAAATTGAGTACATTGTAAAAACCATCGATCTTGGAGTTCCGCAGAACGGTTGCCAAGATAGTGTGCTTAAGGTTATTAAAAGACACAAATCTTAAATAGTTTAAATGGTTTTTAAATAGTTAGTTAAAGTGTGAAAATGATGACGAAGAAGATCTAGACTAAACGAAATGGAGAATAAAAAAGTATACATTTGATTCAGGAGACACAAAAAAAACTCGATACCATCGGATGATTGAAACCAGATTGAAAACTATTTTGAATTTGAAGATTTACTTGTGCACCCAGACTCTAACTTAAGCGGAAATGAAGATATACACGATGCTTCTCTTATATATTACATTGAGTATGTTTGTTTTTAATTTAATAAAAATATAAAATGTAATTCGTGTGATCTATTAAATACTAAAAGTGAAGAAACAATAACTCTTAAAAGCGAGTGTTTCATCTATTTTAAAAATTTCTAAAAATTAATGTTTTGGAAGCTAAACTGCTCATAATAATTATTTCATAATGTTGTGTAAATATTTTTCATAAAATTTTTAATATTTAAAAAATGTACTAAAGAAAAATATATTGAAATTACAAAAACCTCGAATCCAATTCGAACCTTTTTTAAATCACAACAACGGAAGATAATGAAATATTATATTTTATGATTTTAGTATTGGTAATCATTGTAAATGGGCAGCAAAAATATACGTTTTACAATCAAAATTGTCAATTTTAAATAGTATATTAATATGTACGTACATGTATTAATAAACAAAATAAAATATATATATATATATATATATATATATATATATATATATATATATATATATATATATATATATATATATATATATATATATATATATATATATATATATATATATATATATATATATATATATATATATAATAATTTTAATTACATATTCGTCTTTTATTGAGTTTTAATCTCGTTCAATCGTTGGGCTGACGTCCTCTACTGTTAAAAATATAAGAAGACGAATAAAATATGATATCGTCGAACCATTGAACCATGTACATGAGATAAGGGGAAAACATGAACCTGCAGTTACTTAGAAAACTATATCTTGGACATGTTGATACACGTAACACACCCCAAAGTTAAATTGATTTTAAAATTGTCTCCTAATTTCAAAACAGCGAGCTCAAGTTTTTCAAGATATGATATGATATGGTAGGAGAAGTACAAGCCAACCAGTTACGGTGGTCCTAGGTATGTTACCATAATCCTGGAGTAAATTCAGCAAGCAGAGTTTCAAATAGAAATCTGAGAATTATTATTCCAAAATTATGCGGGACCACGCCCTGCTTGCATCTCAACATATAAGTTTTAGGAAAAGAAATATTAATAACAGAAACGACTAAGGTGATAATCCACAGCAGAGTCATTGCTTACTACATTATTAGTAAATTATTATATATTGTTAGTATAATCATTTTCACATTGGGATTTGAGTTTGTTAGTTTTGTTATTGTTAGTTGGATAGGTTAGGACCATTCTAAATTCATCATATGTATTCTTATCGCCTCAACAGTTAAAACTGGAGTTCTTTAAAAAACTACTTTGGGTCATCTCATCATATGCTGTATTTAAAGATGTGTCTCTATAATTCCCAATTCAACATTATCTAACGCGTGGAAGAATTTAAATTTCGCGATGACGCTACAGCATTTCCATATAAAATATGATGATCTAATAACCTGACAATTTGTTTGTGAGTTTGTGAGGAAAACTATTTTAATAAATAAATAGTTTAGTACAGTCAAACTTAACTAATCTGATCATTCATTTGTAGCGTGCCAAAATCAAAAAAAATAAATAAATTTAATATTAAGATGAATAAAAAATAAAAAAATTATTCAAAATTAATAAAAACATCAACAATTTTACTATTTTTTTTTATATATAATAAAAAATTTGTATTTATATTTAATTATATATAGATAAAATTATGTACGCAAAAGCGAGATTTCGATAAAATTCAAATATGTATATAGAAATAAAATTCTTAAAATTAATCTCGACGCGAAAGGTGGTTTTTTTTATTGGGCTCCTTGAATTAAAAAAGGCTGAATTAAAAAAAGTGTTTTTATATGGAAAAATGAAACTTTTTTTAATTCATTTTTTTAGTAAATTTTATGAATTAAAAAAGGTATTTTACAAAAAACAAATTTAATTTAAAAATGCCATAAAAAAGGCATATTATATGTCATTTTAGAAACACTAATCTTAATTCATTTTCAAAATGACATAAATAATGCATTTTTTTTGTCATTTTATAAATCATTTCCAAAATGAATTAAAAAAAGCATATTTTAATTCACAATAAACTGCAAACTTCTGGAACACTAATCTTATTTTAAAATTTTTTGTTTCTCTTAAATTATAAGAGGTTGAAAATAAATACATGTGTTTTCATTAATGAAAATTTGCAAAAGACAGTTGCAAATTTCTAGAAAATTAAAGCTATTCGAAATTTTCAAGTTTTTTTGGAACATTTTGGTTCAGTTATAAATACATATCTTAATTCATATTCAAAATGAATTAAGAAATGCACATTTTATGTCAGTTTTAAACACAATTCTTAATTCAATTTCAAAATGACTTATGATATGCATTTATAAAGTCAGCTTTTTTTATTTCATTTTCATACAGATTTTATGTCATTTTTAAAATGAAATAAAAACACTCATTTTAAGTCCAAAAAAAACTCTTTTTTTAAGTCAGCCTTTTTTAATTCGGGTCCTCTTTTTATTGAGCGAACCTCGCGGTAAATTCTGCAAATAAAATAAAAGAAAAACGTTAGTGAATAATCATACATGGGTTACAAAAGGAAAAAATTTTAAGGTTACGATGAAGTGAAGTTATCGATATATGTCCGATATCAATTAAACTTTGTTTTTTTTTTTTTTTATGTTGGGCGCCAGATACCAAGAGCACGCTTCGCCGTTAGCTCAACCCGCATTCCACTCTTAGCGTGAGTTCAACGATTAACATCACTCGATCTATATCCGATCTAAACAAAACTTTGTATGCACTTCGTGCGTAATGGTAACCACATGTATGTGTAAAATTAAACATGAAAAAAAATAATTAAGATCTCAACTTATCCGATACAGCAGCTATGGCCTCGATTAATTCCGCAACTTTCCTTGGGAGTCGGGAAACATCCAACGTTTGGTTTTTTACAGTTCCGCAGCTGGATTCTTCTATTTTCTCCGGTTCAGCAGCTCGCTTAGGATAGTTCGCAAATGGTTAGTTCCTTGGGATAGTTCCCAAATGGTAATTCCTTCTTTCGTTTTTTTTCCGCCACCCACGATCACAATTAACTTTTTCTATTACTTTTTTTCACTTATCATCCATTCACTTAATCAGTCATTAATATTTATATATATATATATATATATATATATATATATATATATATATATATATATATATATATATATATATATATATATATATATATATATATATATATATAAATATATATATATATATATATATAAGTTAATTTATTTATTGATTTATGATTAAAAAAAATAATTTTTATTTTTAACTTATTTGTTTTACATCGAAACTACAACTGATTATTTTTCTTACTTTCTAATTACAATTTGCTTAATTAAAAATATGTAGAATATGAAACCATGTCGTTAAGAATATTCACTCAGCATTAAGCCGGATGCGCGTGCATTATGCCGGATGCGCGTGTAGTTTGTTGTTATTGTAAATGCAATGTGACAAATATGATCACGTTGCGTTTCTGATGGGAACCTAGTTATTACGCGTGTTAACTCCTCCCCCTTAAAGTTCGAATGTCCGCATTCGAACAGTCAGAAAAATGGTGTTTCGTAAAATTACCGTCTGGGTTCCGAGGCCCCTCTGAGTGTTATCGCCTGAGGTGTTACGTTATGGGTCTTTGGCTCCTCTCCCTGAATTGCCACTGAACAGACATTCTCGACTTTACTTTGAGGTTGTGTAGTGGACAAATCCTCAATGTTTGTTGTATTAGTGATTCGTAATTTCTTAGTGTTGGTGCACTTTGTAATGATGACCGCTATTCCCAAAATGATGGCTATTGAGAATGATCCCCAGCTCGTGAATCGCTCGATGGTTCCTTCCTTTTCAAGGAGCCCAATGTGATGAGTATTATTTATATGAAAATCTTTCATCATTTGTAATGAAAGTATTTCTTTGAAAGCACTTTCTTCCGGCGCTGGCTGTAGAATGGCTGGAAGTACTTGCATGGTTGTTTTTTCCTTGGAAATGTAGATGTTATTTCCAACTGACAAAGTAGCATTGCTGAATTTAATCAAATATGTTCCATTGAGCTTCTGAGTTTCTTTATTAATATTGATGTCCCCATCAAATTGATTTAGTAGAACTAGACCCTCCGATATTTCGTTAACTGTTGGAATGTGCTGATTGTTGTTGTGTTTGCATTTGGAAGGTCGACTTTTGAGCAAGTTAGGAAGACAAAAAGAATTGCTTATATCTAGGATATTATTTTGGTTACAAATTGAAAGCGAGTTGATCGTTTTACATTCGTTAATAATACTATAAATTTTATCATGATTTTTAATGACATTTTCATACTCAATTTCGGTCACCTTATTGTTTCTTCTGACTGGTTTGACTAATAATTTATCATATAGTTCTGGAGTTGTTATTGGAATGTACACGATATAAAGTAGACACAATTTGCTACTAATGATTTTGATATTAGCGAAATCTAACGCCTCCTCGGGAGTACTATATGGTAAATTTTCAGTTTCCAGTGTATTAATGGCTAATTTAATTTCAGAATTTGATAAAACGAGGGAATTTATAATCCCTGCTTTAGCCCAGTGAATTGCGTACTTAATATTTACTAACTCTTCTTTCATTAATTTTAATTTATATTGAATATTTAATGCTAATGGGTCGTTTAGTTTATTTTCTTTATGAATTTCGTTAATAATTAAATTAGCCATTTTGGTAATGTTATTGATTCTTTCATTGTACAATCGGTTTATCACTACTTGGTTGTTGTTATTCTCTAATACATTATTCATTTTATCTTTAATTACTTTGAAATCCTCGTGATCGGAATTTCCGGCTATCCATTTCCATGCACTACCTATAAAGTTTAGGGATCGTCTGGATTTATGTATTCTAAGGCTGTCTAGTAATGTTTGTAATTCCGAGAGTTCGTGTCTCAAATAGGGGTGTAACGGGTGATCTATTGTCATTTCTTTGTCCAGTATGGATTGCATTCTGTCTATGTAATTTTGGTGTTTGTCTAATTCAATTATATGGATTAATTTGAAGTTTCCGTCCTGTATTTTTGCTTGGCCTGTGCTAATTGAGATGATTTGAGAATTTGTGTAATCAAGAATTTGAATTTCTGCCAATGTGTTGCTCAGGGCGTAACTGTAATTAAAATAAGTTTTGTTAGTTAGGATTTAATATTGCTTTTGTGAATTACTCTTCCGGATTCTGTTAAAACTGTTGTATTTCTGTCTTCCCTTACTATTTCGGGTTTAAATCATTCCGTTAATTTCGATCCTAATCTTTTGTTATGCTTTACGTAGATTTCTTGACCTGCTTGGTAAGTTTTGATCGGGGTACGGTTTTTGTTATGGTATTTCATATCTGTTTCTTGCTTTTGTTTTAGTTTTAGTATGGTATCTTGTCGGATTTGTTCTAATTGTTCGGGATCTGTGTTAGGGATTCTGCCAAAATATATTTCCACTGGCCGTTTGCCAGTTGTCGAGTGGATTGAGTGGTTATATTCATTAACCGCTCTCTCTAGTAGTTCATAAAAAGTTCGCTCTACCCCATCAGCCTTTAGACATCTCATCATTTCTGAGAGTGTCGAGTGAAATCTTTCCACTTGGCCATTCACCTCACTTTTGTATGGGGGAGTTTTGAAGACTTTTATGTTTAACCCATCTTCCATCATTGATATTATGGAATTCGAGTTGAAGGATTTTTCGTTGTCAATTACTACAATTTCTGGTACACTAAAGAAAAAGAGTATATCCCTAAGAGGTTGTTTGATGTCTTCTGTCGCTCTGGATTTTATCGGTCTGAAGAAGGCGAGTTTACTGAATTTGTCAATTGCCGTTAAAACCAATTTATTTTCTGTTGAGTAAATATCTAGATGGAGCGTATGTCCAGGATAATTAGGGATAGGAGTTGGGGTAATGATAGGTTTATTGGGATGGCGATCATATTTATTCTTCTGGCATATAGCACAACGTTTGACCAGCAACTTAATTTTCCTGGTCATCCTGGGGAAATAATAATTTTCAATTATTTGATCTCGATTTTCTTGAGCATTACGATGTGCTCGTCGATGGACAGATAATATTCTTTCCTCTTGTTGGTTTTCATCTGTAATATCTTGTACCATCTTTTGAGTGAATCGAATTTTATAGTCTCTGAAATGTATTGGGTACACTTCTTGAACTTTTCCCATTATATGTTCTGATGTTTTCAATCCGTTGATCGTGAGTGGATTAAGGTAACGTTTAAAAAAATTTATAATGTCTGAATTTGAAAAACTTGGTTGTGTAATAATATGCCTAGAATATTTTGGAAAAGGGTTTACTATTTGGTACGAACTTTCCCCGCCTATGTTTAAAATTAGTTGATTGCGGAATACATTAACTGGGGTATCGACTGTGGGGATCAAGTCATGTGGAGAACTTTGGTCGCTATGTTGTGTAACTGACATTGCATTTATTCCAGAAGTGGTTGGTGTTCTCGATAATGCATCCGCTACTAAATTTGTTTTCCCTGGTTGATATTTTAACTCATAATTGTACTCTTCCAGGATAGCTTTCCAACGTTTTATCTTAGAGTTGTTATTTTTATTGCTTAGGGCATATGTCAATGGTTGGTGGTCTGTAAAGATCTTAACTTTGTTTGATCCGTAGAGGAAATTTCTCAAAGATGTTAATGCCCAAATTATGGCGAGCATTTCTTTTTCATTAGCCGCATAATTTTCCTCCGTTTTATCTAAGGTTCTCGAGAGAAACGTGATTGGCCTTCCTTCCTGAGATAAGACTGCACCTAGTGCAAAGTTGGAGGCATCTGTAGTCAATTCGAATTCCTTTTGGAAATTTGGAAATGATAATAGAACTTCGTTGGAGAGGAGTGAGGTTTTTATTTTTTTAAAGGCGGCTTCTTCTTCGGTGTTAAGCTTTACCATTTTATTTCTTGAGAGAGTTTTGGACACATGACCATCTTCTCCTCTTAGGAGTGAAGTTAGGGGCTTCGCAAGTTTTGCGTAGTCCCGGATGAAACGACGATAAAATCCGGCTAATCCCAAGAAAGATCTAAGTTCCTTCACATTCTTAGGTACAGGAAATTCTGTTATGGCTTTTACCTTCTTCTGATTCGCTTTTATCCCATCTTTAGAGATGACAAATCCTAAAAATTCTACTTCATCCAGTAGAAATTCACATTTGTCGAGTTGAATCTTCATATTGGCGTTTTCTAACACTTTAAAGATTATCATCATGTTCTTGAAGTGTTCTTCTTCTGTTTTACCAAATATGATTATATCATCGATATAAACGTAGCAACGCTTCCCAATGTGGTTGCGAAGAATATCATCAAGAGTACGTTGAAATATCGAGGGGGCATTTTTAAGCCCAAATGGGAGTCGAGTAAACTCGTACTTTCCATGATTAACCGAAAAAGCTGTTTTTTCAAAGTCCGATTCTTTTAAAGGAATCTGGTGAAAGCCGCTCTTAAGATCTATTATGGTGAAGAATCTGTTTTCCCCCAAGTTTGCCAGAATGTCATTGATTTCAGGTATTGGGTACCTGTCTGAGATAGTAACCGAATTTAGTTTTCGGTAATCGATCACCATTCTGTATTTCTTTTCTCCCGATGCATCTTCTTTTTTTGGTACTATCCATACCGGGGAGTTATATGGAGATTTGGATGGTCTAATTATTCCATCTTTCAACAGTTGTTTAATTTGCTTCTCCACTTCGTCTTTCAAGCACATAGGATATGGATAAGGGCGACTGTACTCGGGATCGGTGTTGGTTGTACGAATTTCTCCTCTCACGTTTGTTGTGAAAGTCAATTTCTCTTCGGGATCGGAAAAAAGGTTCGGACATGTTCTTATTATTCGTTCTAGTTTTTGTTTTTGTTCTGCATTTAAGTGTGAGTCTCTGATATTTATATTATTTACAGAGTCAGAAAGGTGTTGTTTGATGGGTATTTTCGTGTCTGGGTTAATGATCATAAATCCCTTGTTGGTGTATATTGTGGCACCGAGCTGCTTCAGGCTATCGTTTCCGATTATGCCATCGAATGATCTCAGACTAGGTAATATGAAAATTTTTAATTTCCTTTCTGGACCAAAAAGATCTATTAATGCGTGATGTGTAATCTTAACGCTACCAGCAACTGAGTTTGCCATGAAAGGTTTCTCGTTAGGGATGGGATTTCGAATATATTGTTTTTGAATATAATTTTTATTAGATCCGGTATCTACTAAGAATTTAAAAGTTTTTCCACTCTTCGCCGTATACTCTATATAAGGAAGCAAAGAGTGTAATATAAAAAATTAATTAAAAATTAATAAGTATTAATCTAAAAAATGGATCTCGTCTATTTGTTCTTCTACGTCTTGTTCCGTAGGATGTTCGTTATGGTGATCATTTATGTCAGATATTTCTACGATTTCGTGTGAGTCGGTATATTCTACAAGAGTCTGGTCATATTTCGAATCCTCTGATTCCATCTGTTCATGGTAGTATTGCCATTGCGTTTCGGGGTCCCCATGAAACGGTTCTGCATGGTACACTCTTTGCATTTTAACCGGTTGGTGTACTTGGTTTGAATGGGGTCGTTTATTTTCGAATTGGTTCATTTGCGGTCTATTTTGGTAATTAATCTTTCGAGAGTGTATAGATTGGTCTATTTCCATTGGTTGCGGCTTAGAAAAAGAATTCCTATTGGGTATGTTAGGTGGTTGTTGATTGTAGTGTTGCGGGATTTGTCTAGAAGTTGAAGGATATTGGTAATTATTTTGCAATGGTTTAGGACAATTTTGAGGAGCTTGAGGATTATACAACAATGATGGGTAGAAGTTTCGGGTTTGATTAGGTAAATACTGTTGTTGCATTGATATAGTTCTTCTAGGAGGGAGTGGAGGAGGTTGAGGAAATTGAGTCTTTTGAATATTTATACTTCCGTGACTGTGCTGAACACGATATTGCACATTCTCTAGTTTTAGGCATAGAGAGAGGGCTTCTGGTAAATCCATTGGTTCCCTCATACTCAATAATTTCGGTAGGTCTCCTCTGAGACCTCTTACAAAAGTATCAAGTGCCTTATCTCTATATGATTGAGTCATTACATTCATGGCTTCCTGACTCATGTCCATGGATGATAATTTGTTTAAAATAAGTGATAGGTGGTAATAAACCTGTTGGTAAAACTCTGGGATTGAATTACCTTTCTGAATTAGGGTAGTCATTTGGTACTCAAGCGTACCTAGGTCTCGTTTATCCGCGTAATGGAGCGTTAAACATTTTGAGATTTTTTCCCAACTGAGAGGAGTGTTGTAGGACTCAAGGGCCGTATCCGCATTACCAGTTATTTTATTTCGTATAACACTGAGAATCCCATAGTATTTGGGTGTTTCTTTTAGGTGTTCATAAATTTTCAAAATACGATCTACGCTTTTCTTCCAGGATCCGAATTCTCCTGGTTGTCCGGAAAAGTCTCGTAGACTCTTAACCACGTCTGGTATTTTATCCAGCTCGTTTAGATCATTGAGATATCTGGGATCTATTGTTTGGTCAGTTTCTATTTTATTGTTTGATGGAATGCTATTCATTCGGTCAAATAATAGTTGATTTTGGCTGCTAACTATTTCTTGTATAATGTTTTGAAGTTGGTTAATGTCAAAAATTTTTGCACCGCTTGCGGTAGGTGTTGACTGAGAGTGGTCTATCGGATTTAATGTCGAGGGTTTAAGAATTGTGTCTCCGCCCATTTTATTTTATTCCCCGGTCAAAGTAGCACTATCGAAATAAGGGTTCTATGTCAATTTTGTGCGAATAATTAATATTAGTGGTTCACGGAAATGGATGTAGTAGTAATTATTAATGATATGATACAGTGCAAATTTAATTTATATAAAAATTTGTTAGAGATCTGGTTTAAAAAATTTTTTGTAACTTTTAAGAAGCTTAATTGCTTATCGTATTTTAATTTTGTAAATATTTTTATTATATTATTAATTTTAACTTTAAAATGTTTTAAGAAACTTAATTCCTTATCTTATCTCAATTTTGTAAATATTTTTATTAAATTATTAATTTTTAAAAATTTTCCTTTTCTTTTTACTTTTAGCTGAACTTATTGTTATATTCTTATAGTAACTAATAGATTGAATTTTATTTTTGTTTTTTCTATTTAAAAATTATAACTTACATTAAAATTAACAGATGCTTTATTGACATCTGGAGTTGTAATTATGATTTTTGGGATTTGCTTGCTCAAAATCGCCTTAATTCCTCGTGCCTTACAACTTGATTGGACCGCTGTTGAATTATTGCGAAAATACGGCGTGGTTATCCTTGATTCACTTATTCTTCAACTCCGTTTTTCCTAGTAGGGTACTTCGGGGCCTCGTTTTCCAATACTTACAGTTGTCGTTTAATTAGCGTGGGATAATTAATTTTCTCCCTTATTTTGAAGTTATGATTAAACTTTTGTTTTTAATCACTGTTTAGGTTATCACTATGATCTTACTTGGGATTTTATTAGTAAGTTATTGGTTAAACTTTACTTGATCAGTTTATTTTGAAATTATTGGTTAAATTTCACTATTGATCAATTTTGTTATAAAGTTATTGGTTAAACTTCACTTGATCAGTTTTATTTTGAAATTATTGGTTAAATTTCACTTAATCACTTTATTTAAATTTTTTAAGGTTCTGGTTAAACCTTTTGTAAGATGTTTACACTAATTATCACTTTGGTTTCACGTTAATATTTAAAACAATACGGCATAGGACAATTTTACACAAGGGTCCCTGTTTCGGCGCCAGTTAATTTATTTATTGATTTATGATTAAAAAAAATAATTTTTATTTTTAACTTATTTGTTTTACATCGAAATTACAACTGATTATTTTTCTTACTTTCTAATTACAATTTGCTTAATTAAAAATATGTAGAATATGAAACCATGTCTTTAAGAATATTCACTCAGCATTAAGCCGGATGCGCGTGCATTATGCCGGATGCGCGTGTAGTTTGTTGTTATTGTAAATGCAATGTGACAAATATGATCACGTTGCGTTTCTGGTGGGAACCTAGTTATTACGCGTGTTAACTTATATATATATATATATATATATATATATATATATATATATATATATATATATATATATATATATATATATATATATATATATATAATATATATATATATATATATATATATATATATATATATATATATATATATATATATATATATATATATATATAATTATATATATATACATATATATATATATATATATATATATATATATATATATATATATATATATATATATATATATATTATATATATATATATATATATATATATATATATATATATATATATATATATATTATATATATATATATATATATATAAATATATATATATATATATATATATATATATATATATAATTATATATATCCACATATATATAAAAAAAACAATAAATCAAGCTATCACTAATACTCTTATCAATCACCATACTTATCCGCCTCGAGTTTTACTATCACTATCATCTCCATTCCATGATCCAATGCTGCTTTCTGCTCCATCCAAAAAAAAACATCTCTTTCATTCGAGTATATATAGGTTTTTCTTCATCTCCCGGCCGGAAACCATCACTAGGCCATTTTTCTAATATGGCCCCGACCAAATAGTTGAAGTCTTCAACGATTACCTTTTCATCGATAATTGTACTTTGATGTCGATTACCATTACTTCTACTACTTACAAAAAAAATTTGGATTGTTACCCGGATTGAAATTTACATTTTATAAAGAAACAAAATAATTGTAAAAGGTTATTAACTCAGCTTACAATTCCGAAATAATTGATATCGACATCTATCGAAAAGACATTAAAATTGTTCCCATTCCACAAACCCGAGATCACACTTTATAATGCTCAAACAATAGAATTATTAGTTAATGGAATAAAAAAAAACGAAAATTAAACCGAGCGAAAATTTACCAAAATTAGCACATTACACATTACATTCCATTTTGCATTCACACGATACCCAAAAGTAGATTGCTTGTATCACACACTACAATCCAAAAAAAAGTTTGTTATAGAATTATTTATACAGCAATGTAGCTGCTTATTAAAGTAAAATAAACTTTCTAGTCAAGACCACCGGTCAAGTAATCCCCATCCAATCTTATCCATTTACACAAATAAAACAAAATTATTTCAATAAAATTTTATTTTCCATGGAAACAAGACAAAAGTTGTTTAAGAGTATAACATGCCATGGTATCAAGTTTATACCAAGAGTATATACACAAGAACAAAATATTGGACTTAATTGATAAAATAAAATTAAATAATATAAACCGTTCCGTTAAAAACAAACTTTCCTAAAATAACAATAAAAAAAATTTTGTCAGTATTTTTTACTGAAAAAACCAAAGAGAGCAAAAAATTAAAAATGCCATTAGAGTGACAGAGATCGTTTTTTACTTTTTCCTTTTTTTATAGTGGATATATTTTGACAGATGCGTGTAACATAACCAATTAATTTCAATTTTGTTTTTGTTTTTGAAAAAAAAGACAAAATACACTTTAAATCTACAACAATAAATTGAAAAAAAATAAACTAAACATAATTATTCATTATTTTAGTTATTTTCTCAATGAATTAAGATGAATGGCACAAAACGAAATGTTAAAATTATGGATTGACCATAAAAAATCATCTATCTTTATTTTTTGCCTATAAAATATTTCTCCAGTACGGAATAAAATACTTCTCTTGATATATTTTGTCAGTACTACTATAATAATTTTCTCAGTAACCATAAAAATTTATTCAGTACTGAATATATTTTATATACTGGAAATATTTTTTATTGACTATTTTGTCAGTATTTTTTTATAATGGAAATCAGGCTTAATGGAAATCAGCCTTAAGCTTTAGGTTAACTATAGATAGAACACCAAACAAAAAATCCATACAAAACGAAAATACAACGTGAAGCATGCAAAAACGATGAGAAAAGACGTACATATAAAATTATATGAGAAGCACTACCAGAAAATTTAACTCATTTTAAAGTTTTCTTTAATTTGATCAAAAGATTAATTAAAAGCTTATCATAAAAAGAAATAAAAATTATAGTATAGTGCTATGTTTTATGTAGTGTAGTGTTTCGTTGCTTGAAAAATTAATTCATTCAAAAACGAGTAAATTTCGTTTGCTAAGTAAATTTTTGACCAAGTAAACAAATTATTTTATCTTAACAATTAACAGTGAAATAATCTTCTTCCTTAATGGTTATAAAAAATGATAGTTAATAAATCAATAATTAATATAATTTATGTACCAAAATTCTTAGTAATATGTAATTTTAATTGAAAATTAACAACACTGGTGTGATTATGTGGAAAACAAATGTATGGCTATAACAACACTTGTACAGGAAAACAGAATTTGGAATGTATTTCTAGAACTATATTGGCATGGTTGGGTGGAATTTAAAGTGTATGCTCATTACAACATTTGCAGCCGACGTGTTAAAGTAGTACATGGCACTACATTAAAACCTCAATAGTCTTGCAGATATAATCTTAATTCAAATTTCATATAGAATTTAAATATGAAAGCATTATTTGCAAAACTATTGAGTAACAAAACCAGCAATAGGGAAGGTTTTACTGAATCTACTGATAATTATGTATATAACACCTGCACAAAATATAAAATAAACAAGAAATTCTCTATCAAACAAAGCAAAAAGAAGTTTGATGCACTAAATGAAATCGCGTTTTATACAGAATATGAATAGGACATTGAAATGTAGACTTTAGTGTGTTTTAGTGTTTTCAACCAAATAACTTATAATAACTACAAGGGAAATCGCGTCGATAGTATGTGCCAATATGATATAATTACGGAGAAGATTAAAAGATGACACTAGTAGTAATTGAACGAAATGTTTACATTTTATAACTGCAGTTTTTCATTTTTTAACTGCAGTTTTTATATTCAACGAATTATTAACGAAACCAAAATTTAAAACTTAAAAAAAAAATTTAATTTTATAATTGAAATTGGAAATTTTTGAAGTAAACTTATATTTCTAAATAATAATAAATAAATAAAACAAAATTTGTTTTTCTTTAAATTATGTCAATTCGCGTGCCATCTATTGTTCTCGTTAAAATGCATTGGTATGCCATCTAGAAACCTTCTCCGAAACTTATATTTAACGAAATCATGCTGTCGTTGGCATTTACTATGAAAATTGACACGATTTCCCTAATAGTATTATAAGTTATTTGTTTTCAACATCAAACTTTAATGATGTATAAACAACACACGCAATACACAACATGTACAAACATATATTAAAATAAAATGTGATTCGCCAATTCCATTGAATATATATACATATTGTCACGAATCACAGATGTCACCTGTGATAATTAAGAAGAAAATTATAGCAGGAGGGATTACCCTGTAACCAAATGTTTACACATACGAACTGAATAAAAATAAATAATGAAATAGGCGGAGCGAACAAAATACGACGGAAGAACATTCACGAAGTGTAGAGAAGAAAAATAATGGAATGTTCTACAAGTATTTATAATATCGTATAAATACGTGTAGACATTTGAGTTACGAAACAGTTCAATTTTGAATTTCGAAGTGTTAATATCGGGCAGTGATAAAAAGTGAAGTGTTAAAATAATAGTAGTGATAATATTGTGTAAAATAATAGTGAAATTAAATATTAGTGAATTATTTGTGAAATATTTGTGTAATTTTTGTGGGAAATAAATTTAATTGAAATTTACTCTTTGCGAGTTTAATATTCACAATCCAGTGATCGAACCGGATAAATTATTAGAATAACCACTCGGCGAAATCGTAACAATTGGTGACAGCGGTGGGATTGTGAATATTCAAGATGAAATTAATGGACTTAAAAGTGGCAGATTTGTATAAGAAGTTGAGGCTACGTAATCTACCAACTGCGGGCAATCGAAATGAGTTGCAGTTGAGACTCCGTACAGCTTTGTTGGATGATTATGTTGACCCAGATCAACATGATTTTAATACGGGGGCACCGGATTTAACCTAGATCCAACAGGTTGAAATCACAACGGAAGCAACAACCAAAACGGAAGAAGATCAGAACGTCATCGTACGGGAAACCACCACAACGACACCAGGACCGTTCGATATGGGGCAATTGATGGCCGCAATGCAACATATGATTGGAGGTCTTAAAAATCAAATGGTTAGCGTGCAGGAGCAAATGATCGGAGGCCTCGAAGGAAAAATAACAAGCGGCCAAGAAAATTGGAGGCGAAAATGCAAGCCGATTAAGAAAATATGTTAACTGGACAGCAACAAATTCTAGAACGAATGAAACAACTGGAAAAGTTTCAAAAAAATTTAAGGGAGGATGTCAATGGAAAATTGAGCGTAGTTAAAATGGAGATCGATCATAAAATGGATCAAAAATTTGAAGCGTCAGACCAACGAATAATGAAGATCGAACAAGAGCTAATCGATCTCAAAACTAACGGCAGCGCTCAGATTGCTCGACCAACCAGCTCAATAAAGATGAAGCCACCAACGTTCGACGGAACTACACCATTCAACATCTTCAAACTCCAGTTTGAAATGGCGGCTACCACGAATGGTTGGTGTGAAAATGATCGAGTGGCAGCATTAATTGTGGCGCTAAAACGCAGTGCTGCGGAGCTCCTACAAATCGTGCCGGAATACGAACGAGCCAATTACGGCAAAATCATGTTGGCTCTGGAGCGCAAATACGGAGATGACCACCGACGGCAGCTACATCGTATGGAGTTGAAGGGACGATGTCAGAGGGTTTCAGAGACGCTCCAGGAGTATGCGGCTGATATAGAGTGGTTAGTGCACCTCGCCCACTACAACATGGCAGAAGAATACACAGAGCGGATCAAGATCGACGCTTTCACCGATGGTATACGGGATCCCGATACGAGACGTGCAGTCCTATTGTCTCCAAAAGCAACGTTTGCGGAAACCATCGCGTGTGCATAAACTAACGAGACTGCAAACAACATCATCAAACTAGCAGTCAAGGTACGTCGTGTGGAAGTGAAACCAGCAATCGGCCACAAACAGGGCAATAACATCAAACCAGCAGATAACTGGCGGACAACGAAATTCCGGGATAGAACTATAGTAAAAGCAGATGTTGGTTTTGTGACAAAATAGGACACATCTCCAGGGAATGCTGGGAGATACGGCACAAACGGGCGAGAACACCATCGCCGATGTACCGAAGGCCACCGGAGGAAAGAAAAGCAGCAGCCGATGAAGAACGCCAAACAACGAAGGCGTCAAACGAACGCGTCAGCTTTCAGGATCAAAAGCTGACTCCCACAACCAAATGCTCCATAACCTTCATTCCCATTTCCAGATTGGCAAAAGGTGGTGATAGCTTGATGGTGCAAGGCGAAGTAGAGGGACGATCCAGTTTGATAACAATGGACACCGAAGCAACACGAACGATTGTGCGGCCGGATTTTATCCCGGATGGAGTTGAGCCTATGGAAGGGTTCAAGTTACAAACGGCGACAGGCGACAGTAGTGCAGCTATCAAAGGAAAGAAGGAGATGGAAATACGAATCGGGAACAATGGTTTTCGACATGAAGTTCTGGTTGCGGATATTGTGGATGAGGTCATCCTGGGAATGGACATCATAAAACGAAATAGATTCGTATTGGATTTTGGACGGGGAGCATTGAGCTACAGTAATGTCGAACTGCCTTTGCAACTGAACAACGAGGAAAAGCCAATCGTAAGGAGGATAAAACTGGATCATCGGACGAAGCGACCACCACACTCGAAAACGGCTGTTTGTGGGAAATTGGATGGAGGTACTGGAACACGACGAAGTAACGGATTATCAAAGAAGATAGAATATAGATGAGAGGGACCGTACAAGGTCAGAACTAACGACGTGATCTATAGGATCCAAAGCGGAGTACGAGGATAACCCAAGGTTGTACACCTAGAACGACTGGTGTTCTACAGAGGTAGAGGTCTGGATCCTGTTCGGGACGAACAGGTTTGGGCGGAGGGTAGTGTCACGAATCACAGATGTCACCTGTGATAATAAAGAAGAAAATTATAGCAGGAGGGATTACCCTGTAACCAAATGTTTACACATACGAACAGAATAAAAACAAATAATGAAATAGGCGGAGCGAACCAAATACGACGAGAAGAACATTCGCGAAGTGTAGAGAAGAAAAATAATGGAATGTTCTACAAGTATTTGTGTCGTATAAATACGTGTAGACATTTGAGTTACGAAACAGTTCAATTTTGAATTTCGAAGTGTTAATATCGGAAAGTGATAAAAAGTGAAGTGTTAAAATAATAGTAGTGATAAATATTGTGTAAAATAATAGTGAAAATAAATATTAGTGAATTATTTGTGAAATATTTGTGTAATTTTGGTGGGAAATAAATTTAATTGAAATTTAATCTTTGCGAGTTTAATATTCACAATCCAGTGATCGAACCGGATAAATTATTAGAATAACCACTCGGCGAAATCGTAACAATATATATAATTGCCAAAATAACGATCACACAATGGCAGTAATCTCGTTAAAATTTAAAAATCTTCGAAATACCTTAATATATTCTTAAAAATGTATGATCAAATCAACGCTACCAAAATATTTTTAAATTATTTGAAATCCAAACAATAAAAATGTCCAAAAAAATTATTCAGAAAAAAATTAAAAATAATAAAACTTGTCCTTTAAATTTGTCGTTCTTATTTGTATATCATCGATAATCATTTTCCTCATTTATTCATCTTCGTGCTTAAAATTTCATACCTTATTTTCATTCATTAATTGTCATTCTATTTTGAGTTATTCCTAAACTCATGGATTAAAATAAGAGTATGCGTCGAGTCCAATTTTACTCAGAATTTTCTATTTCCAACATGGTTTTTTATAATTCATCCTTAGAATATTATAACGCCCCAAAAAATTTTGTTAAAAAATGAAGTTTTTTTACGTGGTATGTATATTATCGTATGTTAATGCTCACATCAATAAACTCCATATTAATTTATTAGATTTATTAAAGTTCGGTGATTTATATTATCAGACAAATTCTAGTGACTCCATAATTTCGATCTTTATTACGATGTAAATTAATTATTGAAATTAAAACCAACTATTATTCATTATGTTTAACTATATATATTTTTTATATACAATATTCACTATTTATAAATTAATTATTTTATATTTTGTCATATTTTTTATCGAAGTTAATCGAATAACGGAACAGAAAAAACTCTTTTAAATTGAATGAAAAACTAATGAATACTGTTTTTCAAAGTTAACTTGAATCATACAAAAATCTATTTACATGAGTTGTATACTCAACTATCTATTAAAGGTGCCAGTTTAAAAATTTAGATAATTATTCACAAATAAATTTAAGAGCGAGGTGTGAAGAAGCACCAAAATACCATGCGACACCACAAATACTGCCCTCCCAGAGAGATCGAAGATCTATCGACCAAGTATCAATCTGGTAGGAGCCCTGGATACACGACCTGACCTTGTAATATTTGTCGTTTTCTGTGACAAGTCGAATCGAACCCGTTTGCGAACTTTCGGCTCTTCATTAGAAAATTTAGGTCCGTCGGCTGAAATAATATGTTCTGGTTCGTGAGTCGGTACAAGAAGGTCAGTCTGTACAGTTGTAGTGTCCGTATTCTGTGATTGATTGTCAGAGTAGCATGGTTTAAGTCTGTCAATGGAAATTTTCGTATGCCGTCCGTTTAGGTCTAAAGTGTAAAATTTATCTGTACGATCGATAACTAAAAACGGTCCAGTGTATGGTGGTTGTAAAGATTTGCGTACCGCATCCGTTCGTAAAAAAACGTGCGAGCTAGTCAGAAGATCTTTACTAATGAAAATTTTATCCGAAGTATGTCGAGAAGCTGGTACAGGTCGAATTTCATCAAAGTGTCGTCTTAAATTAGTAATAAAGTCAGATTGTAAAATTTGATCGTTCGTAGCGTCTAAAAAGGTTCCAGGAACTCGAGTCGTACATCCGTAAACCAGTTCAGCTGGAGTAGCTTTTAGTTCGTCACTGTAAGTCGTTCGTAATCCTAGTAAGATTGAGGGAAGAACACTAGTCCAATCAGATCGGTTGTAGCACATAATGGCAGATTTGATGACACGATGCCATCTTTCAATCATGCCATTACATTTAGGATTGTAACTAGTTGTTCTCCTTCGTTCAAAACCGAGTAAGTTAGCCAGTTCGTGAAATAGTTGTGATTCGAATTGCATGCCTTGGTCCGTAACAATGGACTCTGGCACACCAAAGCGAGCTATCCAATGCGAATAGACCGCAAAAGCAACAGTTGCAGCAGTTATATCAGGCACTGGAATCGCCTCAGGCCAGCGTGTGTATCTATCAATCAATGTAACGCAATACCGCTGATTATCAGAAACAGGCAACGGACCAATGATATCAAGGTGAATAATCGAAAAGCGTTGAGAAGTTAATTTGTAAGTACCAAGCGGAGATTTTGTATGACGAGAAACTTTAGCCTTTTGGCAAGCTACACAACTTTGAGCCATCTTCTGCACGTCTTTTTTGATTGACGGCCAGATTACATTCTGAGTCAAAAGTTTGATGGAAGCTTTGACGCCAGGATGAGACAGATTATGAAAAGCATCGAAAACTTGTTTTCGGAAATTTAAGGGTATGAATGGCCTAGGTGTGTTACAAGAAGTATCGCAATAAATTAATTGTTTCGAATTGAAGGAAACGGGAAATTTCTCAAATTTGATAACAGAGTTACTCCTTAAAAGTTCTTGAAGTTCCTCATCATTGGTTTGAGCATCTGCGATGATAGCATAATCAATGCTTTCAGGGATAGAAATTTGATTAATGCGTGAAAGTGTATCTGCGACTACGTTGTCCAGACCAGAAATGTGTTGAATATCGGTCGTGAATTGACCAATGAAATCTAAGTGTCGAAATTGACGAGGAGATGCTTTTTCCAGCTTCTGATTAAAAGCGTAGATGAGTGGTTTATGATCGGTATAGAGCGTAAAAATACGACCCTCAAGAAGATGTCGAAAATGTTTTATACCCGAATAAGCCGCGAGAAGTTCACGATCATAAGCACTATATCTTTTTTGCGTATCATTGAGACGTACCGAAAAGAAACCGAGTGGTTTCCAAGTATCCGAAACAAGCTGCTGAACCACTGCTCCGATCGCAGTATCGGAAGCGTCAACCATGATGGCCAGAGGAGCTGATGATAATGGATGACAGAGTAAAGTCGCGTCCGTAAGTTTCGTTTTACAATTTTCAAATGCTTCAGTAGCCGCAACTGACCATTTAATTGGAACTTGACTGTTCTTAGTATACCCTTTCAGGTAGTCATTCAACAATTCCTGGTCAGCAGCAGCACCAGGAATGAAGCGACGATAAAAGTTTATCATGCCTAAAAATCGTTTCAGTTGTTTAACAGTCAGTGGTCGTTCGAAATTTTTGATGACTTGAACCCGTTCATGTGACGGTAATAAACCTTGTCCAGTTACCAAATGGCATAAAAAGATAATTTCCGTTTTTGCAAAAACACATTTGTCAACATTAATAATTAGTCCGTATTCCTCTAATTTAGTAAAAGTCAATTTAATATGTTCGAGATGTTCGTCATAATTTCGAGAGGCAATGAGCACATCGTCCAAATAAACAAAGCAGAAATCCAGACCGCGTAGTGCTGCATGCATAAGCCTTTGGAACGACTGTGCTGCATTCCTCAGGCCGAAAGTCATTCTGCAAAATTCAAAAAGTCCAAAAGGTGTCGAAATTGCTGTCTTCGGAATGTCTGTCGGTTCAATAGGAATTTGATGGTAGGCCTGGACAAGATCTAATGTTGTAAATATAGTGCAACCCTCGAGTCGTTGCGTAAAATCTTGAATGTGTGGAATTGGGTACCTGTCCGGAATTGTGACTTTATTAAGCGCACGAAAGTCTCCACAAGGTCTCCACTCTCCATTCTTTTTAGGGACCATATGCAATGGACTTGACCAAGGGCTGCTACTAGGTCGACAAATCCCGAGCTTCATCATTTTTTCGAATTCTGTCTTCGCGATAGTGAATTTGTCTGGTGCTAGTCGTCGTGGTCTGCATGCAACCGGTGGTCCGTTCGTTTCTATTTTATGAGTCACGTCATGTTTTAAAGAATCAATGTTTATGTTACCATGAATGACTGTTGAAAATTTTGAAACAACGTTGAAAACTCCTGGATCCATTGCTGACCTGTCGATCCTAGATACAGTAGTTTGGTCATAGCTGGAAGTAGTACCGGTTGTATACAACGAGGTTAGCGGATCAACAAGTCTTTGCTTCTGTATATCAACCAGTAGACCAGTTTTACACAAAAAATCCGCGCCGATAAAAGGCATCGACACGTCAGCAACAATAAACTCCCAGGTGAATTCGCGGCGCAGTCCAATGTCTAGTCTTAAAAATTTTGTACCGTAAGCGTCAACTGAAGAACCGTTCGCTGCAAACAATTTGAAGGATGGATCGACCCTTGGGTTCCGAACAAAATGGGCTGGCAATACAGAGACATCTGCGCCTGTGTCTATTAAAAAATGTGTCTGAAGAAAAATTTCGAAAATTAAAAGGCGGTTAGTTTTAGTAATGTCATTACACCCCGCCACTTGTGAATGACAATTTAGTTTTTTGGAACATTGCTATCGGATAATTTGTTTGAAATAAATTTACAATTTGCTTTGCATTTTAAAGCTTTTGTGCCGAAATGATGATGGTAGTAGCAAATATAATTATTTTCGGCTGAAGGATTGCCATAAAATGAATTTCTATGATTTGGTGAATTGTTCCGAGAGTAGTTATTTTTTGAATTCGACCTAGAATAATTAGGACTTCGTGAATTTGAAACAGACCGAGATCTATAATTTTGATTTACAATTTCCGCAATTTCCGATAGCAATGTTCTTTTAAATTCCGAAAGCTTTTGGTCAATGGTAAAATTTGAATTCGGAGTAGAACTGCAGGAAGCAGAAGTCTCTATAGCATCAACTCGCGAGTGATTCATTGTTTCATGCACATTGTCAGCCCGTTCTGCAAGGACCAACAGTGAGACGTCATTTTCAAATGGTGTGAGCACCATTTGAACGGTCTGGGGCAACCTCTTCATCCAAAGTTGACGAAGGGTCGCTTCGTTGAAGTTGTTCCCTGCATTCAACTTCATGGCACTCAACAGTTGAGACGGCTTCCTGTCTCCAAGAGCCAAACCATGCATCAAGTTGTTCAACTTGGTCTTTTCCGACTCGCCCAGAACTCGAATAACCTCCGCTTTAAAAGAAGTATAAGGGGTGTTTCCCCTAGGACCGGTTATCAAATATGCGAATGTGTCATGCAATCGTGCATCCAGAGCACCAACCGCATGAGCATACCTGGTCGCTTCTACCGTAATCTCTGCCACTGTAAACTGCTGCTCGAGTATCTCAAACCACACACTAGGATTCTGTGTATATAAAGGTTGGGGTGGTTTGAAGGCCACTCGAGCAACAAATCCAGTATTGGCAGAGACATTAGCATTTATCCTCGACTCAGAAGGAGGAGGATTAATATTCATGTGTGCCACAGCCTTGGCAACAGCATCGTTAATTAGGCTAGCAAGCTGAGTGGCTGTCAGAGACATACTAGTTTCCTCAACTGCATTGCTACCTGATGCTGATGACGGGTCTGCAGCACTGGAGGACGCATTGGTACCTGGCGGGTCGTTCACACCATGAACAACATGCCGAAACAAAAACGAAAGAAAAAGAAATAAAAACGAAAAAACGAACAAAATCAACGCGAAAGACATTTCAAATAATTAAAACAATAAATAATTTTTAAAACAACAAAAAGGAAAAAAAAATTAATTTAGCGGCATCGTTAATTAAATAGTTGAGTACTCACAATTTTTCTTTTTGAAGAACGTTGCAGAAATCCTTTGTATCTTGCAGAAATCCTTTGTTCCTCTAAACGTTGGAATATCAGTGCCGCCCGCTGCCTCGAACGTTGGAAGATGTTGTGTTTACTTTGTCTAGTCAATTGGAAAAACCAAAAACGGCGTCCGTTGTCCAAATGTGGAATATTTAGCCGGATGTTTTGAAAAATCCAGGTACAAGTAAGATGAATCCTATTGTGGTGATTGTTTGACGAAATTGTAGAAATGATGAAAATTTATAAGTACAACAGATATAGTTGCGCAGTGTGAGCCTCAGATCACGTCGGGGTTACCAATTTTACGTGGTATGTATATTATCGTATGTTAATGCTCACATCAATAAACTCCATATTAATTTATTAGATTTATTAAAGTTCGGTGATTTATATTATCAGACAAATTCTAGTGACTCCATAATTTCGATCTTTATTACGATGTAAATTAATTATTGAAATTAAAACCAACTATTATTCATTATGTTTAACTATATATATTTTTTATATACAATATTCACTATTTATAATTAATTATTTTATATTTTGTCATATTTTTTATCGAAGTTAATTGAATAACGGAACAGAAAAAACTCTTTTAAATTGAATGAAAAACTAATGAATACTGTTTTTCAAAGTTAACTTGAATCATACAAAAATCTATTTACATGAGTTGTATACTCAACTATCTATTAAAGGTGCCAGTTTAAAAATTTAGATAATTATTCACAAATAAATTTAAGAGCGAGGTGTGAAGAAGCACCAAAATACCATGCGACACCACAGTTTCATGTTCTATAATTAGGAAAACCCAATTTTATTTAAATGAGATACTATCCTTTTATCCTTTTAAATTTAATAACGAAAATGTTCGTTATTAAATTTAAACGTCGTTTTTAAAAAAAACAATATTGATTTTAATTCAATTTGTTTGATCAATTATCATTTAATTAAATCAAATATATTGCTCACAATACATATTTAACGCGAAATAAAAGTAAAGATATTTTTAGTTAAATTAAATTTATTTATTCTACCAACGGAACATTCGAAAAACGTCAATTATCGAATTTAAAGAAAAACGGAAAGCCTAAAACTATCAATTCATAAAAAATATAATATTTCGTTGTATAATACAAATTTATAAAATACAAATTGAAAATAAAAGCAATTAAAAAGTTATTTTATTTTTTTTTATATGGTTTTATGTTTGTGTTAGTAATGCGATATTCTTTGGACAAAAAAAAGTTGCTCTGACAGCTAAAAAGTGCTCTTTTTGCTCGAAACACGTGCGTTTTTGACATTACACATTCTTTGGAAATGATCTCGAGCACTTTTTTTTTTGATCTCGAGCACTTTTCAAAAATCGAGATTTTTTCACAGATTTACCCACACATATAAATTTTTAAATGCCAAAACAATATAAACAAAAACAAAACGCCATTTTTAATTTCATTTGTGAACTATATTTTGTCGAAAATGTGTGAAATTATCAAAATTAAATAAAAAAGTTAATAACAATAATAATAAAGGATTATAATAAAATAAATCTATATGTTTTAAAAGACCATACTATGAAATTTATGTTTGTGTAAATTGTGTAGCATCATAATTTGTATTTATTTTCACCAATACATCGACAAAAAGAGCAATTTTTTTTCGTATTCTTTGATAAAAAAAAAAGTGCTCTTTTCTCTCATTTTGCAAAGAATATCACATAAATTTCAACTCGTTCCGCAGTTAAAATTTGTGTTGAAAAAGAACATCAAAAATATTTTCCCCTCCGTCATAGTTTATAATGCGATATTCTTTGGACAAAAAAAAAGTTGCTCTGACAGCTAAAAAGTTCTCTTTTTGCTCGAAACACGTGCGTTTTTGACATTACACATTCTTTGGAAATGATCTCGAGCACTTCTTTTTTGATCTCGAGCACTTTTCGAAAATCGAGATTTTTTCACAGATTTACCCACACATATAAATTTTTAAATGCCAAAACAATATAAACAAAAACAAAACGCCATTTTTAATTTCATTTGTGAACTATATTTTGTCGTAAATGTGTGAAATTATCAAAATTAAATAAAAAAGTTAATAACAATAATAATAAAGGATTATAATAAAATAAATCTATATGTTTTAAAAGACAATACTATGAAATTTATTTTTGTGTAAATTGTGTAGCATCTTAATTTGTATTTTATTTTCACCAATACATCGACAAAAAGAGCAATTTTTTTTCGTATTCTTTGATAAAAAAAAAAGTGTTCTTTTCTCTCATTTTGCAAAGAATATCACATAAGTAAAAACAGGGGACCCGAATTAAAAAAGGCTGACTTGTCAATTTTAATGAGTGTTTTTATTTCATTTTGAAAATGACATAAAATCTGTATGAAAATGAAATAAAAAAGCTGACTTTATAAATGCATATCATAAGTCATTTTGAAATTGAATTATGAATTGTATTTATAACTGAAATAAAATGTGCATTTCTTGATCATTTTGAATATGAATTAAGATTTGTATTACTTAATTAAGCATTACTTAATTAATATCAAACAAAAAATTTTAAAATAAGATTAGTGTTCCAGAAATTTGCAATTGTCTTTTGCAAATTTTCATTAATGAAAACACATGTATTTATTTTTAACCTCTTATAATTCAAGGGAAACTAAAAATTAAAATGGTAAGATAAGATTATTGTTCCACGATTTAGCAATCTTTTTTTATATTTCCATTAATGAAAGCATAACTGCAAAACTTGAATGGCTTTAAGTTTTATGTCGAATAGACGCGATCAGTTGTTTTATGATTTTCATTTTATTTCACTTAATTTTTTTTTTCAATTTTATTAATCTAATTTTTACAACTGTTCCATTCTTTTGTGGGGTATTTCTAACGGCCAAATTGAAGGAGTGGGGTTTATATGGCAGGCAAATATTTGATTTTAGTTTCCAAATTATCATTAATCGAGATTTAATATTTATAAAGTGTACGAGAATTTTCTAAATCTTGTATTAAGATTTATACAATATACAAAGATAATTTTTTACATTTAGGACATCATTAATTTAGTACATTTCGTCCAAATATGAAATTACGCGCATGCATTTTCAAATACGTTTGGAAAGGAAAGTTATACGAATATTTATTGTGAATTAAAAAAATATGCATTTTTTAATTCATTTTGGAAATGATTTAAACATGAAAAACATGCATTTTTTATGTCATTTTAAAAATGAATTAAGATTAATGCTTCTAAAATGACATAAAAAATGCTTTTCTTATGTCATTTTTAAATTAAATTTGTTTTTGTAAAATACCTTTTTTAAGTCACAAAATTTACTAAAAAAATGGATTAAAAAAGTCCCAATTTTTCATATAAAAACACTTTTTTTAAATCAGCATATTTTAACTCAAGGAGCCGTAAAAACATGAGGGGCGAAGAAATATTTGATGTTACTATGTGTCGTGTAAACACCGTGAGATTTGTAGAAAAAACGTATATGGCTTTGTACATTTCTAATATAAAAAGATCTCTGCTAATTATATAATGCAAATGTGATATATAAGTACCCGATTGAATTAGTATCCGAAGGTCCTTGATTTAAATTTGGTATGTGGGGTAGACCGTAGAACGTTAAAAGTGAACTGTAAGGGAAAAGTTTGGCGAGAAAATATAAAAACTAAAAACAAACTACATATTATCTTTACCTAAACTCCGAAATTAATGGAAATGACCTTATGACTACAAATTATTTTCAATTTAAATTAATATATTTTTTTATAAACACTTTTATTCAATTTTACATACATTCACACAAACTTTTTTAAGTTTAAAAAAAATAAACGAACGCAAGGAAAAATTTTTTTGATTTTAATACAAAACTAAGTATGTTAATAATTAAAATTTACAGTTCCAAATTTAAAATTTAATCTTCATCACTTAACTCATTCTCATCCTGATGTATAATTCGATTTCTTAAAAATGTTCGTGATTGATTTATCGATTTATTATTATTTGGTGTACTATTTCTATTCGGATAATATCCATTACTATCGAATGGATTCCTCGAACTTAATTGTGGTCTTACTGTTTTTCTTGAATTCCTATTATTATAATCATCTTCATCTTCACTAATCTCTAAATTTTCCTCAGAATTATTTTCATCATCTTCTTCATCTCTTAATATATCCTGCACAGATACTTCGTACTCTAATATTTCTTCATCCAATATATGTGATGATCCTTCCATAAACGATGCAAAACGTTTGGGTTGTTTCAATCTCATAACTGTAGTCCATTGCTTGCATTCCGGACTGCTACAATAATTTCGAAGTTCTTCAAGTGCTTTTGTTGTTTCTCTAACACCTTGTTCGTAATACTCTTCACTAGTTAATAATTGTGGTTTTGGTGGAAATTTCCTAAGCCTAAAATCATTTTATAGACAAGAGAAGAGTTATTATGAATCTACGGTGTTAGAATAACAAAAATGTTTTTAGATAAATTAGTAACTTACCATAAACCTCGGCCTTTATTTATTAATTTTCTGGGGAAATAATAAATTAATAAGCTCAAAATACCGATTCCAGCGCTAGCTTCTTGAAATTGACTTGAGTAAAATATCAGAATTAAACCCAATAATTGTAAACCCCATTTGATTAAATTTTTGCTACGTTGATTTTTAGGCGGCCCAAATCGGTAGCAAACTACAAAACTGATTAAACCAGTGACTATAACATACCAAAATACATAAACTTGATATGTTACCAATATCATTTGAAAATTTTCCCATAACATTTGAGCAAAATATAGACCAAGTGTCCAACCTCCTATCATAGCGCCATACATCATTGGTTTCTGAAAATAATAACGCACAAATAAGAACTTCATATTTTGTTGATATATTTTATTGGTCAAACCTTGGGTATGAGTTTACTGCTGAAGTAAATTATCACCAAAAACGATGCGAATATCCCGAGGAAAACACCAACCAAATAATAAAACAAAGAATTCTCGCTTAACTTTACAGCTGAGAAGAATATCAACACACCAAGTACTAGATACAGCACTTTATAAAAATCAATATGAATCAATTGAAGATGTATCGTATATCGTGATGCAGTGTCGATACCCAAACATGTTTGGTTGAATGGATTAAAATTAATATTTTTCTTACGATTCATGAAAAAATTGAATGAAAATAATGACCGTTTATCATCGTAATCATTAGAAACCATTTCGGGCGTCGATCCTTCATACAACATGAAATTATCATCTTCTATATCTATTTGCAATTGTACAGAGTGAAATAAATGTATTAAATACTTGGGCCTTCCAGTATAGCAATATGTTTTGAAATCTGGTAAGTAGTATGTTTCTTTAACTACAACTCTGCTGCCAGGTTCCAAATATGACACTATAATAAACAAAATAGAAACAAATTCAATGCTACTCGATGAACAAAAATGATTTAAAAAAACTAACCTATATTTTCAGCATCAATTTTTGACTCCGAATATTTTATAATTAAAAATACTATTAAAAAACTTAAAATATGCATTTTTAGTATTTTAAATTCATCGAATAAGTTCTAATTCATAAATATATAACAAAGCAAATGATAAACAAATTAAATATTAACAATTTATATTTACTAACTTTATGTCATTTGACTGCTTTGTTTAATTTTAAAACAAACTTTGAATTTTTATTGTAGGTTTAACAAACTTGCTAATAATTCTCACACCTATGATAATTTGGCTGCATGCAGAGAAATTAGTTACGGTAGTTCAAGTTTCGATTAGAATATCCGGATTCCGGATTAAACTTTAATTTTAATAAAATTAATAAAAACACCATATAAATTTATTAAAAATGAAGAAAATTAATTTCACTTAAGTATTGTAATATATATATGTAATATATATAAATATATATATATATATATATATATATATATATATATATATATATATATATATATATATATATATGTAATATATAAATATATATATATATATATATATATTTATATATATATATATATATATATATATATATATATATATATATATATATATATATATATATATACATATATACATATATATATATATTTATATATATATATATATATATATATATATATATATATATATATATATATATATATATATATATATACATATATATTTCTATATATATATATATATATATATATATATATATATATATATATATATATATATATATATATATATATATGTATATATATATATATATATATATATATATATATATATATATATATATATATATATATATATTTCTATATATGTATATATATAGAATATTTCTATATATATATATATATATATATTTATATATATATATATATATATATATATATATATATATATATATATATATATATATATATATATATATATATATATATATATATATATATATATATATATATAGATATATATATATATATATTTATATATATATATATATATATATATATATATATATATATATATATATATATATGTATATATATATATATATATATATATATATATATATATATATATATATATATATATATATATATTGATTGATTAATTGATAGGAATGTAGGACCAAGCGCTAGGCAAGATTCCCGGATAACGCCGGGCCTATTCCTACAGCCGTTTACATAAAACAAAAGGCAAGGATGGGAAGGTATGTTAGTAAGGAACGACCCGGTTACAGACACCTCGCAAATCGTTTACTAAACTTCTGTTAGCTGACAACCACAAGACAATCACAATTCTAATCTACTAGTCTGCAATCGCCAATCAGCATTCTCCGCATCACCTATCTGCTCTGCTGAATTTTGAATAAAATTAAAATTAAATTAAAATTCTAAAATAAATTTATTAGTTAGTCGCTCAGGAATCTGTAACTAATTATTATTATTATCTGTTAATATAATAAATTTTATTATTTATTTCAACTCCCGCCCGCACAAGTAACCTAATTAGAACATAAGTACAGAACTCTGAAAGAAAATTTATTAACTTATGGCTCAGGTATCTGAAACAATTTAATTAATATGGTATGATAGTTTAAGCCATCCATTACCATAATGTTGCCATAATTCTGTAACATGCTTATCAGAGAAACAAAATAGACTAATGTGATATTCTTTGCAAAATGAGAGAAAAGAACACTTTTTTTTTATCAAAGAATACGAAAAAAAATTGCTCTTTTTGTCGATGTATTGGTGAAAATAAAATACAAATTATGATGCTATGATGTCTTTTAAAACATATAGATTTATTTTATTATAATCCTTTATTATTATTGTAATTAACTTTTTATTTAATTTTGATAATTTCACACATTTACGACAAAATATAGTTCACAAATGAAATTAAAAATGGCGTTTTGTTTTTGTTTATATTGTTTTGGCATTTAAAAATTTATATGTGTGGGTAAATCTGTGAAAAAATCTCGATTTTTCAAAAGTGCTCGAACCAAAACCACAATTATTAACTAGTGAAGAGTATTACGAACAAGGTGTTAGAGAAACAACAAAAGCACTTGAAGAACTTCGAAATTATTGTAGCAGTCCGGAATGCAAGCAATGGACTATAGTTATGAGATTGAAACAACCCAAACGTTTTGCATCGTTTATGGAAGGATCATCACATATATTGGATGAAGAAATATTAGAGTACGAAGTATCTGTGCAGGATATATTAAGAGATGAAGAAGATGATGAAAATAATTCTGAGGAAAATTTAGAGATTAGTGAAGATGAAGATGATTATAATAATAGGAATTCAAGAAAAACAGTAAGACCACAATTAAGTTCGAGGAATCCATTCGATAGTAATGGATATTATCCGAATAGAAATAGTACACCAAATAATAATAAATCGATAAATCAATCACGAACATTTTTAAGAAATCGAATTATACATCAGGATGAGAATGAGTTAAGTGATGAAGATTAAATTTTAAATTTGGAACTGTAAATTTTAATTATTAACATACTTAGTTTTGTATTAAAATCAAAAAAATTTTTCCTTGCGTTCGTTTATTTTTTTTAAACTTAAAAAAGTTTGTGTGAATGTATGTAAAATTGAATAAAAGTGTTTATAAAAAAATATATTAATTTAAATTGAGAATAATTTGTAGTCATAAGGTCATTTCCATTAATTTCGGAGTTTAGGTAAAGATAATATGTAGTTTGTTTTTATTTTTTATATTTTCTCGCCAAACTTTTCCCTTACAGTTCACTTTTAACGTTCTACGGTCTACCCCACATAACAAATTTAAATCAAGGACCTTCGGATACTAATTCAATCGGGTACTTATATATCACATTTGCATTATATAATTAGCAGAGATCTTTTTATATTAGAAATGTACAAAGCCATATACGTTTTTTCTACAAATCTCACGGTGTTTACACGACACATAGTAACATCAAATATTTCTTCGCCCCTCATGTTTTTACGGCTCCTTGAGTTAAAATATGCTGATTTAAAAAAAGTGTTTTTATATGAAAAATTGGGACTTTTTTAATCCATTTTTTTAGTAAATTTTGTGACTTAAAAAAGGTATTTTACAAAAACAAATTTAATTTAAAAATGACATAAGAAAAGCATTTTTTATGTCATTTTAGAAGCATTAATCTTAATTCATTTTTAAAATGACATAAAAAATGCATGTTTTTCATGTTTAAATCATTTCCAAAATGAATTAAAA
Organism: Tipula lateralis; assembly: GCA_963932295.1. Lineage (NCBI taxonomy): Eukaryota > Metazoa > Arthropoda > Insecta > Diptera > Tipulidae > Tipula > Tipula lateralis. Next base: position 132,313,720 of record OZ010738.1, read on the forward strand.
AATGCATATTTTTTTAATTCACAATAAATATTCGTATAACTTTCCTTTCCAAACGTATTTGAAAATGCATGCGCGTAATTTCATATTTGGACGAAATGTACTAAATTAATGATGTCCTAAATGTAAAAAATTACCTTTGTATATTGTATAAATCTTAATACAAGATTTAGAAAATTCTCGTACACTTAAAACACTTTATAAATATTAAATCTCGATTAATCATAATTTGGAAACTAAAATCAAATATTTGCCTGCCATATAAACCCCACTCCTTCAATTTGGCCGTTAGAAATACCCCACAAAAGAATGGAACAGTTGTAAAAATTAGATTAATAAAATTGAAAAAAAAAAATTAAGTGAAATAAAATGAAAATCATAAAACAACTGATCGCGTCTATTCGACATAAAACTTAAAGCCATTCAAGTTTTGCAGTTATGCTTTCATTAATGGAAATATAAAAAAAGATTGCTAAATCGTGGAACAATAATCTTATCTTACCATTTTAATTTTTAGTTTCCCTTGAATTATAAGAGGTTAAAAATAAATACATGTGTTTTCATTAATGAAAATTTGCAAAAGACAATTGCAAATTTCTGGAACACTAATCTTATTTTAAAATTTTTTGTTTGATATTAATTAAGTAATGCTTAATTAAGTAATACAAATCTTAATTCATATTCAAAATGATCAAGAAATGCACATTTTATGTCAGTTATAAATACAATTCATAATTCAATTTCAAAATGACTTATGATATGCATTTATAAAGTCAGCTTTTTTATTTCATTTTCATACAGATTTTATGTCATTTTCAAAATGAAATAAAAACACTCATTAAAATTGACAAGTCAGCCTTTTTTAATTCGGGCCCCTGTTTTTACTTATGTGATATTCTTTGCAAAATGAGAGAAAAGAACACTTTTTTTTTTTATCAAAGAATACGAAAAAAAATTGCTCTTTTTGTCGATGTATTGGTGAAAATAAAATACAAATTATGATGCTACACAATTTACACAAAAATAAATTTCATAGTATTGTCTTTTAAAACATATAGATTTATTTTATTATAATCCTTTATTATTATTGTTATTAACTTTTTATTTAATTTTGATAAATTCACACATTTATGACAAAATATAGTTCACAAATGAAATTAAAATGGCGTTTTGTTTTTGTTTATATTGTTTTGGCATTTAAAAATTTATATGTGTGGGTAAATTTGTGAAAAAATCTCGATTTTTCAAAAGTGCTCGAGATCAAAAAAAAAGTGCTCGAGATCATTTCCAAAGAATGTGTAATGTCAAAAACGCACGTGTTTCGAGCAAAAAGAGCACTTTTTAGCTGTCAGAGCAACTTTTTTTTTGTCCAAAGAATATCGCATAAGGCGACAATCTTCAGCAGAACTATTTTCCTGTTACATAATAATTAAAATAATATAAATTGTTAGTAAAATCTATATCCTTTTCACATTATCATTGGTTATTATTTTTATTTGGAAGGACGTTTCTAATTCTATCATATGTATTTTAGTTACCGCAACAGTTGAAACTGGAGTATTTAGGTTAATTATCCTGGGGTCTTCTCATCATATGTTGCATTTAAAGTTGCGTCCCTAAATTTCCAGATCCACCTCCATCTAACGTGAGGGGAAATATTTATTTATTTTATGACCCGACAGCATTTCATATACATATATTATGACGACCAAATAAACTGTCAATTCGTGTATAGGGTAAATTATTTATATAAATAAAATAATTGAGTAAGTTAGCTATAACCTGCAGTTGCAGTTAGCTATAACGTCTTAAAATTAAATCATCTACACAAATTCTAAAAATAAATTTACTGGATAGGCATCTGTAACTTAATTATTATTAATTGTATTATTTATTTAAACTCAAGTCCATTCTGTATTTCCGTTTTGTATTTTTGTTTAACTATAATCACAATTATAGTTAAACAAAAACACAAAACTCTTATTTAATCGATACCCCCGGAGCGAACCCCATTCATGCAAACCAAACACGATCCAAATTCAACATTCCACCAAACATTCATCTATTAGTAGTAAACAAACTCTAACACGAGAACCCATTTGTAAGCATCCAAACTACAAACTCATTCAAAGCACCCTCAACAAAGGAAAACCAACCTACAGATAAATAAAAAGTGCAGACCCATCTCAACTGACATCCAACAAACCGGAATCCATCCAAACACCCCACATTCCACCGAATTCTCCAGCTCCCAACAAATCACACTCGCGTCCAAAACCCCACATGCCAACAGAGGCTCCTAGCCGCCACCGCAACTAGATCAACACTCATGCCCGTCCCAATCAAATCCAGCCCCGGAATCCCCTTCCCCCTCAAACACAGTAGTACCATGAGGCAAAGAACAAATTACCAGCATATAGCTTACAATACCTACAAAAACCGCTTCCTCCAAGACACTCTTGCACAACCCCAGCCCACTCCAGAATCAGGCGACATCCTCCAAAAATCCAGCCAAAACATCAAAAGCTCCCAACACTCTACAAAATTGAATGCTTCCAAACCACCACTGCAAAACTGCTACAATCCCGCCAACACCCAAACATTCTAATAGTTCCAACTCCCCGTCACTAAAATAAAATCCCCGCCCGACCTGTCACAAACTTCCAGACTAAACAATCCTCAACCAAAATGTATCTCCGATAATGGAAGATACAGACTCGTGTTCTGCATCAAATCTAAACACTCCTGTCCAAATAAAATCCCTGAGGATGAGTACACTTTCCTTATTACTAATGGGTCACACACATGCACCCTTGCGCTGTACACACGTTACCTCAACTTACTCAATTTCGCACTCAAATCCGACTTCCTATCAAATGATATGAATGGAGTCCCTCGAAGTCAACACCAACTATTCCTCTTTTAAAAATGTAGCAAATTTGAATAAGCGGCTACTGAACCCATAAACAGTAAAAATCGAAACAGATCCGCCACATCTACAGTAAAATGACACCCCGAACGTAGCAATACACATCCTCTAAAACTCTCCAAAACAAGGACAGTCAAACCCGATACAAGACACACACCTGCATTCTCCATCACCGGAAACGCACCCCGAGACTACGGCTGAAAACCATTCAATCCCGAAACCCACGATCAATTCAAGCGCAGACCCGATTCTAACGATGAAACATTAAAACCAACAACACTCAAATGTCAACGAGACTGCAACAACTCCCCAACCAACAAATTTATATTCAATTAATTACCGAATCCCGTTCGTGCTTTATATATATATATATATATATATATATATATATATATATATATATATATATATATATATATATATATATATATATATATATATATATATATATATATATATATATATATATATATATATATATATATATATATATATATATATATATATATATATATATATATTGTTACGATTTCGCCGAGTGGTTATTCTAATAATTTATCCGGTTCGATCACTGGATTGTGAATATTAAACTTGCAAAGATAAAATTTCAATTAAATTTATTTCCCACAAAAATTACACAAATATTTATTTTCACTATTATTTTACACAATATTTATCACTACAATAATAGTAGTTAATAGTTAACACTTCACTTTTTATCACTTCCCGATATTAACACTTCGAAATTCAAAATTGAACTGTTTCGTAACTCAAATGTCTACACGTATTTATACGACGCAAAGGCTTGTAGAACATTCCATTATTTTGCTTCTCTACACTTCTCGAATTTTCGTTGCGTCGTATTTGGTCCGCTCCGCCTATTTCATTATTTCTTTTTATTTTGTTCGTTTATGTAAACATTTGGTTACAGGGTAATCCATACTGTTATAATTTCCTTTTTAATTATCACAGGTGACATCTGTGATTCGTGACACTATCCTCCGCTCAAACCTGTTCGTCCCGAACAGGATCTAGATCTCTTCCTCTATAGAACGCCAGTCGTTCCAGGTGTACAACCTTGGGTTCTCCTCGTACTCCTCTTTGGATCCTATAGATCACATCATTTATTCTTGTTATGACCTTGTACGGTCCCTCCCATCCAGGTTGTAATTTCTGCGATAACCCTTTCTTACGTTGTGGGTTGTGAAGCCATACCAATTGACCCTCGTCAAATCCTTTATTGTTCGCTCGTACATCATATCGAGCCTTTGTTTTATCACTTGACAATTTGATTTTCTCTCTGACAAATCCGTGTATGTTGTTGATCTCCTCTTCCAAGTGGTCAACATATGCTTGTCCACATTTGGCTGATGATGGAACCGCTCCAAATTTGAGATCACCTGGCAGTCCTAAATTGTAGCCGAAAAGTATTTTCGCTGGTGTTACTCCTGTTGTGTTATGCACCGCCGATCGATAAGCCATTAAGAACAATGGAATACCTTGATCCCAATTCCGCTGGTTTTCATCCACTGTTTTGGCTATGAACTCCTCCAATGTGGCATTGAAACGCTCCACCATGCCATCAGACTGTGGGTGGAAAGGTGTTGTCCGTGTTTTATTAATTCCCAGTAACTGGCACATCTCCTGGAAAAGACAACCGATTCAAAGTTCCGCCCTTGGTCGGAATGCAGTTCCATTGGTACCCCATACCGACTTATCCAATTGTATACCACTGCATTGGCGATTGTGGTTGTTTCCTGATTTGGAATCGGGTATACCTCTGGCCACTTACTGAAGTAGTCCATTACTACCAATACATATTTGTTGCCACTTTCGCTGGTTGGGAATGGTCCTGCAACATCTATGGCAATCCTCTCAAATGGTGCTCCCACATTATACTGTTGCATCGCTCCACGACTCTTCTTTGCCGGTCCTTTCACGGCCATACATTGGTCATACTTTTGACACCATTCAGCCACTGCCTGTCTACATCCTGACCAGTAGAATCTTTCACGTACCTTGGCTAACGTTTTGTTGATTCCTAGGTGACCTCCACTTGTTCCTCCATGGTATTCCTCCAATATTTCCGCCATCCTGATCCTCGGTACGACTACCAACGATTGCTTCGTCTTGCCATCGGAGCTCTCCAGTGTTCGCTTTAAGCAGCCGTCTTCCATGGTTAAACTATCCCATTGGGCCCAATAAGCCTTGATAGTTGGGCCTTTATCCACAATATCACTCCATGTAGGACGATGTTCTTCCTCCATGAATTTGATAATTACTGCCAAATCTGGATCCTCTCGTTGCTCTTTGGAGATAACATCCTTGGTCCATTCATTAGTCGGCAACACTTTCATTAGTCTGATGTCGACGATGTTTTCTTTGCTTTCCACCCGACCACAATGTTTACAATCCAATCTACATTGCCGTCTTGACAACGCATCCGCATTTCCATGAGCGCTTCCTTTCCGATGTTGGATTTCGTAAACAAAACTCGCCAATCGCTCAATCCACCGTGCTACTTGTCCTTCGGGATTTTTAAACTGAAGTAGCCATGTCAAGGCGCCATGATCCGTTCTTAATAGAAATGATTGGCCATAGAGGTATTTCTGGAAATGTTCCACACATTTCACTATGGCCAACAATTCTCTTCTTGTTACACAGTAGTTCCGTTCTGGCTTCGATAAGATCTTTGAATAATATGCGATGACACCTTCCTGTCCATCGATTTCCTGTGACAACACACCTCCCAAGCCATAATTGCTTGCATCCGTATCCAAAATAAAACGTTTATTCGGAACCGGATACGACAGCAATGGTGCTGTACATAATCGCTGATTCAGTTCATTGAACGCTTCCTCGTGTTCATCACTCCATTGGAACTGCTTGTTCTTCTGTGTCAGCTCGTGTAAACTCCTTGCGATGTTGGCAAATCCTGGCACAAATCGTCGATAATATGTGCATAGCCCGATGAAACTCCTTAATTCATGTAAATTCTGCGGTCTTGGCCAATCCTTTACGGCGGAGATCTTCATCTGTATGAATGCCACTTGTTGTTATTTTGTGTCCCAAATATTTGACTTCATCCCGAAACAATACACATTTCTTCGGACTTAACTTCAATCCTACTGATTGGATTCTTTTGAATACTTCCTCTAGAAAGTGCAGACCCATCTCAACTGACATCCAACAAACCGGAATCCATCCAAACACCCCACATTCCACCGAATTCTCCAGCTCCCAACAAATCACACTCGCGTCCAAAACCCCACATGCCAACAGAGGCTCCTAGCCGCCACCGCAACTAGATCAACACTCATGCCCGTCCCAATCAAATCCAGCCCCGGAATCCCCTTCCCCCTCAAACACAGTAGTACCATGAGGCAAAGAACAAATTACCAGCATATAGCTTACAATACCTACAAAAACCGCTTCCTCCAAGACACTCTTGCACAACCCCAGCCCACTCCAGAATCAGGCGACATCCTCCAAAAATCCAGCCAAAACATCAAAAGCTCCCAACACTCTACAAAATTGAATGCTTCCAAACCACCACTGCAAAACTGCTACAATCCCGCCAACACCCAAACATTCTAATAGTTCCAACTCCCCGTCACTAAAATAAAATCCCCGCCCGACCTGTCACAAACTTCCAGACTAAACAATCCTCAACCAAAATGTATCTCCGATAATGGAAGATACAGACTCGTGTTCTGCATCAAATCTAAACACTCCTGTCCAAATAAAATCCCTGAGGATGAGTACACTTTCCTTATTACTAATGGGTCACACACATGCACCCTTGCGCTGTACACACGTTACCTCAACTTACTCAATTTCGCACTCAAATCCGACTTCCTATCAAATGATATGAATGGAGTCCCTCGAAGTCAACACCAACTATTCCTCTTTTAAAAATGTAGCAAATTTGAATAAGCGGCTACTGAACCCATAAACAGTAAAAATCGAAACAGATCCGCCACATCTACAGTAAAATGACACCCCGAACGTAGCAATACACATCCTCTAAAACTCTCCAAAACAAGGACAGTCAAACCCGATACAAGACACACACCTGCATTCTCCATCACCGGAAACGCACCCCGAGACTACGGCTGAAAACCATTCAATCCCGAAACCCACGATCAATTCAAGCGCAGACCCGATTCTAACGATGAAACATTAAAACCAACAACACTCAAATGTCAACGAGACTGCAACAACTCCCCAACCAACAAATTTATATTCAATTAATTACCGAATCCCGTTCGTGCTTTATATATATATATATATATATATATATATATATATATATATATATATATATATATATATATATATATATATATATATATATATATATATATATATATATATATATATATATATATATATATATATATATATATATATATATATATATATATATATATATATTGTTACGATTTCGCCGAGTGGTTATTCTAATAATTTATCCGGTTCGATCACTGGATTGTGAATATTAAACTTGCAAAGATAAAATTTCAATTAAATTTATTTCCCACAAAAATTACACAAATATTTATTTTCACTATTATTTTACACAATATTTATCACTACAATAATAGTAGTTAATAGTTAACACTTCACTTTTTATCACTTCCCGATATTAACACTTCGAAATTCAAAATTGAACTGTTTCGTAACTCAAATGTCTACACGTATTTATACGACGCAAAGGCTTGTAGAACATTCCATTATTTTGCTTCTCTACACTTCTCGAATTTTCGTTGCGTCGTATTTGGTCCGCTCCGCCTATTTCATTATTTCTTTTTATTTTGTTCGTTTATGTAAACATTTGGTTACAGGGTAATCCATACTGTTATAATTTCCTTTTTAATTATCACAGGTGACATCTGTGATTCGTGACACTATCCTCCGCTCAAACCTGTTCGTCCCGAACAGGATCTAGATCTCTTCCTCTATAGAACGCCAGTCGTTCCAGGTGTACAACCTTGGGTTCTCCTCGTACTCCTCTTTGGATCCTATAGATCACATCATTTATTCTTGTTATGACCTTGTACGGTCCCTCCCATCCAGGTTGTAATTTCTGCGATAACCCTTTCTTACGTTGTGGGTTGTGAAGCCATACCAATTGACCCTCGTCAAATCCTTTATTGTTCGCTCGTACATCATATCGAGCCTTTGTTTTATCACTTGACAATTTGATTTTCTCTCTGACAAATCCGTGTATGTTGTTGATCTCCTCTTCCAAGTGGTCAACATATGCTTGTCCACATTTGGCTGATGATGGAACCGCTCCAAATTTGAGATCACCTGGCAGTCCTAAATTGTAGCCGAAAAGTATTTTCGCTGGTGTTACTCCTGTTGTGTTATGCACCGCCGATCGATAAGCCATTAAGAACAATGGAATACCTTGATCCCAATTCCGCTGGTTTTCATCCACTGTTTTGGCTATGAACTCCTCCAATGTGGCATTGAAACGCTCCACCATGCCATCAGACTGTGGGTGGAAAGGTGTTGTCCGTGTTTTATTAATTCCCAGTAACTGGCACATCTCCTGGAAAAGACAACCGATTCAAAGTTCCGCCCTTGGTCGGAATGCAGTTCCATTGGTACCCCATACCGACTTATCCAATTGTATACCACTGCATTGGCGATTGTGGTTGTTTCCTGATTTGGAATCGGGTATACCTCTGGCCACTTACTGAAGTAGTCCATTACTACCAATACATATTTGTTGCCACTTTCGCTGGTTGGGAATGGTCCTGCAACATCTATGGCAATCCTCTCAAATGGTGCTCCCACATTATACTGTTGCATCGCTCCACGACTCTTCTTTGCCGGTCCTTTCACGGCCATACATTGGTCATACTTTTGACACCATTCAGCCACTGCCTGTCTACATCCTGACCAGTAGAATCTTTCACGTACCTTGGCTAACGTTTTGTTGATTCCTAGGTGACCTCCACTTGTTCCTCCATGGTATTCCTCCAATATTTCCGCCATCCTGATCCTCGGTACGACTACCAACGATTGCTTCGTCTTGCCATCGGAGCTCTCCAGTGTTCGCTTTAAGCAGCCGTCTTCCATGGTTAAACTATCCCATTGGGCCCAATAAGCCTTGATAGTTGGGCCTTTATCCACAATATCACTCCATGTAGGACGATGTTCTTCCTCCATGAATTTGATAATTACTGCCAAATCTGGATCCTCTCGTTGCTCTTTGGAGATAACATCCTTGGTCCATTCATTAGTCGGCAACACTTTCATTAGTCTGATGTCGACGATGTTTTCTTTGCTTTCCACCCGACCACAATGTTTACAATCCAATCTACATTGCCGTCTTGACAACGCATCCGCATTTCCATGAGCGCTTCCTTTCCGATGTTGGATTTCGTAAACAAAACTCGCCAATCGCTCAATCCACCGTGCTACTTGTCCTTCGGGATTTTTAAACTGAAGTAGCCATGTCAAGGCGCCATGATCCGTTCTTAATAGAAATGATTGGCCATAGAGGTATTTCTGGAAATGTTCCACACATTTCACTATGGCCAACAATTCTCTTCTTGTTACACAGTAGTTCCGTTCTGGCTTCGATAAGATCTTTGAATAATATGCGATGACACCTTCCTGTCCATCGATTTCCTGTGACAACACACCTCCCAAGCCATAATTGCTTGCATCCGTATCCAAAATAAAACGTTTATTCGGAACCGGATACGACAGCAATGGTGCTGTACATAATCGCTGATTCAGTTCATTGAACGCTTCCTCGTGTTCATCACTCCATTGGAACTGCTTGTTCTTCTGTGTCAGCTCGTGTAAACTCCTTGCGATGTTGGCAAATCCTGGCACAAATCGTCGATAATATGTGCATAGCCCGATGAAACTCCTTAATTCATGTAAATTCTGCGGTCTTGGCCAATCCTTTACGGCGGAGATCTTCATCTGTATGAATGCCACTTGTTGTTATTTTGTGTCCCAAATATTTGACTTCATCCCGAAACAATACACATTTCTTCGGACTTAACTTCAATCCTACTGATTGGATTCTTTTGAATACTTCCTCTAGATTTCGTAGGTGCACGTTGAAGTTCTTTCCCATAACGATGATGTCGTCCAAATAAACCAAGCATGTTTTCCAGTGGAGTCCTTTTAGTACGCGTTCCATTAGCCGTCAAAAAGTCGCAGGGGCGTTACAAAGTCCAAATGGCATGACATTGAATTGCCATAATCCATTGCCCACACTGAACGCTATCTTTTCCTTATCCTCGTCTGCGACCTCCACTTGCCAATAACCGCTCTGCATATCCAATGTTGAAAACATCCGTGCTCCTGCCAATGTATCCAGTGTGTCGTCAATCCTTGGTAATGGGTAACTATCCTTTTTGGTAACTGTGTTGAGCTTCCGATAATCAACGCAGAATCTCATGCTTCCATCCTTCTTTTCCACCAATACTACGGGTGAACTCCATGGACTCGTTGACTGCTCAATTACTCCCGATGTTTGCATATCAGTTACCATCTTATCCACCTCTGCTTGCTTAGCCAATGGTAACCTTCTTGGCGCTTGTCGAATTGGAGTTGATGCTCCTGTGTCGATCCGGTGTTTAACGATATTTGTTCTGCCATTATCTTCCGGTGCACCACAGAAAATGGACATATATTTTTGAAGCAACTCCTTTGCTGCTTGTTTTTCTGTTGGCGTTAATTGCTCCGTCCATTTCTGTGTTAGTTCCTCCGTTATTTTTCGTTGCCTTTGGTCCTTGGCTTTTACACACGGATTCGTCTCCTCGCGTTTTATAATGGTGGATACTTCCTCACCTCGGCCGATGATAGTTTCATTTTTGATTGTTTTTGTCACATTCGATAAATTAAGAGCCCTTATCGGAACTCTAAAGTCACAATCCGGTTTAACCAAAGCTTTTCAAATGAAAATTTCTTTGGTTTGTATCTCGTCACTGTTGGCTTCCACAACCCACAATCTTTGTGTTCCAGGACCTCCATCCAATTTCCCCCAAACAACCGTTTCCGAGTGTGGTGGTAGCTTCGTTCGATGATCCAATGTTATCCTCCTTACGACTGGCTCCTTCCCGTTGTTCAGTTGCAAAGGCAGTTCGACATTACCGTAGCTCAATGTTTCCCGTCCGACATCCAATACGAATCCATTTCGCTTCATGAAGTCCATTCCCAGGATGACCTCATCCACAATATCCGCAACCAGAACTTCATGTCGAAAACCATTGTTCCCGATTCGTATTGTCACCTCCTTCTTTCCTTTGATAGCTGCACTGTCGCCTGTCAGCGTTTGTAACTTGAACCGTTCCATAGGCTCAACTCCATCCGTGATAAAATCCGGCCGCACAATCGTTCTCGTTGCTCCGGTGTCCAATGTTATCAAACTGGATCGTCCCTCTACTTCGCCTCGCACCATCAAGCTATCACCACCTTTTGCCAATCTGGAAATGGGGATGAAGGTTATGGAGCATTTGGTTGTGGGAGTCAGCTTTTGCTCCTCAAAGCTGACTCTTACTCGTTTAACGCCTTCGTTGTTGTTTGGCGTTCCTCCTCGGCTACTGCTTTTCTTTCCTCCGGTGGCCTTCGGTACATCGGCGATGGTGTTCTAGCCCGTTTGCGCCTTATCTCCCAGCATTCCCGCGAGATGTGTCCTATTTTGTCACAAACCCAACATCTGATTTTACTAGTTCCATCCCGGAATCTCGTTGTCCGCCAGTTATCTGCTGGTTTGATGTTATTGCCCTGTTTGTGACTGATTGCTGGTTCCACTTCCACACGACGTACCTTGACTGCTGGTTTGATGATGTTGTTTGCAGTCTCGTTGGTTAGGGCACACGCGATGGTTTCCGCAAACGTTGCTTTTGGAGACAACACAACAGCACGTTTCGTATCCGGATCCCGTATTCCATCTGTGAAGGCGTCGATCTTAATACGCTCTGTGTATTCACCTGCCATGTTGTAGTGGGCGAGGTGCACTAGTCGCTCTATATCAGCTGCATATTCTTGAAGCGTCTCTCCAACCCGCTGACATCGTCCTTTCAACTCCATACGATGTAGCTCCCGTCGATGGTCAACTCCGTATTTGCGCTCCAGAGCTAACATGATTTTGCCGTAATCCTCTCGTTCGTATTCCGGCACGATTTGTAGGAGCTCCGCAGCACTTCCCTTTAACGCCACAATTAATGCTGCTACCCGATCCTCCTCACACCAACCATTCCTTGTGGCCGCCATTTCAAACTGGAGTTTGAAGATGTTGAATGGTGTGGTTCCGTCGAACGTTGGTGGCTTCAATTTTATTGAGCTGGTTGGTCGAGTAACTTGAGCACTGCCGTTGGTTTTGAGATCCATTAGCTCTTGTTCGATCTTCATGAATCGTTTGTCGGTCACATCGATTTGTTGGTCCAATTTGTGATCCATTTCCATTTTGATGGTATCGACTTTTGTGTTAAATGTCGTAGCTATTTCTCGAAACTTCTCGTTGACAGTTTCCTCTTGTTGTTTTAGTATTTTCAGAACGAGTTCTCGATCTTGCCGTTGTTCAGCTCTCATGCTTTCCTGTTGAGCCAACAATCTTTCCTGATCGACTCTCATCTGTTCCTTTAAACTTTCTTGTCCGCTTGTAATATCGGTTTTGAGCCCACCGATCATCTGCTATTGAACGGAAACCATTTCAGTTTTAAGACCTCCAATCATATGTTGTGTTTGCAACTGCATTTGCTGAATAACAGCCATTAATTGTCCCATATCAAAACCTCCAGATGTTGTTGGAGTAGTTTCTTTAACGACGACATTCTGATCTTCTTCCGTTTTGGTCGTTGATTCCGTTGTTATTTCAACTGCTTGCACCTCGGTTGAATCCGGTGCCCCCAAATTAAACTCATGTTGATCTGGGTCAACATTTTCATCCAACAAAGCTGTATGGAGTCTCAACTGCAACTCATTTTGGTTGCCCGCAGTTGGTAGATTCCGTAGATCCAACTCCTTCTTCAAATCTGCCACTTTTAAGTCCAATAATTTCATCTTGGATATTTACAATCCCATCGCTGACATCAATTGTTACGGTTTCGCCGAGTGGTTATTCTAACAATTTTATCCGGTTCGATCACTGGATTGTGAATATAAACTCGCAAAGTTTAATTTTTACAATAAATTTATTTCCCAATAAATTCCACAATTATTTCACAAATAATTCACTAATATTTATTTTCACTATTATTTTACACAATAATTATCACTACTATTATTTTAACACTTCACTTTCACTTTATCTCACTTCCCGATATTAACACTTGTAGAACATTCCATTATTTTTCATCTCTACACTTCGCGAATGTTCTTCCATCGTATTTTGTTCGCGCCTATTTCATTATTTGTTTTTATTCTGTTCGTATGTGTAAACATTTGGTTACAGGGTAATCCCTACTGCTATAATTTTCTTCTTAATTATCACAGGTGACATCTGTGATTCGTGACAATTGTTACGGACACGAGTGACATCTATGATTGAATAGAAGTACTAAGCTCGTATTTGGAAACCAGCATGAATCGCAGTATACAGGCGAAATAATAAATAAATGAAAAATTCTACTATGACCGAGAAGAGGGCAAAATGAGTATAAATACGCGAGTAGAAAGCATTGACTTTCAGTCGGAATTTGGAAAGTGATAAATTAAAATCGGGAAAAACTAATAAGGAGTAAAATAGTGGAATAGTAAAAGTAACAGTAAAATAAAAGTACTGTGAAAGTGAATTGTGGTGTTTATTAAATAAAAGTTAAAGTGAAAAATAAGCAAGTAGTTTAATTATTCACAATCCAGTGATCGAGCCGTGGAGTGGTTTGAATCTCTGCTAGGGAAAAACGTAACAATTGGTGACAGCGGTGGGATTGTGAATAAGGAGATATGAAGCTACTTGAGTTGAAAGTTTCGGAGCTGAAGAACGAGTTGAATGCAAAAGGTTTTCTTACAACGGGTAGCAAAGCAGAATTACAGGAGAGACTACAACAATCTTTACTGGAACACAACATCGATCCAGACCAGTACGAATTTAATACTGGCGTACCTAATGCAGAGGATCCTATGGAAGGGGCAACAAATGCCGGCGCAACCATTGCTCCAGCAGCAATAAATAAACCTACTCCAGCACCTACAAATTTCGATATGAGGCAGTTAATGGTGGCGATGCAACAAATGATGAGCGGTTTAGAACAAAATTTGAAAACCGGCCAAGAAAATTTGAAAACTGAAATGCTGACCAGCCAAGAAAATTTGAAAGCTGAAATGCTGACCAGCCAAGAAAATTTGAAAAACGGCCAAGAAAATTTGAAAACCGGACAAGAAACTGTGCTAGACCGGTTGGAAGAACAAGAAAATATTCAACGGCTATTTATATTCGAAGTGAGTGAAAAGTTCCGTGAAATGTCCACCTCGTTTAATGCCAAAGTGGATACAGTTAAATGTGAAATGAACGAAAAATTTGAAGCGACTGATAAAAGGTTTTTGAAACTGGAAAAAGAGATTATACATATTAAAAATAATGGCGGTGCTACTCAAATCTTGAAACCAGTCAGCGGAATTAAATTAAAGCCTCCGACATTCGACGGAACAACGTCGTTTAACATTTTCAAATTGCAATTTGAAACGGCAGCAGAAAGGAATAATTGGTGTAAGGAAGACCAGGTCGCAGCTCTCATAGTGGCGTTGAAAGGCGGTGCGGCAGATATGTTGCAGATCGTTCCAGAAACCGAACGCGGGGACTATGAAAGAGTTATGCAGGCCTTGGAAAGAAAGTATGGTGCTGATCACAAGCGTGAACTATACAGGATGGAGCTCAAAGGTCGTTATCAACGTATCGGAGAAACGCTTCAAGAGTTTGCTGCAGATATCGAGCGATTGGTACATCTAACACATTCTAATATGGCGCCCAAATACACGGAAAGAATTAAAATTGATGCGTTTATTGATGGAATTCATGACGTAGAAACCAGACGAGCGGTAGTGTTAACATGGAGAATAACATTTGAGGAGACTATCGCCTGTGCATTAACGATTGAGACTGTTAATAAGATGATAGTACCAGATGTAAAAATACGACGAGTCGGATTAGAATCAGGAAATTATAACTCAAGGAATTATAACAAATCAAGAAATGATTGGCTACCAATAAAGTTTCGGTCTGGAAAAGGTAGAATTAGATGTTGGATATGTGACAAACCTGATCATATTTCAAGAGACTGTTGGGAAATAAAACGTAAGCGGGCAATGATACCATCATCATTGTATTGGAGGAAAAGGGAAGATTGCAAGGGATCAGAAGAGAAGGAGCGTCCTCTAATATTGCAAACAATAAATGAGCAGGTTGATAAAGAAAGAAACCTAACTTCATCAAAATCCAGCATGACAGCCATTCCCGTTCCACGGTTGACAAAAGGTGGTGATGGCTTAACATTAGATGGAGAAATCAACGAGAGGGCCTGTATGATAACACTTGATACAGGAGCAATGAGGACAATTGTGCGGGCTGATTTAATAGAAAATAAACTTGATTCAATTGGAGGATTAAAACTGCAAACAGCAACCGGCGAAAGTTTTGGACATAGGGCGTGCTACGTTAAACTGTGGAGATTTTAAGCTACAACTACAGTTAAATAACGGTGAGCCAATCGTACGAAGAATTATAGTGCGACAGTCAACGGAAATTCGTGGTTAATTGGAAAATAAGATTACTACAGAGACGATGGGAGTTGTGAAACTCAGTAAAGAAGAGCAGCCAGTACAAAGGATAAGACTATCAAGAAACAGAGTGAAACCTCGATATGAAATTCGAGGCTTGAGACATAACAAAGAACAGTCAGCCTGGCTTCACAACTTACAACGGAAGAGAGGATTATCACCAAATCTGCAACCTAGCTGGGAAGGACCATACAAGGTGATTACAAAAATCAGTGATATAATCTACGGATTCAGAAGGGCATCCGAGGAAAACCAAAGGTTGTACATTTGGAAAGGTTGGCTCTCTATAGAGGAAGGGAATTGGATCCTGTTCGGGACGAACAGGTTTGGGCGGAGGGTAGTGTTACGGACACGGGTGACATCTATGATTGAATAGAAGTACTAAGCTCGTATTTGGAAACCAGCATGAATCGCAGTATACAGGCGAAATAATAAATAAATGGAAAATTCTACTATGACCGAGAAGCGGGCAAAATGAGTATAAATACGCGAGTAGATAGCATAGACTTTCAGTCTGAATTGGGAAAGCGATAAATTAAAATCGGGAAAAACTATTAAGAAGTGAAAGAGTAAAAGTAACAGTAAAATAATAGTACTGTGAAAGTGAATTGTGGTGTTTATTAAATAAAAGTTAAAGTGAAAAATAAGCAAGTAGTTTAATTATTCACAATCCAGTGATTGAGCCGTGGAGTGGTTTGAATCCTTGCTAGGAAAAACGTAACAATACATTATAAGAATGATTTTGGAATGTTCGGAACAACGTTCTCGTAGTTGCGTGGCATTAAGTATGTCTACAATAACACTGGCATAGTAAGATATATTGAACATGCTTAGAACAACATTGGCATGGTTGGGTAAAATTTGGTGTATGCCCATTACAACATTGACAGCCAATGTGTAATGCGCATTCTCTTCATTTCTCTTAATTCGAGAAATACTTAGAGAATGGGATTAGACTCTCCAACGTGCTACTTCTCCTTCGGGATTCTTAAATTGAAGAAGCAACGTCAACGCGCTATGATCCGTCCTAAGCAGAAATGACTCTGAAAATGTTCTACAGAATTTCTTTTTGCATTTTGTTTTTTGGAATAATACTCGATTATCGACCACCTAGAATTTGCTTCATTTCATATTTGAATAGTTCGAGGTCTGTTTTGAAACACGGGTTTTTCAGAGTAAGGATGAAATAAAAAGGCTGTGTTTTATGGTTAAGTTAGAAAATCTTAGATTAGTATAATAATATTATATAAACCCTATCTCTGAGTTGCAATAGAAAATTTAACAAATTGTGTTATTTGAACCCTTTTCCTTGGGTAGTTGGTAGAAGTTTTTATGCCGTTACGTACAACTAACATTTATGATAGATGTAAAATCGTTATTAACTTTAACTTTCAGTGATGATAGCCCGTTAACATGAACTTTAATCATATGAAAGTTAAGATAGTACCTAGTTATCAGACTATACTAGCTATATGAAAAATAATTCAATTTTATTTATAATACAAAGTTATTAACAATTCATTTTTTAATCTAAAATAAAATTAACATAGTTTAATTTGTGTAATATTTATACAACACTTTTACGTTTTTGTTTTTTAGATAACTTATCCCCATTTATTTCTGGTTCAATCATTAGACTTTGACTTTGTTTTTTTTTCTTTTTGGATTTTTTAGATGATGTGCAATTGGAAATGTCCTTCTGATCAATCTCTTCATTATCGATTTCGTTCATTGTTCGTTTTTTTGATTCACGTGGAACAATTTCATTGGTATCGAATTTGATCTTTTCTTGACGCTTCTTTGGTGTGATTTGCATATCTACTTTATTTATATCGACATCATCAGTTTCGACCTCTACAATCACCTTTGGTTTTGCAAAAGGTTTAACCTTTTCGCCTTTAACGATTTCCTCCCGTTCAAGTTTTGACCCTTCTTTATTTTCTGGTTCCGGTGTGTATACATTTCGAACTAATGTAATACATGTTGGTCTACAACCAATATTGGTTGAACATATTTTATCAATAGACTTTCCTGTTATTTTACAGATCGCAACTTCACCCAAACTAGTGATTACACCTAAATAATCACCTAACATAGAAAACCCTTTGATTCGACTATTAAATAATTTAATACCAATTGTATCACTGTGAAATAGATTTCCATATAAAATATCACCACTTTCTAGTCCAATTAAGAAATCATTTTCATTTATCCAGCAAATCGCACATGGTTTGGATTTGCATATGACAACTGAAATTACTTTCGCCTCATCAACACTCCAACATTCCACAGCTCTTGCTCCAGAAATAATAAAATTTTTGCCATTAGGGGACCATTCAACTGTTTCAACTATCTTTCCTAAACTTGCTTTATTTTTTAAATTTGTGGCATATGCCTGACGACCCTTAATCAGATTCCATGTTCTCAATACCAAATCATTTCCAATTGAAAGAGCTAGCTTTCCAGAGGGATGTATTGTTAGATGTTTTACAGAGCTTCCTTTGTGCGCATTTTTCCATATGTTTTCAGTAACCCATGTACCAACTCTTGTCACACTAATTGACCCGTCGTCACTTCCAACAAACAAGTGGGTAGAATCTGGGCTAAATGCTAAAGTATTTATGGTTCCATTGTGATTTATCATAATGTGTGATAGGGAACGCTTTTCTATATCATAAATAATTGCTCTATCGTCTGCACCACCCGTTGCGACATAATTTCCTACAGAAGCAATACAGCGCACAGAAGCTGAATGATCACGGGATGTAAGACTTTGATTCAATGCATATTTGTTTTCTTGCTAAAATCAGATATTTAGATAAATTTAAGGAACAGTTACTATTTGTTGCATCTTACCTTATCAAGCTGTTCTATTTTAAAACCTAAAATAAATTCTTCGTATGTACCAACAAATATTTCAATTGTATCCATTATAAAAAATAAATGTTGAATTTTTATAGTTGGGTTATGTTTAGTTTAATAGTTTGAGAAAGAATAACCGCAAACTGACAAATATAACATGTGAGCAAAACCGCGGATAGGTTCAGAAACTTTTGTGACGAATCACATTGACAGAACGAAGTGCAAAATTATCATAGAACTTGAAAGATTACCCTGTAATCAAGAGTTAACAAAAATTAATAAAATAAAAATAAACAACGCTCAATGGGTTGGGAGAACAATATACGATGAGTGATTGAAATAGAAACTTCATGAAATCTCCACAACCGTTTAAATGTCTCCACATTTAAACGGTTAATGGAAGTTTATACAAAGATTTAAGACGTACATCATCAGTATACATCGAACTTTCTCGTAACTTAAATGTCTACGTCGTAGACATTTGAGTAACAAGAAAGTTCAGTTTTGAATTTCGAAATGTGTTATTCTATTGGCAAGTGATACTAAGTGGAAGTGAAATAAAGTGTTTAAATAATCGTGGTGATAATTATTATCAAAAGTAAGTGACACTATTGTGACCAAATACAGTTACACCTGGGAAAATCATAAAGATAAAAATTAACGCACAAAATGTATCGTCACCCTATAACCATATTGTTACAATTTTACCGAGTGTTTATTCAAATAATTTATCCGGTTCGATCACTGGATTGTGAAAACAAATTAAACTCGCAAACTTTAATTTTCACAATAAATTTATTTCCCAATAAATTCCACAAATAATTATTACAATACTAATGTTCCACAATAATTATAACTACAATTATTTTAACACTTCACATTAATTTTTTATCACTTCCCGATATAGACACTTCGAAATTCCAAATTGAACTGTTTCGTAACTAAAATTTCTACATCTATTTATATGATGTAAATCTTTGTAGAACATTCCATTACCATTTGCATCTCTACACTTCGCAAATATTCTTTTCATCGTATTTCGTTCACTTCGCCTATTTCATTATTTATTTTGTTCGCATGTGGAACCCCAAAACTACTGCTATAATTTTTATCTCTTTTTAACTATCACAGGTGACATCTGTGACTCATCACACTACCCTCCGCCCAAACCTGTTCATCCCGAACAGTATCCAAACCTCTTTCTCTATAGAACACCAGTTTCTCCAGGTGTTCAACCTTGGGTTTACTTCGTACTCCTCTTTGGATTTTATAGATCACATCGCTAATTCTGACCTTGTACGGTCTTTCCCATTCAGGTTATAACATTTTTGATAATCCTATCTTGCTTTGTATTCCAGAATCTGCATCCAATTTTCGCCAGACAACCGTTTCCGAGTGTGGTGGTACCTTCGTCCGATGGTCCAATGTTATCCTCCTTACGATTGGCTCCTTTCCGTTGTTCAGTTGCAAAGGCATTTCGACATTACCGTAGCTCAATGTTCCCCGTCCGACATCCAATACGAATCCATTTCGTTTGATGATGTCCATTCCAAGGATGACCTCATCCATAATATCCGCAACCAGAACTTCGTGTCGAAAACCTTTGTTTCCGATGATTAGTGTCACCTCCTTCTTTCCTTTAAGCTGCACTGTCACCTGTCAGCGTTTGTAACTTAAATCCTTCCATTGACGAACTCTATCTGTTATTAAATCTGGTCGCACAATCGTTCTCGTTGCTCCGGTGTCCAACGTTATCAAATTGGATCAACCCTCCACTTCGCCTCGGACCATCAAGCTATCACCATCTTTTGCCAATCTGGAAATGGGTATGAAGGTTATGGAGCATTTGGTTGTGGGAGTCAGCTTTTACTCCTCAAAGCTGACTCTTACCGTTTAACACCTTCGTTGTTGTTTGGTGTTCCTCCTCGGCTAATACTTTCCTTTACTCAGGTGGCCTTCAGTACATCGGCGATGGTGTTCTCGCCCGTTTACGCTTTATCTCCCAGTATTCTCTTGAGATGTGTCCTGTTTTTTCACAAACCCCACATCTGATTTTACTATTTCCATCCCGGAATCTCGTTGTTCACCAATTATCTGTTGGTTTGATGTTTCTTTCTGGTTTATGATAGACTGCTAGTTCCACTTCTACACGACGTACCTTGACTGCTGGTTTGATGATGTTGTTTGCAGTCTCGTTTTCTAATGCAAACGCGATGGTTTCCGCAAACGTTGCTTTTGGCGACAATAACACTGCACATCTCGTGTACGAATCCCGTATTCCATCTGTGAAAGCGTCGATATTGATCTGTGTATTCACCTGCCATGTTATGTAGTGAGCGAGGTGCATTAACCGCTCTATATCAGCCGCATACTCCTGGAGCGACGCTCCAACCCGTTGACATCGTCCCTTCAATTCCATCTGATGAAGCTCCCTTCTGCGATCACCTCCATATTTGCGCTCCAACGCCAACATGATTTTGCCATAGTGTTTGCGATTATATTACGGCACAATCTGAAGTAATTCGGCAGCACTTCCTTTCAATGCCACTATTAATACTGCCACCTGGTCCTCTACACACCAACCGTTTGTTGTGGCTATCATTTCAAACTGGAATTTTGAAAGTGTTAAATGGCATGATGCCGTCAGATGTTGGTGGCTTCAATTCATCGAGCTGGTTGTTCGAGCAATTGAAGCACTGCCATTATATCTTAGATCCATCAACTCCTCTTTAGGAATCGTTCTCGATCCTTAGGAATCGTTGATCGCTCACCTCGATTTGTTGGTCGATTTTGTGATCCATTTCCATTTTGACGGTGTCGACTTTTCAATGTAACGGAGAGCTCTCGAAATTTCTCGTTAACACATTTTTCTTGCTGTTCCAACCGTTCGATAATGCTCTCTTGTCCGGTTCTCATGATTTCTTGACCGCTTGTTATTTTTCCCTCGATGCCGCTGTTCATTGACTACATTGCGGCCATTAATGTTGAAGTAGTTGGCCATGTTGAAGTAGTTGGAGTAGTTTCTTAAAGACGACATTCTGGTCTTCTTCCGTTTTGGTCGTTGATTCCGTTGGCGCTTCAACCTGTAGGATCTTGATTGACTCTGGAGCCCTGTATTAAAATTATGTTGATCTGGGTCAACATTAATATTTATCAAAGCTTAACGGAGTTTCAACTGCAACTCATTTCGGTTGCACGTAGTTGATAGATTACGCTGACCCACTCCTTCTTTAAGTCTGCCACTTTCAAATACATCAATTTCATTGTAGATATTCCCAATCCCACCGCTGTCACCAATTGTTACGATTTAGCTGAAAGTTTATTCAAATAATTTATCCGGTTCGATCACTGGATTGTGAATATGATTTTTTTTCACATTGTGGCCTGTACCGTGTCAACAATCTGATTCCAACGGTTTCGATCACGAGCCAGTTCTTCATACTGTTGCAAGAAATTGGAAGATACCAGATCGCTCTCTACGCCGTGGAGCCATCGTGGCCGACAGCGACTTCTTCGCCTACGGAAAGGCGGCTCTCCTTTCAAAGATCGCTGTATCATTCGGTTCGGATCAGCAAACGTGACCGAGCCAGCGTACTCGCTGTCTTTTGATTTCATACACGATATCAGGAATTTGCATTAATAACTCAACACCTATTTATTTATTTATTTATTTAAATTATTTATGAGCTGATAATGATTTACCAATTTGCTCTTAATTTTGTACCATGTTATCTATTAATAAATTACTACAATTCAATATTTTAATTTTCTAAACTTTATACCAACACCTCAAATATTATTTTTATTTCTAGTTCTTACATTACCCACCCCCTTATCAGCACGATATTCTCTGTAAAGTCGTTTTTATCTGTATAGCCGTTGTAATTCTTTTAATCTTCTATTTTTGTTTCTATATAGAACCAAAGATTATTATATACTAAAAAGATAGTTCAATCAGAGTAACATTTTAAAATACAAAAATTATTATTCTGGGTTCCGCTACATAGTGATGGGTTCCCCTGTTCTATAGTAAAACAAAACAAAACAAAATCGTCCATATTGTAAATTTTTGCTTTGGTTGAGTCATCTTTATGTAAAATAATCTTTGATAGAACTTAGATAGTTGTAATAGTTCTTCTATATTACCCTTCAATTCAATATCTATTAATGTTTTTCCTTCTATTTTTTTGTATTTGCTTTTCAGTATTGTAACGATACGACGAATTCCTATCGTCACAAGAGATTACTTTATTGTAAAAGACATACTGCAATTCTTTTCTATAGCATGCTGTATAACCTAGTTACATCGAGTGTTCTATCGTGGTGTTTGTTTGAATGTTACAAGCAATTGGATGCTGTACAATATGTACCATTTTTTTTTATTTGTAAATTACTAATATTGGTTAATTCGCTACTCGTATTTGTTTTCCCTTCCCATTCCATTTGTTTATAACACGATTGATGTACGGTAATTTATATATGTACAGATGAAATTGAAATGAGATTTTTGTTTTTTTTGGGATAAAAATTGGTCATTAGTTAATCGGAGGCTTACAAAGTGTGATCAGCCATCAAGTAAAAATTATAAGCGAATTTACAATTTCGAATCAACCAATCCTACCTGTGGCCCTATTCTGGTTTTCCCAGGGAATTGGGAATTGGGAAAAAAAATCCCAATTCCCAACTATAATAATTCCCAATATTTTATTCCCCAATTCCCAAAAGTGTATTCTGGCGTGCTGGGAATTATTTCCCCTCTGTGAAACAAATAGTTTTAAATGTTCGCCACTAGAGCACCTTTTTAATGGTTTTTTTCATGGTACGCTATGTTATTATATTTGAATATGATTTAAATATTGACGGATGAATAACAAATTTAAAAAAAAAATAGGTGTTTTCGCTTTTGAAAAACAATTAAAACATTTTTAGATTTTTAGATTATTATATACTAAAAAGATAGTTCAATCAGAGTAACATTTTAAAATACAAAAATTATTATTCTGGGTTCCGCTACATAGTGATGGGTTCCCCTGTTCTATAGTAAAACAAAACAAAACAAAATCGTTCATATTGTAAATTTTTGCTTTGGTTGAGTCATCTTTATGTAAAATAATCTTTGATAGAACTTAGATAGTTGTAATAGTTCTTCTATATTACCCTTCAAAAATTCAATATCTATTAATGTTTTTCCTTCTATTTTTTTGTATTTGCTTTTCAGTATTGTAACGATACGACGAATTACTTTATTATAAAAGACTTACACTGCAAGTCGTTTCTATAGCATGCTGTATAACCTAGTTACATCGAGTGTTCTATCGTGGTGTTTGTTTGAATGTTACAAGCAATTGGATGCTGTATAATATTGAAGCGTGTAGCTTACTGTAAATTTGAGAATGTGTTGTACTACCGAGTTGTTTGCTTGTTCTTGTAAATCCACTAGGCCGGTTTCGATCTGATGATGACGTCATTGAATGACTGCGTGATCGAAAAGATCAAATCCATCTCATCAGGCATATGCTTAATGTTCTTGCTGTGCGATTCGTATATATACGAATAGTCATGTCGCGACAGTACTAGTGTTTTACAAGAACTTAACTCGAAATATCGATTTTATTTATTGCGTGTGGCGTGAGCGCTTATTGTGAGTTATTTTTAGTTGCTCTGTGGCCCTATTCTGGTTTTCCCAGGGAATTGGGAATTGGGAATTTTTGACGTTTTTATAACAGTTGGGAATTATTTTTTCCAAAAGTGTATTCTGGCTATTGGGAAAAATATTTTGTTTGGAAAAAATAATTCCCAATTATAACAGTTTTGACGTTTATTTTTCCCTATTAAAATTGTTGGGAATTCATATTTCTTATGGTAAAATACTCATAATCATAATACTAGAGTATAAATTTAAATTTTTTTATTATTTCTTATAAGCAAAAACACATATTTTTTTAAATTTGGTCTTATCTGCCCTAAAATATAAAAAAAATAGCTCATTCATAAATACTCGTAGAAAATAATTCCGACCCTAAAAATTTTTTGTTTTTCAAAAGCGAAAACATCTATTTTTTTTAAATTTGTTATTCATCCATTAATATTTAAATCATATTCAGATATAATAACATAGCGCACCATGAAAAAAACCATTAAAAAGGTACTCTAGTGGCGAACATTTAAAACTATTTGTTTCACAGAGGGGAAATAATTCCCAGCACGCCAGAATACACTTTTGGGAATTGGGGAATAAAATATTGGGAATTATTATAGTTGGGAATTGGGAAATTTTTTTTCCCAATTCCCAATTCCCAGGGAAAACCAGAATAGGGCCACTGGTCGCCACAATATGTACCTTTTTTTTATTTGTAAATTACTAATATTGGTTAATTCGCTACTCGTATTTGTTTTCCCTTCCCATTCCATTTGTTTATAACACGATTGATGTACGGTAATTTATATATGTACAGATGAAATTGAAATGAGATTTTTGTTTTTTTTTTGGGATAAAAATTGGTCATTAGTTAATCGGAGGCTTACAAAGTGTGATCGCCATCAAGTAAAAATTACAAGCGAATTTACAATTTCGAATCAACCAATCCTACCTGTGGCCCTATTCTGGTTTTCCCTGGGAATTGGGAATTGGGAAAAAAAATTCCCAATTCCCAATTATAATAATTCCCAATATTTTATTCCCCAATTCCCAAAAGTGTATTCTGGCGTGCTGGGAATTATTTCCCCTCTGTGAAACAAATAGTTTTAAATGTTCGCCACTAGAGCACCTTTTTAATGGTTTTTTTTCATGGTACGCTATGTTATTATATTTGAATATGATTTAAATATTGACGGATGAATAACAAATTTAAAAAAAAATAGGTGTTTTCGCTTTTGAAAAACAATTAAAATTTTTTTAGATTTTTAGATTATTGTATACTAAAAAGATAGTTCAATCAGAGTAACATTTTAAAATACAAAAATTATTATTCTGGGTTCCGCTACATAGTGATGGGTTCCCCTGTTCTATAGTAAAACAAAACAAAACAAAATCGTTCATATTGTAAATTTTTGCTTTGGTTGAGTCATCTTTATGTAAAATAATCTTTGATAGAACTTAGATAGTTGTAATAGTTCTTCTATTTTATTACCCTTCAATATCTCTATTAATGTTTTTCCTTCTATTTTTTTGTATTTGCTTTTCAGTATTGTAACGATACGACGAATTCCTATCGTCACAAGAGATTACTTTATTATAAAAGACATACTGCAAGTCGTTTCTATAGCATGCTGTATAACCTAGTTACATCGAGTGTTCTATTGTGGTGTTTGTTTGAATGTTACAAGCAATTGGATGCTGTATAATATGTACCATTTTTTTTATTTGTAAATTACTAATATTGGTTAATTCGCTACTCGTATTTGTTTTCCCTTCCCATTCCATTTGTTTATAACACGATTGATGTACGGTAATTTATATATGTACAGATGAAATTGAAATGAGATTTTTGTTTTTTTTTTTGGGATAAAAATTGGTCATTAGTTAATCGGAGGCTTACAAAGTGTGATCAGCCATCAAGTAAAAATTACAAGCGAATTTACAATTTCGAATCAACCAATCCTACCTGATATTCGCATAGTTTGCTACATATTGTATATTTTTGGAGTGAATATGTATTCGAGACACGCTGCTTAAAAGAAAACAAGTCACCGTATCGATGTCGAAACCGTATATTTTTGGAGTGAATCTGGATTCGAGACACGCTGCTTAAAAGAAAACAAGCCACCGTATTGATGTCGAAACCGTACGATTTTATACCACAATAGTCGGTAAAGACATAGACAAGTTCTTTTCATTGCTAACGGACCTTAATGCAGTATTCATCTAACACTTGATTCGGATGATATACGACTCAACTCTAATTCCGGAACAGCTTAGTCATTGGTTATAATGAATACATATGTATATTCTTTTAAAATTTTTTCTAATTAACTTTTCTTAGGTTTTACTTCTTAAAGCTTAACATTTAGTATTATTATTTCTTTGCTTAATTGTTGGTAAACGATATTATTAGAGATAGTTAAGTGTATACTGAGTTAATCGTGTTAAATCATATTTGTGCGTTATTCCATGTGGAAGAAAACCAACGTGTAATTAAGTTTGGGTAGTTCTATGACTGGAATCGCGATATTACATATTTTCTTTTAGGAACCAGGCATGCAGAAAGCGCTTTCGTCGTGACCTTGGGTAAGTCCTTGATATTAAATAAACATATATAACGTATATTTTCCTTGTCATGAG
This sequence comes from Tipula lateralis, assembly GCA_963932295.1. Lineage (NCBI taxonomy): Eukaryota > Metazoa > Arthropoda > Insecta > Diptera > Tipulidae > Tipula > Tipula lateralis. Next base: position 132,340,542 of record OZ010738.1, read on the forward strand.
ATAACGCTTTATGATCTAATTGGCTTGATCTCAGTATTTAATTGAAATCCAAGTTATCAGTTTCTCTTGTTCTTGTTTTATTAATTATAAAATTTTTGTAAAAATTTCTATTAATATCACAGTGAAATATATAGTTAATAATCTATATCCTATATTTTTTTTTTGTTATTATTTACTATAATTATCGTATTTACTTATTATTAATTCCAATTTATTAATTCATAATATTATGTCTAAATCAATTATGGGCTAAAAAAAAAGATAATGGTGAGTGAGACCCTAACATTTAAAAGTTCGAGTAGTGGCATTAGACGGTTTATTCCAGCTTCCTACATGTTTCTACAAACCCCACGCCATACCCTGAGCTCAAGCTGGCTACGAAACATACCGTCTAGAAACTTCTGTAGGGAGATTCTTTAGCGTGTTGGGATCCAATAATAACCCAATCGCTACAGTATTTTAAATTTTGGACATCTATCCGTAATGTGCAAATCTGTTTCTTTGACATTACAAATATTGCATTTGTCATTCGATTCTATTCTGATTCTGTATTTGAATATTTTGTTATATGTATGTCCTGCTCTAATTATGTTTATGATTTTTATGTTTTTTATGTGCATATTTCGAAACCAAGTTATTTTCGGTGGTGCTGCGTCATTAATGATCCTGTTGAAGAGTCCTTTTGTTCTGGTTGCCTTTTCATATTCACCTTTCCATTCTTTGAATAGCTTGTTCTTAATAATCAAGATTATATCTTCTATAGGTACTTTATTTTAACACCTATTTATACGACGTAAATTCTTGAGGAACATTCCATTACCGTTCTCATCTCTACACTTTGCGAATATTCTTTTCGTCGTATTTGTTTCGCTCCGCCTATTTCATTATTTAGTTTTATGCGATATTCTTTGGTAAAAAAAAATTGCTCTGGCAGCAGAAAAAGCTCTTTTTGCTCGAAACACGTGCATTTTTGACATTACACGTTCTTTATAAATGATCTCGAGCACTTTTGAAAAATCGAGATTTTTTCGCAGATTTACCCACACATATAAATTTTTAAATGTCAAAACAATATAAACAAAAACAAAACGCCATTTTTAATTTCATTTGTGAACTATATTTTGTCGTAAATGTGTGAAATTATTAAAATTAAATAAAAAGTTAATAGCAATAATAATAAAGGATTATAATAAAATAAATTTATATATTTTAAAAGACTATACTATGAAATTTGTGTTTGTGTAGTATAATAATTTGTATTTTATTTTCACCAATACATCGACAAAAAGGGCAATATTTTTTCGTATTCTTTCATAAAATTATCTCTTTTCTCTCATTTTGGAAAGAATATCACATTATTCTGTTCGTATATGTGTAAGCATTTGGTTAAAGGGTAACCCCAAAACTACTGCTATAAAGTTTAACTCCTTTGTTACGATTTCGCCGAGTGGTTAGCACCGTCCAGTGATCGAACCGGATAATAATTTATCCGGTTCGATCACTGGACTGTGAATAACAAATTCGCAAATTTTAAATTTTAACTGAATTTATTTCCCACAAAAATTACACGAATATTTCACAAATAATTCACTAATATTTATTTTCACTATTATTTTACACAATATTTATCATTACTATTATTTTAACACTTCACTTTTTATCACTTCCCGATATTAACACTTCGCAATTCAAAATTGAATTGTTTCGTAGCTCAAATGTCTACACGTATTTATACGACACAAATATTTGTGGAACATTCCATTATTTTGCTTCTATACACTTCGCGAATGTTCTTCTCGTCGTGTTTTGTTCGCTCCGTCTATTTCATTATTTATTTTTATTCTGTTCGTATGTGTAAACATTTGGTTACAGGGTAATCCCTACTGCTATAATTTTCTTCTTAATTATCACAGGTGACATCTGTGATTCGTGACACCTTTTAATTATTACAGGTGACATCTGTGTTTCGTCACAATATGTTTATGAGAATGAATAAAAATTAAATTACGAACACATTTAGGTAAATCAACCACTCGTAACTGCTCTTGCTAAATTTTTCGAGTAGGTAGAAGCAGTAACGCACAGTTTTACCAGAATTCAAAAGACAGTCAGCTGAGGACAGCAGTCGACGAACCGAACCCAAAAGCAAGCAAAGATGCAACAGTCGGCCAATAACGTGATGACGTCTGTATTTTGGGATGCGGACGGAATAATATTCGTCGACTATCTCTAACAAGGTACCACAATCAACAGCGACTATTGATTGTGACATCGATGGTAAAATTGAATGCATTGGGCTTCGAACTGTTAACCCACTTACCATATTCTCCAGATTTAACGCCAGCGACTTTTTCCCGTTTTCAGATCTCAAATGATGCTTACTGGAAATAAATTTAAGTCCAATGATGAAGTAATCGCTGAAACTGAGGCCCATTATTTTGAGAAAGAGAAATACTACTGTAAAAGTGGTATCGAAAAGATTGCTATTCTCGTTGTATCGACCTCGAATGCAACTTTGTTGAATGCGGACTAATCGAATGACCTGTTATAGGTGTGTATGGTGTATATTCATCAATCATCAGTATGCAGTACACAAAGCCGTCGAAAGTGTGTGCTAAAACACTATACGTGCTAAATTTAAAAAAATAAACCAGATAATAAGATACTAGTTCTTCTTAAAGTATGATGATCGAGACTTGAGGCTCTTTTTCGGTATTCACACTGAATAATATCTCTGAGTTATCACATGTTCCCAATGGAAATTCCGAGCAATACAAACATGAGCAACGCACGGAGGGAAACCAGAAACGGGAGAGCCTTTTTGTGCTTCATTTGGAAATCAAGACTAATAAGAAATCTCCAGTAATCAGTCTTGGAGTTATAGATGTCTTTGGTTAAATGCATCCATATTCTTTCATTCTCTGGATTTTTTTGATTTTTTTTTCAGAAAACGAAAGAAATGAAATTTCCATAAATAAGCACGAAGTCAATACATGGAATATGTCAGTAGCTTAGTTACTGACAAATTGGAATTAGCTTAAACTGAAATAGAATTTTACAAAATAAAAATAATATTAACAATTATTTATTTTCAGTTATTAATAACTATATAACAATTTAACACATTATAACAATTTTAAAAAAATTATTCTTTGGTTAGTCCAAGTGGTAGAAGAATATAGGTATTTATTTATTTTAGAAAAATAAATTAATTTAAAACAAAAATAATTAAATTTATTAATAAACTATAAAATAACATCATTCATTTACGAAAGTTATAAGAACAATAGTTTGAACAATGTTCATTCATTTTTTATAAACATAATTAACATCTATTGAAATAAAAAGGTATACCATAGTTGAGTTCATATCTCGCTGTAAACTCGTACTCTGACATTCTCTTTTAAATACAATATAATGAAAGAATATAGGAATTTTCATCGAGATATGAATTAAACTACCTATATGTTCTTTTATCATTTTACAAAAATTTCTTAAATAAATTAGATTTCATTTTATGGTTCAAAATTACTGATACATATACTTATTGAACATAATATTATTCACTTAGTATGAACGATAAATTGTAAATGTTCTAAATATTAAAGATTAAATTTTTTGTGGAAGTATTAATGAATAGACAATTGAAGTCTATTACATTATGAAACATGTCAGTACATATGATCGAAATAAGATAAGACGACATATTCGCCGGCTGTGTCAAAGATTTATTGCCAAAAAAATTATAAAGTTTTGTTGATTGTGTGACACAATAAATTTATCTTCGATCTAAATTAAATAAAGTATCTTTATGACTTTTACACTAATGTAATTTGAACTATTTTCTCGTTTTCTAGTAAAAACAAACCATAAAGGAAATACTAAAATTTTCTAGTTTAAGAATAAATTGTTAACTTAATAAATATTATCAATGTTAGTATTAATTAACTCAAAAATAATATCAAAATTAAAATTGGATAAAAAAACTTAAAACAAGATTAAATTTTAAATAATTAATATTTTTATATCAAAATTCTGTCTCTAGGAAAATTGATTCATTACCATAAGACCAAGTTAATTGTTCGCCAAATTTATCAATATGAGCTAAATTTTTATATTTAAACAATATTGGGTTGTCAACATAGGCTTCACATTTATAACACCACACAGATAAATCACTAAAGCTTAATGTCAGAGGATGTTCAGACTGTAAATGATGAAATAACATATGTTCCATAATATAACGACCACAATAGATTTTAAAACATTCTAAACATATCCAATTCTCTAAGGTTGATTGACAATTATTGCATGGTTGTGTTGTATCTATTGCTAAACGAATTAAATATAAAGAATAAACATATTAATAAAATTATTAAAAAAAAATATTAAGATCATTTAGTAAATATTTAGTTACGCTTACTGTTAGGCATGTTATCTAATTTTAAAGTTGATAAATGAGGACATGATTTTAGAGGTACAACTGCGAACATTTCTTCATTTTTTAATGCCTAAAATTAGTGTAACATAAGCCACAAAGAAAATTAGAGATACAAAATTTATATAATATTTGTATAAAACATATTATATACGTGTAATAAATTGTTATCATAATACGCTCAATTATAACACATTCTTTAAAATTACGGATTTTGGTTTGTTATTTTTTTAATATTTTGTTTTAGCTTGTGAAATCTACCTACTAGCATTTTCGGTAAGATAGTGAATATTAAAGCAAAATCATAAAATAATAACAGACTTTTAATTTTTTTAACTAATAGCAAAGACAATGTACTTTTTTGTACAATGTATTTTTTTAACTAATAGCAGTACATTGTCTTTGCTAATAGTATATATTGAAAGATATATATGTGCTGTAAAAAATTAATATTATTAAAAATTGCAAGAGGAAACTATTTTTAAAATACTTTAATTTATAAATCCTTCATTAACGGAAAAAAATATATTTTTAATTTCTTTCCAGGTGCTATTACACATTAAAACGGCTCCAAATAAAAACTTTAAAATATAAATATTATTTTTAATTGGAATGTAAATATATTTCTTTTATCATTTATTTGACTTTGGCTTAAACGTTTAGTTTTAGTTAATTTTTATTTGGATATATTTTATTAAATTTTATAGAGTTCATGAGAATTATAACATGAGTAAAATCAACTCATTTCTTATTGTCTAAAATAAAAATCATAAGAAAAACTTGAAGTTTTTGAATTAAACCATAGATAGATTTCTTCAATGTTTAATTCTTTAATTCGATGGTATACAGTTTTACAACAGGCACATTTATTTGTTAATAATTTGTTGAGAATAGTACCATAATATTTTTCAATTCAGAATTTGATTTTCGAACTACATATTTAAGAGAATACATCTAGAAACAATTTAACAAACTGTTAATTACAGTTAAAAAAATAAATTTTTTATTAGATAATTATAATTTTGTAAATTTTAGTTTTATAAATATTTGTTTCTATGTTGCTATCATTTGATTTAATGAACTGTGATTGGTATGGTCGATACGGTGTTTAGAACAAATATTCTTTTAATTTCTTTAATTCAATGGAAAGTGTTATTTTTTAATAAACCGACACCATAATCCCTTTAAACAAATTACATACATAATTAAATATGTATTTCACAAGGAATAAAATCTTACCTGGGCATGCTCTGCCAAGTAATCAACTAAAGTTTGGGTTTTTTCTGCCGGTTTCGATGGGCCGGGCTGCTGTTCATCATTTGTATGTGATTTGTTGTTTGATGAAGAATCTTCTATTTCTTTAGAATCTGCATCACAAGCATCTAACGAAGTTAAAGTTAAATTTTCCATAAGGCTAACTGTAGAATCACAAGCTTTTGATTTTCTAGTATAACTTGAATAATCTGGCAGTTTTTTATTAAATTTCAATGATTTCCAATATTTTTGTTGGACAGTTAAAACATTTCTAATTGTTTCAATAGAACTTGTGTTCAAACCAGATTTACTATTAAGCTCTAGTGGTGGCAAAGGATCTCCCAACAGTACTTTGGTACACATTGTCATTGCATAAGAAATTGATGCGGTGTTATATCCACCTTCAAGACAAAGAATTGTACGACCATTTGCTAATGATGACAACCAGTGTGTAAAATACCCGTAAGCTTCTGGTGTAACTTTATATCCTCCTAAAGGATCCCCAACTGCTGCATCAAATCCAGCTGAAATAAATACTAGTTCTGGATCATATTCATATGCAATTGGCAGTACAATATTAAGAAAAGCTGTAACATATTCCATATCACCCATGGTTTTCTAGAAATATTTTAAATTGATGTAAATGATAATCAGATATATGAATATTCTTACTTTATTCCATGGTATGTTGACATTGAATCCTTCACCTTTTCCTTTACCAATAACAGTGTAATCTGCATCGGGTTTTGAAGGAAAAAATGAACCATGATCATAACGATGCAATGATATGTATAAAACTTTAGGATCATCTTCAAAAATATGTTGAATTCCATTTCCATGATGAATATCCCAATCAACAATTAAAACTCTTTTTAATCTATGATCACGAATTGCATATTGAGCTGCGATAGCAACATTATTAAATATACAAAAACCATGGGGTGTATCAGGTTCCGCATGATGACCAGGTGGTCGTATAATGCAAACGCCATTACGAGACTTGCCGGTTAAAACGTCATCCACGACCTTTAATACTGAACCAGCGGCATGTGAAGCACATTTAAAAGAGGATGGATGAAGATAAATTGAATTAAACGTTTCGCTTATGTCTTTCAATTGGTCCTTTTCAACGGCTTTTCGTATAAAATTAACGTGTTGGAATGAATGTGCTAAGCACAATTCATCAGTTGTGGCTTCACGACCCGGAATTAACTTCATACGTGTGATGAGTGAATATTCCGAAAATCGATTGTAAATCTCTTTGATACGGCATGGGCGTTCGGGATAAGATTCTTCGAAGCAATTTTGATGTTCCAACATTATTTCATCATATACAAAACATGTTCGATTAACTGGAAAGGATAACTGAGTAGCTAAAAATACAAAATACATTACCAATGTTATAAAAATTCATAATAATGGATTTATAGCATACTCATTTTTAAGTGATTCAATCGCTCTTCAACTCGTTTTAGAAATTCACTATTTTGTAGTGGATAACAATCTCTAGTCAAAAACTTTTCAGGGATTGGTGGCCCACCTATAAATACTTCACTCACTGTATGTAAATTCGGTTGAGGATTTATATTATTTAAATCTTCTAAATTGTAAGTATCCTGAATTTGTAAACAATGCCAATAAGGTTTGTGCGCATAGATACAATTAAGTATAGATTCTTGTATACTGAAATAAATTATTTATAATTTATGAAATAATGAAGCTTGTGGAATTAAATACCTATCACTTGGTGATTCTAAGGGTTCCATAAGAGGGCATGGGTCCCCAAGTAATGTTTTTAACGTAAGTGCTGCCCCTTCTGCTAAAGAATTTAAGCAATAACCTCCTTCTAACACAACTGCTACTTTACCATTCGCAATTGGCAATAATGGTGATACAAGATGAGTGTAACATGCTGGTGTAATCTCCATCTCACCCTAAACAGATACAAGTTAATCTTAAACATTACCAAATAATGAGTAAATAATGAATAAAAAAAATAATAATAAAAGCAGCTACTTCATTGTGTGACGAAGGTAATTAATAAAATATTAGTGGACATCACCATTATGCGATAAATTACAAATATTTTATAATTTAAAATTTAGAAATACCTTTTCGTCACCCAATGCTGAATCATATCCAGCAGATATTATTACTAAATCAGGGCAAAACTAAAAAAATACAAACATATTGGATTAATGAAAATTATAACGCACCTCTGGACATCCAAACGCAGCATCATATCCAGCTGATATTAATATTAATTCTGGTTGAAACTGTTGAGAATTTTTGTTTAATGATGCTAATTAATGAATGAATTTAATTACCATATTTATCTTATAAAAGTTATCAAAATTACGAGAGATATATTTCTTCGAAAGAGAATTTTAATACTAACAAAATTTGTATTAAATTTAACTCAATTTCAATGTTGCTTTTAGAAGAAATATATCTTTTGTATAGATAGAATTTAATTTTGTTAGGAAATATAAAAAATTAGAAAATAAACAATATGCCAATTAATATAAAACGAGTTCTAATGAACAAATATTATAAATAATATCTCGTTTCGAGATATAAGTAGTAGAGTAATAAAAATAACTCTTTTAATAACCACTTTTTTAAATAGAGTATAATATAAAGTTTTTAAAAACTCCGTAATTGTTTTTTTTTTAATAACAAAGAAAGTTGATCAATTAGTAATTTTTGTATGATGAATTTTTCTTCAAAATTATATTAAATATTATCCATTGTGAAAATGATGGATCTATAAAGAAAACTGCCGTAAAATAAGTTTTTTGGTAGACAAAATCCACCATCTGATCTCACTATTAAGCATTTAGTCCACTGGTTCAGTAGCAAACATACAAACAGCCATATGTAATGGTTCATGTCATTGAACCAAAAATATTGATACAGTGAGAACAAGTGTACAGAGATAAACGTTTATCGATTTCACGACGTTCTCAAAATTTTTGTTTACAACGATCACATGGGTTATATTACATAGTTATAAGTTCTAATTACTCCAACAATTGAAAAAGCAAGATTATTCTCAACATCCCCAATTTGTAGATTGGATCAATGAACAAGGAATAGGTTTTTTAAAAAGAATATTTTTTGAGATGGCTAATTATTATCAGTAAACTATGTAAACAAACGATTTTCGCAAATCGGCTTCTTAAAATCCAAGGACAATTGTTAAGCAGCAATTGCATTCTTCTTGAGTTTCTGCATAGTACACTATTTTCATGGTCCATATCCATTGGGATCTATAACTATCAACTTATGAATAACCCAATCAATTAAAGGGGTCAAACGGTTAGAATATAGAACTCGTCATTTGTCATTGAGTAGAAATGTGATCAAAAATGTCATCCAAAGGATCAATTTCTGCAAACGTGATTGAGGTGGATAACTGCCAGATTTAATATTTTATTAATTAATAGTCAATGTTTATCCTAAACTTCAATAAAGAATAACTAATATTTTTTACAAAACATGTATATTTCAAATCGGGCTTAGCTAATTTCTATTAGTCTGTTTGTGGCACAATTAATAATCTATGGCTTAGAGGCCGTAAACGGCCCTTACCGCAACTGAGACCTTACGAACCAGTTTTTAACGATTGGTGCACATTGTGGTCAGCCAAACATTCGTTGGCTCACACAAGCGCGTTTTTATGTCATCCGGTTGCATGTCAAGTTTTAGGTCAACGGCGGGAATCGAACTCGAAATCGCGGCGTGATGAGAAACTCTCTTAACCATTAAGCTACAACCGACGACACAATAGAGAAATAATTAAAGATAATTAAAGATTCGGTATCTTAAATCGCCCAGTTGGCGCAATGGTTAAAGCTGTGGCAGTTGGAGCGGAGGAGGTACCAGGTTCGAATCTCGATCCGGGATCTTAGATGCAAAAAGGGATTTTTCACGATCGATCGTTTAACGAAAAATCGGACTTATAGCCGGACATAAAAGTAGCATCAACACGGACCAATCGCCGGTCTTAAGTGAGCGTTAGCAGCCGCACATTAACATTGCATTACGGTAATACTTCAGCATCTTTATACATAATAATACTAGATTGACTCTAACTGAAGAATTACATTTATTTTTATAATACAATATAAATGTTTAAAACTTAAATGATAAATAAATAGAAATATAGAAATATTATTTTCAAGAACTCATATTTACAAAAGTAATTTTAATAATTATAAGGCGTAAATTAACTTCAAAGAAAGTTTAGATAACAGGAATGTACTTGAAACATTTAGTATACAATTTACAAAAGCAAATTAATGATAATAATATAGTACAAAATGTATATTTCCCATGAATAAATTACTTACTTCCATAGCCACCGGCAGTAAAACTTGTTGAAATATAGCTAAATAATCAGCATTTGTCATGCCCGTTTTATTCAATGGAATATTAAAATTATATCCCTTTCCATTTCCATCACCAATATAATCATAATCAGATTCTCTTAAATTTGGCCAAAATTTACCATGTTCAAAACGGTGAATAGAAAAGTATAAGACTCTAGGATCATCATAAAACATTCTTTGCACACCTTGTCCATGATGCACGTCGTAATCAACAATTAAAATTCGTTTAAGATTCAGCCGATCCAATGCTAGTTTAGCTGCAATAGCCACATTATTGAAGAAACAATATCCATTGTATTCCGCTTTCATTGCATGATGACCTGGTGGTCGTATTATAGCCATTCCATTTTGACAATTTCCAGCAACTATATTTTCAACTAATTCGATTGTACTACCACAGGCCAATAAGCTCAAATAAAACGTTTTTGGATGAATATAAATCGCATCGTATCTAGAACTTAAATCTTCTAACTGATCAAGATTGTAACTGTCACAAGCTTTCTTTAATAACTCAAATTGATCATCAGTGTGTTGTGATAATATTTCAGCTTTTGTTGCTATTCTCGGCGATAATTTAAGACAACGTTCGATAAGATTTAATTCCGTAACTCGATTCATTACACTAGTAAAACGCTCAGGGCATTCAGGGTAATTCTTATCCCATAAACAAAAATGTTCTGCTAGCCGTTCATCATATATAATGCCAGTTTTTCCTCGAACACACCCTAATGACTCCATTGCCTATATTATAAAAATGTTAAAATTTAGAAATAAATAAAAATAAACTCGACTTGGGTCGATGACATACAATAGTGATTTACAGATGGTGATTAATAATAACATGTACATTTTTTTAATGGTACTTCACTCTTAGTGAGGTATCGATCTAAGTGCATAATTAAATTTTACATAAAATATATTTAACAATAAAATAGAAAATGTTTACTGGATTGCAATAAAATATTAAAAATATATGAACAGTAGATGGGTGTTGCCATACATGTTGGAACATAAAATATAAATAAAGCTTAAATTATAAAATTACGTAATAGTAAATTATAAAGTATTTCAACGTGAATAAACAAATAGATGATATGATATGATCTAACATAATAATCGCACATTTCATATTGATTAAGCTAAACACAAAATCTACCTGTTTCGTTGAACTAAATAGCATGCAACTTTAATAAATTATAATATGTAAACCATATACACAGAATTAAATAATTGACCTCACTCACTGTTTGATAAATATCCTTCAAAATAATATCACAATTTTTATTATTTAATTTTTGGCGACCTCGTTTTTTTGCTTCTAGTAGAGCAGTGTTTCTCTTCTCGTCGACCTGTTTTTTCATCGACCGAGTCTGAATTTTAGATTTTTGTGCTCCGTGGCGAGTGACTACTGTTGAATTCTGTAAAGTATTTGAAGTTAAATTATAAATTAAAAGACTACTTATATCTATATAAAGTAAATTTCTAAATGATTAACTATCATTGTTTATCTTAAGATTCAGTATTAACCAAATACATATGTATATTTGTACAAAAATGATAAGAATTTTAGTACATTCTAATCGTTTATTTATTTTTAGTGGAAATATGTTATTCCTTAACGAACATAATGACTCGATGATTCTTACTTAATTCATCAATAACTAATGAGTAGAATAAGTGATAATTCCGATAATTTGTTGATTAGTATTCTGTAAATCAGTTTGAATTTAAGCCCAAACAAATGTAAACAATTTTATTTTTTAGTTAATTGCCTCTTTGCTATAACCAAACATACCAAAGTTTAACCGATGACACTATTCGCTGTAGTTAATTGTACAGACACTTGTCTTTATTATAAAGATGTAAGTATTATTTAATATTTAAAGATGAATTGTAATAACGCAAATGAACAATAAACGCTTCACCATTTATAAAATAATAGTTTAGCCTACTGGAACTTCAATTTTAATAATGTAAGTGTACTGAAAAATTCAACATTGCGAATAAATTGCAGTTTTTAAAATAACACTATCGCTTTGCTTTAAAGATAAAACAAATATAGCTAGTTCTAAAAATTAAATTTATGATTATAAATTAAATTTTGCGTTTTGAAGATGAATGTAAAATACTACTATGTATCTCTTCTTTATTCGAATACGCGAACGAATGGATTTCTTGTTTGAAATGTCACATAAGTTTATAAACATCAAATTAAATTGTTGTATATGGACAGAATATTTTGATTTAGAATTTTAAATAGCGAACTACTACCAATATTTTCATTTATTTTCTGGAGCACCTGTGGCCCTATTCTGGTTTTCCCAGGGAATTGGGAATTGGGAATTTTTGACGTTTTTATAACAGTTGGGAATTATTTTTTCCAAAAGTGTATTCTGGCTATTGGGAAAAATATTTTGTTTGGAAAAAATAATTCCCAATTATAACAGTTTTGACGTTTATTTTTCCCTATTAAAATTGTTAGGAATTCATATTTCTTATGGTAAAATACTCATAATCATAATACTAGAGTATAAATTTAATTTTTTTTATTATTTCTTATAAGCAAAACACATATTTTTTTAAATTTGGTCTTATCTGCCCTAAAATATAAAAAAAATTAGCACATTCTTAAATACTAATAATCATATAATAAATAGTGAATGTAGAAAATAATTCCGACCCTAAAAGATTTTTAATTGTTTCTCAAAAGCGAAAACACTTATTTTTTTTTTAAATTTGTTATTCATCCGTCAATATTTAAATCATATTCAAGTATAATAACATAGCGCACCATGAAAAAAACCATTAAAAAGGTACTCTAGTGGCGAACATTTAAAACTATTTGTTGCACAGAGGGGAAATAATTCCCAGCACGCCAGAATACACTTTTGGGAATTGGGGAATAAAATATTGGGAATTATTATAGTTGGGAATTGGGAATTTTTTTTCCCAATTCCCAATTCCCAGGGAAAACCAGAATAGGGCCACTGGGGGTCTATTATGAAATAATCCGATTTCGGATTTTTTCCATAATAAAATTCGTCTACTACATAGCAGTCGGATTTTGACATTCCATTTTCGGATTTCGTTGTGTCGTTTTAGACTTTAAAACATTTTTCCACAACATTTTTTGTTGGTTCATAAACTCTTATTGACATAAACTCTTGTTGACCATGACCACTTCCAAGTTACTATACCATTCCGTCTTTCTTTTTAGTTTTCTCTCATCATGTCTTGCGCTTCTTACGGGCGAAGCCAGATCATTGAGGGCCTTACCTATTAGTTATTATTCAAAGTTCCTCTTTGATCCGTGTGTAGCTCTTATGGCCCTCTAAACCTTTAGTTTTCAAAATTTAAAATAAATTCCATTTTAAGTGTTTTTTATACATAATTATGTATAAAAAACACATTATTTTTCTACTATAAACATATAACGTCTAGCGAAAAATAATTTGAATTTTTTCGTTTTGTACTATAAAAATATAAAAATTGCCAATTTTGCTGTGGATTTTTTTAATGTTACCATATTACCACTCAACCCGACTATATTTTATAGTTTTACGTTTTTGCTCAAACAATAGATCAAAAAAAAAAATTTAAAAAACCCAACAAAATAATGTTTATTTATATTTCTGTTCTTTTTTTTCAAATAAAAATCGCAATGTACTAATCGTTTCTTTTTCCTATCAGTTTTTGTTGCCAACATTGTTGTAAAGTCTAAATCGGCCTTTAGTTTCATAATAACAAAATCCGCTTTCGAATTAGTCATAATAGCTCCCCTGTCATTAAACAGTAATTTTAATAATTATTTGAAAAATCGATTGAAGCGATCCAACCACATTTTCCGAAAAGTAAAAGTATGTTCCAATTAATTAAGGGTTGCATGCTGTGTAATAATACACTGACAGTAACGCAGTCACAATGCAAAGAACTTTTGCAATCGCTACTGGTGGTCGACAAGGAGATGCGCTGTCCCCGATACTTTTTAATCTCGTGTTGGAATACATCCTTCGTAGAAGTGAAACACCTTTAGACAATATCTTATTCCGACAATCCAATCAACTTCTTGCATATGCAGATGATATATGTGTGTTTGGATTAAAAGGCAACGGAGTGAAAGAGATACTTGATTCACTGAAACAGTTTTCAGCGTCCGTTGGTCTCAAAATCAATGAGTCCAAAACAAAATATATGATCTCTGGTTTTAGAGACCAAGACGCAACTGATTTCAGTAGTGGCAACCACAAGTTTGAAGGAGTAATGAGATTCAAGTATCTTGGATTACTCACGATAATATTGTGGGAGAGGATATCAAGTTTCGGCTTGCCGCTAGCATCGGGCTTTATAGCCTTATTTTGAAATTCGAGTGACGTCTTTCGTTTAGTATATAACAACCTGAAGACGGTCTGATATTGAATCTATAATTCTTTTAAGATAACTGACCCAAACTTCGAGGATTTCATTTTCGGCCATTATAGTTATGCATTTTCCGATTATGCATGCTACTCTTCGCTTAACTTCTGCTCAAACATTTCAATTACATTACACAAATATGGACTTTGTGGAGGTGGAGACCAATCTAAAACAATAAAGCCCACACCCTCAAAAATTACCATTTTTGTTGTCTAGCTCTACCGAAAGATCACTGTTTTTAGGTATTTTGATAGGCTTTTTATTGACTGGTTCACATCCCAAAAACAAAAGACAAACTTTTACAACAAAATCATGTAAGGTGAACAAATGAAAAGCTATTACTTATGTCCCGATGAAATAAACCATTACTCCTTAGATTTGAGTTGTTTTCGTACCGTATTCTAATTCATTTTTTTTATTAGGAATTTATAAAAACTACGCATGAAGAAAAAGTTAAATATATTCAAATTTTGATTCTAATAAATACTCTACAATTTGCAAACATGAATATTTATTATGATATATTAATCAAATATCAATCCTGGAGATTGTGTAATTTTTACGATTTCGGAAAATACGAAACCGTAAAAAACGATCCGCGGCAGAGATTCCTATGAAACTATCGTAAAATTTAAGACAATGAAGTTTGCCATTTTGTGTTATTTTTATATAAAAAAGAAATACTTTAATTAAATATTAACAAAAAAATTGTATCCAAATATAATTTAATTAATTTCTATACAATAATTATAGAACTTAAATTTTAAGATAGTTAAATAATGTTTTTATGTTCACAAAAAAAATTTAAATTAGTTTTGTATTTCGTAACTACGATATTCGTCACCTACAGAGCAGTCGTATTTTGACATTAGGTTTTCGTAAAATACGATTTCGTTTTTTCCATTTTGTTTCATAATACTACGGCGGAATTTACGATCTTCGTATTTTACGAACGAAAACTATTTCATAATAGGAATATCCGCGGCAGATCGGAAAATACGATATCATTAAAGTTTCATAATAGCCCCTCTGTTATTAACATTTACACCCCGTAAACTCACCTGTCCGCCTTTCAGGTTAAATAATATCACTCTCCCACAACACGATGTTAAATTTAAATATCTTGAACTACATTTACATAGAAGACTCACGTGTAAAAACACATTGAAGCTAAACGTCAACAAATAATATTAAAATGCGTTTAACTAAATTGGTTAATTGGAAAACATTCAAAGTTAAGTCTATACTGTTAGGTCTTGCTGTACAAAATTATACTTAAGCCCATCTGGACATATGGTTTTCAGCTGTAGGGCTCCGCGCGTGCTTCCGACATAATAAAACTAGAAAGAATGCGGTCACGAATACTTCAAACAATGCTATGGTATATACGCAATGCAAACCTACGTCGCGATTTACTCATCGATACCCTAAACGATACAATTCATCAGTACAGCAAAAAATACCAATCAAAACTAGTTTGAAACTTCAACGAATTAGCCAGGGAACTATTAAATAGGCCAAGAAATAGACGACTAAAAAATGGATCCTCTGGATCTAGCTAGGTAATTCAGAGTTTACCGAATGTCTTATTAAATAAATTTATATTAGCCTTTGAGATTTTATTAAATCTTATTAGTTTCCTATGTAGGAAAGGTTCAAAACTAAAAGAAATAGGCAATAAAAAAAATGATTTTTCTCTCGAATGTTAGAAGTCATCTTTCGTACTCATCCGTTAAGGTCCAACTCTCACATGACAACATGTCTGATTAGAACTCTGTACAATTTCAGCTTATCCGTATTTGCAAGATATTTTGATTTCAGAATTGGACGTAGAGGCTGTAAAGCCCGATTGCCAGTGACAAGGCGAACCTTGATATCGTCTCCCATACTATTATGGTGAGTAATGACAGATCCAAGATACTTGCATCTCATTACTGCTTCAAACGTGTGATTAATACTACTGAACTCAATTGCGTCTTGGTCTCTAAAACCAGAGATCAGATATTTGGATTTAGACTCGTTGATTTTGAAACCAACGGAAGCTGAACACTGCTCCAGGGGATCAAGTAACTCTTCCACTCCGTTGCCATTTAATCTAATCACACAGTATCACCTACATAAGCAAAAAGTATATTTTATTGTCAGAATAAGATATTGTCTTGAAGTGTTTCACTTCTACGTTATTCTAACACGAAAATAAAAAGTATGGGAGACATCTCCTTGTCGAACACCAGAAGCAATTGCAAACACGGCATTGTGACTACGTTACTTTCATTTACACAGATGTACGTATTCCTAAATACTCAAGCGCATACCATAGCCTCTCTCGATTGATCGAGTCATAGGCTTGCTTGAAATCTAGGAATACCTGGTGTACATCACGAGATGTTTCGTAATACTTAAAGAATCATCGTAGAGACAAAACTCTATCAGTGACTGGCCGATTTGGACGGTTCTCCTTGGTAGTCACCAATAATTTCTTTCGCCAGTGGAGTAATTCTTTCCAAGAAAATGTATGAAAGTAACTTGTATGCTGTGCAAAAGAGAGCTATGCCACGATAATTCTCGCATTTCAAACGATCAACCTTCTGTAATATTGGGCATAACGCGGCCACTTTCCATTCTTCACGCATAACTTCATTCCGCCATACCAATCGAACAAGACAGTTTCACAAAGTTAGCCCTCCAAATATCAAGTGCTCTGAATTAATACAATCACCCCTGGTGAACGATCTTTCTTTAATCTCTGCATGACCATCGTGAATACCTCATAGAATGGATCAACATCTCAGCGGTCTGTGAAGGTATTCAACATTAAGTAGGTCAGAAAAATGTTCACGCTATTTATCAAGTACCTCATCGACGTTAACACAGATATTTTCATCCTGGTCCCGAACGGCGATTGATCGAGATCTTAAGGTATACTACAATTCGGTGATTCTTTTAAAGAAACTACGCGAGTTGTGCTCATTGCTGAGTTGTTGTACTCTTAAGACCTTTAGCCTTGCACCATTCGTACTTTCACCTCATAGGATGGATCCTCAATCAACATCTCAGCGGTCTGCATTTGAAGAATGTCAAACACGCCGTTTTTTAAGTAACGGCTCGTCCCATGTACCGATCCTCAATCTCGTCTCCGAGTACGTAAGCGGGAGGTCATTGTTGTTTTTGAGGGTATCCGATTTTGTTTTGTTAGTTGACATTTTTAAAATTTGTTGTTTTTTACAGAAGGAGGTCGTCAGCCCAGCGATCCAAACAGATTTAGGCGCCCCCTACGATAAGTCTTGGATACTGGTGGTATTTTATGGGTTTTACGTTTCCTACAGGTTCTTTTAATAAGTCAATAGGAAAACCATAAAAAGTTGGGAGTAAATTTAAATTTATCGCTCGTATTTAACGAACAAAAAACTCGAAACTTTAAACATACTTTCTTGGACTTCAAAACATCTTCGGAAAAAATCTTTTGTAATTAGGGAGCATATCAGTGGTCATGTAGCAACTACCGAATAAAAAAATACCGATACATTATTAAAGTATAGTTCAGAATTGGCATAAAGAGATTAAGTGTCACCAGCGCGAATTAGAGAAAATTAACTTTTTGTATCAAGATTACGATTACTAAATCTTATAAAGCGGCTATTTTATATTGACAAAATCATATAATCACATACTGTAAAAAAATAAGTAAATAATTTTGATTCCCCGATTAATGTCTGTCGAAGGTATTGTCGTAAATATTGAAAAAGATTAATCTATACGATAAACTATTTTAAGCCCGTATTCATTTAATCACTTTAAACATTTTAATTTAGATTGAAAACCCGTTTAAATTTAGTCAATATATCGCCTATTGAATCATGTTAAATATAACAAATTAGTACCAATGGTGTTTCTTAATTATAAACAATGCATATTTAACTTACCATTATGTTAATATAATTCTGTATTTGAGATTTTAGAAATTATTAATCTATTTAACTGAAATTATTAATATGTGTCAATGTTTCAATAATTTTTTTGTTGCACATATTTCTCAATTATAAGTAATAAATTGATTTAAAAGTCAATCAAAAGTAGTTGCACCTCCAATCATACAATTATTATTCGTACTTTTACAATATTTAATCACCTAGATAATGAAGTAAAACAGATGTTAATTATAACTAATATTATTCACTGTTAATTGTTATAAACCAAAATGATATGTGATGTGTTAAAACCTGTATGTATTCTAACAAAGAAAACTCCTACAAATATAAACGAGTGACACTATTTTAATGAAACCTACACAAAATAAACAAGGAACAGCTTCGAAATTTACAATTATGTTTAGACGACATAGGTTTAAATAAAATTAATATAATTCTTTGATTATTTGGAATTTCAATTATGTATTTTACTAGGTATTAGTTTATATTTTGACATATAACGCAGCTTTTAATTTAAACAAAATCATGTTAATATAAAACGAGTATCATTTGATGATAGAATTATTTAAATTACTATTCACTATTTGATTTAGAATATACGATTATTTAGAATAATACATTGATACGATTGACAGTTCTTTCAAATTTCAATATGAAAAAATCTATTCCGAAATGTTCCCCTTTCGACGTTTTTGTCGCTTGTAAAATATCTGTACAATACAGGAATTCTGCTACTAAAACCCAAGTTTTATTTAAAAAATCCTAGTTCAACATTTACGTAAAGTTTACGCCAAAGCGTAAAGTTTACCATGTCTTTCTATGTGATATTTACTTATTTTCTAATCAATTAATTAAACTTTTCCATTTAAACTACTAATTATAATAAAGAAATTAATTAAAAGACAAAACCTATTTTCTGTTCGTTTTCCTTACAATTAGGTTAGTCCTAGCAGCAAATAACTTATATTACTGTAAGGGTAATTGTATAAAAAGTGTCCCCAACATAAAAGATTCTCAAATGGCAACATTGGGAAGTTGACGAAAACCTCTTGACCATTTAACGAAAATACTTTAAAAATGTGTCAAAACTTTATTTAGAAGGGTTCAAAATTTTTTATTCTTAATGTATTTAAACTAACAAAATTACCATCAGAATCCCGCATCAGAATCCCGAAAGACGAAATTCAAAACGCCAAAATCCAAACTCCCAAAAAAAAACCCAAATTTACAAAATCCAAAGAGACAAAATCAAAATAAAATCCAAACTTTTTGGATTTATTGTTTAAATAGCAGAATATTAAAAATGTAATCCTAAAAACAAAGCCGCAAGACCAACAGGAAATAAAATGAATCCCTAGAAAATATCGCAATTATTTTACAAATTGTAGTGGTTTTACTTGGAATTGTAGAGGCTAACGGCTTCGGTAATTCTCACGGGCAAGCGGGAGAACGCTGCGACCCCTTCCCCCAACCCGCTAAGGCCTCCGAGGAGCTTTAGATTTCCACTGCGGGGGACGAATCCGTGCCACACGTAGGAGCGGCTTATATATAAACTATTAAAGACACTTTCGATGTTATGTTCATTAGATATTTTTTAGAAATATTAAAATAAAGACGAAGAATAGAAAAAGAATAAAAATTTGGATTTCGTCATTTTGGATTTTTTGGTTTTGGATTTTGTCTCATATACATATACCTATCTTAAACATACCTCATATACATATACCTATCTAAATATTTTGACCATTCGGATTTTTACAAAAACTTGTTTTTGGATTTTGGGTGATATCCAAAATTAATTTATATGTACATATATTCTAAAATCACTTTTCAAAAACCTAGGAAAAATAAAGATGGATGATTTTTTATGGTCAATTCATAATTTTAACATTTCGTTTTGTGCCATTCATCTTAATTCATTGTGAAAATAATTGAAATAATGAATAATTATGTTAAGTTTATTTTTTTTTTTTCAAATTAATTGTAGATTTAAAGTGTATTTTGTCTTTTTTTTTCAAAAACAAAAAAAAAAGGAAATTTATTGGTTATGTTACACGCATCTGTCAAAGTATATTCACTATAAAAAAAGAAATAAGTAAAAAACTATATCTGTCACTCTAATGGCATTTTTAATTTTTTTCTCGCTTTGGTTTTTTCAGTAAAAAATACTGACAATTTCCATTATGAAAAAAAATTTTGTCAGTATTTTTTACTGAAAAAGCAAAAGCGAGAAAAAAATTAAATTGCCATTAGAGTGACTGAGATCGTTTTTTCCTTTTTTCTTTTTTTATTTTGACAGACGCGTGTAACATAACCAATAAAATTCAATTTTTTTTTGTTTTTAATAAAACAGAACAAAATACTCTTTAAATCTACAACAATAAATTTAAAAAAAAATAAACTTAACATAAGTATTCATTATTTCAATTATTTTCACAATGAATTAAGATGAATGACACAAAACGAAATGTTAAAATTATTCATTGACCACAAAAAAGCAGCCATCTTTATTTTTCCTATAAGATATTTCTCCAGTACTGAATAAAAATACAGCCTGATTTCCATTATGAAAAAATACTGACAAAATAGTCAAGGCGGGATAAAAAATTTATTTTTTCTTAAAGTGCGAGTGAAATAAAAAATTATTCCAGTACAAAAAATTTAGTCAGTACTGAATAAATTTTTATGGTTACTGAGAAAATAATTATAGCAGTACTGACAAAATATATCAAGAGAAGTATTTTTATTCAGTACAGCCTGATTTCCATTATGAAAAAATACTGACAAAATAGTCAAGGCGGGATAAAAAATTAATTTTTTCTTAAAGTGCGAGTGAAATAAAAAATATTTCCAGTACAAAAAATTTAGTCAGTACTGAATAAATTTTTATGGTTACTGAGAAAATAATTATAGCAGTACTGACAAAATATATGAAGAGAAGTTTTTAACATTTCGTTTTGTGTCATTCATCTTAATTCATTGTGAAAATAATTGAAATAATGAATACTTATGTTTAGTTTATTTTTTTTTAATTTATTGTTGTAGATTTAAAGAGTATTTTGCTCTTTTTTATTAAAAACCAAAAAAAAATTGAAATTTATTGGTTATGTTACACGCATCTGTCAAAATAAAAAAAAGAAAAAAGGAAAAAACGATCTCAGTCACTCTAATGGCATTTTTAATTTTTTTCTCGCTTTGGCTTTTTCAGTAAAAAATACTGACAAAATTTTTTTCATAATGGAAATCAGCCTTACTGGAGAAATATCTTATAGGAAAAATAAAGATGGCTGATTTTTTGTGGTCAATGAATAATTTTAACATTTCGTTTTGTGTCATTCATCTTAATTCATTGTGAAAATAATTGAAATAATGAATACTTATGTTTAGTTTATTTTTTTTAAATTTATTGTTGTAGATTTAAAGAGTATTTTGTTCTTTTTTATTAAAAACCAAAAAAAAATTGAAATTTATTGGTTATGTTATACGCATCTGTCAAAATAAAAAAAAGAAAAAAGGAAAAAACGATCTCAGTCACTCTAATGGCATTTTTAATTTTTTTCTCGCTCCTGCTTTTTCAGTAAAAAATACTGACAAAATTTTTTTCATAATGGAAATCAGTCTTTATGTCTAAAATCGTCTAAAAATAAAGATGGATGATTTTTTATGGTCAATTCATAATTTTAACATTTCGTTTTGTGCCATTCATCTTAATTCATTGTGAAAATAATTGAAATAATGAATAATTATGTTAAGTTTATTTTTTTTTCAAATTAATTGTAGATTTAAAGTGTATTTTGTCTTTTTTTTTCAAAAACAAAAAAAAAGGAAATTTTTTGGTTATGTTACACGCATCTGTCAAAGTATATTCACTATAAAAAAAGAAATAAGTAAAAAACTATATCTGTCACTCTAATGGCATTTTTAATTTTTTTCTCGCTTTGGTTTTTTCAGTAAAAAATACTGACAATTTCCATTATGAAAAAAAATTTTGTCAGTATTTTTTACTGAAAAAGCAAAAGCGAGAAAAAACTTAAATTGCCATAAGAGTGACTGAGATCGGTTTTTCCTTTTTTCTTTTTTTATTTTGCCAGACGCGTGTAACATAACCAATAAAATTCCATTTTTTTTTGTTTTTGAAAAAAAAAGACAAAATCGTATTTTATAATTAGTTTATTTTTTTTTAATTTATTGTTGTAGATTTAAAGAGTATTTTGCTCTTTTTTATTAAAAACCAAAAAAAAATTGAAATTTATTGGTTATGTTACACGCATCTGTCAAAATAAAAAAAAGAAAAAAGGAAAAAACGATCTCAGTCACTCTAATGGCATTTTTAATTTTTTTCTCGCTTTGGCTTTTTCAGTAAAAAATACTGACAAAATTTTTTTCATAATGGAAATCAGCCTTACTGGAGAAATATCTTATAGGAAAAATAAAGATGGCTGATTTTTTGTGGTCAATGAATAATTTTAACATTTCGTTCTGTGTCATTCATCTTAATTCATTGTGAAAATAATTGAAATAATGAATACTTATGTTTAGTTTATTTTTTTTTAAATTTATTGTTGTAGATTTAAAGAGTATTTTGTTCTTTTTTATTAAAAACCAAAAAAAAATTGAAATTTATTGGTTATGTTATACGCATCTGTCAAAATAAAAAAAAGAAAAAAGGAAAAAACGATCTCAGTCACTCTAATGGCATTTTTAATTTTTTTCTCGCTTTGGTTTTTTCAGTAAAAAATACTGACAAAATTTTTTTCATAATGGAAATCAGTCTTTATGTCTAAAATCGTCTAAAAATAAAGATGGATGATTTTTTATGGTCAATTCATAATTTTAACATTTCGTTTTGTGCCATTCATCTTAATTCATTGTGAAAATAATTGAAATAATGAATAATTATGTTAAGTTTATTTTTTTTTCAAATTAATTGTAGATTTAAAGTGTATTTTGTCTTTTTTTTTCAAAAACAAAAAAAAAAGGAAATTTATTGGTTATGTTACACGCATCTGTCAAAGTATATTCACTATAAAAAAAGAAATAAGTAAAAAACTATATCTGTCACTCTAATGGCATTTTTAATTTTTTTCTCGCTTTGGTTTTTTCAGTAAAAAATACTGACAATTTCCATTATGAAAAAAATTTTGTCAGTATTTTTTACTGAAAAAGCCAAAGCGAGAAAAAACTTAAATTGCCATTAGAGTGACTGAGATCGGTTTTTCCTTTTTTCTTTTTTTATTTTGCCAGACGCGTGTAACATAACCAATAAAATTCAATTTTTTTTTGTTTTTAATAAAACAGAACAAAATACTCTTTAAATCTACAACAATAAATTAAAAAAAAAATAAACTTAATATAAGTATTCATTATTTCAATTATTTTCACAATGAATTAAGATGAATGACACAAAACGAAATGTTAAAATTATTCATTGACCACAAAAAAGCAGCCATCTTTATTTTTCCTATAAGATATTTCTCCAGTACTGAATAAAAATACAGCCTGATTTCCATTATGAAAAAATACTGACAAAATAGTCAAGGCGGGATAAAAAATTTATTTTTTCTTAAAGTGCGAGTGAAATAAAAAATATTTCCAGTACAAAAAATTTAGTCAGTACTGAATAAATTTTTATGGTTACTGAGAAAATAATTATAGCAGTACTGACAAAATATATCAAGAGAAGTATTTTTATTCAGTACTGGAGAAATATCTTATAGGAAAAATAAAGATGGCTGATTTTTTGTGGTCAATGAATAATTTTAACATTTCGTTCTGTGTCATTCATCTTAATTCATTGTGAAAATAATTGAAATAATGAATACTTATGTTTAGTTTATTTTTTTAAATTTATTGTTGTAGATTTAAAGAGTATTTTGTTCTTTTTTATTAAAAACAAAAAAAAATTGAAATTTATTGGTTATGTTATACGCATCTGTCAAAATAAAAAAAAGAAAAAGGAAAAAACGATCTCAGTCACTCTAATGGCGTTTTTAATTTTTTTCTCGCTCTTGCTTTTTCAGTAAAAAATACTGACAAAATTTTTTTCATAAAGCCTGATTTCCATTATGACAAAATAGTCAAGGCGGGATAAAAAATTTATTTTTTCTTAAAGTGCGAGTGAAATAAAAAATATTTCCAGTACAAAAAATTTAGTCAGTACTGAATAAATTTTTATGGTTACTGAGAAAATAATTATAGCAGTACTGACAAAATATATCAAGAGAAGTATTTTTATTCAGTACTGGAGAAATATCTTATAGGAAAAATAAAGATGGCTGATTTTTTGTGGTCAATGAATAATTTTAACATTTCGTTTTGTGTCATTCATCTTAATTCATTGTGAAAATAATTGAAATAATGAATACTTATGTTTAGTTTATTTTTTTTAAATTTATTGTTGTAGATTTAAAGAGTATTTTGTTCTTTTTTATTAAAAACCAAAAAAAAATTGAAATTTATTGGTTATGTTATACGCATCTGTCAAAATAAAAAAAAGAAAAAAGGAAAAAACGATCTCAGTCACTCTAATGGCATTTTTAATTTTTTTCTCGCTCCTGCTTTTTCAGTAAAAAATACTGACAAAATTTTTTTCATAATGGAAATCAGTCTTTATGTCTAAAATCGTCTAAAAATAAAGATGGATGATTTTTTATGGTCAATTCATAATTTTAACATTTCGTTTTGTGCCATTCATCTTAATTCATTGTGAAAATAATTGAAATAATGAATAATTATGTTAAGTTTATTTTTTTTTCAAATTAATTGTAGATTTAAAGTGTATTTTGTCTTTTTTTTTCAAAAACAAAAAAAAAGGAAATTTTTTGGTTATGTTACACGCATCTGTCAAAGTATATTCACTATAAAAAAAGAAATAAGTAAAAAACTATATCTGTCACTCTAATGGCATTTTTAATTTTTTTCTCGCTTTGGTTTTTTCAGTAAAAAATACTGACAATTTCCATTATGAAAAAAAATTTTGTCAGTATTTTTTACTGAAAAAGCAAAAGCGAGAAAAAACTTAAATTGCCATAAGAGTGACTGAGATCGGTTTTTCCTTTTTTCTTTTTTTATTTTGCCAGACGCGTGTAACATAACCAATAAAATTCCATTTTTTTTTTGTTTTTGAAAAAAAAAGACAAAATCGTATTTTATAATTAGTTTATTTTTTTTTAATTTATTGTTGTAGATTTAAAGAGTATTTTGCTCTTTTTTATTAAAAACCAAAAAAAAATTGAAATTTATTGGTTATGTTACACGCATCTGTCAAAATAAAAAAAAGAAAAAAGGAAAAAACGATCTCAGTCACTCTAATGGCATTTTTAATTTTTTTCTCGCTTTGGCTTTTTCAGTAAAAAATACTGACAAAATTTTTTTCATAATGGAAATCAGCCTTACTGGAGAAATATCTTATAGGAAAAATAAAGATGGCTGATTTTTTGTGGTCAATGAATAATTTTAACATTTCGTTCTGTGTCATTCATCTTAATTCATTGTGAAAATAATTGAAATAATGAATACTTATGTTTAGTTTATTTTTTTTTAAATTTATTGTTGTAGATTTAAAGAGTATTTTGTTCTTTTTTATTAAAAACCAAAAAAAAATTGAAATTTATTGGTTATGTTATACGCATCTGTCAAAATAAAAAAAAGAAAAAAGGAAAAAACGATCTCAGTCACTCTAATGGCATTTTTAATTTTTTTCTCGCTTTGGTTTTTTCAGTAAAAAATACTGACAAAATTTTTTTCATAATGGAAATCAGTCTTTATGTCTAAAATCGTCTAAAAATAAAGATGGATGATTTTTTATGGTCAATTCATAATTTTAACATTTCGTTTTGTGCCATTCATCTTAATTCATTGTGAAAATAATTGAAATAATGAATAATTATGTTAAGTTTATTTTTTTTTCAAATTAATTGTAGATTTAAAGTGTATTTTGTCTTTTTTTTTCAAAAACAAAAAAAAAGGAAATTTATTGGTTATGTTACACGCATCTGTCAAAGTATATTCACTATAAAAAAAGAAATAAGTAAAAAACTATATCTGTCACTCTAATGGCATTTTTAATTTTTTTCTCGCTTTGGTTTTTTCAGTAAAAAATACTGACAATTTCCATTATGAAAAAAATTTTGTCAGTATTTTTTACTGAAAAAGCAAAAGCGAGAAAAAACTTAAATTGCCATTAGAGTGACTGAGATCGGTTTTTCCTTTTTTCTTTTTTTATTTTGCCAGACGCGTGTAACATAACCAATAAAATTCAATTTTTTTTTGTTTTTAATAAAACAGAACAAAATACTCTTTAAATCTACAACAATAAATTAAAAAAAAAATAAACTTAATATAAGTATTCATTATTTCAATTATTTTCACAATGAATTAAGATGAATGACACAAAACGAAATGTTAAAATTATTCATTGACCACAAAAAAGCAGCCATCTTTATTTTTCCTATAAGATATTTCTCCAGTACTGAATAAAAATACAGCCTGATTTCCATTATGAAAAAATACTGACAAAATAGTCAAGGCGGGATAAAAAATTTATTTTTTCTTAAAGTGCGAGTGAAATAAAAAATATTTCCAGTACAAAAAATTTAGTCAGTACTGAATAAATTTTTATGGTTACTGAGAAAATAATTATAGCAGTACTGACAAAATATATCAAGAGAAGTATTTTTATTCAGTACTGGAGAAATATCTTATAGGAAAAATAAAGATGGCTGATTTTTTGTGGTCAATGAATAATTTTAACATTTCGTTCTGTGTCATTCATCTTAATTCATTGTGAAAATAATTGAAATAATGAATACTTATGTTTAGTTTATTTTTTTAAATTTATTGTTGTAGATTTAAAGAGTATTTTGTTCTTTTTTATTAAAAACAAAAAAAAATTGAAATTTATTGGTTATGTTATACGCATCTGTCAAAATAAAAAAAAGAAAAAGGAAAAAACGATCTCAGTCACTCTAATGGCGTTTTTAATTTTTTTCTCGCTCTTGCTTTTTCAGTAAAAAATACTGACAAAATTTTTTTCATAAAGCCTGATTTCCATTATGACAAAATAGTCAAGGCGGGATAAAAAATTTATTTTTTCTTAAAGTGCGAGTGAAATAAAAAATATTTCCAGTACAAAAAATTTAGTCAGTACTGAATAAATTTTTATGGTTACTGAGAAAATAATTATAGCAGTACTGACAAAATATATCAAGAGAAGTATTTTTATTCAGTACTGGAGAAATATCTTATAGGAAAAATAAAGATGGCTGATTTTTTGTGGTCAATGAATAATTTTAACATTTCTTTTTGTGTCATTCATCTTAATTCATTGTGAAAATAATTGAAATAATGAATACTTATGTTTAGTTTATTTTTTTTAAATTTATTGTTGTAGATTTAAAGAGTATTTTGTTCTCTTTTATTAAAAACCAAAAAAAATTGAAATTTATTGGTTATGTTACACGCATCTGTCAAAATAAAAAAAAGAAAAAAGGAAAAAACGATCTCAGTCACTCTAATGGCATTTTTAATTTTTTTCTCGCTCTTGCTTTTTCAGTAAAAAATACTGACAAAATTTTTTTCATAATAGAAATCAGCCTTAATGGAAATCAGCCTTTATGTCTCTTGATATATTTTGTCAGTACTGCTATAATTATTTTCTCAGTAACCATAAAAATTTATTCATTTATTTTGTCAGTATTTTTTCATAATGGAAATCAGACTTTAATCATTTAAATCATTTTAATTTTTTCATGAGAAAAATTGGCTGACAGTCAAAAGAGACGAAAAGAGAACATAATTATAAAACTCCAACTAAAAGACAAAGACAACGTTATTGTTTATTTATTTGTTTATAGCAAATTATAGCAGAATTGTGACCAGTATTTAAGCAACCTAACCAAAAAATCGTTAATTATTCATTCTTGGAGTTTTTTTAAATTGTGAATTAAAATTTAGTTTTAAATATACCAATGCTAAACAAATATGATTTTTATTTCAATTCAATTATAATTTTACCAGAAATATATATGGACTATATCAGTATTTGACCCTTGAATATAAAATTGATTGTGTGCGAAAATAATTTCAAGTCTTACACAAATTTTATGTAGAAGGCTGAGTGTGACTGCAATAAAAAGTAATCAATTTTATACTTTTTATGGCAGTCACACTACCACAAACACTACTATAAAATCTATATTGTAGTCCCATTTTATTTTTTACTGACAGTCAATTTTTCTTATGTAATAGGGCCTTTATGGTTTTAATTTCCATCTTTATTTTTTTATTATCTAATCTCTCATCTGTTTTGGGGCTCAAGGCACTCCTTACTTGTTCGCCGTTCACTTATTTACGTCCTTGCTTTTACGCCACTATAGCCAATTCAAGGACGTACGTCTATAGGTCCGATTTTCCTAACCTGCACTTTGCATAGCTCCAGCCTTCATGTCAGCCTATAGTGCTGACATGGAAGATGGGTCGGCCCATGAGTTTTGCACTCCAACAGGGGGTCATAGTTGTGTTCCTTCACACCACAGATCGTAATCTCATGGTGAACAATCCCTTTTGCATCCGGCCCCTATCGGGGTTCGAACCCTGTACCTCTCGCTCCAACTGCCGCAGCTTTAAATGCTGCTCCACATTGGCGATATTTCTATCTTTTTGTGCAATTTTATATGTTGATGTGTTTGTGTTCTATTAAAAATTTGAATTGTATATTTTTTTGCTGTCAATTCTTTGTTTGTTGGTTTCAGTTTCTTCTATGTATTCTGAGGCTGAAGCACTTGCAATTATCAGTTCTGTTTTAATGTCCTACCATACATCTCATGAGTCCTGTGGCCCTATTCTGGTTTTCCCAGGGAATTGGGAATTTTTGACGTTTTTATAACAGTTGGGAATTATTTTTTCGAAAAGTGTATTCTGGCTATTGCGAAAAATATTTCGTTTGGAAAAAATAATTCCCAATTATAACAGTTTTGACGTTTATTTTTCCCTATTAAAATTGTTGGGAATTCATATTTCTTATGGTAAAATACTCATAATCATAATACTAGAGTATAAATTTAAATTTTTTTTATTATTTCTTATAAGCAAAAACACCTATTTTTTTAAATTTGGTCTTATCTGCTCTAAAATATAAAAAAAATTAGCTCATTCATAAATACTAATAATCATAATAAATAGTGAATGTAGAAAATAATTCCGAGTCCAAAAAATTTTTAATTGTTTTTCAAAAGCGAAAACACCTACTTTTTTTTTTTAAATTTGTTATTCATCCGTCAATATTTAAATCATATTCAAGTATAATAACACCATGAAAAAAACCATTAAAAAGGTACTCTAGTGGCGAACATTTAAAACTATTTGTTGCACAGAGGGGAAATTATTCCCAGCACGCCAGAATACACTTTTGGGAATTGGGGAATAAAATATTGGGAATTATTATAGTTGGAAATTGGGAAAATTTTTTACCCAATTCCCAATTCCCAGGGAAAACCAGAATAGGGCCACATATGTTGTTAGAGTAATTTCTTTAACGACGACATTCTCTTCTTCCGCTCTGGTTGTTGATTCTGTAGTCACTTCAACCGCTTGCCCCTCGGTTGAATCCGGTGCCCCCAAATTAAACTCATGTTGATCTGGGTCAACATTATCTTCCAACAAAGCTGTACGGAGTCTCAACTGCAACTCGTTTCGGTTGCCCGCAGTTGGTAGATTCCGTAACCCCAACTCCTTCTTCAAATCTGCCACTTTTAAGTCCAATAATTTCATCTTGGATATTCACAATCCCACCGCTGTCTCCAATTGTTACGATTTTGTCGAGTGGTTATTCTAATAATTTATCCGGTTCGATCACTGGATTGTGAATATTTACTTCGCAAAGATTAAATTTCAATTAAATTTATTTCCCACAAATATTACACAAATATTTCACAAATAATTCACTAATATTTATTTTCACTATTATTTTACACAATATTTATCACTACTATTATTTAACACTTCACTTTTTATCACTTCCCGATATTAACACTTCGAAATTCAAAATTGAACTGTCTCGTAACTCAAATGTCTACACGTATTTATACGACGCAAGGGTTTGTAGAACATTCCATTATTTTGCTTCTCTACACTTCTCGAATTTTCGTTGCGTCGTATTTGGTTCGCTCCGCCTATTTCATTATTTCTTTCTACTTTGTTCGTATGTGTAAACATTTGGTTACAGGGTAATCCCTACTGTTATAATTTTTTTAATTATCACAGATGACATCTGTGATTCGTGACAATAACATAGCGCACCATGAAAAAAACCTGTTACGATTTCGCCGAGTGATTATTTAAATTATTTTATCCGGTTCGATCACTGGATTGTGAATATTAAACTAGCAAACTTTAAATTTCAACTAAATTTATTTCCCACACAAATTACACAAATATTTCACAAATAATTCACTAATATTTATTTTCACTATTATTTTTCACAATATTTATCACTACTATTATTTAAACACTTCACTTTTTACACTTCCCGATATTAACACTTCGAAATTCAAAATTGAACTGTCCCGTAACTTAAATGTCTACACGTATTTATACGACGCAAAGGCTCGTAGAACATTCCATTATTCTGCTTCTCTACACTTCTCGAATTTTCATTGCGTCGTATTTGGTTCGCTCCGCCTATTTCATTATTTCTTTCTACTTTGTTCGTATGTGTAAACAATTGGTTACAGGGTAATCCCTACTGTTATAATTTTCTTTTCAATTGTCACAGGTGACATCTGTGATTCGTGACACTACCCTCCGCCCAAACCTGTTCGTCCCGAACAGGATCTAGATCTCTTCCTCTATAGAACGCCAGTCGTTCCAGGTGTACAACCTTGGGTTCTCCTCGTACTCCTCTTTGGGTCCTATAGATCAAGTCGTTAGATCTGACCTTGTACGGTCCCTCCCATCTAGGTTCTATCTTCTTGGATAATCCATTCCTTCGTTGTGTTCCAGGACCTCCATCCAATTTCCCCCAAACAACCGTTTCCGAGTGTGGTGATAGCTTCGTCCGATGATCCTGTTTTATCCTCCTTACGACTGGCTCCTTCCCGTTGTTCAGTTGCAAAGGCAATTCGACATTACCGTAGCTCAATGTTCCCCGTCCGACATCCAATACGAATCCACTTCGCTTCATGAAGTCCATTCCCAGGATGACCTCATCCACAATATCCGCAACCAGAACTTCATGTCGAAAACCATTGTTCCCGATTCGTATTGTAACCTCCTTCTTTCCTTTGATAGCCGCACTGTCGCCTGTCGCCGTTTGTAACTTAAACCCTTTCATTGTCCGAACTCCATTCGTGATGAAATCTGGCCGCACAATCGTTCTCGTTGCTCCGGTATCCAACGATGTTATACTGGATCGTCCCTCTACTTCGCCTCTCACCATCAAGCTATCACCACCTTTTACCAATCTGGAAATGGGGATAAAGGTTATGGAGCATTTGGTTGTGGGAGTCAGCTTTTGCTCCTCAAAGCTGACTCTTACTCGTTTAACGCCTTCGTTGTTGTTTGGCGTTCCTCCTCGGCTGGTATTCTTCGTTCCTCCGGTGGCCTCCGATACATCGGCGATGTTGTTCTCGCCCGTTTGCGCTTTATCTCCCAGCATTCCCGCGAGATGTGTCCTATTTTGTCACAAACCCAACATCTGATTTTGCTAGTTCCATCCCGGAATCTCGTTGTCCGCCAGTTATCTGCTGGTTTGATATTATTTCCCTGTTTGTGACTGATTGCTGGTTCCACTTCCATACGACGTACCTTGACTGCTGGTTTGATGATGTTGTTTGCAGTCTCGTTGGTTAGGGCACACGCGATGGTTTCCGCAAACGTTGCTTTTGGAGACAATACAACAGCACGTCTCGTATCCGGATCCCGTATTCCATCTGTGAAGGCGTCGATCTTAATACGCTCTGTGTATTCACCAGCCATGTTGTAGTGGGCGAGGTGCACTAGTCGCTCTATATCAGCCGCATACTCCTGGAGCGTCTCTCCAACCCGCTGACATCGTCCTTTCAACTCCATACGATGTAGCTCCCGTCGATGGTCACCACCATATTTCCGCTCCAAAGCCAACATGATTTTGCCGTAATCCTCTCGTTCGTATTCCGGCACGATTTGTAGGAGCTCCGCAGCACTGCCTTTTAGCGCCACAATTAATGCTGCCACTCGATCTTTTTCACACCAACCGTTCGTGGTAGCCGCCATTTCAAACTGGAGTTTGAAGATGTTGTATGGTGTAGTTCCGTCGAACGTTTGTGGCTTCAATTTTATAGAACTGGTTGGTCGTACAATTTGAGCACTGCCGTTGGTTTTTAAATCCATCAGTTCTTTCTCCAGTTTCTGGAATCGTTGATCTGCCACCTCAGATTGCTGAAGACTGCGAGATTCAAACCCCTCCAGTTTCCGCTCCATTTCTATTTTTACAGTGTCAACTTTTGTGTTCAACGTAACGGAAAGCTCTCGAAACTTCTCGTTGACACATTTTTCTTGCTGCTCCAACCGTTCGATGATGCTCTCTTGTCCAGTTCTCATGCTTTCCTGTTCAGCCAATAATCTCTCCTGGTCGACTCTCATTTGTTCCTTTAAACTTTCTTGACCGCTTGTTATTTTTCCTTCTAAGCCGCCGATCATCTGCTCTTGCTTGGCTATCATTTGTTGCGTCTGAAGTTGCATTTGTTGCATAGCCGCCAACAATTGTCCCATATCGAAACCTCCAGATGTTGTTGGAGTAGTTTCTTTAACGACGACATTCTCATCTTCCGCTCTCGTCGTTGATTCTGTTGTCACTTCAACTGCTTGCACCTCGGTTGAATCCGGTGCCCCCAAATTAAACTCATGTTGATCTGGGTCAACATTATCTTCCAACAAAGCTGTACGGAGTCTCAACTGCAACTCATTTCGGTTGCCCACAGATGGTAGATTACGTAGCCCCACTCCTTCTTCAAATCTGCCACTTTTAAGTCCAATAATTTCATCTTGGATATTCACAATCCTACCGCTGTCACCAATTGTTACGATTTCGCCGAGTGGTTATTCAAATTATTTTATCCTGTTACGATTTCGCCGAGTGGTTATTCTAATAATTTATCCGGTTCGATCACTGGATTGTGAATATTAAACTCGCAAAGATTAAATTTCAATTAAATTTATTTCCCACAAATATTTCACAAATAATTCACTAATATTTATTCTCACTATTATTTTACACAATATTTATCACTACTATTATTTTAACACTTCACTTTTTATCACTTCCCGATATTAACACTTCGAAATTCAAAATTGAACTGTCTCGTAACTCAAATGTCTACACGTATTTATACGACGCAAAGGCTTGTAGAACACTCCATTATTTTGCTTCCCTACACTTCCCGAAATTTCGTTGCGTCGTATTTGGTTCGCTCCGCCTATTTCATTATTTCTTTTTACTTTGTTCGTATGTGTAAACGTCTGGTTACAGGGTAATCCCTACTGTTATAATTTTCTTTTCAATTATCACAGGTGACATTTGGTTGTGGGAGTCAGCTTTTGCTCCTCAAAGCTGACTCTTACTCGTTTAACGCCTTCGTTGTTGTTTGGCGTTCCTCCTTGGCTGCTGCTTTTCTTTCCTCCGGTGGCCTTCGGTACATTGGCGATGGTGTTCTCGCCCGTTTGCGCCTTATCTCCCAGCATTCCCGTGAGATGTGTCCTATTTTGTCACAAACCCAACATCTGATTTTACTAGTTCCATCCCGGAATCTCGTGGTCCGCCAGTTATCTGCTGGTCTGATCTTATTGCCCTGTTTGTGACTGATTGCTGGTTCCACTTCCACACGACGTACCTTGACTGCTGGTTTGATGATGTTGTTTGCAGTCTCGTTGGTTAATGCACACGCGATGGTTTCCGCGAACGATGATTTTGGAGACAATACAACAGCACGTCTCGTATCCGGATCCCGTATACCATCGGTAAAAGCGTCGATCTTGATCCGCTCTGTGTATTCTCCTGCCATGTTGTAGTGGGCGAGGTGCACTAACCGCTCTATATCAGCCGCATACTCCTGAAGCGTCTCTCCAACCCGCTGACATCGTCCCTTCAACTCCATACGATGTAGCTCCCGTCGATGATCCCCTCCATATTTTCGCTCCAAAGCCAACATTATTTTTCCGTAGTCTTCCCGTTCGTATTCCGGCACAATTTGTAGGAGCTCCGCAGCACTACCTTTTAGCGCCACAATTAATGCTGCTACCCGATCCTCTTCACACCAACCGTTCCTTGTGGCCGCCATTTCAAACTGGAGTTTGAAGATGTTGAATGGTGTGGTTCCGTCAAATGTTGGTGGCTTCAATTTAATCGAGCTGGTTGGTCGAGCAATTTGGGTGCTGCCGTTTGTTTTAAGATCCATCAATTCTTTTTCAATCTTCATGATTCTCTGATCTGCCACCTCAGATTGCTGAAGACTGCGAGATTCAAACTGCTCAAGCTTACGCTCCATTTCTATTTTGACTGTGTCAACTTTTGTGTTCAACGTAACGGAGAGCTCTCGAAACTTCTCGTTGACACATTTTTCTTGCTGCTCCAACCGTTCGATGATGCTCTCTTGACCTGTTCTCATGCTTTCTTGATCGGCACGCATCTTTTCCTTCAGGTCGCTCTTTAATTGATCTTGGCCGGTAATCATATCGGTTTTTAGCCCACCGATCATCTGCTGCATTTGTTGCATAGCAGCCATTAGTTGCCCTATGTCGAAACCTCCAGATGTTGTTGGAGTAGTTTCTTTAACGATGACATTCTGCACTTCTGTTCTGGTCGTTGATTCCGTTGTGACTTCAACGGCTTGTATTTCGGTTCGATCACTGGATTGTGAATATTAAACTCGCAAAGATTAAATTTCAATTAAATTTATTTCCCACAAATATTTCACAAATAATTCACTAATATTTATTCTCACTATTATTTTACACAATATTTATCACTACTATTATTTTAACACTTCACTTTTTATCACTTCCCGATATTAACACTTCGAAATTCAAAATTGAACTGTCTCGTAACTCAAATGTCTACACGTATTTATACGACGCAAAGGCTTGTAGAACACTCCATTATTTTGCTTCCCTACACTTCTCGAAATTTCGTTGCGTCGTATTTGGTTCGCTCCGCCTATTTCATTATTTCTTTTTACTTTGTTCGTATGTGTAAACGTCTGGTTACAGGGTAATCCCTACTGTTATAATTTTCTTTTCAATTATCACAGGTGACATCTGTGATTCGTGACAATCCGGTTCGATCACTGGATTGTGAATATTAAACTCGCAAACTTTAAATTTCAACTAAATTTATTTCCCACACAAATTACACAAATATTTCACAAATAATTCACTAATATTTATTTTCACTATTATTTTTCACAATATTTATCACTACTATTATTTAAACACTTCACTTTTTACACTTCGCGATATTAACACTTCGAAATTCAAAATTGAACTGTCCCGTAACTCAAATGTCTACACGTATTTATACGACGCAAAGGCTCGTAGAACATTCCATTATTCTGCTTCTCTACACTTCTCGAATTTTCGTTGCGTCGTATTTGGTTCGATCCGCCTATTTCATTTTTTCTTTCTACTTTGTTCGTATGTGAAAACATTTGGTTACAGGGTAATCCCTACTGTTATAATTTTCTTTTCAATTATTACAGGTGACATCTGTAATTCGTGACAAACCATTAAAAAGGTACTCTAGTGTCGAACATTTAAAACTATTTGTTTCACAGAGGGGAAATAATTCCCAGCACACCAGTGGCCCTATTCTGGTTTTCCCTGGGAATTGGGAAAAAATTATTCCAAATTCCCAACTATAATAATTCCCAATATTTTATTCCCCAATTCCCAAAAGTGTATTCTGGCGTGCTGGGAATTATTTCCCCTCTGTGCAACAAATAGTTTTATATGTTCGCCACTAGAGTACCTTTTTAATGGTTTGTTTCTTGGTGCGCTATGTTATTATATTTGAATATGATTTATATATTGACGGATGAATAACAAATTTAAAAAAAAATAAGTGTTTTCGCTTTTGAAAAACAATTAAAAATTTTTTAGGGTCAGAATTATTTTTTACATTCACTATTTATTATATGATTATTAGTATTTAAGAATGAGCTAATTTTTTTATATTTAAGGGCAGATAAGACCAAATTTAAAAAAATAGGTGTTTTTGCTTATAAGAAATAATAAAAAAATTTAAATTTATACTCTAGTTTTATGGTTATGAGTATTTTACCATAAGAAATATGAATTCCCAACAATTTTAATAGGGAAAAATAAACGTCAAAACTGTTATAATTGGGAATTATTTTTTCCAAACAAAATGTTTTTCCCAATAGCCAGAATATTTTTTTGGAAAAAATAATTCCCAACTGTTATAAAAACGTCAAAAATTCCCAATTCCCTGGGAAAACCAGAATAGGGCCACAGTACTGAATAAAAATACTTCTCTTGATATATTTTGTCAGTACTGCTATAATTATTTTCTCAGTAACCATAAAAATTTATTCAGTACTGACTAAATTTTTTGTACTGGAAATATTTTTTATTTCACTCGCACTTTAAGAAAAAATTAAATTTTTATCCCGCCTTGACTATTTTGTCAGTATTTTTTCATAATGGAAAGCAGGCTTAACCTTAAAAATTTACTCAGTACTGAATAAATTTTTGGTACTGTGGCCCTATTCTGGTTTTCCCTGGGAATTGGGAAAAAAAAATTCCCAATTCCCAACTATAATAATTCCCAATATTTTATTCCCCAATTCCCAAAAGTGTATTCTGGCGTGCTGGGAATTATTTCTCCTCTGTGAAACATATAGTTTTATATGTTCGCCACTAGAGTGCCTTTTTCATGGTTTTTTTCGTGGTGCGCTATGTTATTGTCACGAATCACAGATGTCACCTGTGATAATTAAGAAGAAAATTATAGCAGTAGGAATTACCCTGTAACCAAATGTTTACACATACGTACAGAATAAAAACAAATAATGAAATAGGCGGACCGAACAAAATGAACTGTTAATTCGCGAAGTGTAGAGATGAAAAATAATGGAATGTTCTACAAGTATTTGCGTCGTATAAATAGGTGTAGACATTTGAGTTACGAATCAGTTCCATTTTGAATATCGAAGTGTTAATATCGGGAAGTGATAAAAAGTGAAGTGTTAAAATAATAGTGGTGATAAATATTGTGTAAAATAATAGTGAAAATAAATATTAGTGAATTATTTGTGAAATAATTGTGGAATTTATTGAGAAATAAATTTATTGTAAAACTTAATCTTTGCGAGTTTATATTCACAATCCAGTGATCGAACCGGATAAAATAATTATTGAATAACCACTCGGTGAAATCGTAACAATTGTTGACAGTCGTGGGATTGTGAATATCCAAAATGAAATTAATGGACTTAAAAGTGGCAGATTTGAAGAAGGAGTTGGGTCTACGGAATCTACCAACTGTGGGCAACCGAAATGAGTTGCAGTTGAGACTCCGTACTGCTTTGTTAGATGAAAATGTTGACCAAGATCAACATGAATTTAATTTTGGGGCACCGGATTCAACCGAGGTGCAAGTGATTGAAGTGACTACAGAGTCAACGACCAGAGTGGAAGACCAGAATGTCGTCGTTAAAGAAACTACTCCAACAACATCTGGAGGTTTCGATATGGGGCAATTGATGGCCGCAATGCAACAAATGATTGGAGGTCTTAAAAATGAAATGGTTACCGTACAGACGCAAATGATCGGCGGCCTCGAAGTAAAAATGATTACCGAGCAAAGGGCATTGCATGCTGAACAGGAGCAGATGATTGGTGGGCTCAAAATTGATATTACAAGCGGTCAAGAAAGATTGGAGGAGCAGGTGCGAGCCAATCAGAAAAAAAATGATTACTGGACAGCAACAAATTTTAACACGCATGGAACAACTGGAAAAGTTTCAACAAGATTTAAGGGAGGATGTCAATGGAAAATTGAGCAAGGTTAAAATGGAGATCGATCACAAAATGGATCAACAATTTGAAGCGGCAGACCAACGAATAATGAAGATCGAACAAAAGCTGATGGATCTCAAAACCAACGGCAGCGCTCAAATTGCTCAACCAACCAGCTCAAAAAAATTGAAGCCACCAACATTCGACGGAACCGCACCATTCAACATCTTCAAACTCCAGTTTGAAATGGCGGCCACAAGGAACGGTTGGTGTGAAGAGGATCGGGTAGCAGCATTATATGTGGCGTTAAAGGGAAGTGCTGCGGAGCTCCTACAAATCGTGCCGGAATACGAACGAGAGGATTACGGAAAAATCATGTTGGCTCTGGAGCGCAAATACGGAGGTGACCATCGACGGGAGCTACATCGTATGGAGTTGAAAGGACGATGTCAGCGGGTTGGAGAGACGCTCCAGGAGTATGCGGCTGATATAGAGCGGTTAGTGCACCTCGCCCACTACAACATGGCAGGTGAATACACAGAGCATATCAAGATCGACGCTTTCACAGATGGTATACGGGATCCGGATACGAGACGTGCAGTTGTATTGTCTCCAAAAGCAACGTTTGCGGAAACCATCGCTTGTGCACTAACCAACGAAACTGCAAACAACATCATCACACCAGCAGTTAAGGTACGTCGTGTGGAAGTGCAACCAGCAATCAGTCACAAACAGGGAAATAATATCAAACCAGCAGATAATTGGCGGACAACGAGATTCCGGGATGGAACTAGTAAAATCAGATGTTGGGTTTGTGACAAAATAGGACACATCTCAAGGGAATGCTGTGAGATAAAGCGCAAACGGGCGAGAACACCATCGCCGATGTACCGAAGGCCACCGGAGGAACGAAAAATACCAGCCGAGGAGGAACGCCAAACAACAACGAAGGCGTTAAACGAGTAAGAGTCAGCTTTGAGGAG
Organism: Tipula lateralis; assembly: GCA_963932295.1. Lineage (NCBI taxonomy): Eukaryota > Metazoa > Arthropoda > Insecta > Diptera > Tipulidae > Tipula > Tipula lateralis. The sequence continues at coordinate 132,379,963 of OZ010738.1, forward strand.
CAAAAGCTGACTCCCACAACCAAATGCTCCATAACCTTCATCCCCATTTCCAGATTGGCAAAAGGTGGTGATAGCTTGATGGTGCGAGGCGAAGTAGAGGGACGATCCAGTATGATAACGTTGGACACTGGAGCAACGAGAACGATTGTGCGGCCGGATTTTATCACGAATGGAGTTGAGCCTATGGAAGGGTTCAAGTTACAAACGGCGACAGGCGACAGTGCGGCTATCAAAGGAAAGAAGGAGGTTACAATACGAATCGGGAACAACAGTTTTCGACATGAAGTTCTGGTTGCGGATAATGTGGATGAGGTCATCCTGGGAATGGACTTCATGAAACGAAATGGATTCGTATTGGATGTCGGACGGGGAACATTGAGCTACGGTAATGTCGAACTGCCTTTGCAACTGAACAACGGGAAGGAGCCAGTCGTAAGGAGGATAACATTGGATCATCGGACGAAGCTACCACCACACTCGGAAATGGTTGTTTGGGGGAAATTGGATGGAGGTCCTGGAACACAAGGGTTGTGGGTTGTGGAAGCCAACAGTGACGAGCTACAAACCAAAGAAATTATCATCGGAAAAGCTTTGGTTAAACCGGATTGTGACTTTTGAGTTCCGATAAGGGCTCTTAATTTATCGGATGTGACAAAAACAACCAAGAAGGGAACTATCATCGGTCGAGGTGAGGAAGTATCCACGATTATAAAATGTGAGGAGGCGAATCCGTGTGTAAAGGCCAAGGACCAACGACAACGGAAAATAACGGAGGAACTAACACAGAAATGGACGAAACAATTAACTCCAAAAGAAAAACAAGCAGCAAAGGAGTTGCTTCAAAAATATATGTCCATTTTCTGTGGTGCACCGGAAGATAATGGCAGAACAAATATGGTTAAACACCGGATCGACACAGGAACATCAACACCTATTCGACAAGCGCCAAGAAGATTACCATTGGCTAAACAAGCAGAAGTGGATAAGATGGTAACTGATATGCAAACATCGGGAGTAATTGAGCAGTCAACGAGTCCATGGAGTTCACCAGTAGTATTGGTGGAAAAGAAGGATGGAAGTATGAGATTCTGCGTTGATTATCGGAAGCTCAACACAGTTACCAAAAAGGATAGTTACCCGTTACCAAGGATCGACGACACACTGGATACATTGGCAGGAGCACGGATGTTTTCAACATTGGATTTGCAGAGCGGTTATTGGCAAGTGGAGGTCACAGACGAAGATAAGGAAAAGAAAGCGTTCAGTGTGGGCAATGGATTATGGCAATTCAATGTCATGCCATTTGGACTTTGTAACGCCCCTGCGACTTTCGAAGGGCTAATGGAACATGTATTTAAAGGACTCCACTGGAAAACATGCCTAGTATATTTGGACGACATCATTGTTATGGGAAAGGACTTCAATGAACATCTACAAAACCTGGAGGAAGTATTCGAAAGAATCCAATCAGCAGGATTGAAGTTGAGTCTGAAGAAATGCGTATTGTTCCGGGATGAAGTCAAATATTTGGGACACAAAATAACAACAAGCGGCATTCATACAGATGAAGACAAGATCACCGCCGTAAAGGATTGGCCAAGACCGCAGAATTTACATGAACTAAGGAGTTTCATCGGACTATGCACATATTATCGACGATTTGTGCCAGGATTTGCCAACATCGCAAGGAGTTTACACGAGCTAACACAGAAGAACAAGCCGTTCCAATGGAGTGATGAACACGAGGAAGCGTTCAATGAACTGAAGCAGCGATTATGCACAGCACGATTGCTTTCGTATCCGGTTCCGAATAAACGTTTTATTTTAGATACGGATGCAAGCAATTATGGCTTGGGAAGAGTGTTGTCACAGGAAATCGATGGACAGGAACGTGTCATCGCATATTATTCAAAGATCTTATCGAAGCCAGAACGGAACTACTGTGTAACAAGAAGAGAATTGTTGGCCATAGTGAAATGTGTAGAACATTTCCGAAAATACCTCTATGGCCAATCATTTCTGCTAAGAACGGATCATGGCGCCTTGACATGGCTACTTCAGTTTAAAAATCCCGAAGGACAAGTAGCACGGTGGATTGAGCGATTGGGGAGTTTTGTTTACGAAATCCAACATCGGAAAGGAAGCGCTCATGGAAATGCGCGCGGCCATCAAGACGGCCATGTAGAGTGGATTGTAAACATTGTGGACGAGTAGAAAACAAGGAAAACATCGTCGATATCAGACTAATGAAAGTGTTGCCAGCTAATGAATGGACCAAGGATATTATCTCCAAAGAGCAACGAGAGGATCCAGATTTGGCAGTAATTATCAAGTTCATAGAGTAAGAACATCGTCCCACATGGAGGGATATAGCGGATAAAAGCCCAACTATCAAGGCTTATTGGGCCCAATGGGATAGTTTAACTATGGAAGACGGATGCTTAAAACGAACATGGGAAAGCTCCGATGGCAAAACAAAGCAATCGCTAGTGGTGGTACCGAAGATCAGGATGGCGGAAATATTGGAGGAATACCACGGAGGAAAAAGTGGAGGTCACCTAGGAATCAACAAAACGTTAGCCAAGGTACGTGAAAGATTCTACTGGGCAGGATGTAGACAGGCAGTGGCTGAATGGTGTCAAAAGTGTGACCAATGTATGGCAGTGAAAGGACCGGCAAAGAAGAGCCGTGGAGCGATGCAACAATATAATGTGGGAGCACCATTTGAGAGGATTGCCATAGATGTTGCAGGACCATTTCCAACCAGCGATAGTAGCAATAAATATGTTTTGGTAGTAATGGACTACTTCAGTAAGTGGCCAGAGGTATACCCGATTCCAAATCAGGAAACAACCACAATCGTGGTATACAATTGGATAAGCCGTTATGGGGTACCAATGGAACTGCATTCCGACCAAGGGCGGAATTTTGAATCGGTTGTCTTCCAGGAGATGTGCCAGTTACTGGGAATAAATAAAACGCGGACAACACCTTTTCACCCACAGTCTGATGGCATGGTGGAGCGTTTCAATGCCACATTGGAGGAGTTTATAGCCAAAACAGTGGATAAAAACCAGCGGAATTGGGATCAAGGTATTCCATTGTTCTTAATGGCTTATCGATCGGCGGTGCATAACACAACAGGAGTAACACCAGCGAAAATACTTTACGGCAACAATTTAAGACTGCCAGGTGATCTCAAATTTGTAGCGGTTCCATCATCAGCCAAATGTGGACAAGCATATGTGGACAACTTGAAAGAGGAGATCAACAACACACACGAATTTGTCAGAGAGAAAAACAAATTGTCAAGTGATAAAACAAAGGCTCGGTATGATGTACGAGCTAACAATAAAGGATTTGACGAGGGTCGATTGGTATGGCTTCACAACCCACAACGTAAGAAAGGGGTATCACAAAAATTGCAGCCAGGATGGGAGGGACCGTACAAGGTCATAACAAGAATAAATGATGTGATCTATAGGATCCAAAGAGGAGTACGAGGAAAACCCAAGGTTGTACACCTGGAACGACTGGCGTTCAATAGAGGAAGAGGTCTGGATCCTGTTCGGGACGAACAGGTTTGGGCGGAGGGTAGTGTCACGAATCACAGATGTCACCTGTGATAATTAAGAAGAAAATTATAGCAGTAGGGATTACCCTGTAACCAAATGTTTACACATACGTACAGAATAAAAACAAATAATGAAATAGGCGGAGCGAACAAAATACAACGAAGAACATTCGCGAAGTGTAGAGATGAAAAATAATGGAATGTTCTACAAGTATTTGCGTCGTATAAATAGGTGTAGACATTTGAGTTACGAATCAGTTCAATTTTGAATATCGAAGTGTTAATTTCGGGAAGTGATAAAAAGTGAAGTGTTAAAATAATAGTGGTGATAAATATTGTGTAAATAATAGTGAAAATAAATATTAGTGAATTATTTGTGAACTAATTGTGGAATTTATTAAGAAATAAATTTATTGTAAAACTTAATCTTTGCGAGTTTATATTCACAATCCAGTGATCGAACCGGATAGAATAATTATTGAATAACCACTCGGCGAAATCGTAACATTATTAATATTATATTTGAATGTGATTTAAATATTGACGGATGAATAACAAATTTAAAAAAAATTGTGTTTTCGCTTTTGAAAAACAATTTAAAATTTTTTAGGGTCGGAATTATTTTCTACATTCACTATTTAATATAATTATTAGTATTTATCAATGAGCTAATTTTCTTATATTTTAGGGCAGATAAGACCAAATTTAAAAAGATAGGTGTTTTTGCTTTTAAGAAATAATAAAAAAAAAATTAAACTTAGACTCTAGTATTATGATTATGAGTATATTACCAAGAAATATGAATTCCCAACAATTTTAATAGGGAAAATAAACGTCAAAACTATTATAGTTGGGAATTATTTTTTCCAAACGAAATATTTTTCCCAATAGCCAGAATACACTATTGAGAAAAATAATTCCCAACTGTTATAAAAACGACAAAAATTCCCAATTCCCTGGGAAAACCAGAATTTTACTTTACTCGCACTTTAAGAAAACTTATATTTTTTATCCCGCCTTGACTATTTTGTCAGTTTTTTTTCATATCGGAAATCAGGCTTTATTTATTCAATATTTGTCCATTTGAACGTCATTTTGAACGATTTATACAAAAATCTTACCAAAGTATTTTATCACCACAACTAATGCTGAAAACAGATGGTCAGAATTTCTGCCGGCAGCACTGTTGACAGTGTAAAAGAATGGCAGATGTAAAAGAAAAAGTCAAGGGAGTAATTGTTTCGCTTAGGATGGAAATGGATCAAAAATTAGACCATCAAATCGAAGTGATAGATCAACAAATTTTAAAGTTTGGATCTAAAAACCAAATCCAGCGCCCAAAGTGCTCGACCAACCAGCTCAATCAAATTAAAACACCATTTAACATCTTTAAACTCCAGTTTGAAATGGCGGCTGAGGGGAACGGTTGGAATGCAGAAGATCGACTATTAGTATTTATAGTGGCATTAAAAGAAGAAAACGTAGAACTACTACAAGTCATCTCGGACTATACCAATACTATCGACGTTTTCTGCCAGGATTTGCTAAAATCACAAGGAGTTTACATGAACTAACACAGAAAAATAAGAGGCTGGAGTGATAAACACGGAAGCATTCAACGAACTGAAGAAGCAAGTATTCCGAATAAACGTTTTATATTGAATTGCGAGGCAAGTAATTATGGCTAGGGAGGACTTTTGTCACAAGAAATCGATGGACAGGAATGTGTTATTGCATATTATTCTAAGACCTTGTCAAATCCACAACGCTACTACTGTGTGACAAGAAAAGAATTGTTGGTCATAGTGGAATGCGTAGAACATTTTCGGAAATACCTCTATGGTCAATCATTTCTCTTAAGAACATTCATGGAGAAGGATCATGGCGCCATGACATGGTTACTTCAATTTAAAGAATTTTAAGGACAAGTAGTACGGTGGTTTGAGCAATTGGGAAATTTTGTCTATGTAACTCAACACCGAAAGAGAAGCGCTCATGGAAATATGGACGCGTTGTCAAGACAGCCATGTCGAGTGGATTGTAAACATTGCGGTCTGGTAGAAAACAAAGTAAACATTATCCACAAGGCTCATGAAAGTGTTGCCAGCTGACGATTGGGCCAATAATGTCTACAGAGATCCAGATTTATCAGGCTCATGAAAGTGTTGCCAGCTGACGATTGGACCAAGGATGTAGTCTACAGAGATCCAGATTTATCAGTCATCATTAAATTTGTGGCGGTAGAACGACGACTAACACGGTATGATATTGCTGATACAGGAATAATTATAAAAGCGTATAGCCAAGGCCAAATTGGATAATTTAGCAAATAGAAGACTGATGTTTAAATCCAACGATGGCACAACAAAGCAGTTTTAAGTGGTGGTACCGAAGATTAGGATGGTAGACATTTTGGAGGAATTCCACATAAGTTTGAGTTTTATATACACAATCCAGTTGTCGAATCGAAAATAATTTGAAATAAAACTCGGAGAAATCGTAACACTTTCGTTATTTTGAATTATTCCTTGGGAAATATTTTTAATTTAACAATTTGCAAAATTACCCTTTGTAAATAACGCTTCACTTTTTGGTGGAAAATAACTCCCGATCCTGATGCACACTCACAGAGTCACAGACTGAAAAACCCTATATTATATCATATAATACCCATACAATATATTTATCTTTGTTGTGCCGAAAAAACCTTAGCTTAAACTGGTTTTAAGTCTAGGGCTGTTCGTCAGAATCGGAGTTTACTAAGATCAAATAATTTATAATTATCATTGACGACACACGCATTAAAATGGAAAATATTCTGACTGAAATAGTTTTATTTAACATAAATATATTTTAAGACAAAACTGGAACAAAATAACTTAATATCATAACCGAATTTAAAGAATTAACAAAAACACCAAATAAATTTTATTTCGAACAAATATAGCGTAACAATCGTTGTTGATTGATAGGGAATCTAAATGGGTATACTATTTATAATAAACTTTACATCATTATTTTTTTTTGTTCATATTTGCTAAAAATTACTTTTATTATAAGAATAAGCTCAATAAAGTATATTATGTATTTTCTTATTCTCTATTTTAAAAACAATACTGAACTGGAAACAATATGAATTATTATAGATTACTATTCTCAGCTGATTAACGAAACAAATATAGCCATACAACCAAAGTATCAGATGATACAATAATATAGAGCTGTAACTCTAAGCAACATAGCATCAATAGAACATACCTAATTAAATATATTAATATGATAACTATTATAACTAAATATAGATAATAAATGCAAGGTATGTTTTTTCTTGAAAGAACAAATTTTAACTTGTCTAGCACTTGCTCATATTGTTCATTACTTAATTAAAATTTTATTGGAATTAAATATTGGTTAAAATCTATGATTTTGTATGAAAAACGATGGTAAAATGATTAAATTTAATTTAATTTCGTGAATATGAGGAAGAATTATAAAGAAATAAATTTTAAACGAAATACTAAATCGACCGTTAGAGTTTTTTCTCTGCATCCCAAATAATTTCATCTAATACCTTTTCCAATTGATGTGTTGCCTTTGAGAGTTCAGTATTGTCACTGTACGAATCTGTAAAATTTAGATTACTATATAACCCAATTAAATAAATAAATTTAACTCTTACCATCAACAATATCCTTAACTTTATTCAATAAGAATTTAAAATTGCTCATTCGAGATTCAATATTGTATAAATCTGATTGGTCAGTACTTTCTGAGTTTCTAGATAAAATAAATGAATTTCTATCAGCATACCACGTACTTAGATCGCGTAGCGAAAAATCAGTTCTATTTTCTTCAACGTACGATTTATTAATTTCCGCACCATAGACTGAAATATAACATTTATGATGATAACTACAAAATTAATGTTAAAATAAAAAAAACATACTTGATTTAGATAACGTACTCAATTGATGGGTACCTTTAATTTCTATTTTATGTTGTAAACGTAACGGTGTACTAGAATGTGGCAATATAAAAGCCATTGAGCTATTCTGAAGAATTCTCAATTGTTCTATTTGTTGATTTAAAAATTGTATATGTTCTTCTATTGACTGCGGTGTTAAATTACCAAAATTTAGATAATTTACAACTTTCTTATTCTCTTCCGTTAATTTTTCAATTATTAAATTCAATTTATCACATGTTGTTTGATTTATTTTATGAATAATAGACCCTGATATTGGATCAAAATCATGCAGGGTGTTTGATACTATTGAATTTATTTCCATTTCGTTCTCCTCATTTGCACTCAATTCTGTTATTGGATAGGTTGCAGTTGTTCGTGATACCATTGTAGAAGAAAATTTAAAAATATTGCATAGCTTTGAAATAAATGATACAATTTGATTTGATCTTTCTTCTGTTGACGAAATTTCATACATACGATGAGATATATTATGGTTTTTCGAAGTAAATCCAGATGAAAAACATGTTAAACAAAGCGAATAATGTTTGCATCGTTGGCACTTAAATCGCAAACCTACTATTGGCATTATATTACAGTACATACATTTTGTGTTTTGATGTAAACTACTTTCAGATTCCTTTATACGAAATGTAAGATGTATAATATTTGAATAAAATTCCAAACCATTTTTACTATTTTTCCATAAAGTTATAAATTGATAGTCATTAACGCCAACTATCCCAGGCGTATTTTCAAATGATAATCGCACTATTTTGGCTACAGAACTAAATTTAAAGTCAGTTTCGTTTAAATAATTAAAAATTTTTGTTATAATTTTAAGCATTGTATCAAAACGTAATCGAGAAACACATCGATTATGATCAGCAAGTAATTTAAATATTTCTAAAATTATATCGTCAAATGATGGTATATAACATAACAAAACAAGCGTTAATTTTAGTTCTAATAGTGATAGTGGTATATTGCGATGGCTAGAAAATATGATTTTGATTCAAAATATTCACTCAAATATTCATTCCCTTCTACTTACGGATCAAATATATTCCAACAAAAATTTGCTAACATAGAACAAGGCATTTGTAGATTAGTTTTCTCTTGAAATACTAAGTATTTCAATTTTTCTGCAGCATAAAAAATATCAAATATAACAGATATTAATTGTGATGGTTTAATGGTTGGTGAAGAATCAGATTCAAGCATTCGATGGTGTTCAAGAATTGATTTTACCATTGTATAGGGTATATTTTCCGCTAAAATATTTGTATTTATTTTTATTTTTTAGTTTATAACAGAAAATAAAATAAAACTTACTCATTAATTTATTTTTTAACAAGAACAATTTTTGAGCACAACGATATAAAGAGTATTTAGAATTGGAATAAGTTTCATTAATGATTAGAAGAAAATTCATTAAATCTGGGTCTTCTTTTTGTAATTTCCCAGTTATTTTATTGAAATAATATATGTAACCTATTGTATCTTCCCGATATTCAAACATTTTTTCTTTCGAATCTTTCATTTTAAGTTAGTAAATTTAATTCAAAATAAAACAATATTTCTAGTTATATATATCAACAGAATAAATTTTAAATGACAGTTGATGTGTTTTGTTTACGAATAATTAGTTACGAAGTTAGTAATAATCCCGTTTAAGACATCAAGGCGGATTGACATTTAAATAAATGTACCCTTTAAACATAACGTAAACTAAGAACAAAGTTTACGAAGACTACTGATGAAATTGAGACAGCCGTTAAACCTATGGCTGGTTATTCCCGGGAATAGAGAATTGGTGAATGATTTTATATTTAATTTCTGTTGAAATATATTTTTGCCGGCTTTCTGACAAAAAAAGCTCAATGGAAATATTTATGACGGAAAAAAATATTTAAACTCAAATTACATATAAAATTATTCCCCAATTCCCTATTACCGAAGAATTACCAGAATGACCGAAGAATTACCAAACTGGTTTAGCTTGTGAGTTAAATCAAAAACAAAAACCGTTAAAATAAAAAAAATTTAATATTGCTAAACAATTAAAGTAGTTAACCGTTGAAAAATAAATTTCGAAGAATAAAAAGATAAATGACTGGGGCACCTTTTCGGACATCCTATCTATAATATATATAATAATAATTAAAAAAGAAAATGACAAACATTGCAAAGAAACCGAAATACAAATGTTTCTATTCAACTATACCAACAACAACTTGCAAAATTCTACAACTACAAAGCAGCATTATCAATACAATTATTTTGTTACGATTTCGCCGAGTGGTTATTCAAATTATGGAAATTCATTTTAAATTTCACTTGTGTGTGTGATTTATTCCACTTTCTTTCTTGTGTGTGACTTATTCCACTTTCATTTTTTCTTTTTATTTGTTAATATGTTTTGCAATTTTGTAAGATGGAGCCGAAGTAAAATTTACGACTGGTCGTATTGGGATATTATTTTTATTTACTTTCGGCATAAAAACTCAAACCACCCATACCAGCATAAAATATCCGCATATAATCATATGATACACCGATTAAATAAGGTCCCGATGTCAAAAGAAGATTATTAAAATGAACTTAAGATAATTAAATACATGGTACATAAAAATGGTTATACCACGGCACGGCCAAAGTGGATGAGATAAATCAAATATATATATTCAGAACCAATTACCGACAGAATACTACGTTACAAATTTTACAATTTTATAATACCCAAGAAAAATACGTTATTGTGGATTATAATAAATACACTAGCCAACATATCCAGAAAATATTCAAAAACTTTGGACATAAAGTTGCATATAAAACGCATAACAAATTAGAACAACAAATTAGACCAAACAGTAACATTACATTAGACAGCAGAATTTATAAAATAACATGTTCAGACTGTCCATCATTTTACATAGGACAAACTGGTAGAACCTTTAAACTAAGATTTAACGAACATATATAGGATATCGGTAAAATGAATGTCAAGATTTGCTCTCCATATCAATAATACTTTACACAACTACACAGATTGGCCCTATTCTGGTTTTCTCTGGAAATTGGGAAAACAATTTTCCCAATTCCCAACTGTAATAATTCCCAATGTTTTCCCAATTCCCAACTGTAATAATTCCCAATATTCCCCAATTCCCAAAAGTGTATTCCGGCGTGCTGGGAATTATTTCCCCTCTGTGAAACACATAGTTTTAAATGTTCGCCACTAGAGTACCTTTTTCATGGTGCGCTATATTATTGTCACGAATCACAGATGTCATCTGTGATAATAAAGAAGAAAATTATAGCAGTAGGGATTACCCTGTAACCAAATGTTTTCACATACGAGCAAAATAAAAATAAATAATGGAATAGGCGGAGCGAACCAAATACTACGAGAAGAACATTCGCGAAGTGTAGAGATGAAAAATAATGGAATGTTCTACAAGTATTTGCGTCGTATAAATACGTGTAGACATTTGAGTTTAAAAACAGTTCAATTCTGAATTTCGAAGTGTTAATATCGGGAAGTGATAAAAAGTGAAGTGTTTAAATAATAGTAGTGATAAATATTGTGTAAACTAATAGTGAAAATAAATATAAGTGAATTATTTGTGAAATATTTGTGTAGTTTTTGTGGAAAATAAATTTAATTGAAATTTAATCTTTGCGAGTTTAATATTCACAATCCAGTGATCGAACCGGATAAATTATTAGAATAACCACTCGGCGAAATCGTAACAATTGGTGACAGCGGTGGGATTGTGAATATCCAAGATGAAATTATTGGACTTAAAAGTGGCAGATTTGAAGAAGGAGTTGGGGCTACGGAATCTACCAACTGCGGGCAACCGAAATGAGTTGCAGTTGAGACTCCGTACAGCTTTGTTGGATGAAAATGTTGATCCAGATCAACATGAGTTTAATTTTGGGGCACCGGATTCAACCGAGGTACAAGCGGTTGAAGTGACAACAGAATCAACGACCAGAGCGGAAGATCAGAATGTCGTCGTTAAAGAAACTACTCCAACAACATCTGGAGGTTTCGATATGGGGCAACTAATGGCCGCAATGCAACAAATGATCGGTGGCCTCGAGGGAAAATAACAAGCGGCCAAGAAAGCATGCGAACTGGACAAGAGAGCATCATCGAACGGTTGGAGCAGCAAGAAAAATGTGTCAACGAGAAGTTTCGAGAGCTTTCCGTTACGTTGAACACAAAAGTTGATACGGTCAAAATTGATATGGAAAATAAATTGAAAGAGTATGAATCCAGAAATTCTCGAAAGATAGATCAACAAATCGAGGTGACCGATCAACGATTCCAGAAACTTGAAAAGGAGCTAATGGATCTCAAAACCAACGGAAGCGCTCAAATTGCCCGACCAACCAGCTCGATTAAATTGAAGCCACCAACGTTCGATGGAACCACACCATTCAACATCTTCAAACTCCAGTTTGAAATGGCGGCCACAAGGAATGGTTGGTGTGAAAAGGATCGGGTAGCAGCATTAATTGTGGCGTTAAAATGCAGTGCTGCGGAGCTCCTACAAATCGTGCCGGAATACGAACGAGAGGATTACGGCAAAATCATGTTGGCTTTGGAGCGTAAATATGGTGGTGACCACCGACGGGAGCTACATCAAATGGAGTTGAAGGGATGATGTCAGCGGGTTGGAGAAACGCTCCAGGAGTATGCGGCTGATATAGAGCGACTAGTGCACCTCGCCCACTACAACATGGCAGGAGAATACACAGAGCGGATCAAGATCGACGCTTTCACAGATGGTATACGGGATCCGGATACGAGACGTGCAGTCGTATTGTCTCCAAAAGCAACGTATGCGGAAACCATCGCGTATGCCCTAACCAACGAGACTGCAAACAACATCATCAAATCAGCAGTCAAGGTACGTCGTGTGGAAGTGAAACCAGCAATCAGTCACAAACAGGGAAATAACATCAAACCAGCAGATAACTGGCCGACAACGAGATTCCGGACGATCCAGTATGATAACGTTGGACACTGGAGCAACGAGAACGATTGTGCGACCGGATTTTATCACGAATGGAGTTCGACCAATGAAAGGGTTCAAGTTGCAAACGGCGACAGGCGACAGTGCAGCTATTAAAGGAAAGAAGGAGGTGACAATACGAATCGGGAACAACAGTTTTCGACATAAAGTTCTGGTTGCGGATATTGTGGATGAGGTCATCCTGGGAATGGACTTCATGAAACGAAATGGATTCGTATTGGATGTCGGACGAGGAACATTGAGACGGTAATGTCGAACTGCCTTTGCAACTGAAGAACGGGAAGGAGCCAGTCGTAAGGAGGATAACATTGGATCATCGGACGAAGCTACCACCACACTCGGAAACGGTTGTTTGGGGGAAATTGGATGGAGGTCCTGTGGCCCTATTCTGGTTTTCCCAGGGAATTGGGAACTGGGAATTTTTGAGTTTTTATAACAGTTGGGAATTATTTTTTCCAAAAGTGTATTCTGGCTATTGGGAAAAATATTTTGTTTGGAAAAAATAATTCCCAATTATAATAATTTTGACGTTTATTTTTCCCTATTAAAATTGTTGGGAATTCATATTTCTTATGGTAAAATACTCATAATCATAATACTAGAGTATAAATTTAAATTTTTTTTGTTATTTCTTATAAGCAAAAACACCTATTTTTTTAAATTTGGTCTTATCTGCCCTAAAATATAAAAAAATTAGCTCATTCATAAATACTAATAATCATAATAAATAGTGAATGTAGAAAATAATTCCGACCCTAAAAAATTTTTAATAGTTTTTGAAAAGCGAAAACACCTATTTTTTTGTTTAAATTTGTTATTCATCCGTCAATATTTAAATCATATTCAAATTAATAACATAACGCACTATGAAAAAACCATGAAAAAGGTACTCTAGTGGCGAACATTTAAAACTATGTGTTTCACAGAGGGGAAATAATTCCTAGCACGCCAGAATACACTTTTGGGAATTGGGGAATAAAATATTGGGAATTATTATAGTTGGGAATTGGGAATTTTTTTCCCCAATTCCCAGGGAAAACCAGAATAGGGCCACTGGTAGTCTTAAATTGTTGCCGAAAAGTATTGTCTCTGGTGTTACTCCTGTTGTGTTATGCACCCCAGATCGATAGGCCATTAAGAACAATGGTATGCCATGATCCCAGTGCCGCTGGTTTTTATCCACTGTTTTGGCTATAAACTCCTCCAATGTGGCATTGAAACGCTCCACCATGCCATCAGACTGTGGGTGGAAAGGTGTTGTCCGCGTTTTATTTATTTCCAGTAATTGGCACATCTCCTGGAAGACACCCGATTCAAAGTTCCGCTCTTGGTCGGAATGCAGTTCCATTGGTACCCCATAACGACTTATCCAATTGTATACCACTGCATTGGCGATTGTGGTTGTTTCCTGATTTGGAATCGGGTATACCTCTGGCCACTTACTGAAGTAGTCCATTACTACCAATACATATTTGTTGCCACTTTCGCTGGTTGGGAATGGTCCTGCAACATCTATGGCAATCCTCTCAAATGGTGCTCCCACATTATATTGTTGCATCGCTCCACGGCTCTTCTTTGCCGGTTCTTTCACGGCCATACATTGGTCACACTTTTGACACCATTCAGCCACTGCCTGTCTACATCCTGCCCAGTAGAACCTTTCACGTACCTTGGCTAACGTTTTGTTAATTCCTAGGTGGCCTCCGCTTGTTCCTCCGTGGTATTCCTCCAATATTTCTGCCATCCTGATCCTCGGTACTACTACCAACGATTGCTTTGTCTTGCCATCGGAGCTCTCCCATGTTCGCTTTAAGCAGCCGTCTTCCATAGTTAAACTATCCCATTTGGCCTAATAAGCCTTGATAGTTGGGCCTTTATCTGCAATATCACTCCATGTGGGACGATGTTCTTCCTCCATGAATTTGATAATTAGAGTTGCTCTTTGGAGATAACATCCTTGGTCCATTCATTAGCTGGCAACACTTTCATTAGTCTGATGTCGATTATGTTTTCTTTGCTTTCCACCCGACCACAATGTTTACAATCCACTCTACATGACCGTCTTGACAACGCATCCGCATTTCCATCAGCGCTTCCTTTCCGATGTTGGATTTCGTAAACAAAACTCCCTAATCGCTCAATCCACCGTGCTACTTGTCCTTCGGGATTTTTAAACTGAAGTAGCCATGTCAAGGCACCATGATCCGTTCTTAATAGAAATGATTGGCCATAGAGGTATTTCCTGAAATATTCCACACATTTCACTATGGCCAACAATTCTCTTCTTGTTACACAGTAGTTCCGTTCTGGCTTCGATAAGATCTTTGAATAATATGCGATGACACGTTCCTGTCCATCGATTTCCTGTGACAACACACCTCCCAAGCCATAATTTCTTGCATCCGTATCCAAAATAAAATGTTTATTCGGAACCGGATACGAAAGCAATGGTGCTGTACATAATCGCTGCTTCAGTTCATTGAACGCTTCCTCGTGTTCATCACTCCATTGGAACAGCTTGTTCTTCTGTGTCAGCTCGTGTAAACTCCTTGCGATGTTGGCAAATCCTGGCACAAATCGTCGATAATATGTGCATAGTCCGACGAAACTCCTTAATTCATGTAAATTCTGCGGTCTTGGCCAATCCTTTACGGCGGAGTTCTTGTCTTCATCTGTATGAATGCCGCTTGTTGTTATTTTGTGTCCCAAATATTTGACTTCATCCCGGAACAATACACATTTCTTCGGACTTAACTTCAATCCAGCTGCTTGGATTCTTTCGAATACTTCCTCTAGATTTCGTAGGTGCTCGTTGAAGTCCTTTCCCATAACAATGATGTCGTCCAAATATACCAGGCATGTTTTCCAGTGGAGTCCTTGAAGTACGCGTTCCATTAGCCGTTCGAAAGTCGCAGGGGCGTTACAAAGTCCAAATGGCATGACATTGAATTGCCATAATCCATTGCCCACACTGAACGCTGTCTTTTCCTTATCTTCGGCTGCGACCTCCACTTGCCAATAACCGCTCTGCAATTCCAATGTTGAAAACATCCGTGCTCCTGCCAATGTATCCAGTTTGTCGTCGATCCATGGTAATGGGTAACTATCCTTCTTGGTAACTGTGTTGAGCTTCCGATAATCAACGCAGAATCTCATGCTTTTATCCTTCTTTTCCACCAATACTACTGGTGGCTTCCATGGACTCGTTGACTGCTCAATTAATCCCGATGTTTGCATATCAGTTACCATCTTATCTACTTCTGCTTGTTTAGCCAATGGTAATCTTCTTGGCGCTTGTCGAATAGGTGTTGATGTTCCTGTGTCGATCCGGTGTTTAACGATATTTGTTCTGCCATTATCTTCCGGTGCACCACAGAAAATGGACATATATTTTTGAAGCAACTTCTTTGCTGCTTGTCTTTCGTATGACGTTAATTGTTCCGTCCGTTTCTGTGTTAGTTCCTCCGTTATTTTCCGCTGTCGTTGGTTCTTGGCCTTTACACACGGATTCGCCTCCTCGCATTTTATAATGGTGGATACTTCCTCACCTCGACCGATGATAGCTCCTTTTTTGATTGTTTTTGTCACATCCGATAAATTAAGAGCCCTTATCGGAACTCTAAAGTCACAATCCGGTTTAATCAAAGCTTTTCCAATGATAATTTCTTTGGTTTGTATCTCGTCACTGTTGGCTTCCACAACCCACAACCTTTGTGTTCCAGGACCGCCATCCAATTTCCACCAAACAACCGTTTCCGAGTGTGGTGGTAGCTTCGTCCGATGATCCAATGTCATCCTCTTTACGACTGGCTCCTTCCCGTTGTTCAGTTGCAAAGGCAGTTCGACATTACCGTAGCTCAATGTTCCCCGTCCGACATTCAATACGAATCCATTTCGTTTCATGAAGTCCATTCCCAGGATGACCTCATCCACAATATCCGCAACCAGAACTTCATGTCGAACACTGTTTTTCCCGATTCGTATTGTCACCTCCTTCTTTTCTTTGATAGCCGCGCTGTCGCCTGTCGCCGTTTGTTACTTGAATCCATCCATTGTTCGATCTCCATACGTGATAAAATCCGGCCGCACAATCGTTCTCGTTGCTCCAGTGTCCAACGTTATTATACTGGATCGTCCCTCTACTTCGGCTCGCACCATCAAGCTATCACCACCTTTTGCCAATCTGGAAATGGGGATGAAGGTTATGAAGCATTTGGTTGTGGGAGTCAGCTTTTGCTTCTCAAAGCTGACTCTTACTCGTTTAACGCATTTGTTGTTGTTTGGCGTTCTTCCTCGGCTGGTATTTTTCGCTCCTCCGGTGGCATTCGGTACATCGGCGATGGTGTTCTCGCCCGTTTGCGCCGTATCTCCCAGCATTCCCTTGAGATGTGTCCTATTTTGTCACAAACCAAACATCTGATTTTACTAGTTCCATCCCGGAATCTCGTTGTCTGCCAGTTATCTGCTAGTTTGATATTATTTCCCTGTTTGTGACTGATTGCTGGTTCCACTTCCATACGACGTACCTTGACTGCTGGTTTGATGATATTGTTTGCAGTCTCATTGGTTAGTGCACACGCGATGGTTTCCGCAAACGTTGCTTTTGGAGACAATACAACAGCCCGTCTCGTATCGGGAACCCGTATACCATCGGTGAAAGCGTCGATCTTAATACGCTCTGTGTATTCTCCTGCCATGTTGTAGTGGGCGAGGTGCACTAACCGCTCTATATCAGCCGATTACTCCTGGAGCGTCTCTCCAAATCGCTGACAACGTCCCTTCAACTCCATTCGATGTAGCTCCCGTTGGTGGTCACCACCATATTTACGCTCCAAAGCAAACATGATTTTGCCGTAATTACGATTTGGAGTAGTTCCGCAGCACTTTCCTTTAGCGCCACAATTAATGCTGCTACCCGATCCTCTTCACACCAACCGTTTCTTGTGGCCGCCATTTCAAACTGGGGTTTGAAGATGTTGAATGGTGTGGTTCCGTCGAACGTTGGTGGCTTCAATTTTATTGAGCTGGTTGGTAGGGCAATTTGAGCGCTGCTGTTGGTTTTGAGATCCATTAGCTTTTGTTCGATCTTCATTATTCGTTGGTCTGCCGTTTCAAGCTGTTGATCTATCTCGATTTTGAAGGTGTCGACTTTTGTGTTAAATACGTAGCCATTTCTCAAAACTTCTCGTTGACAGTTTCCTCTTGTTGTTTTAGTCTTTCCAGAACGAGTTCTCGATCTTGCCGTTGTTCACCTCTCATGCTTTCCTGATCGGCACGCATCTGCTCCTTCAAACTTTCTAGTCCGCTTGTAATATCGGTTTTGACCCCACCGATCATCTGCTCTTGTTCAGCACGCAATGTCCTTTGCTCGGTAATCATTTTTACTTCGAGGCCGCCGATCATTTGCTGTGTTTGAAGCTGCATTTGTTGCATAGCCGCCAACAATTGTCCCATATCGAAACTTCCAGATGTTGTTGGAGTAGTTTCTTTAACGATGACATTCTCTTCTTCCGCTCTGGTCGTTGATTCTGTTGTTACTTCAACTGCTTGTATTTCGGTTGAATCCGGTGCCCTAAAATTAAACTCATGTTGATCTGGGTCAATATTTTCATCCAACAAAGCTGTACGGAGTCTTAACTGCAACTCATTTCGGTTGCCCGCAGTTAGAAGATTCCGTAGACCCAACTCCTTCTTCGAATCTGCCACTTTTAAGTCCAATAATTTCATCTTGGATATTCACAATCCCACCGCTGTCACCAATTGTTACGATTTCGTCGAGTGGTTATTCTAATAATTTATCCGGTTCGATCACTGGATTGTGAATATTAAACTCGCAAAGATTAAATTTCAACTAAATTTATTTTCCACAAAAACTACACAAATATTTCACAAATAATTCACTTATATTTATTTTCACTATTAGTTTACACAATATTTATCACTACTATTATTTTAACACTTCACTTTTTATCACTTCCCGATATTAACACTTCGAAATTCAAAATTTCAACTGTTTCGTAACTCAAATGTCTACACGTATTTATACGACACAAATACTTGTAGAACATTCCATTATTTTGCTTACACTTCTCGAATTTTCGTTGCGTCGTATTTGGTTCGCTCCGCCTATTTCATTATTTCTTTTTATTTTGTTCGTTTATGTAAACATTTGGTTACAGGGTAATCCCTACTGTTAAAATTTTCTTTTTGATAATCACAGGTGACATATGTGATTCGTGACACTACCCGAACAGGATCTAGATCTCTTCCTCTATAGAACGCCAGTCGTTCCAGGTGTACAACCTTGGGTTTTCCTCGTACTCCTCTTTGGATCCTTTAGATCACATCATTTATTCTTGTTATGATCTTGTACGGTCCCTCCCACCCAGGTTGTAATTTCTGCGATAACCCTTTCTTACGTTGTGGGTTGTGAAGCCATACCAATTGACCCTCGTCAAATCCTTTATTGTTCGCTCGTACATCATACCGAGCCTTTGTTTTATCACTTGACAATTTGATTTTCTCTCTGACAAATCCGTGTATGTTGTTGATCTCCTCTTTCAAGTGGTCAACATATGCTTGTCCACATTTGGCTGATGATGGAACCGCTCCGAATTTGAGATCGCCTGGCAGTCTTAAATTGTTGCCGAAAAGTATTGTCTCTGGTGTTACTCCTGTTGTGTTATGCACCCCAGATCGATAGGCCATTAAGAATAATGGAATACCTTGGTCCCAATTCCGCTGGTTTTTATCCACTGTTTTGGCTATGAACTCTTCCAATGTGGCATTGAAACGCTCGACCATGCCATCAGACTGTGGGTGGAAAGGTGTTGTCCGCGTTTTATTGATTCCCAGTAACTGGCACATCTCCTGGAAGACAACCGATTCAAAATTCCGCCCTTGGTTGGAATGCAGTTCCATTGGTACCCCATAACGGCTTATCCAATTGTATACCACTGCATTGGCGATTGTGGTTGTTTCCTGATTTGCATCCGTATCCAAAATAAAACGTTTATTCGGAACCGGATACGAAAGCAATGGTGCTGTACATAATCGCTGCTTCCGTTCGTTGAACGCCTCCTCGTGTTCATCACTCCATTGGAACGGCTTGTTCTTCTGTGTTAGCTCGTGTAAACTTCTTCCGATGTTGGCAAATTCTGGCACAAATCGTCGATAATATGTGCATAGTCCGAGGAAACTCCTTAGTTCATGTAAATTCTGCGGTTTTGGCCAATCCTTTACGGCGGAGATCTTGTCTTCGTCGCCGATCATTTGCTGTGTTTGAAGCTGCATTTGTTGCATAGCCGCCAACAATTGTCCCATATCGAAACTTCCAGATGTTGTTGGAGTAGTTTCTTTAACGATGACATTCTCTTCTTCCGCTCTGGTCGTTGATTCTGTTGTCACTTCAACCGCTTGTATTTCGGTTGAATCCGGTGCCCCAAAATTAAACTCATGTTGATCTGGGTCAATATTATCATCCAACAAAGCTGTACGGAGTCTCAACTGCAACTCATTTCGGTTGCCCACAGTTGATAGATTCCGTAGCCCCAACTCCTTCAAATCTGCCACTTTTAAGTCCAATAATTTCATCTTGGATATTCACAATCCCACCGGGTTGTGCATCATAATCCCGAAAGACGAAATCCAAACGACATAATCCAAAAGCCAAAATCCAAATTCCCAAAAGCCAAAAGAGAAAAAATCCAAACGTACAAAATCCAAAAGGAACAAAATCCAAAAGAGACAAAATCCAAAAAAAAATCCAAAAAGTTTGGATTTTTTTTGGATTATTGTTTAATAGCTGGAATGGTTTAAAATATAAACACTTAATTAATTTGAATTCATTTATCTCTTGGACATATCTCGTGTTTAAATACTTTCGGCACTTATGGTTTATAGAAGTAACCGGGGTTCAATTGGAGAAAACTAGCGTAGATACTAATTACTAGCGTAGTTAATAATTTATTGCTTTTGAAAGATATTAAGGAAAAACCCAGTTATCATTCATTCATCCCTCGTAAAATATGCATATAAGCGTACATTTATTCTTTGTAAAAAATATGGAAAATTTTTTTCATCCCCCGAATAACTGTTTTATTGTAGGTATTTGCTATTGTTTGTTTAGTTTTTTAAATTTAAAAACAATGAAGATGAACTAAGAGGGTTAACCTATATATTCTATAACCCCAAAAAAAGAATACTTTTCGTAAATATTTTTTATTGGACTACCTAATTTCTTTATTACATCGGACTTTGAAAATATCTATCGACATACTTTTAAATGTTCATTGATAATTGGTTGGAATTTCCTAAATTTTATAACAACCGATTCATATAACAACCGATTCAACTATCCATATGAGTTTTAAAACACGTATTGTCTTAATAATACATAATAAATCTTAAAATGTAGGTGTACCCAATAAGTTGTCGCGCAGTATACTACGAGCATCTCGAAACCAAAATCCCGGTTTTCAAGATCCCGGGTTTCAAAATCTCAGTTTTCAAAACCTTGGTTTTTAATCATTTTATCTCGAATCAAGATAAACAAAAATATTTTTGTAATATTATTTTCGGCGCTGTACCAACTTTACCTATGCAAGATAAAATAAAACTTATAAAAAATTTGGATTTCATCGTTTTTGGATTTCTACTGTTTGGATTTTGTCCCAAATGTATTTTTTTCTATTTGGATTTTGTCCATTTGGATTTTAGCGTTTGGATTTTTACAAAAACTGGTTTTTGGATTTTGTCTTTTGGATTTTGGGTGACATCCATCCCACCGCTGTCACTAATTGTTACGATTTCGCCGAGTGGTTATTCTAATAATTTTTCCGGTTCGATCACTGGATTGTGAATATTAAATTCGCAAAGATTAAATTTCAACTAAATTTATTTCCCACACAAATTACACAAATATTTCACAAATAATTTACTAATATTAATTTTAACTATTATTTTTCACAATATTTATCACTACTATTATTTTAACACTTCACTTTTTATCACTTTCCGATATTAACACTTCGAAATTCAAAATTGAACTGTTTCGTAACTCAAATGTCTACACGTATTTATACGACGCAAAGGCTCGTAGAACATTCCATTATATTGCTTCTCTACACTTCTCGAAATTTCGTTGCGTCGTATTTGGTTCGCTCCGCCTATTTCATTATTTCTTTTTATTTTGTTCGTTTATGTAAACATTTGGTTACAGGGTAATCCCTACTGCTATAATTTTTTTCTGAATTATCACAGGTGACATCTGTGATTCGTGACAATATGAATGTTTCGTTAGTCTTTTGTTTTTCTCTCTATTGGTGAACCTGTAAAATCAGAAATCAAATCACACTTCAGGGTTATTGTGAAGAAGAAACTGTCAGACCGTCATTGTTTGGACATACATACTCTATTGTTCATATTATTGAACAATTAGCAATTCATTTTTTATTATCAGCATAACAATTACTACTTTAAATATGAGTTATAATGAAAAACAGGAGAGCATATCAAAAGAAGAATGGCAGTCAAGATTGGAAAATTTTCTATTCAAGCAGTCAGATATGAATAAATTGATAATGAACTATTTTGTGACAGGTAATCATTGTTTTTTCTTTGTTATAGTATTCCGTTTTTCAATTAATATTTTATTTAAGAGGGTTTCAAAGACGCTGCTGAAAAGTTTCAACAAGAAGCTGGAGTTGAACCTTCAGTTGAATTAAGTTCAATGGATAACAGAATATTGATTCGTGAAGCAGTACAGAATGGACGAGTTCAGGAAGCCACTCACTTGGTAAATCAATTTCACCCCGAACTTCTCGACAATGATCGTTATTTATACTTTCATCTTCAACAA
Source organism: Tipula lateralis (assembly GCA_963932295.1). Lineage (NCBI taxonomy): Eukaryota > Metazoa > Arthropoda > Insecta > Diptera > Tipulidae > Tipula > Tipula lateralis. The sequence continues at coordinate 132,402,411 of OZ010738.1, forward strand.
TTACATCTAATTGAGCTTATACGATCTGGAAAAATTGAAGAAGTGTTATCATTTGCACAAACTCGTATGTCTGAAGCTGGTGAAAATAATCCAGATATATTAAATGAACTAGAACGAACATTGGCATTACTGGCATTTGAAAAGCCTGAACATAGTCCTTTTTATGATCTATTAGAACAATCCCACAGACAAAAAGTGGCCAGTGAATTGAATGCAGCGATATTAAAGCAGGAACACCAAGAGCAAACTACACCACGTATAGCTAATTTACTTAAATTAATATTATGGGCTCAAGCTGAATTAGATAAAAGGAATATAAACTATCCGAAAATGACAGATTTAGGAACAGCATTAATTGAACCTAAATAAATATTGTTCTGAGAGCTATTTAATTTATATACTTATGGTTGTTAATTATTTTGTTTTGATTATTTTAGAAAGTTAGTTTATTATACCTAATTTTCACAATTTAACTTGATATAAAATTAATTATAATATTAAAATATGATTAACAAACAATTTCAAATGTATATCAATTGTGTATTTTTATATTTTAAAAACTATACATATTTTAACTGATAATATAGTGTGACTTACGTAACAGTAGTTTTAATAAATGTGTTTTTTACCTATACATAACATGTCCTTTTCTCCACTTAGATTAAAACAAAATTGTATACAATTATTATCATTTTATAAACAAATCGTTTCTTAATATAAATGTTCAATCATCAAATACAATTGATAATATCCTGTAAAAAAGTTTATACTTATTAATAATTTGATAAACTATAACGATATTTAACCGACACGATAATTTTATCCAAGTTATACAATCGTAAACTTATTATGTGTAAATATAAATTTTACCACCCAAAAAATAAATCCATTGCCTTTGTTACAATTCCGGAATTTTTTTTGGGAGCAGAAATGGTGGGTATCACTTCAGTAGGACTTTGCATTGATTTATATCCTGCATGGGTCAAAGAGCGTACTCGACTTATTGATGTGCTAAAAATAATTTAAGTAAGGAAATGTGTTAAAATCAATCAAATAAAATACATTTTCTTTAATTAACTTACTCATTACAGTCTAAATTCTCCTTTTCCGCAATCGATTGATCCTTACATCTTGTTACTCCGATCATTAAATTATTTCCTAAAACCTTTTCATTAAAATTTAATGCTTTGTCACATTCCAGTCGAGAAGAAAATTTTAAATGAATCCAATTTCCATTTTGGGGAGGAAAAATTTTATCAACAATATTTCCACATTGTGAAAAATGAGATATTATTAACGATGCAGCACTCACTGGAAATCCATATACTGTTATCCAAAAATCAATTGGCTTTGGCGGTGACAAACAATTAGATGCATTATATATACTCATATTTTGTTTGACATCCTTTTGCGGCATTGGGGAGCCTTGATTATATTCATAATTGATTCTTGAACTATTAAAATTCGTTTGATAAGATTCATTGAGTGTTTGATTATTGTAATTGAAGGATTGATTAGCTAAAGGGGATGCAATGTTGAGGGCGCTCGATTGCTGTTGTATAGTAGGCATGTTGTTATTATTAAATCTTGTGGGAGTTTGCGGTAAGGAAAATTTTTCTGAATGCAGTGAATCGAAAAGACTTTGTGTTGGAGGTCCAGCAATGCTTTTATTTGCAGGAGATGAAAAAATATTTTGTGTTGGTGATTGATGATAACCCAAAAACGATTTATGTTGTATACTTGACCGATTAAATTCTGGTGAATTAGGTATATTTGGCGATTGAGCTGGGTAATGAACACAAATTATATTTTTAATTTATATTAACAAATAAAACGTAAACTTACCGAAATTTCTTGCTTTGGTCGGAGACAATGAATTATTTCTAGGTGTATTGGTTTCACCCATTAGATATGGTGGTAAATAAGTACTGCTAGTGGCTGGAGATGGCCCTCCTGTAGGACTTCCTAAAGTCATCGGCTCCATTAAAAATTTGGAGGTTATGATACGATACTGATGCGTACACAAATTTTTTAGTAATTATACAACTTAAAAATACTTTTGGAAACTTTTATAACTGTAAGTGTATTGGAAATTTTAATAAAAAATATTGCAAATAAATAGTTTATTGCACAAACATACATTTAAATCTAATTTATATGAAAAGAATTAATGAATTAAAATTTAACGTAACTCGAAACTGTCAACTTGAGAAACGCTCAAATTATATATATTCCGTACCCTGTGACCCTATTCTGGTTTTCCCGGGGAATTGGAAATTGTTGACGTTTTTATAACAGTTGGGAATTATTTTCCCTAAAAGTGTATTCTGGCTATTGAGAAAAATATTTCGTTTGAAAAAAATTATTCCCAATTATAACAGTTTTGATGTTTATTTATCCCTATTAAAATTGTTGGGAATTCATAATTCTTATGGTAAAATACTCATAATAATAATACAAGAGTATAAATTAAAAAAAATTATTATTTTTCAAAAGCAAAAACATCTATTTTTTTTTAAATTTGGTCTAATCTGCCCTAAAATATAAAAAATTAGCTCATTCATTAATACTAATAATCATAATTAATAGTGAATGCAGGAAATAATTCCGAACCAAAAAATTTTTAAATTTGTAACGATTTCGCCGAGTGGTTATTCGAATTATTTATCCGGTTCGATCTCTGGACTGTGAATATCAAACTCGCAAACTTTAAATTTCAATTAAATTTATTTCCCACCAAAATTACACAAATAATTCACAAATATTTATTTTAACTATAATTTCACACAATAATTATCACTACTATGTTACGATTTCGCCGAGTGGTTATTCTAAATATTTTATCCGGTTCGATCACTGGATTGTGAATATTAAACTCGCAAAGATTTAATTTCAATTAAATTTATTTCTCACAAAAATTACACAAATATTTCTTTTCACTATTATTTTCCACAATTATTTATCACTACTATTATTTTAACACTTCACTTTTTATCACTTCCCGATATTAACACTTCGAAATTCAAAATTGAACTGTTTCGTAACTCAAATGTCTACACGTATTTATACGACGCAAAGCCTAGTAGAACATTCCAATATTTTTCATCTCTACACTTCGCGAATGTTCTTCTCGTATTTTGTTCGCTCCGCCTATTTCATTATTTGTTTTTATTCTGTTCGTATGTGTAAACATTTGGTTACAGGGTAATCCCTACTGCTATAATTTTCTTCTTAATTATCACAGGTGACATCTGTGATTCGTGACACTACCCTTTGCCCAAACCGGTTCGTCCCGAACAGGATCTAGATCTCTTCCTCTATAGAACGCCAGTCGTTCCAGGTGTACAACCTTGGGTTTTCCTCGTACTCCTCTTTGGATCCTATAGATCATATCATTTATTCTTGTTATGACCTTTTACGGTCCCTCCCATCCAGGTTGTAATTTCTGCGATAACCCTTTCTTACGTTGTGGGTTGTGAAGCCATACCAATTGACCCTCGTCAAATCCTTTATTGTTCGCTCGTACATCATACCGAGCCTTTGTTTTATCACTTGACAATTTGATTTTCTGTCTGACAAATCCGTGTCTGACAAATCTCCTCTTTCAAGTGGTCAACATATGCTTGTCCACATTTGGCTGATGATGGAACCGCTTCGAATTTGAGATCACCTGGCAGTCTTAAATTGTTGCCGAAAAGTATTGTCGCTGGTGTTACTCCTGTTGTGTTATGCACCGCCGATCGATAGGCCATTAAGAATAATGGAATACCTTGGTCCCAATTCCGCTGGTTTGATGGTATTGCCTTGTTTGTGACTGATTGCTGGTTCCACTTCCACACGACGTACCTTGACATCTGGTTTGATGATGTTGTTTGCAGTCTCGTTGGTAAGTGCACACGTGATGGTTTCCGCAAACGTTGCTTTTGGAGACAACACAACTGCACGTCTCGTATCCGGATCCCGTATACCATCGGTGAAAGCGTCGATCTTGATCCGCTCTGTGTATTCTCCTGCCATGTTGTAGTGGGCGAGATGCACTAACCGCTCTATATCAGCCGCATACTCCTGGAGCGTCTCTCCAACCCGCTGACACCGTCCCTTTAACTCCATTCGATGTAGCTCCCGTCGGTGGTCACCACCATATTTCCGCTCCAAAGTCAACATGATTTTTCCGTAATCCTCTCGTTCGTATTCTGGCACGATTTGGAGTAGCACTGCCTTTTAACGCCACAATTAATGCTGCCACACGATCCTGCTCACACCAACCATTCCTTGTGGCCGCCATTTCAAACTGGAGTTTGAATATGTTGAATGGTGTGGTTCCGTCGAACGTTGGTGGCTTCAATTTTATTGAGCTGGTTGGTCGAGCAATTTGGGTACTGCTGTTTGTTTTAAGATCCATCAATTCTTTTTTAATCTTCATGATTCTCTGATCTGCCATCTCAGATTGCTGAAGACTGCGAGATTCAAACTGCTCAAGCTTACGCTCCATTTCTAGTTTAACTGTGTCAACTTTTGTGTTCAACGTAACGGAGAGCTCTCGAAACTTCTCGTTGACACATTTTTCTTGCTGCTCCAACCGTTCGATGACGGAGTCTTAACTGCAACTCATTTCGATTGCCCGCAGTTGGTAGATTCCGTAGACCCAACTCCTTCTTCAAATCTACCACTTTTAAGTCCAATAATTTCATCTTGGATATTCACAATCCCGCCGCTGTCACCAATTGTTACGATTTCGCCGAGTGGTTATTCTAATTATTTTATCCGGTTCGATCACTGGATTGTGAATATTAAACTCGCAAAGATTAAATTTCAATTAAATTTATTTCTCACAAAAATTACACAAATATTTCTTTTCACTATTATTTTCCACAATTATTTATCACTACTATTATTTTAACACTTCACTTTTTATCACTTCCCGATATTAACACTTCGAAATTCAAAATTGAACTGTCTCATAACTCAAATGTCTACACGTATTTATACGACGCAAAGGCTTGTAGAACATTCCATTATTTTTCATCTCTACACTTCGCGAATGTTCTTCTCGTATTTTGTTCGCTCCGCCTATTTCATTATTTGTTTTTATTCTGTTCGTATGTGTAAACATTTGGTTACAGGGTAATCCCTACTGCTATAATTTTCTTCTTAATTATCACAGGTGAAATCTGTGATTCGCGACAACTATTATTTTTACACTTTACTCTCACTTTTAATCACTTCCCGATATTAGCACTTCGAAATTCAAAATTGAACTGTTGCGTAAAGGCTGATTTCCATTATGAAAAAAATTTTGTCAGTATTTTTTACTGAAAAATCAAGAGCGAGAAAAAAATTAAAAATGCCATTAGAGTGACTGAGATCGTTTTTTCCTTTTTTCTTATTTTTATTTTGACAGATGCGTGTAACATAACCAATAAATTTCAATTTTTTTTTGGTTTTTAATAAAAAAGAACAAAATACTCTTTAAATCTACAACAATAAATTAAAAAAAAAATAAACTAAACATAAGTATTCATTATTTCAATTATTTTCACAATGAATTAAGACGAATGAGAGAAAACGAAATGTTAAAATTATTCATTGACCACAAAAAATCAGCCATCTTTATTTTTCCTATAAGATATTTCTCCAGTACTGAATAAAAATACTTTTCTTGATATATTTTATCAGTACTGCTATAATTTTTTCTCAGTAACCATAAAAATTTATTCAGTACTGACTAAATTTTTTGTACGAAATATTTTTTATTTCACTCGCACTTTAAGAAAAAATTAATTTTTTATCCCACCTTGACTATTTTGTCAGTATTTTTTCATAATGGAAATCAGGCTTAACTCAAATCTCTACACCTATTTATACGACGCAAATACTTGTAGAACATTCTATTATTTTACTTCTCTACACTTCGCGAATTTTCGTTTCGTCGTATTTTGTTCGCTATTATTATTATTTATTTTTATTTTGTTCGTATGTGTAAACATTTGTTTACAGGGTAACCCCTACTGCTATAATTTATAACTCTTTTTAGTTATCACTGGTGACATCTGTGATTCGTGACACTACCCTCCGCCCAAACCTGTTCGTCCCGAACAGGATCAAGACCTCCGCCTCTAAAGAACGCCAGTCGTTCTAGGTGTACAACCTTGGGTTTTCCTCGTACTCCTTTTTGGATCCTATAGACCATGTCGTTAGTTCTGACCTTGTACGGTCCCTCCCATCCAGGATCTAACTTCTTGGATAATCCATTCCTTCGTTGTGTTCTAGAACCTTAGTCCAATTTCCCACAAACAACCGTTTCCGAGTGTGGTGGTCGCTTCGTCCGATGATCCAGTTTTATCCTCCTTACGACTGGCTTCTCTCCGTTGTTCAGTTGCAAAGGCAGTTCAACATAACTGTAGCTCAATGTTCCCCGCCCAAAATCCAATACGAATCCATTTCGTTTCATGATGTCCATTCCCAGGATGACCTCATCCACAATATCCGCAACCAGAACTTCATGTCGAAAACTATTGTTCCCGATTCGTATTTCCACCTCCTTCTTTCCTTTGATAGCTGCACTATCACCTGTCGCCGTTTGTAACTTGAACCCTCCCATAGGTCGAACTCCATCCGTGATAAAATCCTGCCGCACAATCGTTCTCGTTGCTCCGGTGTCCAATGTTATTAAACTGGATCGTCCCTCTACTTCGGCTCGCACCATCAAGCTATCACCACCTTTTGCCAATCTGGAAATGGGGATGAAGGTTATGGAGCATTTGGTTGTGGGAGTCAGCTTTTACTCCTCAAAACTGACGTATTCGTTTAACGCAATCGTTGTTGTTTGGCATTCCTCCTCGGCTGCTGCTTTTCTTTCTTCCGGTGGCCTTCGGTACATTGGCGATGGTGTTCTCGCCCGCTTACGCCTTAACTCCTAGCATTCTCTTGAGATGTGTCCTATTTTGTCACATCTTATTTACTATTTCCATCCCGGAGTCTCGTTGTCCGCCAGTTATCTGCTGGTTTGAAGTTATTGCCCTGTTTGTGACTGATGGCTGGTTCCACTTCCACACGACGTACCATGATTGCTGGTTTTATGATGTTGTTTGCAGTCTCGTTGGTTAGTGCACACGCGATGGTTTCCGCAAACGTTGCTTTTGGAGACAATACGACTGCACGTCTCGTATCCGGATCCCGTATACCATCGGTGAAAGCGTCGATCTTGATACGCTCTGTGTATTCTTCTGCCATGTTGTAGTGGGCGATGTGCACTAACCGCTCTATATCAGCCGTATACTCCTGGAGCGTCTCTCCAACCCGCTGACATCGTCCCTACTCGATCCTCCTCACACAAACCATTCCTTGTGGCCGCCATTTCAAACGAATGGTGTGGTTCCATCGAACGTTGGTGGCTTCAATTTTATTGAGCTGGTTGGTCGGGCAATTTGAGTGCTGCCACTGGTTTTAAGATTCATTAGCTCCTTTTCAAGTTTCTGGATCATTTGTTGATCTAATTTGTGATCCATTTCCATTTTGATGGTATCGACTTTTGTGTTCAATGTAACGGAAAGCTCTCGAAACTTCTCGTTGACACATTTTTCTTGCTGCTCCAACCGTTCGATGATGCTCTCTCGACCGGTTCTCATGACCTCCTGTTCCGCCAACAATCTTTCTTGATCGGTTCGCATCTGCTCCTTTAGGTCGCTCTTCAATTGATCTTGGCCGCTTGTTATTTATTTACTTCGAGGCCGCCGATCATTTGTTCTTGCTTGGCTATCATTTGTTGCGTCTGAAGTTGCATTTGTTGCATAGCCGCCAACAATTGTCCCATGTCGAAACCTCCATGTTGTTGGAGTAGTTTCCTTAACGATGACATTCTGGACTTCTGTTCTGTGGCCCTATTCTGGTTTTCCTAGGGAATTGGGAATTTTTGACGTTTTTATAACAGTTGGGAATTATTTTTTCCAAAAGTGTATTCTGGCTATTGGGAAAAATATTTGGTTTGAAAAAAATAATTCCCAATTATAACAGTTTTGACGTTTATTTTTCCCTATTAAAATTGTTGGGAATTCATATTTCTTATGGTAAAATACTCATAATCATAATACTAGAGTATAAATTTAAATTTTTTTTATTATTTCTTATAAGCAAAAACACCTATTTTTTTTTAAATTTGGTCTTATCTGCCCTAATATATAAAAAAAATTAGCTCATTCATAAATACTAATAATCATAATAAATAGTGAATGTAGAAAATAATTCCGACCCTAAAAAATTTTTAATTGTTTTTCAAAACACCTATTTTTTTTAAAATTTGTTATTCATCCGACAATATTTAAATCATATTCAAATATAATAACATAGCGCACCATGAAAAAACCATTAAAAAGGTACTCTAGTGGCGAACATTTAAAACTATTTGTTTCACAGAGGGGAAATAATTCCCAGCACGCCAGAATACACTTTCGGGAATTGGGGAATAAAATATTGGGAATTATTATAGTTGGGAATTGGGAATTTTTTCCCCAATTCCCAATTCCCAGGGAAAACCAAATAGGGCCACTGGTCGTTGATTCCGTTGTCACTTCAACCGCTTGTATTTCGGTTCAATCCGTTGCCCCCAAATTAAATTCATGTTGATCTGGGTCAACATTTTCATCCAACAAAGCTGTACGGATTCTCAACTGCAACTCATTTCGGTTGCCCGCAGTTGGTAGATTCCGTAGACCCAACTCTTTCTTCAAGTCTGTCACTTTTAAGTTCATTAATTTCATCTTGAATATTCACAATCCCACCGCTGTCACCAATTGTTACGACTTCGCCGAGTGGTTATTCGAATTATTTATCCGGCTCGATCACTGGACTGTGAATATCAAACTCGCAAACTTTAAATTTTAATTAAATTTATTTCCCACCAAAATTACACAAATAATTCACAAATATTTATTTTAACTATTATTTTACACAATAATTATCACTTCAAGTATTTTAACACTTTACTTTCGCTTTTTATCACTTTCCGATATTAACACTTCGAAATTCAAAATTGAAATGTTTCTTAACACAAATGTCTACACCTATCATATACTTGTAGAACATTCCATTATTTTGCATCTCTACACTTTGCGAATGTTCTTTTCGTCGTAATTGGTTCGCTCCGCCTATTTCATTATTTATTTTTAGTAAACATTTGGTTACAGGGTAACCCCTACTGCTATAATTTACAATTCTTTTTGACTATCACAGGTGAAATCTGTGATTCGTCACACTACCCTCTGCCCAAACCTGTTTGTCCCAAACATGATCCAGATCTCTGCTCTATAGAACGCCAGTCGTTCCAGGTGACACAACATTGGGATTTCTCTTTGGATCCTATAGATCACATCATTTATTTTTGTTATGACCTTGTACGGTCCCTCCCCTCCAGGTTGTAATATATAACGAAAGAACTAACCCAGAAATGGACGGAACAATTAACATCTGAAGAAAAACAAACAGCAAAGAAGTTGCTAGAAATATATTTACATTTTCTGTGGTGCCCCGGAAGATAATGGGAGAACAAATATGGTTAAACACCGGATCGACACAGGAACATCAACACCTATTCGACAAGTGCCAACAAGGTTACCATTGGCTAAGTAAGCAGAGGAGTATAAGATGGTAACTGATATGCAAACATCGGGAGTAATTGAGCAGTCAACGAGTCCATGGAGTTCACCAATAGTATTGGTGAAAAAAAGGCTGGAAGCATGAGATTCTGCGATGATTATCGGAAGCTCAACACAGTTACCAAGAAGGATAGATACCCGGATTGACGACGCACTGGATACATTGGCAGGAGCACGGATGTTTTCAACATTGGATTTGCAGAGTGGCTATTGGCAAGTGGAGGTCGCAGACGAAGATAATGAAAAGCCAGCGTTCAGTGTGGGCAATTGATTATGGCAATTCAATGTGATGCCATTTGGACTTTTTAACGCCCCTGCGACTTTCGATCGGCTAATGGAACGCGTACTTCAAGGACTCCACTGGAAAACATGCCTGGTATATTTGGACGACATCATCGTTACGGCCATGGGAAAGGACTTCAACGAGCATCTACGAAATCTAGAGGAAGTATTCGAAAGAATCCAATCAGCTGGATTAAAGTTTAGTCCGAAGAAATGCGTATTGTTCCGGGATGAAGTCAAATATTTGGGACACAAAATAACAACAAGCGGCATTCATACAGATGAAAATAAGATCTCCGTCGTAAGGGATTGGCCAAGACCGCAAAATTTACACGAACCAAGGAGTTTCATCGGACTCTGCACATATTATCGACGATTTGTGCCAGGATTTGCCAACATCGCGAGAAGTTTACACGAGCTGACACAGAAGAGCAAGCCGTTTCAATGGAGTGATGAACACGAGGAAACGAACTGAAGCAGCGATTATATACAGCACCATTGCTTTCGTATCCGGTTCCGAATAAAGGTTTTATTTTGGATACGGATGCAGGCAATTATGGCTTGGGAGGAGTGTTGTCACAGGAAATCAATGGACAGGAACGTGTCATCGTATATTATTCCAAGATCTTATCGAAGCTAGAACGCAACTACTGTGTAACAAGAAGATAATTGTTGGCCATAGTGAAATGTATGGAACATTTCCGAAAATACCTTTATGGCCAATCAATTCTGCTAAGAACGGATCATGATGCCTTGACATGGCTACTTCAGTTTAAAATCCCGGGATTTTAAACTGAATCGAAGGACAAGTAGCACGGTGGATCGAGCGATTGGGGAGTTTTGTTTACGAAATCCAACACCGGAAGGGAAGCGCTCATGGAAATCCGGATGCACTATCAAAACGGCCATGTCTAGTGGATTGTAAACATTGCGGACGGGTAGAAAGCAAGGAAAACATCGTCGACATCAGACTAATGAAGGTGTTGCCAGCTGATGAATGAACCAAGGATGTTATATACAAAGAGCAACGTGAGGATCCAGATTTGGCAGTCATTATCAAATTCATGGAGGAAGAACATCGTCCCACATGGAGCGATATTGCGGATAAAGGCCCAACTATTAAGGCTTATTGGGCGCAATGGGATAGTTTAACCATGGAAGACGGCTGCTTAAAGCGTACATGGGAGAGCTCCGATGGCAAGACAAAGCAATTGTTGGTAGTAGTACCGAAGATCAGGATGGCGGAAATATTGGACGAATACCACGGAGGAACAAGCGGAGGTCATCTAGGAATCAACAAAACGTTAGCTAAGGTACGTGAAAGGTTCTACTGGACAGGATGTAGACAGGCAGTGGCTGAATGGTGTCAAAAGTGTGGCCAATGTATGGCAGTGAAAGGACCGGCAAAGAAGAGCCGTGGAGCGATGCAACAATGTAATGTGGGAGCACCATTTGAGAGGATTGCCATAGATGTTGCAGGATCAATCCCAAACAAATATGTATTGGTAGTAATGGACTACTTCAGTAAGTGGCCAGAGGTATACCCTATCCCAAATCAGGAAACAACCACAATCGCTAATGCAGAGGTATACAATTAGATAAGCCGTTATGAAGCACCAATGGAACTGCATTCCGACCAAGAAGAGCATGAATCGGTTGTCTTCCAGGAGATGTGCCAACTACCGGGAATTAATAAAACGCGGACAACACCTTTCCACCCTCAGTCTGATGGTATAGTGGAGCGTTTCAATGCCACATTGGAAGAGTTTATAGCCAAAACAGTGGATAAAAACCATCGGCATTGAAATCAAGATATTCCCTTGTTCTTAATGGCCTATCGATCTGCGATGCATAACACAACAGGAGTAATACCAGCGACAATACTTTTCGGCAACAATTTAAGACTGTCAGGTGATCTCAAATTTGGAGCGGTTCCATCATCAGCTAAATGTGGACAAGCATATGTGGACAACTTAAAAGAGGAGATCAACAACATCCACGGAGTTGTCTGAGAGAAAATCAAATTGTCAAGTAATAAACAAAGGTTCGGTATGATGTACGAGCGAACAACAAAGGATTTGACGAAGGTCAATTGGTATGGCTTCACAACCCACAACGGAAGAAAGAGTTATTGCAAAAATTACAACCTGGATGGGAGGAACCGTACAAGGTCATAACAATAATAAATTATTTGATCTATAGGATTCAAAGAGGAGTACGAGGAAAATCCAAGGTTGTACACCTGGAACGACTGGCGTTCTACAGCGGAAGAGATCTAGATCCTGTTCGGGACGAACCGGTTTGGGCAAAGGGTAGTATGACGAATCACAGATGTCACCTGTGATAATTAAAAAGAGAAATTATAGCAGAAGGGATTACCCTGTAACTAAATGTTTACAAATACGAACAGAATAAAAATAAATAATGAAATAGGCGGAGCGAACCAATTACGACGCAACGAAATTTCGCGAAGTCTAGAAATGAAAAATAATGGAATGTTCTACAAGTATTTGCGTCGTATAAATAGGTGTAGACATTTATGTTACGGAAGCAGTTCAATTTTGAATTTCGAAGTGTTATAATCGGGAAGTGATAAAAAGTGATAGTGAAGTGTTAAAATAATTGTAATATTTATTGGGAAATAAATTTATTGTAAAAATTACTCTTTGCGAGTTTAATATTCACAATTCAGTGATCGAACCGGATAAATTATTTGAATAACCACTCGGCGAAATCGTAACAACAGAAGACCATTGTTGCACGCGTAAATTCATCAGTAAAAGTGACAAAATATTGGGGTATGAAACCAAATCCCGGTTTTCAAAATCCCGGTTAGTCAAAATCCCGGTTTTTTTATTAATTCCAAAATTGAAAATCCCGTTTTTCAAAATCCCGGCTTTAAAAATCCAGGTTTTCAAAATCCCGGTTCTCAAAATCCCGGTTTTCAAAATCCCGGTTTACAAAATCTCGGTTTTCACAAAATCTAAATCCCGGTTTTTACAAAATCCCGGTTTAGATTTTAGGCACAAAAATAAAAAAATGGGGTGTGTAACCAAATCCCGGTTTTCAAAATCCCGGTTAGTCAAAATCCCGGTTTTTTTATAAATCCCGGAATTGAAAATCCCGTTTTTCAAAATCCCGGTTTTTAAAATCCCGGTTTTCAAAATCCCGGTTTTCTAAAGCCTGATTTTCAAAATCCCGGTTCTCAAAATCCCGGTTTTCAAAATCCCGGTTTACAAAATCTCGGTTTTCACAAAATCTAAATCCCGGTTTTTATAAAATCCCGGTTTAGATTTTTCTTGTATTTTCGGCACAAAAATAAAAAAAATGTTTGATTTATTTTATAGTAGGTTTGTTTATAAAATTATAAAATAAAACTTTAACTATTTTTATTAAATTAAATTATAAAATATTTTAAAAATATTTATGCTAAAAAAGTATATATAGGAATTACTATTTATTTACTAACGCAATATTATGTGCAATATTTTTTTGATATGAAATTTCATCATAGTCATGCCTTTTATTTATTTAGTTTTACACTATTTCACACTTTTTTCCCAAACTCGGACATAAGTTTGTAAAGTCTAATATGAGGTTTTACAACAAGAGATTTGAGCCGACGGTGCCAATCGTCAACTAAGTTTTGGGTTCTTAGAAAGTTCTCGAGTATTGGGTTTTCGGAAACTGTCCAAAAACTGTGTGCATATTGCGGTGAGAGAACCACGTCCCCCGAAGTTGAAATCTAAAGCACCTCGGAGTTACCGAAGCCGTTAACCTCTACAATTCTAAGTAAAATTAGAACAACGTCGGAAATAATATAACAAAAATTTTTTGTTATTTGCGATTCGAGATAAAATTTTCGAGAATTTTTGAAATTCGATTAATTATTGATTCGAGATTTCGATTTCGTTTGATGAGGTTTCACGACCAACCCAATTTATCCATACCTAGAAACAGCTTGATTGTTCAAGAATTAACCAAAAATTACATTTTATTTCTATTTTGGATTTTACTATTAATGAAATAGGTTTTAAATTTTCTAGTGTATATAATATTTTAATTAATCCTGGTTTTCAAAATCTTGGTTTTGAAAGACATGTTTTTTTTAATTCGGGCGGCCCGAATTAAAAAAACATGTCTTTCAAAACCAAGATTTTGAAAACCAGGATTTTGAAAACCGGGATTTTGAAAACCGGGATTTTGAAAACCGGGATTTTGAAAACCGGGATTTTGAAAACCGGGATTTTGAAATCCGGGATTTTGAAAACCGGGATTTTGACAACCGGGATTTTGAAAACCGGGATTTTGGTTTCGGGATTTTGGATCCGGGATTTTGAAAACCGGGATTTCGTAGTAGACCCAAAAAAATGTTTGATTTATTTTATAGGTTTGTTTATAAAATAAAACAAACTATTTTTATTAAATTAAATTATAAAATATTTTAAAAATATTTATGCTAAAAAAGTATAATATATATAGGAATTACTATTTATTTACTAACGCAATATTATGTGCAATATTTTTTAGATATGAAGTTTCATCATAATCATGCCTTTTATTTATTTAGTTTTACACCATTACACTTATACTTTTTTCCCCAAACTCGAACATATAAGTTTGTAAAGTCCAATATGCGGTTTTACAACAAGTTATTTGAGTCGACGGTGCCAACCCTCAACTAAGTTTTGGGTTCTTAGATAGTTCTCGAGTATTGGGTTCTCGGAAACTGTCCAAAAACTGGGTGCATATTGCGATGAGGGAACCACGTCCCCCGAAGTTGAAATCTAAAGCACCTAGAGGCCGTTAACCTCTACAATTCTAAGTAAAATTAGTACAACGTCGGAAATAATATTACAAAATTTTTTTTTATTTGCGATTCGAGATAAAATTTTCGAGAATTTTTGAAATTCGATTATTCATTGATTCGAGATTGCGATTTCGAGATTTTGTTTGATGAGGTTTCACGACCAACCCAATTTATCCATACCTAGAAACAGCTTGATTGTTCAAGAATTAACCAAAAATTACATTTTATTTCTATTTTGGATTTTACTATTAATGAAATAGGTTTTAAATTTTCTAGTGTATAGAATATTTTAATTAATCCTGGTTTTCAAAATCTTGGTTTTGAAAACAGGGATTTTGAAAACCGGGATTTTGAAAACCGGGATATTGAAAACCGGGATTTTAAAACCCGGGATTTTGAAATCCGGGATTTTGAAAACCGGGATTTTGAAAACCGGGATTTTGGTTTCGGGATTTTGGATCCGGGATTTTGAAAACCGGGATTTCGTAGTAGACTCTGGAAAAACACATGGATTTTATGTGGGTCTACTACGAAATCCCGGTTTTCAAAATCCCGGATCCAAAATCCCGAAAGCAAAATCCCGGTTTTCAAAATCCCGGTTTTCAAAATCCCTGTTTTCAAAATTCCGGATTTCAAAATCCCGGTTTTCAAAATCCCGGTTTTCAATATCCCGGTTTTCAAAATCCCGGTTTTCAAAATCCCAGTTTTCAAAATCCTGGTTTTGAAAACCAGGATTAATTAAAATATTATATACACTAGAAAATTTAATACCTATTTCATTAATAGTAAAATCCAAAATAGAAATAAAATGTAATTTTTGGTTAATTCTTGAACAATCAAGCTGTTTCTAGGTATGGATAAATTGGGTTGGTCGTGAAACCTCATCAAACAAAATCTCGAAATCGAAATCTCGAATCAATGAATAATCGAATTTCAAAAATTCTCGAAAATTTTATCTCGAATCGCAAATAAAAAAAAATTTTGTAATATTATTTCCGACGTTGTACTAATTTTACTTAGAATTGTAGAGGTTAACGGCTTCGGTAACTCCGAGGTTATTCAGATTTCAACTTCGGGGGGCGTGGTTCTCTCACCGCAATATGCACCCAGTTTTTGGACAGTTTCCGAAAACCCAATACTCGAGAACTATCTAAGAACCCAAAACTTAGTTGAGGGTTGGCACCGTCGACTCAAATCACCTGTTGTAAAACCGCATATTGGACTTTACAAACTTATATGTTCGAGTTTGGGAAAAAAAGTGTAATGGTGTAAAACTAAATAAATAAAAGGCATGACTATGATGAAATTTCATATCTAAAAAATATTGCACATAATATTGCGTTAGTAAATAAATAGTAATTCCTATATATACTTTTTTAGCATAAATATTTTTAAAATATTTTATAATTTAAATTAATAAAAATAGATTAAGTTTTATTTTATAATTTTATAAACAAACCTATAAAATAAATCAAACATTTTTTTTGATTTATTTTATAGGTTTGTTTATTTTGAGAAAAGGGATTTTGAAAACCGGGATTTTAAAAATCGGGATTTTGAAAAACGAGATTTTCAATTCCGGGATTAATAAAAAAACCGGGATTTTGACTAACCGGGATTTTGAAAACCGGGATTTGGTTACACACCCATTTTATGTGTACTTTTTTAGCACATTTAAAACAGACGAGGTTTGGATATCGTATATGCATTGCTTTTGATTCGTTTGATTTAGTTTTACTCGAGCCGCCATTGTTTCGTTTCCCATGTTCATCAATCAGACGACTCTTGAGAAATTCCACTGTTAAATCATTCGGATTCACCGTTTCGATCGCAATAATCAAGTTATCATAGCTTCTAGGTAACGTTAGTAACAAATGGCAAATGACATCGATATTTTCCATTATTGCGCCAATTGATTTTAAGTCCCAAATTTTTCTATAGAAATTTAGAAAATGATCGCTGATGTTGTCACCATCTTGCATTTTCATTGTTAACAGCTGCTTTCTTAATATATATAATATAAGTTGTCCCGCAATACTTTTTCGCTCGAACACTGCAGAAATACTGTCGAACATACCCTTTGCTGTCGTTTTATCCTTAACAAACTTACATATTCCAATTGACTGTCATAAATGCTTTGAACTATGATTGAGATGCAGGCTTTCTCCTCTTTCCTGACATTTTCATGCAGGATTTGATTTTTGTCCTCTTTTATAATTTCGCTTAAATCGGCTTCGATATATTTACGCAATCCTTTTTCATCTAGAAAAATACCGAGTCAACATTTCTGATTGCCGAAATTCGTACCATTGAATTGCGCAATTTTTGATGAATTGTTTTCCAAGATAGTAATCATTTTTTATTTACTTATTAAACAAATTGACAATAAAAAAATTAAACTGACGAACTATTTCCTGGGCCCATAACCTATTAATAAAAATGTATTTTTATTATAATGGAAACTGAAACAGTGTTATAATATCTTGTCTTTAGTAATTCGACGGAAAGTATCGACGATTATGAAATGTGAGGAAACGAATCCGTGTGTAAGCGCCAAGGATCAACGACAACAGAAAATAATGGAGGAACTAACACAGAAATGGACGGAACAGTTAGCATCTGAAGAAAAACAAACAGCAAAGAAGTTGCTCTAGAAATATATGTCCATTTTCTGTGGTGCACCGGAAGATAATGGCAGAACAAATATGATTAAACACCGGATCGACACAGGAACATCAACACCTATTCGACAAGCGCCAAGAAGGTAACCATTGGCTAAGTAAGCAGAGGTGGATAAGATGGTAACTGATATGCAAACATCGGGATTAATTGAGCAGTCAACGAGTCCATGGAGTTCACCAGTAGTATTGGTGGAAAAGAAGGATGGAAGCATGAGATTCTGCGTTGATTATCGGAAGCTCAACACAGTTACTAAGAAGGATAGTTACCCGTTACCAAAGATCGACGACACACTGGATACATTGGCAGGAGCACGGATGTTTTCAACATTGGATTTGCAGAGCGGCTATTGGCAAGTGGAGGTCGCAGACGAAGATAATGAAAAAACAGCATTCAGTGTGAGTAATGGATTATGGCAATTCAATGTCGTGCCATTTGGACTTTTTAACGCCCCTGCGACTTTCGAACAGGTAATGGAACGTGTACATAAAGGACTCCACTGCAAAATATGCCTGGTATATTTGGACGACATCATCGTTATGGGAATAAGGACTTCAACGAGCATTTACGGAATCTAGAGGAAGTATTCGAAAGAATCCAATCAGCTGGATTAAAGTTTAGTCCGAAGAAATGCGTATTGTTCCGGGATGAAGTAAAATATTTGGGACACAAAATTACAACAAGCGGCATTCATACAGATGAAAATAAGATCTCCGTCGTAAAGGATTGGCCAAGACCGCAATTTACATGAACGAAGGAGTTTCATCGGACTCTGCACATATTATCGACGATTTGTGCCAGGATTTGCCAACATCGCGAGAAGTTTACACGAGCTGACACAGAAGAACGCAAGCCGTTCCAATGGAGTAATTAACTCGAGGAAGCGTTTAACGAACTGAAGCAGCGATTATATACAGCACCATTGCTTTCGTATCCGGTTCCGAATAAACGTTTTATTTTGGATACGGATGCAGGCAATTATGGCTTGGGAAGAGTGTTGTCACAAGAAATCGATGGACAGGAACGTGTCATTACATATTATTCTAAGATCTAAGATTATTCAACTGCTGTGTAACAAGAAGAGAATTGTTGCCCATAGTGAAATGTGTAGAACATTTTCGAAAATACCTTTATGGCCAATCAATTCTGCTAAAAACAGATCATGGCGCCTTGACATGGTTACTTCAGTTTAAAAACTCGAATGACAAGTAGCACGGTGGATCGAGCGATTAGGGAGTTTTGTCTACGAAATCCAACTTCGGAAAGGAAGTGCTCATGGAAATACGGATGCATGTTAAGACGGCCATGTCGAGTGGATTGAAAACATTGCGGATGGGTAGAAAACAAGGAAAACATCGTCGATATCAGACTAATGAAAGTGCCAGCTGATGAATGAACCAAGGATATTATATACAAAGAGTAACAGGAGGATCCAGATTTGGCAGTCATTATCAAATTCATGGAGGAACAAGCGGAGGTGACCTAGGAATCAACAAAACGTTAGCCAAGGTACGTGAAAGGTTTTACTGGACAGGATGTAGACAGGCAGTGGCTGAATGGTGTCAAAAGTGTGACCAATGTATGGCAGTGAAAGGACCGGCAAAGAAGAGCCGTGGAGCGATGCAACAATATAATGTGAGAGCACCATTTGAGAGGATTGCCATAGATGTTGCAGGACCATTCCCAATCAGCGAAAGTGGCAACAAATATGTATTGGTAGTTATGGACTATTTCAGTAAGTGGCCAGAGGTATACCCTATTCCAAATCAGGAAACAACCACAATCGCTAATGCAGTGGTATACAATTGGATAAGCCGTTATGTGGTACCCATAGAACTGCATTCTGACCAAAGGCGGAATTTTGAATCGGTTGTCTTCCAGGAGATGTGCCAATTACTGGGAATAAATAAAACGCGGACAACACCTTTCCACCCACAGTCTGATGGCATGGTGGAGCGTTTCAATGCCACATTGGAAGAGTTTATAGCCAAAACAGTGGATACAAACCAGCGGAATTGGGTTCAAGATATTCCCTTGTTCTTAATGGCGTATCGATCTGCGATACCAAGCACAACAGGAGTAACACCAGCGACAATACTTTTTGGCAACAATTTAAGACTGCCAGGCGATCTCAAATTTGGAGCGGTTCCATCATCAGCAAAATGTGGACAAGCATATGTGGACAACTTGAAAGAGGAGATCAACAACATACATGGATTTGTCTGAGTAAAGATCAAATTGTCAAGTGATCGAACAAAGGCTCGGTATGATGTACGAGCGAACAACAAAGGATTTGTCGAGGGCAATTGGTATGGTGTTCCCACAACGTAAGAAAGGGTTATCGAAGAAATTACAACCTGGATGGGAGGGACCGTAAAAGGTCATAACAAGAATAAATGATGCGATCTATAGGATTCAAAGAAGAGTACGATGAAAACCCATGGTGTACACCTGGAGCGACTGGCGTTCTATAGAGGTAGTAGGCTCAATCCTGTTCGGGACGAACACGTTTGGATGGAGGGTAGTGTGACGAATAACAGATGTCACCAGTGATAATTAAAAAGAATTATAAATTATAGCATTAGGAGTTACCCTGTAACCAAATGTTTACACATGCGAACAAAATAAAAATAAATAATGAAATAGGCGGAGTAAATTAAATACATTTTGTATACATACATAAAAATTGTCAAAAATCTTTATCAAAACATTTTTGTTAGTCAAAACTGTTGTTACTAAGGGAAATAAAATTGTTTTTATTTTAAATACAAATAAAAAAAATATTTTTGAACGAAAATGCTAAACGGTTCTACGCTTAGCCGCGTAGTGGTGAAATTATGCGTAACTGCTTCTAGCTACTCGTGAAAAATAGCAAGAGCACTGAGCAGTTGCGAGTAGATAAATTAGCAAAGACACACAACGAATTTCTAGCGGTTCACTAGCGATTGGTCGATTGGAAAGTTATTATTATTTCTCGTTGGGTAATTTGATTTGGTTGAATGGTTAAATTTGTTAATTTTGTGAAACTTCAAAATAAAAATAGTGCATATCAAAAGAAAAACTAATATTTTAAGTTAGATTTAATTATTTTGTGATTATTTAGCCCGAGGCGTAAAATATATGTTTTAATCAATATGGAACATAATAATTCGGAAATAATATATGACTACTCGATTCTTCCACCACATGTAAGATATAAAATTTCATTTTTATATTATATGGTTTGTAAATATATTTAGTTCTAACATTCAATAAACAATGTTTTAAAATATAGTCATATTCTCATACTATTAACATGATGTTCTTTTAGAGAAATTACTTAATGTCATAAAATGTTTTATTTTAATGAGATCATATTCTATAAATTTAATTTAAAAACTTGACACAAGACCAAGTCGTAGGCGAAATGATAGCGTGTACAAAATACAAATATAAATAATCTTTGATGATGTATGTTTTGCTATTTTATAGCACCTAACTGTAAACGCCATGTTTATTCTTATTTGATTATTTACAAGGTGCACTACAATGCTGTCACAATTTTCAACTGCCTTTGTTTATTAAAATAAGGCATTTTTAAATTGTGAGAGCACTAATTTATCAGAGAAATTTACACTGTTTTGAATTTTATTGTGACAGTAAAATTTCCCAATAAACAATTTCAACGGAAGTCCAGCCTGATGCACGGAATTTCTTGTTGATTTTATTACTGAAATCTGTGTGTTTCGTCAAGAGTAGAAATTTTTTCCAATTGTGTAGTTCTTATATTACAATAGAATCATCGTTTTAATTTTGATTTAAGTTTTAAAAAGTCTGAGTCAAAAAATTTGTAGTAACTTAAACTGATGTTTAAAGTTTAAACAGTTACTTGATTAGAAATTTTAGTAACTCACGAGAAAATGTTATGTTTAGAATCAATCCTCGGGTCTAGTATTCAAAGAGTAAGTTGAATGGAGAGAAGTGGAAATATTTACTTCCTTATTTATTTTTTATATATATTCTATCTTTCCATACGAATGTGTTGTAATTTTCTTCTTCTTACTCTTTATCTATAAGCTTTCATATAGTTTAAAGAAAAAGAGGGAACAAAGGTGGAAATTGTAACATGTAAAACACTCGTGTGTCAGCCAGTTGCTGTTGTTAAGCTAGCAGTGACTGAAACATCTTTTGTATCTAATCCGATGTCAGTGGAGCTAGTGTCAACGGTATTTTCTGTTGATTCTAATTATGCTTCAAACTCGGCATTATTGTGATCCTCCTGTATTGCTTCCATTATGTATCACATCTTAAGTACCAATTTCGCTTTCGGGCCACTTGTATCCGCATTTCACCGGCCGTATCCGGATTAACGAAAAATCGCAGATCTAGATAAAAATTAAAAAGGTAGCCATTACTGGTCCGATTTACGTAGAATCATCTGCAAATTGCATAGAACATGGCTTGGCCCATGAATTTTGCACTCCAACAGGAGTCATAGATGTGTTCATTCACACCACTCCTAGCTGAAAAATTCCTTTTACAGCATCTCCCCTTATCGGGTTCGAGTCTCCCCCTGTAATTGCCACAGCTTTAACCACTGTGCCATTTGATTGGTAATTTAAACTTTTAAAATTATTATTAGGTATATTAAATAATTTTAATATTTGCTATTAATAATAACTAAATACTGTTAACGTAAACATCTTTACACGTTTAATAATTGATTGTTGGTCATTTATTTAAAAACGTAACAATACAAAAAAGCCTATAAACAGTGCATAAATGCATCCAGTTTTCTAATCAAGTATTACAAATATGAGTTTGTTTGTTTGTTTTTTATCTCTACAATCTGTTTCGGAGCTCGAGGCACTTCCAACTCTTTCGCGGTTCGCTTATTCACGTCCTAACCTTACGCCATTACAGCCAAATCGAGGTCCGATTTACGTAGAACCATCTGCACATTGCAAAGCTCCATGACAGCCTATAGTATTGACATGAAAGATAGGTTGGCCCATGAATTCTACACTCCAACAGGGGGTCATAGATGTGTTCATTCACACCACCGATCGTAATCATATGGTGACAAATCCCTTTACCTTCCTGCCCCTATCGGGATTCGAACCCGGTACCTCCCGCTTCAACTGCCGCAGCTTTAACCAAATATGAGTTATACATTATATTCTTTTATATGAAATAAAAATGCTAGTAATATTAATTAAAATATAAACTTAATAATAACAACACTTCTTTTTTGATTAATTTTTTCGAATTTAATTTTATTAATAGAAATTAATTTATATATTCTAGATAATCTCCATAATTTTATCGCATTTAGAGTTTGAAGATTTGAAGAATGCTGTGCAAGTGAGTAGTTTATGGTATTATGCATCACATCATCCAGTGATAACTAACCGAATAAATCTTCGCATAGTTAAAGATATAAAAGCAGAGATACCAGATGTTTCTCAAATTATGCGACCATTTGATGCCATCCGTATATCTCACATAGATTTCAATCAAATTGATTATAAATATCTTTTTACAAATTTCGGAAAGAGTATTAAATCCATAAATATTGCTTTCTGTAATATCAGTGTGGTTCAATTTTATGAAATACTGATTTATTTGAGAAATTTAGAAAAACTGGAATTCTTTGAATGCAAAACGTCACCTTTCAAAATCAGCGAGAGTACCCAATTAAACACGTTCGACGATGACAACCGTAATAAAATAATCAAAAATTTAAGCAAAATAAAAAATTTAACTTTAAGTCCATCTCTAAATAATTTACTGAGTTTTATCCCAATCTTACAACATACTAAAAACATTGAAAAACTCTGTTTGCGTAATACTTGGGCTGTACTTCCAATAAATAATGAGTTAATTATAAATAATTTATTTGAAATTTTAAATTATTGGAACTTGGAAAAGCTTAAATCATTAGAAATGGAGTTTATCGGTCAAAATAAAAATACATTATTCTTCGACCAGTTTTTAAAATTAAAAAACATCCAATTAAAAGAATTACGCATCATAGAAAAATATCAAAAGGAACACCTTTTTAATACAACATTTTATAATCAAAATTTTTCCAATTTTTGCATAAAAAACAAAAAATTGGAAATTTTGGAAATGCCCTCAATGAATGATTATGAATTATATGACATATCGAGAAACATTCCAAATCTTAAACAATTGACAGTTGGTAGTATGCGTCTGGATAGGATTCAGGAAATTCAAAATTTAAAAATATTAAATGTAAGGACATAGCAAATAAATAATGACTTTTACAATAATAATTAAATAAATGATGATAAAATAGTAATTTTACATTTTTTAGGTATTACATTTATGTCGGTTTACTATAGATCCACTACAAGGAGCTGAACGATTATTTTCGTTTAAATTTGATCATTTAAAAGAATTATGGCTTGAATTGTATATTGATAAAAATGTTTTAGATTTAATAGCAGAGAACTGCGAATATTTGGAAGTATTAAGTTTAAATTTAATTACTACGGATTGTGAATCAATTTTTAAAAAATTACTTAAATTGAAGTATTTACGGTTGTGGTTCCGAATGTTTCGTTTCCATAATTTTGATGTAAGTAAACTTTTTAAAGTAATCATTAAATGCAGTATTTAATTCAAATTGATTTCCAAATTAATTTAGAATACCGACAATCAGGTTAGTGAATTTAATATAACTAATTTGAAAGAGTTGGAATACTTGGAAATAAATGGGTATGTACCGGGTATTGTAGCAAACCAGATCGAATCATTACCTAAATTGAAACGTTCAAATCATAAGTTTTTTAGTTATGGTAAAGGTTAAATTTAATATAAATAAAATAATTAATTGATTAATTGAAATCATTATTTCCAGATCAATCTATTAATAACTTCAGGTTTGAGCATCTTTATGATGAGGATAATGAAAATGAAGCAGAGGATAATGACAATGACTCGGAAGAAGATATGTATCAAGCAGTTATGGATGGATTTATTTCTGAATGAAATCTGTTCGTTAATACTGATTTAAAATTTGAATAACTTATCCATGCCTACATAAAATAATAATGAATTTGTTTATATTATAATATTGATTGTTTTTTTATTTACTGATACATGTATTAGCTAGTGTTTATCAAATGCGACAAAGTTTATATAGTTTAAAACCAATAAAATATTAAATTATACATAAGTAAAATTGATTTTAACCATAAAAACACTACATATTACAAAGTATCGACAAACGTGTGATGTAACGAACATAATATCTATGTCAGTATAAAATAAATAATTGATATTTAAAATGATTATTCGATAATTTAATTATTGATATTCTTTATTTTACATTTAATTCATATTCATGTTCATGTATGCATTGCGCACAGTACACTTTCCAAGTTTGATTTCCGTGCAAATGATAAT
This sequence comes from Tipula lateralis, assembly GCA_963932295.1. Lineage (NCBI taxonomy): Eukaryota > Metazoa > Arthropoda > Insecta > Diptera > Tipulidae > Tipula > Tipula lateralis. The sequence continues at coordinate 132,427,245 of OZ010738.1, forward strand.
TATAATTATGTTGAATTCAAAATAATGTTTATTGGGTAGGTGTGGTAACCACATTATGTATTACATACACGTATAGAATTGTTACGATTTCGCCGAGTGGTTATTCAAATAATTTTATCCGGTTCGATCACTGGATTGTGAATATAAACTCGCAAAGATTAATTTTTACAATAAATTTATTTCCCAATAGATTCCACAATTATTTCACAAATAATTCACTAATATTTATTTTCACTATTATTTTACACAATAATTATCACTACTATTATTTTAACACTTCACTTTCACTTTATATCACTTCCCGATATTAACACTTCGAAATTCAAAATTGAACTACACGTAATTATACGACACAAATACTTGTAGAACATTCCATTATTTTCCATCTCTACACTTCGCGAATGTTCTTCCATCGTATTTTGTTCGCTCCGCCTATTTCATTATTTGTTTTTATTCTGTTCGTATGTGTAAACATTTGGTTATAGGGTAATCCCTACTGCTATAATTTTCTTCTTAATTATCACAGGTGACATCTGTGATTCGTGACACTACCCTCCGCCCAAACGTGTTCGTCCCGAACAGGATCCAGACCTCTTCCTCTATAGAAGGCCAGTCGTTCCAGGTGTACAACCTTGGGTTTTCCTCGTACTCCTCTTTGGACCCTATAGATCACATCATTTATTCTTGTTATGACCTTGTACGGTTCCTCCCATCCAGGTTGTAATTTTTGCGATAACCCTTTCTTACGTTGTGGGTTGTGAAGCCATACCAATTGACCTTCGTCAAATCCTTTATTGTTCGCTCGTACATCATACCGAGCCTTTGTTTTATCACTTGACAATTTGATTTTCTCTCTGACAAATCCGTGTATGTTGTTGATCTCCTTTTTCAAGTTGTCCACATATGCTTGTCCACATTTAGCTGATGATGGAACTGCTCCGAATTTGAGATCGCCTGGCAGTCTTAAATTGTTGCCAAAAAGTATTGTCGCTGGTGTTACTCCTGTTGTGTTATGCACCGCCGATCGATAGGCCATTAAGAACAATGGAATATCTTGATCCCAATTCCGCTGGTTTTTATCCACTGTTTTGGCTATAAACTCTTCCAATGTGGCATTGAAACGCTCCACCATGCCATCAGACTGTGGGTGGAAAGGTGTTGTCCGCGTTTTATTAATTCCCAGTAACTGGCACATCTCCTGGAAGACAACCGATTCAAAATTCCGCCCTTGGTCGGAATGCAGTTCCATTGGTGCTTCATAACGGCTTATCCAATTGTATACCACTGCATTGGCGATTGTGGTTGTTTCCTGATTTGGAATCGGGTATACCTCTGGCCACTTACTGAAGTAGTCCATTACTACCAATACATATTTGTTGCCACTATCGCTGATTGGAAATGGTCCTGCAACATCTATGGCAATCCTCTCAAATGGTGCTCCCACATTATATTGTTGCATCGCTCCACGGCTCTTCTTTGCCGGTCCTTTCACTGCCATACATTGGTCACACTTTTGACACCATTCAGCCACTGCCTGTCTACATCCTGCCCAGTAGAATCTTTCACGTACCTTGGCTAACGTTTTGTTGATTCCTAGGTGACCTCCGCTTGTTCCTCCGTGGTATTCCTCCAATATTTCCGCCATCCTGATCTTCGGTACCACCACTAGCGATTGCTTTGTTTTGCCATCGGAGCTTTCCCATGTTCGTTTTAAGCATCCGTCTTCCATGGTTAAACTATCCCATTGGGCCCAGTAAGCCTTGATAGCTGGGCCTTTATCTGCAATATCGCTCCATGTGAGACGACGTTCTTCCTCCATGAATTTGATAATTACTGCCAAATCTGGATCCTCTCGTTGCTCTTTGGAGATAACATCCTTGGTCCATTCATCAGCTGGCAACACTTTCATTAGTCTGATATCGACGATGTTTTCCTTGTTTTCTACCCGTCCGCAATGTTTACAATCCACTCTACATGGCCGTCTTGACAATGCATCCGCATTTCCATGAGCGCTTCCTTTCCTATGTTGGATTTCGTAAACAAAACTCCCCAATCGCTCAATCCACCGTGCTACTTGTCCTTCGGGATTTTTAAATTGAAGTAGCCATGTCAAGGCACCATGATCCGTTCTTAATAGAAATGATTGGCCATAGAGGTATTTCCGGAAATGTTCCACACATTTCACTATGGCCAACAATTCTCTTCTTGTTACACAGTAGTTCCGTTCTGGCTTCGATAAGATCTTTGAATAATATGCGATGACACGTTCCTGTCCATCGATTTCCTGTGACAACACTCCTCCCAAACCATAATTGCTTGCATCCGTATCTAAAATAAAACGTTTATTCGGAACCGGATACGAAAGCAATGGTGCTGTACATAATCGCTGCTTCAGTTCGTTGAATGCTTCCTCGTGTTCATCGCTCCATTGGAACGGCTTGCGTTCTTCTGTGTCAGCTCGTGTAAACTTCTTGCGATGTTGGAAAATCCTGGCACAAATCGTCGATAATATGTGCACAGTCCGATGAAACTCCTTAGTTCATGTAAATTCTGCGATCTTGGCCAATCCTTTACGGCGGAGATCTTGTCTTCATCTGTATGAATGCCGCTTGTTGTTATTTTATGTCCTAAATATTTGACTTCATCCCGGAACAATACACATTTCTTCGGACTCAACTTCAATCCTGCTGATTGGATTCTATCGAATACTTCCTCTAGATTACGTAGGTTCTCGTTGAAGTTCTTTCCCATAACGATGTCGATTATTTTGATGTCGTCAAAATAAACCAGGCATGTTTTCCAGTGGAGTTCTTTTAGTATGCGTTCCACTAGCCGTTCGAAAGTCGCAGGGGCGTTACAAAGTCCAAATGGTATCACATTGAATTGCCATAATCCATTGCCCACACTGAACGCTGTCTTTTCCTTATCCTCGTCTGCGACCTCCACTTGCCAATAACCACTCTGCAAATCCAATGTTGAAAACATCCGTGCTCCTGCCAATGTATCCAGTGTGTCGTCGATCCTTGGTAATGGGTAACTATCCTTTTTGGTAACTGTGTTGAGCTTCCGATAATCAACGCAGAATCTCATGCTTCCATCCTTCTTTTCCACCAATACTACTGGTGAACTCCATGGACTCCTTGACTGCTCAATTACTCCCGATGTTTGCATATCAGTTACCATCTTATCCACCTCTGATTGCTTAGCCAATGGTAACCTTCTTGGCGCTTGTCGAATTGGCGTTGATGCTGCTGTGTCGATCCGGTGTTTAACCATATTTGTTCTGCCATTATCTTCCGGTGCACCACAGAAAATGGACATATATTGTTGAAGCAACTCCTTTGCTGCTTGTTTTTCTTTTAGCGTTAATTGTTCCGTCCATTTCTGTGTTAGTTCCTCCGCTATTTTCCGTTGTCGTTGGTCCTTGGCCTTTACACACGGATTCGCCTCCCCGCATTTTATAATGGTGGATACTTCCTCACCTCAACCGATGATAGTTCCCTTTTTGATTGTTTTTGTCACATCCGATAAATTAAGAGCCCGTATTGGAACTCTAAAGTCACAATCCGGCTTAACCAAAGCTTTCCCAATGATAATTTCTTTGGTTTGTATCTCGTCACTGTTGGCTTCCACAACCCACAACCTTTGTGTTCCAGGACCTCCATCCAATTTCCCCCAAACAACCGTTTCCGAGTGTGGTGGTAGCTTCGTCCGATGATCCAATGTTATCCTCCTTACGACTGGCTCCTTCCCGTTGTTCAGTTGCAAAGGCAGTTCGACATTACCGTAGCTCAATGTTCCCCGTCCGACATCCAATACGAATCCATTTCGCTTCCATTGAAGTCCATTCCCAGGATGACCTCATCCATAATATCCGCAACCAGAACTTCATGTCGAAAACCATTGTTCCCGATTCGTATTGTCACCTCCTTCTTTCCTTTGATAGCCGCACTGTCGCCTGTCGCCGTTTGTAACTTGAACCCTTTCATTGTCCGAACTCCATCCGTGATAAAATCCGGCCGCACAATCGTTCTCGTTGCTCCAGTGTCCAACGTTATCATACTGGATCGTCCCTCTACTTCGCCTTTCACCATCAAGCTATCACCAACTTTTGCCAATCTGGAAATGGGGATGAAGGTTATGGAGCATTTGGTTGTGGGAGTCAGCTTTTGCTCCTCAAAGCTGACTCTTACTCGTTTAACGCCTTCGTTGTTGTTTGGCGTTCCTCCTCGGCTGCTGCTTTTCTTGCCTCCGGTGACCTTCGGTACATTGGCGATGGTGTTCTTGTCCGTTTGCGCCTTATCTCCCAGCATTCCCTTGAGATGTGTCCTATTTTGTCACAAACTCAACATCTGATTTTACTAGTTCCATCCCGGAATCTCGTTGTCTGCCAGTTATCTGCTGGTTTGATGTTATTGCCCTGTTTGTGACTGATTGCTGGTTCCACTTCCACACGACGTACCTTGACTGCTGGTTTGATGATGTTGTTTGCAGTCTCGTTGGTTAGGGCACACGCGATGGTTTCCGCAAACGTTGCTTTTGGAGACAACACAACAGCACGTCTCGTATCCGGATCCCGCACTAGTCGCTCTATATCAGCTGCATATTCTTGAAGCGTCTCTCCAACCCGCTGACATCGTTCCTTCAACTTCATACGATGTAGCTCCCGTCGATGGTCAACTCCGTATTTGCGCTCCAGAGCTAACATGATTTTGCCGTAATCCTCTCGTTCGTATTCCGGCACGATTTGTAGGAGCTCAGCAGCACTTCCCTTTAACGCCACAATTAATGCTGCTACCCGATCCTCCTCACACCAACCATTCCTTGTGGCCGCCATTTCAAACTGGAGTTTGAATATGTTGAATGGTGTGGTTCCGTCGAATGTTGGTGGCTTCAATTTTATTGAGCTGGTTGGTCGAGACTCGAGTAACTTGAGCACTGCCGTTGGTTTTGAGATCCATTAGCTCTTGTTCGATCTTCATGAATCGTTTGTCGGTCACATCGATTTGTTGGTCCAATTTGTGATCCATTTCCATTTTGATGGTATCGACTTTTGTGTTAAATGTCGTAGCCATTTCTCGAAACTTCTCGTTGACAGTTTCCTCTTGTTGTTTTAGTCTTTCCAGAACGAGTTCTCGATCTTGCCGTTGTTCAGCTCTCATGCTTTCCTGTTCAGCCAACAATCTTTCCTGATCGACTCTCATCTGTTCCTTTAAACTTTCTTGTCCGCTTGTAATATCGGTTTTGAGCCCACCGATCATCTGCTCTTGAACGGAAACCATTTCAGTTTTAAGACCTCCAATCATATGTTGTGTTTGTAACTGCATTTGCTGAATAACAGCCATTAATTGTCCCATATCAAAACCTCCAGATGTTGTTGGAGTAGTTTCTTTAACGACGACATTCTGATCTTCTTCCGTTTTGGTCGTTGATTCCGTTGTTATTTCAACTGCTTGCACCTCGGTTGAATCCGGTGCCCCCAAATTAAACTCATGTTGATCTGGGTCAACATTTTCATCCAACAAAGCTGTATGGAGTCTCAACTGCAACTCATTTCGGTTGCCCGCAGTTGGTAGATTGGAACTCCTTCTTCAAATCTGCCACTTTTAAGTCCAATAATTTCATCTTGGATATTCACAATCCCACCGCTGTCACCAATTGTTACGACTTCGCCGAGTGGTTATTCAAATAATTTTATCCGGTTCGATCACTGGATTGTGAATATAAACTCGCAAAGATTAATTTTTAAAATAAATTTATTTCCCAATAGATTCCACAATTATTTCACAAATAATTCACTAATATTTATTTTCACTATTATTTTACACAATAATTATCACTATTATTATTTTAACACTTCACTTTCACTTTATATCACTTCCCGATATTAACACTTCGAAATTCAAAATTGAAATGTTTTGTAACTCAAATGTCTACACGTATTTATACGACACAAATACTTGTAGAACATTCCATTATTTTTCATCTCTACACTTCGCGAATGTTCTTCCATCGTATTTTGTTCGCTCCGCCTATTTCATTATTTGTTTTTATTCTGTTCGTATGTGTAAACATTTGGTTTCAGGGTAATCCCTACTGCTATAATTTTCTTCTTAATTATCACAAGTGACATCTGTGATTCGTGACAGAATTATATGATATTAGTGCCATCTATTATTTCAAAATATACAATCCTGACATTTAGTTTAGTTATTCTATTGAATACTAGAGTATTTATATTTATTAGTGACAGATCAATTGAAAACTATGTAATAAGTGTAAAAATGGATAATTTTTTAAAATATATTTTCTATATAAATATTTGAATATAAATTGAAGTTTCTCAAATTAAAGCTTTAATATATAGTACTATGAGTATTAAATGCCAAATTGCTCGTACTTTGAAAAGTTTACTATAGTTTGTTATTCATTATTTTTTAAAATGTTTAAAAGTTACAGTTTAAAGCTAAAAACTAGCAATATTTTGGTAAAATCTTTATTCGTTGACCTAAAGGTTCGGAATGCCTCGTTTGTAGCAAAAAATAAAAACGAATTATCTAAATCTTGTGCTCAATATTGTTTGGAAACTGTAAAGTAAGTATAAATCTAAGATATATTTGTAGAATTAACAATCATATTTTATTTCAGAAAATATGATTACGAAAACTTCCTATCTACTCTATTATTGAATGGCGAACAGAGGCGACAGTGTTTTGCCATTCGTGCTTTTAATGTTGAAATTTCACGAATTTCAAATATAGTTTCCGATGATAAAATCGGTTTAATAAGAATGAAATTTTGGCAAAAGGCTGTAGATGATATGTATGAAAAAAACGGTCACAATATTGTGCCGGATCATCCAGTTTTAATTGAACTGAACAACGTAGTAAACAAATCAAAAATAAATAAACGATATCTGCAACGTTTGATCACATCAAGAAATCGAAACAGTAATCAACCATTTGTATCAATGACCGAACTGGAAGATTATTGTGAACATAGTACATCGAGTTTGTACTATCTATTGCTTGAAATTTTCAATATTAAAAATGTACACGCTGATCATGCTGCATCTCATTTAGGTAAAGCACAAGGAATTGTTAATCTATTACGTTCGATTATTTATGTAGATCGATCAAAGGCTATCCCGATTCCACAGGAAATCTTAATTAAACATGGAATAAGTCATGAGCGTGTACTTAGAAATAAAGAGAGTGACAAAGGTGTCGAAGAATGTGTCTTTGATGTTGCCACGACTGCATACCAACATTTAGAAAAGGTACAGAAGTTATTTTGTATAATCATAAATTTATTAATTCTAGTTATTTGTTTTAGTCAAAGAATTTATCAAAAAGTGTCCCAAAAGAATGTAAAATATTATTTTTACCAGCTGTAGCAATTAATCGTTATCTCGAAAGATTACGAAAGTTAAACTTCCATTTAACAAATCGAAGGTTGCAAACTAGGGATACGATATTACCGTTTGCTTATTACATAAACAAAATTAGAGGATCTTACTAGAACTACTTATTCACCTAGTTTATCGCATGCATACTTACAAATAATTTTAACTTGCAGAAAACGATCAATATTACCAAATGAAATACTGTAATCGAGATCGTATAAAAGAAGTCTCCTAAGCATCAAACAGTACCTGCATCGCTCTGAGATTCTAGTAAATTGTTTAGTATTGTCAAACGCTTAAATTCCAAAACCATTTTAAACGAAACACTATTGTATTTCATTGTTGAAAATAAACACTTATTTAATTCAAGTTTCGTTGTAAATGTATCTTTATTGAAATCGTTACTGCCATTTAACGAAATTATGATATAACCATTTCCTTTAAAGTATTAAAATTTATTTGATATTTAGGATTTAGCTTTTTCCAACTCCTGAATTTAATCCACTATTGATTAAACCTCTACGAAACGTGATAGTCTCGAAAATCAATAACACTTGCTTGGCTTGTATGTATACATCATCATACGAAATTCCATAAAAAAGTGTTTATTTTTTTAAACAATAATTTAAGTAATAATCTATCAAAATTACAACGTTTCTTGTGCATACTACGATAAAATTAAAGAAATCACCAGAGCGGCAATTCTCCCGAAAGTCGTTTAGTTTGTAAATGTTTGATTTATATAGCAAAGTATCTGTTAATTGAAAATAAAATAAACTTCCTGAACTAAACCACCGGTCAAGCAGATATCCAAACTTAAACATGTCATTGAAGAACTTAACTTAAATTTATATAAAGAACACACAATTATTTCTATTAAAATGTCTTTTTTTTTAATAAATAATAAAACGAATTATACAAGAGTTTATAAAATAAAGAACAAAAGAAATTGGTTTCATTAAGAAACACAACTAATAATAATTTAATTAAATCAGTTCGAGTTAATGATAATCAACAAATATTAAGTGAAATCTTCAATACATTAGTCAATAAGTAATTTCTACTTAACATATCTATTATTGTCAATGCAATGATCGTATAATCGAACTATGTATTTAAAAGTAGTCCTCTTCAATTTATTCCACCATTGATTGATATGCATATAGCATAGTGATACAGTGAAACATGAATCTTAAGGAAAAAAACCATGTTTCGTAAATATTTCTGGAAACATATTATGGAAACATCCACGTAAAGCATCCCGAAGCCAAATTGCACATTATCTGGTAACTGCAAAGCTACGATGGAGATTTTCGTACAAGTCGGGTAGGACAGGGGAATATACAACGCGATTCTCCTGTCAAGGGATGATAAATGAAGTAACGCAACGAAAATATCAAGATCTTGTCAGTAATAGCATTTTGCGAGCTAATTATACCAGTCTGATGAAGTGAACCGCATTTGGGCAGTATTGAATAGTTGTCGATACTGCCCAGCACACTTTCGGTATAGTGAAAACTAAGCCCCAAAATGATTAGTTCGATGAGGAGTGTCGTCTTGTTGTGAGTGGCTAAATAAAGCCCATAATGAAACGCAAACTCGGTTAACAATCACAAGGTAATGATTGGACTATACCTTAAGATTTCGGTCAACTGCCTTAATATTGGACTATCTATCAGTAATGATTGGACTATACCTTAAGATTTCGGTCAACTGAACATTTTTCGTTCAACATTTTTCTGACCTACTTTATGATCCAGATGTATCACAAGCTGTGTTTGAATACCCTCAAATTCATTAAAATCGCATTGATTATAAACATGAACAGAAATATATTATATCTTATACAGTCATCACCGAATAAAACCCATAACAATTTAAGTTTCATCGAAAGCAGAGGTTTATATAGGAACTTTTAGCACCAAAGAAACAGAAATTGAAATAGGGCAATATAATACCGTAAATTGTTTTACGCAACGTGAAAATCAGTACGCAAAAGATATTTCTATAAAAATCTTCGAATAAAAAATAATAAACTTTAATCAATCACAACTCAAACAGTTTCGAAGGAATCAGAAGGCACATTTAGTAATACAGATTTTTCAATACAGGGTGGCTGAGACCAAGTGTTACCAAATGAAAACGCTGTAATTTTTTTAATTTTGATTATTTTTTATTTAAATTTCGTGGAATATGTTGAAAACATATTACATTTTATGAAAAACATGTTACTGCTCGATATAACCTCCTTTGGCTCTGATTATTTGATTCAGTCTTCCATAGAAAGCATTGCATGCTGACCGTACGTCGGCTTGCGGAATTTTATTCCATTCTCGAACAAGAGCTGACTTCAATGCATCAACACTTTCGTATTTTTTAGTGGACACCTTACTCTCCAAAATGGACCATATGGAGAAATCCAAGTCTGGTGAATATGGTGGCCATTCTTTCGATGAAATCAGCCGCGGAACGCAATTTTGTAAAAGTTGCTGTGTCGCTCAGGCTTTGTGTGACGGTGTCGAGTCCTGTTGGAATGTCCAACGGTTCGTACCAAAGTGCTTACGTGCCCAAGGTAGCAAAGCATTGCTTAGGATATTTTGGCGGTACATCTCTTGGTTTACCTTGACTCCATGTTCGATGAAAACCAGAGGAGTGCGTCCATCTGCTGTAACTGCAGCCCAAACCATAACATAAGCTGGTGATTGCTTGCGCATGGCAACTCTTGTGTCCAAATTATCGTTGGACTTGTGCTCTAACCAAACACGATCATTTTGTTTATTCACATACTGTTGAATGGTGAAAATTTTCTCATCAGAAAAGACAATTTTTGGAATCTCATCGCGTTCGGCCAAGGCCTTTAATGCTCGTGTTCTTTCAAGCCTAACTTTTTTTTGTGCCTCCGTAAGATCTTGAACTTTTTGTGTCTTGTAGGGCTTCAAGTGTAGTTCATTTTTCAATAATGGTTTGAATGCTGTATCGCGAAACATGTAGACGTGCGGCTAATTGATTGGCACTTTGACGAGGCTTTCGTTTCTTCACCTTTCGTATCATTTCTTTTGATGTTGCTGTCTTTCTAGGATTGCCTCCGTTGTATCGAGTTATGGTTCGATACACAAACATTTTATTCACATTCAAATGCTGGAGCTGACGAACTATTGCTGTTTGTGAATTTCCACCCAAATACAGTGCAATTACACTATTACGTTTGAATTCCATTACGATTTTTTTTATCAAGATATTAATTTAGAACAATTATTTATTGACCACATATAAACAACTAACCAAACTTCAATCTGTCAAAAAATTAACGCGCGAAAAATGACAACTACACAAATGACAGCAGAGTGAAGTTATAGTAACATTTGGTCTCAGCCACTCTGTAGAATAAAAATGATTCTAACATTTTTCCGACTCATTAATCATTTTATGAAAAAGTTGAAACTTCTAGTATCGATCTTACTGGCTTTTGGATGAATACTTTATTGGATGAAAAAGTTCGTATACATAGGTTAGTGTCTTCCTGTCAATTTTGTTTTGAGACGGCTCAGTTTATTTTTGTTTAGAAAATGGTTTCCCTTTTTATGATGGTACTACTTTTCATCTGGAAAATTTTCGATATGATTAATATGGATTTGCTCATAGTTCCAATCAAAATCTATGTTAAATAGTTCTCTCGATTGAAATCTAGGTGGTCCATTTGGATTGAAATTATATCTATCGAATTGATTTAATTTAAATTGTCTTTGCTGTGGTAATTAAAAAATATTTGAAGTGTTCATTGGTTCGATTTATTAATGGATTAGGTGGAAACCCTCTTGGATTTTTAAATTTATTGGATATATACATCTTCTAGTTGCATTGGTCTAATGATGAAGACTATCGACTCTATTACACCTGTTAAAAATACATTAAGTAATACCAACTTCTGTTGGCTTTTATTACATCTGCATTCATCAAATAACATATAATAAATATAATAAATATTAAGTTATTTGGCATTCATAGTATTTGAAAACATCCGCTAACAACTGCGGCCGTCACGTTCTTGATAATGACATTTTATAGATTTTAAATTTTACCAGCGTAGTTTAACAGCGTGTGCTGCCAGTTGGAAATACAATATAACAATGAAATAGATTGATGATGAACTTGTTATTTTGTGATATTTCTATTTCCATAAATTTTGTTTAGAAAAGTCTAATAATTTCATCGGTACATAAATAGATGTTTATAAGACGACGTTGATAAACTCTTAAAGAATTTAGACGTACGTTTACCATAAAAAGATAAAGTATATTACAGAACATGGGTTCTGCTAGCAATTATAAGAATAATTTGTTAAAAACGCAACAAATCAATTCTAAAAATGAACTCAAAAAGCTCAAATGAAAATTCCAATTTGTAGGTCAAATAAAAAGGCGGCGAATATATCATTGAAGGTCAAGTTCACCACAGATGCACAATTAATTTTCTAAATTCCGGGTTTTGCCGCAATTTTCCTAACACTAGTCGTTGGATTATTATGAATTTTGCGTGAGACTCTTTCGGTATTATGGTGTGATGTTACTGTACGTCCTGGCATATCCTTCCAATTAGTTTAAAAACATCCGTTCTCCCGTAAATTCCGATCTGCATTAACAAACGTGCTAACGGATTTTAATCTGCGATTAGGGTATCGATCTCGAAATATCGGTTAAACAAGTATGCTCCATTAGCTTCGTATAAAACGCACATACCATAAATGCATATTCACTGGAGGTGCAAGGATTCAGTTTTAGATGACCGACGATTATACTCTAATTTATATTCGATTATGTTATGAAACAAACCCATTTTGTTAACAGTTCTTTTAATTAAACATACATATACTGTAAATATTCGTTAAATTTGTTTAATGCAAGTTCATTTTATACCTCTATATAGTTTAGTCATAAATAACTACTACAGATAGCCAAACTATATGGAATATATATATATATATATATATATATATATATATATATATATATATATATATATATATATATATATATACATATATGTATATATATATAAATATCGATATCACATTTAAACAGAGCCAGACATGTTTTTAATGCTACGAATCAGATATATTTATAGATGTCATTATAAATGATTTCACTGAATGTTTTAGATCAAAAACGACGTGTGCGTACAACACTGAAACCTTTTTCTAAAATTATATATTATTTTTAAAGTTCTTTTTATTTGTTTCAAATTTATAGGATGCTAAAGGAACAAATTTGCATGGTTTTGATCACAATTTTAATAATAATTACAATATCACATATTACTTTTTATTCCAAATAGTATTTATATTTGTACAATACTTTTAAATATTTAATAAAAAATTATTTTAAGGTATAGTGTTTCTTACAAAATTCACTTAATCTAATGCACGCTTCTCTAATCATATCTTCGGGTACGGTTAACACAATTCTTATATAATTCGGATAGTCAAAACATTTTCCAGGCAAACAAAAGACACTTTGTTCACTTACTAGTAGTTGAACAAAATCTAATTCGTTTGTAAATTCTGGAAAATTATCGATATCAATTGCAATCATCATATACATGGCACCATCTGGCATAACTGGAGTTAATCCCGGAATATCTTTAATATTTTCATATGATATTTTTGCATGTTGATAAAGAATTTCAGATAAATTGTCATAAAATGACTGTGGAGTATTTTTTAATATCGAAGGTATCGCGCCTTGTATTAATGTACTGCTTCCCATTATTCTACTGGTGAGGTTTGCTATACCCTGTTTAATAGATGATATAATAGACTTATTTATTAATTAATATATAAAACACTTACTCGTCTAACATCTTTGAGCATGTTATTTCTATCATGTATAACAATCCAACCTTGTCTCCAACCCGGTACTAAATATCTTTTTGTCAACCCTCCGCATGATAGTATTGGTACATTTTTAGAAAGCGAACTTATTGGATAATATGTTTTACCAGGAAAAACCAAATGTTCATAAATCTATAATGCAATTTTAAATTGACCGAATAGATTAATTTTTTTATATTTTATAACTTTACCTCATCAGCAATTATTGGAATACAGTTCCGTTCCGCTACATCTAAAATGTCAATCAAGTGTTCTTTTGAAAAAACACTTCCGCAAGGATTACTCGGATTTGTGATAATGATTGCTGCTGTATTTTCATCGATCATTACTTCTAATGATCGTAGATCTACGTTCCAATTATTTTCTGGTATTAAATTGTAATATCGTATCTCAATATCTAAACCTTCGGCTAATGTACGATAAATTGAAAAACCAGGACGCGGTATTAATATATTTTGTCCTGCTGTTGCCAATACTGTTATACATAAATCAATTGAGCTAGAACATCCACTGCATAGAATAATATCTTTCGCTTCTACTTTTCCTTGATATGGCGATACATATTCAGCCACTGCTTCTCTTGCTTCCAAATGACCAGCACAATTCGCATAACCATTATATTTTCCTTCTAATAAAACTTCTTGGACTGCTTCGATAACTTCTGGTGCTGGCTTTAAATTTCCAAACACTGTCGGATCGCCTTGGAAAAATAAAATTTGTCAGTTTATTTATTGGTTTTGAAAAAATTCATGATTGAACTCTAAATATGAGATTTGATTATTTAAATTATTTAGAAAACTCAAAATTATAACGGGGTCTTTCCCAGTAAACAAAACAAAATTATTTAACGATTTATTAAAATGGAATAGTTTATTGAGTGCAGAACACTAATGATAATGATACCACTTTCAAGAAATTTGTGTATATATTTGTGAACTAAATTTGCTGAAGTAAAATTCGAGAATGATAATCTTGAAAAAGGGTAATGTTTTGAGCAATGAATTACACTAAAGTATTTTGAGATTCGTTTTTGTAAAATTGATTTAAAGTTGAGAACTCAATTTTTTTTCTATAATTTGTGAGAAAATAAAGACTATAATAATAATCAAAATAAATGGGTTTTACCGACTGCAACAGTTTCGATCACATGCTAGTTTTTCATACTGTTGTAAACGATGATGTCAGATCGTTCTCTAAGTTGTGGTGTCATCTTCATTAAAAGCGACTACTTCATCAACTGGTAGATAAAGGAGTCCCTGGTGTACATCACGGTACACTGAATAACACTTCAAAAATTCTTCTTGGTGGTTACCGATTATTTTCTCCATCAAACGAGTAATTCTTCTCAGAATAGTGTAATACAGTAATTCAGTCGAGGTCATAGATATAATCTTTTGTATTGGCTACGATAATGCGAAAAGTAATGTTGCAAGAACAGAAAATATATGTTGAGTTGGAAAATAAAAGTACCACCCAAGAAATTCTTTAAAACTCTTTAAAGCCGATTTAGTGTGATTAACCTTACAATTTGTTAATTTATTTAGATACAAATCAGAGGCGCATATTGGTGCCTTTAGTTATAGTTATGGCTAGTTATAGTTATGATCGTATTTAATATATTATCTTAAAATTATAGCACCAACCAAATTATGCAATGTAGGTACTGGATTTATATCTTGATAAGAGCTGGTTGCGAAAACGATTAGATGAACACATCAACGATTTTTCTTTTGCAGTGTAGATCAAATGAACTGATCCGTATTGCATGCCAGTATTATGAGCTTCCAGAGAGTAATGTAATATGTACTATATAAAAGGGAAATGTGAAATAAATTCAGCCTTTTTAAACGGCTGTTATCTAAATTTTCCAGGAAGAGTATTTTGCTGGAAAAACAACATTTATTGAGATTGGTGAACTTAAAATAACTAACTCTACAAAATGGCAACCGAATTTACTAATCAAATTTAACAATTATATTAACTTCATTAATTTTAATGTTTTAACTTCAAAATATTATATTATGTATATTTGATTTTTTATAAAAATTTTTAGAATTTTTAGAATTTTTTATAAAAATAATCACAATTCTCGATCCATATATTTAGTTTCGTCTAAAACAAATTTCATCTTTTGAAATTTGACACACTATAGGGCGGAAATAACACCATTTTATTTATGCTCAAAATGAGGTGAATGGTTCCAAAAATGTCTTAAACTAATAAAGAAAGACTAAGACACGAAACAATCAAAATTTGTTTATAAATGGAGATATATTTTTGAAAATTTCCCACCCCATTAAAATTTTATCTTCGGCTAATTGTTTAGCTGCTTTAAAATATGTATTAAAATGAATGCAGAATCAAAACTTAATTCATGAACAAGAAAAAGGCCAAAACTGTGCTCTAGCTGTGGCTCACATCAATGACTCTAATTGCAATTCATTGATTTTGTTGTTTACGTAGCATGTAGTTTTTCATCTAAACAAAGATGCATTTTTAACTAAATAAATAACTAAATTATTATAATAGACAATTTTAATGTTTAATTAATTTTTGTATATTTTGTCGAATCGAAACGGTATTTTATGCTTATTACTTATGGCCGTTTTATTTTACGAATGGGCTCAAAATTAGGTGTACAGGTTGAAAATTAAATCAAAATAAATATCTTTCTTCGCTTTTGCAAGTATAACGATACGTTTAAAATGGCTGTTCGAATATCATTTGTTTCTAATTATTTACCAATTTCGAATATTTTAGGTATCTGCCTTATTTGCTTACTGTGTAATATGTATACTGCTGACACAAACGTTTATAAAATATTTAAGAACCAGAATGGAGACCTTTGGCTTTTGGTTACACTGAACACATATATTTTGGATGCATCCATTCATATTTTTCGTATCTACAAGACGTTTGAGCTTTATATCGATCGGCTGTGCTTACTTTTGAATAACATTTTTAATATTGATTTAAGCAGAGTTCATACTTCAATTTCTTCGTACATTCAATCATTCAAAAAAAATTTCCGGTCAATCGTAGTGCTCCAAAATGAAAATTTTTTGTTTCTACATTTTGTCACAAGGGATAGTTAAGTTTAACTTTTTGTCTGAACGATCATTAAGTAAAAGAGACAATATGACACCAAATTGAAAAAGACGCAAATAAAAATCATGCTTTTTTAATATACGTTTGGAAACAACAAACACAAGTGTCAACTTATATGTTTCAACAGTAGATCTTGACAAAATCGTTCGTGGTATACCATAGTATGAATCGTCAAAACAAAGAAATTGAAGTATGAACACAGCTTAAAGCACCCATTACATGGTCAGTAATAATGTCATTACTTTTTGATAATGACATTAATACTGATCGTGTAATGCGACGTAATGATGAATGATGTTCGGTAATGATGAAAATCCAGATTTTCTGATTTTGCTACATCATTACCGAAAAATGATGAAAATAATGTCATTAATATTGATCGTGTAGGGATTCCATTATTACTTTTTTACATCATTCCAGAGGATCTTGCTCTTTCTCTTTCGATATCTTTTAATTGCTTAAAAAATTCAGAATTTTTTTTCCCATTTTTTTCAATTTTTTTCCATATGTTGAAGAATCGAGCTGTAAGCATTTTTGTAATTTTTAAAAAGTGTTCTAAAGTAATTAAAAAACATTTTTATCAACTTGAAAGACATATACAAAAAATAAAACTACGTAACATTTCATTTCTGTTATCCGCTTAGTAATGATGAAAACATTGATGCTTTGGAATGATCGTGTATTGTTAAAAATAATGATAAAGTAATGACATAAATACTGACATTACTAGTAATGACATTTTTACTGACCATGAAATGGCTGCTAAGTGCTAATAATATAATTTTATTATATAATGTTTGTGGAAAAATTCCCTCTATACAACGTTACACTTGGTAAAGTATTTAAATTAAGAAAGTGTCGAAAATTATGAATGAAAAGTGATTCCTTTTCATTCCTTTGATTTGATCGCAGAAAAACTGGTTTGTTAATTATAATTGTGTACAATAAATTAAGTACGGTGAATATAATTTCCAATTGATGCAAGAATCATATTTGCTTTCATGGAAAATTTATAGAGGGGAATTTGATGTCTAAAAGTATTCATTTCATAATAGATGAAAAGGTAGATTCATTTTGTATTTAATTATAATATTTAAATAATATTTTTTATTAATTTTTTTAAATAATAAATTAAAGTAAAATAAATTTAATTTACATAAAAGCTGCCAAACTCATTCTATTTCATCCAAGTTTGCTTTTGTTATGTTACGTTAAGAGTATTCATAAGCCACGTGGTTTGAATTCTATTTTTTCTATTTCTTCTTTTGAATTAATAAAAGACCAATAGATAAACAAAAAATTAAAATTAATTCAATAACCAGTATGTTAGTACTCTGTAGTTTTATCCTAAAATATCACAAGATTTACATATTTCAAGTTTGTGAAGAATATTATGATAACGAAATTTTATTAAGTCAAGCTCTATTTAAATCTTATAGACATATTTTTTATTCGATTCATTGATGAGAATTCGATTTTCTTGTTTTCACAAATAAAAATGTTGAAAATTACTCGATGGTTTATATATTTTCTTATCTAAAATGTTGGTGTTGTGAACGCTAAATTTATTAATTTTACCCAATTTGCACATGCCTATATTTTTTCTTATACATACAGTAGTTGCTGGCTTTTTTGTAGAATTTTTTGTGTCAGCCCCGACCTCTGGAAATTAACAAATATTTAAGTATATTCACTTTATAGATCCGAGTTGAGCTACATAGATTAACAAATATTGACAATTTTGTTGCAAATAACAATCTTTCGGTGTCCTCATTTTATTGTCTTAAAATTTCTGACTAACACTATCAGTAATATCACGTTAAACTCATGCAAATAATATATAATCATTATATATTTATGTAATGATGCTCTTATTATTATTGTCATTATATGTTTATTGCACAATTTTTTAAACCGAAATATCCAAATAATTTTTGTAACAAGAAAAGAACTAAAATATTTTTCAGAATATTTGAACTAGTCGCTAAAATTGTTGATGTTTATGCTATCAGTATACTAATTCAAAGCATAATGTAAGAATCCCTTTAGGTGAATTGGTAAACGAAAATGAAAGGATTAATTTTCGAAAGAATTTTTATGATCTGAATTTGCTTTATCCTCCACATACTGTACATGAAAAAACATAAGCTCAATGCGCTAAAATTTTTCAATTGATTGTTAAGAACTTTGAGGCAACAATCATTAATGGAAAGATATTTATTATTTTAGCTAAGAAATCTTTTCCCTTGATCAGCTAAATAGACATGGATAAACCACAGATTAATTTGAGATATTTAACAACTAGTAGTTAAACAAACTATTCGAAATATTAATTATTTTTTACCACATACACCAACTTGTTAATAAGTGTATTATATAAAATTCATTTAAATGGTTTCATTTGAAAGACAAAACGATATGAGTAAGTTACGACCTATATTTGTATTAAGTATGCATATCGGCTTGTTATTGAGATTATTTTGTGTAGTATTTACATAATTAGAAAGGATAACATGGTAATAATTTCTTGTTTTAAACAACAAATAGCTGGGTGTTGTTTACATCAACAATATTTGTAAACAAACAACCAATGATTCATAATATTTTATTACATGTACTATAGCACTTGTAAATAATAATAACATATTGTAATAAATTACATACGCATTTATAGTAACTCAAAAGAATTTTCAGAAAACGATAAAATTGAAAAGACGTATTTGCGTGAATAAATTAATATAACGAATACAAGTTTAAACTTAAAACTTATTATTAGTATTATTGTTATTTTTTTTAAAAAACAAAATATTTAAATGTGTAAAATTTAAAATGTCTCAAAATTGTGAATCGCTAAAATCTAACAGGTAAAACAGGTTTTAATATGTGATATCTATTATCTACTCTACTGATAATTTACATACCTTACGGATATTTAAAGCATTTTTAATTTCATTTTATAGTTCGACTGATAAAAGATATAAAAAAATTTACATTTCGGTTCATCTCAATTTTATTGATTATATGATCTCTTTGTTAGCCGGCTAAACCAATAAAATTTCACTTCATCTAACACACCTCCATTTACAAAGTGACGGAATAACTGCTTTTTATTTAGTAGGTATTTGTTATTTTCTTTCTTATATTCAATGACAATCTTATAGTAATTATCAGAATAAATATGCAACTTTTAGTTTATTTTATGTACTGTATAGCAATTCAGATACGAAATCCAGCTAAGCTGAGAAATGTTTACAATTGATAACAGTAGTATAGTGAATAAAAACAACAGAACAGAGAAAGTGTTTTACTAGATTGAATTATAATTCTTGTTTAATTTTCGTTAATTTGGAAGTGGTTAGTAGAATTAAAAGGAATGCACAAATGAAAAATTTACACACAAATCAATTTAATGCATAATGAGATAGATACTTTCTATACGTTCAACGAGTAACAAAATTTAAGGACTAAGAAAATATTATCATCGGACTTAATCGTAATTATTTATTGTATCAGTATGGGACTATTGGCTAGATACAAATGGTAGAATCTATAGACTAAGCACATTTTTACTGTCTGAAATAATGCGCATTTATTTTTAAAACTCGCTGGTTAACTGTTATTTTAAGACACTTTAGACTTCTTTTAAAGAAAATGCTAGTATCTAGTGTGTAGTCCAATATAATTTTTTGTTGTTGAGAGCAACAGGAATTATTTTAATGCGAAATTAAATTTTTAACATATTCTTTGCTGTGTAATAAAATTGAAACAAGTTTAATAAGAATTATATTTGAATAAATAAAATATTATAACCTTGAAGAATTGATTTCTTATAAAAATATACGATATTTGATTTTTTCGTTTATTTAAATGTGGCTGTATGGCATTAAATTCTAGCTTGCAACTTGTTTTATAATTTTGTATTCTAACCAAAAGTAGAAAAATTAGCAATACCGAAATTTGTACATATTTTCATATAATTAATGTTGAACAAGAATTTTAATTCGTTCACTTTTTAATCGTATATTTTAAAATATATACAAAACATGTATCATAACTCTCGTCGAACGATGATAAGACGAAGACAAAATTTAAGCTACACAGAAATCTAAAATTACATATTTTAAAGAAAATGAAAACATTTAGATGTAGTTTATTTGGTACGAGTAATAAATACTTCAACTACTTTCCAACTTAGAAATAAAATTATCAACTATCGTAAATTTTGAAAACACAATTTAAATTCAAAATTACACGCAGTTCTACTATATAACCAATATAATATATATATATATATATATATATATATATATATATATATATATATATATATATATATATATATATATATATATATATATATATATATTTATATATATATACTTAATAAAATATTTAACTTACCAATCGATAATGCAATCATTGGTTTTTCTGGATTGGGTTCCAATTTTAAATCTTCCACTATTGCCCGTATCGGATTGTGCGTGAGCTTGGCAAAGTGTGATACTTGTATATTCCACTCTCGTTTCAGAATAATTTGACTATTTTTACGATTTTTAGTAAGTTTATCATATTTTTCAGTGGTTATAATACTTTCAGAATTTGTAATTACAAACGCCATTTTTAAATTTAAATTTTTAAAAACAATTTTTTTTTCAATTGAATAGTATGAAATGGTTTATTTAATTTAGTTTTTTCTTAGATGACAATAAACAATTTTTTTAACTTGGTAAAATGAAATATTTTTTTTATAGAACTATTCATTTATTTTATATTTAGTGATTTTTACTTCTTAATTTATTTATTTAAAAGTTTAAAACTTATATTTATATTAAAGTTAAATGTTATTGCACAATGTTTAATTTCTAAAGCGCTAAAACTATTGTTTTACTTTATTCTTCGTCTTCGTCTTCGTTGTATAAATATTCTTTGCAAACTGAATAAGCTAATACGAGATTTTAGACTTTTTATAGATTAAAAAAAAAAATAAAGAAAATGTGAATATTTTAATTTAATTAATTTAAATAATTATGTAGTTGTGTATCAAGATTACAACTTAAGTTTGCAAATTTGAGCAAATTTGAAATTTGTGTAAAAGCAAATAATATAATATTATACGCATGAAAAAATTTGTAATTGTGTAGGTGCCATTATTAAAAAATTACAACTGGATTTAAAATTTCAGCGTTTGCTATTACTGGGCATTACTCAACTTTACCAATATGAAAATTCCTTAATTTTATCTACGTAGTAAACTGTAATATATATATATATATATATATATATATATATATATATATATATATATATATATATATATATATATATATATATATATATATATATATATATATATATATATATATATATATATATATATATATATATATATATATATATATATATATATATATATAATATATATATATATATATATATATATATATATATATATATAAATATATATATATATATATATATATATATATATATATATATATATATATATATATATATATATATATATATATATATATCTTTACACTAAATGATGGCTTTAGACAGTTTTAAAAAAAGAAATGAGTTAGTTTTCAAAGACGTTGTAGGAGAAAAAGGAACTGTTTGTACAGATGTGTGTACTGATTGGGTGATGGAAAAGCTACCATGTATTCTTGATGGTTATAGAAAACAAGAGGTTTTCAACCTTGATGAAACCGGTCTGTTCTACAAATTACTATCAAACAAAACTATTGAATTTAAAAATAAAACCTGTTAAGGTGGAAAATTGCGCAAAGATCGAGTGACCGTGGTGGTTGGTAGTAATTCTGATGGATATGTAAAGCTACCTCTATTGGTAATAAGAAAATCACGGTGTTTAAGGAATATTGAGACGCTATAAAAATAATCGACACATGTGGAATGGGAAGAAGATTTGAAACAGCTGGACAACTTGAACAAGAAATATTTCAGTGAACATCCTTATGTTTTATTTATAGCTGATAATTATCCATCACACTTTGCTGTAAAAAATTTACGAAGGCTGGCCAAGGAGTATTTAAAATTTTAAAAGGCTGTTATAGTGAATTTGCCGTCCGAAAGTTGATATCGGATTTGGAAAACGAAGAGGACATGGTATCAACAACCCTTGGAATAGATCGTTTGGATGCATTACATTTTCTTAAACGATCATGGGATAAAATAAAGGTCAAAAGCATAAAAAATAGTTTTTGTAAAACAGGATTTTTCCCAAATAGTAATGATGAAGAAATTGCAGAGATAACCGATGACACACTGCAATTTTTACTGATTAACCGGGGTTTGAGCCACTTGTATGTGATATTGCAGTCTCAGAATATGTTGGTGTTGATGCAAATATATTGACTTCTGATGAAATGAGTGAAGATAATAATGAGTGAAGATGAAATGATGAAATGAGTGAAGACTGAAGAGTCAATTAAAATAATAAAATTGGCATTAAGTTTATGTGAAGGGACACAAAATAAGTAACAAAATTAACAAAAGCCATCAATATATATATATATATATATATATATATATATATATATATATATATATATATATATATATATATATATATATATATATATATATATACATATATATATATATATATATATATATATATATATATATATATATATATATTTATATATATATATATATATATATATATATATATATACATATATATATATATATATATATATATATATATATATATATATATATATTTATATATATATATATATATATATATATATATATATATATATATATATATATATACATATATATATATATATATATATATATATATATATATATATATATATATATATATATATATATATATATATATATGTACATATATACAGTACTGTGTAAAAAAATCCGGACAGCTAAAATTTTTTAATTAAACCAACTTTTTCAGAAACTGTTGAGTTAACTAAATGTTAAACAATGGGAACAGATACAGAGTACACAAATATTAGGTGACGATTCCTTTGTATGGAATTACGAAAAAGAAAGAATTCATAATCACTTGTGTAGTTAATATGTTTATTTTTATGTTGGCAGTCGAGATACATAAAGCTACTAACAAAATCTTTAAAAATCAAAATTATCTTGGCTGTTAAAATAGAAGATGCAAGAATTGTCCAATTACCAATAGCTTATGTGTATAGTCGTATAGGTGCTTTGGTGGTGGATCCATATTTGCAGGCCGACTTACTGGCAAACGTCTTCACTTCGAACTCGACCTTAGTTGTCCCGGATGGAGTTACGTCTCCGTCAATTCCGTATTGTGGTTCCAAAATGGATCCTGTCAACATCTCGAAGGATATTGTCTTCAGGAACCTGAAGGCAATGGACATAAATAAGGCCACCGGACCTGACGTAATTCCTGTTCGAATATTGAAGGAGTTTGCCAGTGACTTGACTCCAATATTAACTAAAATTTTTCTCCTTTCTTGGAAGCAAGGTAAATACCCAATCGCCTGGAAGAGTGCGAATGTGCAACCGGTTCTTAAACGTAGTTGTGATAAAACTGACCCTTTAAACTACCAGCTAATATCAATTGTGTCAGCCGTGGCTAAAGTTTTTGAGAAATGCATTAACCAACAACTGGTGCATTATCTTAGCACTGATTGGTACATACAAATTTGTAAATTCTGTTCTTAAAGTTAAATGTTTACAACTCTTTACAAGATAGGTTTAGAAATGCAAATGGACTGCACTAAACTAATACAAACAAAAACTACAAGATCTTCTGTATGTAACAAAATTGATGTATATCTGATCACAGAAACTGATTTCACAAGACAGTCATTAAGGTAAGAATTTATAAAATGAACCATAATATTTCATCCTATAAACTCGGTTTAAAATGGGAGTGCCATTATAATTTAATAAAATACTACAGCTAAGCTATATTTTTTTATGTTTAGTTTTAATTAACACCTTGTAACCGT
Organism: Tipula lateralis; assembly: GCA_963932295.1. Taxonomy (NCBI): domain Eukaryota; kingdom Metazoa; phylum Arthropoda; class Insecta; order Diptera; family Tipulidae; genus Tipula; species Tipula lateralis. The sequence continues at coordinate 132,451,633 of OZ010738.1, forward strand.
CAAAGCTCCTGCACCCAACCCGCGATCCTTTAAGTAAGAGTTGATAGCTGCCTTAAACTTGTGCATTTTATACTTCCACGGAAACTGTTCGATAAATAAATTTGCGCTTTGCATTTTCAGTTCGAGGTTTTGGCAGCTTCACCGTAAACCTATGCGTATTAACCGTTACTCGTGCTACCCGTCCTGGTGTAACAACTTTCTCCATTAATTTTGTATAGAAACTTTACCATTTATTAATCTATAGAACACGCAGAGTTCTGCAACATCTCTGCGGTGTTGTAGACTGTCTAGATCTTTCGTAAGTCTGGAGTTTCGTATTATTCGGATGGCACGCAGTTGAACTCTATCCAGCAACTGGAGAGCAATACCATATGCTCCACCCCAAACCTGACACCAATATTCTATACACGGTCTAATAAAGGTTTTATATATTTGGAGAACCTGATGTGATCTAAAAAACCGTCTGCATCAATTGAGGAACCCGAGTTTACGTGAAGCTGATTTGGCCAATGCGATAATGTGTTCATTCCATTTTAAACTGGTGCTTATCTTAACACCAAGCAGACGAATTGAGTCACAACCCACGAGAACGTGACCTTTTACCACAAAAGGGTATTTGTTGTGACTTCTTTTAAGCGAGAATGTACATATTTGTGTTTTTTTCTCGTTAAATTTGACCTGATTTTTACTCTCCACTCAAATATTGTAGTCAAATCAGAACTAAGCGAAGTGACAACTCCTAGCCGTTTACCGTTTAACTCTGAAGGAGAAGGCTAAAACTCGAATGGAATAGAAGAGTGCAATGTTGCATTAGAGTAAACATTACAACCTACAACTATGTACAAACTAACGGTAGTACGGTTACATCGAACAGACGTTGGAATGAGTTTTAATGTAAAATTTGAAAACTGCTAAATGTTAAAGAACGCCAGAACAAGTAGGCAATGAACTATAAATTAATATCATTCAGCATGCTACATGTAAGATATTCCTAAAAACAAAGCGAATAGGTTAGGTGAGATGTAATATTCCCCAGTAATTTCAGAAAGCTACTTACTGATACAAAAGAGTGGGAAGTGATTGGTTTGAAATCTAGACCCTCGTAAGACAAAACTAGACTTAATAATTAAGAAAAGAAAGCAAACAGTTAAAGAATGAATCCATTAGTACATATCTGAGAGGGCGAGCCAACGACAAATAATAATAAAATTGGTTCTTGCAGGCCATTGCTTTTTCACATGCCATGTCAACAATTTGGCTCTTCTTACATTGTAAACAGTGAGAAGACGTCAGTCGACAATAATGACATGGAATGTTTTATAAAGAGTAAAGACACATGAATCATGATACAACTATATAAACTACAAGATTGACGATAACGATATCATTGCTCGCAAATGATAAATTCAAGTTATATTTATATCATATTTCACTATCAATAATTCTTTAAATTTCGAATTGCTATTACGAGTGTAAACGACAATCAAGTTCAATATTAATTGATAATAAAAAAAAATATTTTGTGTGGGGCAGTATCGTATTGATAACATGATATGCATAATATAGCTTTACATATATTGAAAAAAATATTTATTTATTGCTTTCTGAGTAGGTCAACATGGTTCCGTTTAGTTGTATAATCTTCATTTTAATTGTAAAAGAGACAATAAACTCTAAGGCATTAGACTCCCATAATGGATAGATTTCCGGTGGACAGAATGCATTCGAAGGATAATTTTCTCTGACCAATACAGCTATTTCTGACTATATTTGTGGGGCTTTCATTACGATGAAACGGATCGACTGCGCATTGCAAAATTACATCTCAAATTTATACACAGTTTCCTTTTTAGAAACTGATGAAATATCAAATTTAGCAGACGTAAAAATGGTTGATAGTGGATAGGTTATAGGTTAGGTTGAGTGGCTGCTACAGCACACTTAGACTAGCGACGGTCCGTTGTAATACCATAGGATCTTACTTATCTATTACCCTTATGCGAACCAGTTTGAGCTACTTTTGTAGCGTGGTAAGTCTCGCATCTTAGAGTTTTCGAGATCAGAAGGCAGTCAATTAAGAATTTACCCAAATATTCATGTATTTTGTGTGTCAAAGCCGGGCATGAGTATAGGAGGTGGACTATCGTCTGTTCCTTCTCGTCTCCATACAGCTTCTGCAAAAGTCATTAGCTAATGAGAAGCTTCTAGACCTAGTCGCCAAGTAGTTGAGCGGTTCAAGTCCAGCTTTGGCCAGACTTGCCTTGCTACCCTACATGAGAGTTCATCTTTTGTTCACTAAGGCTACCGCATCCTTTTTAAGCACAGTCTTAAGTTCCTTAATAGACCTTCCCAATTTTCCGCTTTCCGTTAGCAGTTGGAAAGTTGTACCATGCCTCGTTAGGGATAGTGGATAATGTCAAGATGGAAAATGATGTTTCAATTATTAAAACTGTTGATTCGATATTATTTAATCACAAGGTTAAGCTGTTACATTCGACACTACATTCGTCTACGGAGCAAAAGAAGCTATAGTATCTTGTCATGAAAGTTTACAGAGTAGTGTAATACCAATAAAAAATATATGTTTCTGAGGATGGAATGATTTGTAGGTAGGAAAATAATGAACAACAGTGGTTCAATATATTAAAAATACTATTAAAAATTATGAATATATTTTAACATTGGATGCAGATTGTGCACAATAAAATACAATAAAGAAAACTAAGGTTTTTTCAGGTGTTTAAATGAAGGTGAATTATTTCCTAATTCGATATTTACAAATAAAATTCTAGTGTATGAGTAAAACTACGGATTAATGAATAAATAATAAGTTGAAAACTTTAAAACGAAATATTAAGAAACTTTGGTTGCTTCCGATAACCATAAAACTAATATCAATATCTATAAAACTAATAGTTTTTAAGAAGGTGTCTTCTCAAGAAGTTATTAATAAGAATTAATCACACAAACAGCTAACCACGATAACCACTTGAAAGCTATATTATCTAATTTCTTATTTATTTAAGTAAGCTTGTTGTTTAACAATTCATTGTTAGTTTTTAATTAATTATAATAGGTTTTTGAATAATGACAGTTAAAAGCTGAAGTACTTTATTTATAATCCAATATTTAATAAGATAACATAAACCAAACCACAGTTAAAAAATCCTCCGCGCGTAATTTGTATGTTCATAAAATCCTTTTGTTTTGCGGGATTGTTAGATATATATTTGATATATGTTATATACGTAAGATAAGTATAAATGAAAGAGTTTCTTTACACCCATATAATTTATTATTTAAGCTTAAGTATCTAAAGATATTCAGAATATAATCACTTTAAATTTGATAATGAACAATTGACTGTAAATTTCGGTTAAATAGGTTTTGATATTCACTTGTTCGCAGTCTCGAAAAAAAAGGTTTTATTGAAATATCGCTAAACAAAGCACGGGAAAACTTTAGGAGGGAGCTTCTATTGTGAAGTTATAACCTAACATGAAATTTTTGAATAACTATCGAGACGACATTTAGAATTCCAAATAACTATGTTTTTCTAAATAAAAACAATGTTTATTTTTGCATAATATTCCTTATAGTGGCGATTTTGGTTGATTTATTTTGTGAGATCGATTTCGATAATATATTGTTACGTACCCCTACGATGACTAACACGCTGAAATTTGGGTAGACTTTAATCGGCCATGGGAGGTTCTTTTGCATCGTAGATTGTCTGGATACATACAAACACACCGTGTCCTTCCTTCGACTCAACGTGGTCTACACCACCATCAACCATTAAAAGAAATTAATTCAGCTCATATTGTTAATTATTTATTATCAAGTTCAAAAAATTATCATAAGAAATTTTTAGTTAACCAAAAAAAATGAACAATACGTAATTTTGGAGAGAAAAGGGAATTATAATGAAAATATATACTTGATTGTAAGTGGAGGTTTCAAATGGAGAAAACAGATACAATTTTTTAATAAATATGAAGACCTACCATAACCTGCCGAGAGTACTCTAGGTGTTATGGCTAAAAAAACAAATCTATTTAATTAAGAATCGTTCTATATTTTTTTCTACTTTGACACTCAACAATTTTAAATAAAATAATTATATATTACAAACAATACTAAATTATTACTAAACTAACAAACTGATATTTTTTTCTTAAGATTTTATCACTTTTCTTAACATATTAAGTTCATAATCAAGTTTTAGGTTTAACACAAAATTCAATATGGCAGTTTTTGTCCAACAAACATGTGCATTTGGAAAATAAACGATAATTAATAATTAATAAATTATATTATGAGGTATGATGATTTTTTGTTTTAAGCAATTGCGGTATTCCAATATGGTATATCTGTTTATCCGAAATATAAGGTGATTTTGTGATCTTGGAATTTACAAGCTCCCTATTGTGAGGCGTTATACGCTCAATTCTTATATCTTTCGGATACATGCAGTCCATCCAATCTGTATTTTTAGAAAATGCAAGAAATAATAATTTATTGAGTGCCGTAACTCACAGATCAAATATGAAAAGCTTACCATCTGAACGAAACAATCGCAATTATTATTCTTCACTTTTGATAGTGACTTATCATATTTTTTCTTTCTATTTTGTTTGTGTCAAGCTTTGGTAAATTCACTGATTTCTAAAATATATATGCTTTACATATAAAGCCTCACAAGAAAATGAATTTTGTAATTTGTTAGCTAAAAATATATATTTTTTTATAAAGCCTGTATATAAGATTTACGGTATGTACTCGAATTATACATAAACCGTATATACAATCATATAGACCTCTAGGTGGTTATATACTCGTATACTTTGCATTAAATGACTTTTCACTCCCATACACCTATATAAAGCTATATACATATTAATTAAAATGCATTTCAACCTGTACGCACAATATAGGCGGAAGAGAATTCAATCATCATAAAGATAATGACTAATAGATTATGAACTATATTAATATATTGTTTATACTACCAAAGATTCAAATTCAATATATATCATATACCTGTATCGAGAACATCAACGATACACTACGAAAATTATATTCCCGCAAACGACTACAACAACACAAGATTTCAAAAATATAAACATCAAGTCGAAACAAAAGTTATCACCCAGAATCATCTGTAAGTAGAAGTTCGATATCCGTAACAATATCTTCGTCTGTTCACTTTATAGTGTAAAGGAGTATAAAGTGAACTGACGAAAATATGTAATCGAAATCGATCTCACAAAATAAATCAACACAAATCGCCACTATAAACATCGCAAAAATAAACATTGTTTTTATTAAAACCAGCGATGAAAGTACACAAAAAAGTGATAATAATGGAAATCCCAATAACCACAAATATATGTTTTTCTATTAATCAGATCTTTAATGCTAGAGCTGGCAGAAATCAAACCGACTTATGTAATAACATAGGTCCGTAATCCCGACAAGAAACTGCGACCGAAAATGGGGAAAGAACTTACTTTGCAATAGTTCATGATCCCAAAGTGGCAAGTACATTCTTTCCTCATAAAAATATCCATTTGGAAACATGGACACATCGACGTAAAACATCCCGAAACCAAATTACCATGTGTTGATTTCCAAAGAGTGACTTGAAGTTGTCCAAGACGTGAGATCTTATCGGTCGTCACCAAAATTCGAAGGCAGTGACCATTATCTGATCACTTCAAAACTATAATGGAGATTTTCATACAGGTCAGGGAGAAAAGGGGAATATGCAACGCGATTTTCTTGTGAAGGTCTGATAAAGGAAGAAGCGCAACGTAAATATCAAGATCTTGTCAGCAATAACATTTTGCGAATCCAATTACCAATCTGATGTAGTGAACAGTGTCTGGGAAGTATTAACAACCTCTGTTGTCGATGCTGCCCAGCACACTTTCGGTATAGTGAAAACTACGCCCAAAAAAGATTGGTTTGATGAGGAGTGTCGTCTTGCTGTTGAGCAACAATATATAGCTCGCAATGAAGAGCAGATTCGGTTTACAATTGCAAGAAATAACAAACCAGTTCTTGCTAGGAGGACAGTTAAACGCATTTGTAGACAGAAGAAGCGCGAATGGTGAAAAACTAAGGTCTTAAGTGTACAACAACTCAGAAATGAGCACAATTCGCCTAGTTTCTTTAAAGGAATCACCGAATTTCACCATAAGTAGGTCAGAAAAATATTCACGCCATGTATCGAGAACTGCATCGACGTTAACAAAGAGGTTTTCATCCTGGTCCCGAATGGCAGTTGACCGAGATCTTAAGATATAGTGAAATTCGGTGGTTCCTTTAAAGAAACCACGCAAATTGCGCATATTGTTGAGTTGTTGTACTCTTAAGACCTTTTCCACCAATATCTTCTGTCTACAAATGTGTTTAGCTGTCCTCCTAGAAAGAACTGCATTTTTTCTTTTTGCAAAAGTCTGCGCTTCATTCTGAGTTATATTTTGTTGCTTAACAGCAAGACGACATTTTTCGTCATCCAATCTTTTTTGAGCGTAGTTTTCAATATACCGAGAATGTATTGGGCAGCATGGACAACCGAGGTTTTCAATATTTCCCAGACACTGTTCACTTCTTCAGATTGGTATAATTAGCTCGCAAAATGATATTACGGACAAGATCTTGATATTTACGTTGCGTTTCTTCATTTATCATATCTTCATAGGAGAATAGCGTTGTCTATTCCTCTGTTCTCCCTGACTGGTACGAAAATTTCCATCGTAGCTTTGTAGTGACCAGATAATGGTCACTGCCTATAAAATACGAATTTTGTTGAGGAATAAAATCTCACGTCTTGGACAACTTGAAGTCGCTCTTTGGAAATCAACACATGGTCAATTTGGCTTCGGGATGATTAACGTGGTTTTGTCCATGTTTCCAAATGGATGTTTTTATGAGAAAAGAATGTAATTTTTTTTTTTTTTTTTATATCTAGCTTTAATTGGGTGCAGGGCGGACTTTTTGACAGTCCTAGCTCCTTGTAACTGTCAGAGCTCCTGCACCCAACGCGCGGTCCTTCAAGTAAAGGTTGATAGCTGCCTTAAACTTGTGCATTTTATACTCAAACGGAAACTGAAAACCGGATAACGAATTCCACTTTCTGGATGTTCGATGAATGAATTCGCGCTTTGTACCTTCAGTTCGAGGTTTCGGCAGCTTCACCGTAAACCTATGCGCATCGTCCGTTCCTCGTGTTACCCGTCCTGGCGTAACTAATGGTGGTATTTTCTCCTTTAATTCTGCAGAACATTTACCATTTATCAATCTATAGAACATGCAGAGCTCTGCAACATCTCTGCGGTGTTGTAGACTGTCTAGATCTTTCGTAAGTCTGGAGTTTCGTATTAACTCTATCCAGTAACTGGAGAGCAGTGCCATATGCTCCACCCCAAACCTGACACCAATATTCTATACACGGTCTAATAAAGGTTTTATATATCTGGAGAACTTGATGCGATTTAAAAAACCGTCTGCATCTATTATTGAGGAACCCGAGTTTACGTGAAGCTGATTTGGCCAATGCGATAATGCGTTCGTTCCATTTTAAATTGTTATTTATTTGAACACCAAGCAGACGAATTGAGTCACAGCCCACGAGAACGTGGCCTTTTACCACAAAAGGGTATTCGTTGCGACTTCTTTTAAGCGAGAACGTGCATATTTGTGTTTTTTTCTCGTTAAATTTGACCTGATTTTGACTTGCCACTTTGAGATGAGCGATCGCAAAGTACATTATTATTTCCCAATTTTCGGTCGCAGTTTCGTGTCGGGAGTTTGAACCTATTATAAAAGTACGAACCCATTGTAATATCAATGATGATATTATATAAGTCGGTTTGATTTCTGCCAACTCTAGCATTAAAGTCACCAATCACCAATCTGACATCATGCTCAGGTATAGAGTTCACCAGGTTATCCAAATTATTGTAAAATGAGTCTTTATCTTTGGGTTGGCTTACGTTGGTGAGCGCATGTATACAGACAATTGACAGACTGGCTAATCATTTGCAAGCGAAGCTTACACATTCGATTATCGACTGCCTGAAAGTCCAGCAATAGCCTTTTACCTGTGGCCTAACGAGAAATCCAATTCCAAGATTTCATCTCCACTGAGTAGACAAGAGGACATCTTCACTGTGAAGCTACGTATATCCTTGGGATACATGGTCTCCATTTTTAGATTTGTTGGAGCGCTACGAGTTCCAGCCTATTTCGAGTACTCCTTCATACATGTGATAAGGTCGTCAAACGCAAGGTTTTCTATGCACGTACCGATCCTCAATCTCGTTTCCAGATACTTAAACGGAGGGTCATTGTTGTTTTGTCGGTATCTGATTTTGTTTGGTTTGTTGACTTTTTTAACATTTGTTGTTTTTTACGGGTGCGAGACGTCAGTTCTGCGATCCCACCTGATTTTGTCGCCTCCTACGATAAGCTCTGAATACTGTGGTGGAATTCTGTGGGTCTTATGTTTCGTTCAAAATATTAACGAAACCTGGATACCCCCACTCACAGGACTAATAAAAGGAATCTATACTTGGTTTTTATATTGTCTGAATTATTGTTTAGAAAGATAAAACCGGACATAAGGATACGATGCATACTGGAATGAAATGAGTGCATCTGATGCAATCTTTTGTCTATAAATCAATTTTGGAGTGGGGGTTTCTTGATGCACAACTTTCTCGAAAAAACTATTACATATATTGGTGTTATAGACTCATAACACTCATTGACGACCTTACTTCCGATCACACACCTGTCGTAATGACTCTGAGTACATTAGTCATAAAAAAGAAAATGAAACTCAACCTTACTTATTAATTTACTGATTGGAAATTATTTAGAGAGAAACTGGACAACCTAATTGAGTTAAAAGTTAGTAGGAAAACTAAACAAGAACTTGAATCACAAGCTGAATATTTTATTAACTCAATGCGTGAAGCAGCTTAATAGGCTACACCCGTATGAAGCGAGAAAGGCATAAAGGAGATTAACTCCTTGGCGATTCGAGAACTGATAAAAGAAAGGCGTAGGAAAAGACGCATATGGCATAGAACCATAAACATTATTAACAAAAGAGATTTTAATCAGAAAGTTAACCGACTAATTAAAGAACACAAAGAAGCTTGCAATGAAAATTGTTTGAAAGGACTATGTCCTGAATCTGACAAAAATTATTCCCTTTGGAAAGCAACAACTTTGCATAATCCAAGTGACATATATAAGGAACAAAAACGGAGAGTGGTTGCGACGTAATGAAGAAAAAGCAGAACTGTTGGCACAACATCTGGCATAAGTATTTCAACCACACGAAATAGTGTATAGATCTATATCAAATATCAGAAGTGTCAAGCCACTACAAATTGCGCAAGAAATAGATATGAATCTGAACTGATATAAATATATATATATATATATATATATATATATATATATATATATATATATATATATATATATATATATATATATATATATATATATATATATATATATATATATATATATATATAATGCTTGCTTTCGACTTACATGTGTACCTGAGTGTTTCAAGGTTGCACAAATTATGATGATAAGCTAACCAGACAAACCAGCTGAGCAATTGCATCATACAGGCCGATCTATTTGTTACCATCTATTTCAAAGTTGTTATTGAAACGACTTAAACCAATGATCATTATTCCTGACTTCCAGTTTGGATTCAGAAATAAACATTCGACAATTGATCAAGTTGATCGCGTGACTACAAAGATTGAACAAGCATTTGAAGAGAAGAAATATTGTCCTGCCGTATTCTTAGATGGATCACAGGCTTTCGATTAGCGTCTTATCTACAAGATAAGTAAAAAAGTGCCACAAAATTACAGCCAATTGCTCGAATCGTTTCTCTCCAAGCGAAGATTTAGAGTATCTTATGAAGAAACGTTATCCAAATTTTATCCAGCCGTACAGGAATGCCGCACAGGGTAGCGTATTAGGGCCCACTTATATCTAATTTACTCTTTCGATATACCGACAACGGAACTTTTGCTGATGATACAGCAGTATAACCAACAAGTGAATCATTGAATCAATCAGTTTAATACTTACAGCAAGCACTGGATAAAATCCAATAAAGTCAATCGACCAGGGATTGGAAAATAAAGCTTAACGAGTTAAAATCAGTACAAAAATAGCAACCTCCATATATTTCTCAACGGGTTACAAATTCCCCAAGCTGAATCTGCTAAATATCTCGGATTGCATCTTGATTCAAGATTGAACTGGAAATACCACGTTAAACAAAAAGCAGAGAAAATTAAAATAAAACAACGCGAGATATCTAGCTAATATAGGATAATTATACCAATTTGGACATATGGCATTCAACTCTGGGGATGTACTAAACAATCAAATAGTTATCTTTATTTAATTACACGGCGACCTTAATGTTAAATGGATTGATGAAGTGAAATTTGCCATCCAACATGAAAGAAGATTACCGCAACATACTAACAGTGAAGCAATACAACTTCTTGACATAACACAAGAGCTGAGACGCCTTTAAAGAATTATACCGCATGAGCTAGTCATCTAATAAATAAAGTTTCATTATTGGAAGCAGAATATTGATTTCTTGTGAACTCACACTCGCTTCACTTATTTGTTTCAAATAAGTGTGTTATTATCATTAGTAATAAATAATCATATGATAAGATTGTACTATTAAATAATAAATTTAAAAAAAAAATGTTTATTCATGGTTGTTTCAACGGTTTGGGTTGCTTCATTGTCAAAAGTATCTAAAGTCCAATTTTAAATGAATTATGTATTATCAATTCGTAACATAAAATTTATGAAAACGGAAAAAACAGTTGAGTCTGCGTGAAGGAAAACAAAAATCTACTATAGATATTAACCAGATTTGTGATTAACATGAAATAATTGATTGTAGAGCTATAACTATTTATAGCTCTACAATCAATTATTTCATGTTAATCATAAACAGTAAGTGAAAATTTTAAGGTAAGCAATATAATGTGCAGATTGTCTCTATGTAAATTCGAACTCCTCATTCGTGCTAAGGTGCAAGACTTTAAAACAAAACTCCAAAAGATTGCGAGTGATGTTACTTCATAACATATTATTATTATTATTTTTTTTTTTTTATCGGTCTTTACAGGCCATTATTGGCCCGTTCCGTGTCAACAATCTGACTCCATCGGTTTCGATCACGAGCTGACTCTTCAAACCGTTGTAGGCAGTTTGAAGATGCCAGATCGCTCTCTACGCCGTGGAGCCATCGTCGCCGACAACGACTTCTTCGCCTACCGAAAGGCGGTTCTCCCCTTAAAGATCGCTGTATCATTCGTTTTGGATCAGCACGCAGAACGTGACCGAGCCAGCGTATTCGCTGTCCTTTGATTTAATGCACGATATCAGGAATTTGCATTAAATTCCTGATCTCGTGATTGAATAGAACTCGGTATGTGCCATCAACATCGCGTTTTGGGCCATATATTACACGCATGATTCTTCTCTCGAATGTTAGAAGCCATCTTTCGTACTCATCCGTCAAGGTCCAACTCTCACATCCATACATGACAACGGGTCTGATCAACACTCTGTACAGTTTCAGCTTATCCGTATTTGCAAGATATTTTGATTTCAGCAGTGGACGTAGAGGATACAAAGCCCGATTGCCAGCGGCATGGCGAACCTTGATATCCTCTCCCACATTATTATCGTGAGTAATGAGAGATCCAAGATACTGGAATCTCATCACTCCTTCAAACGTGTGGTTTCCACTACTGAAATCACTTGCGTCTTGGTCTCGAAAACCAGATATCAGATATTTGGTTTTGGACTCATTGATTTTGAGACCAACGGAAGCTGAAAACTGTTCCATTGGATCAAGTATCTCTTTCACTCCGTTGCCATTTAATCCAATCACACAGATATCATCTGCATACGCAAGAAGTTGATTGGATTGTCGGAATAAGATATTGTCCTGAGGTGTTGCACTTTTACGAAGGATGTATTCCAACATGAGATTAAAAAGTATCGGAGACAGCGCATCTCCTAGTCGAACACCAGAAGTAATTGCAAAAATTCTCGATAGCCTGTTCTCAACTTTGACACAGCATTGTGACTGCGTTACTGTTATTTTACACAGATGTACATATTTTTGATATTCCTAAATACTCAAGCGCATGCCATAGCCTCTCTCGATTGATCGAGTCATAGGCTTGCTTCAAATCTAGGAATACCTGGTGTACATCGCGAGATGTTTCGTAGTACTTGGAAAGAATCATCTGCAGCGAAAAAACTTGATACGTGACTGACCGATTTGGACGGAATCCTCCTTGGTAGTCACCGACAATTTCCTCCGCTAAAGAAGTAATTCTTCCCAAGATTATGTAAGACAGTAACTTGTATGCTGTGCAAAGGAGAGCTATACCGCGATAATTCTCGCATTTCATGCGATCACCCTTTTTGATATTGGGCATAACGCGGCCACTTTCCATTCGTCAGGCATAACTTCATTTCGCCATACCAATCGAACAAGGTCGAAAAGACAGTTCCACAAAGTTAGCCCTCCGAATATCAAGAGCTCTGAATTAATGCAATCAATTCCTGGTGAGGTGGCTCAGTGGTTAAAGCTGTGGCAGTTGAAGCGGGAAGTACCGGGTTCGAATCCCGATAGGGGCAGGATGCAAAAGGGATTTTGCACCATCTGATTACAATCGGTGGTGTTAATGAACACATCTATGACCCCCTGTTGGAGTGCAGAACTCATGGGCCGACCCATCTTCCATGTCAGTACTATAGGCTGGCATGGAGCTATGCAAAGCGCAGATGGTACTACCAAAATCGGACCTATAGCCGTACGTCCTCGATTTGGCCGTTAAGGCGTAAAGTAGGACGTAAATAAGCGAACCGCGAAAGAGCTGGGAGAGCCTTGAGCCCCAAAAAAGATAGCATAGAATAAAATATAAAAAAAAAAAAAAAAAAAAAAAAAACTTCTGGTGAACGATTTCTCTTTAGTCTCTGCATGGCCATTGTGAATTCCTCATAGGATGGATCCTCAATGAACATCTCTGCGGTCTGTATTTGAGGGTATTCAAATACAGCTTGTGATAAATGTGGAACATTAAGTAGATCAGAAAAATGTTCACGCCATGTATCGAGTACCGCATCGACGTTAACACAGAGGTTTCCATCCTGGTCCCGAATGGCAGTTGACCGAGATCTTAAGGTATGGTGCAATTCTGTGATTCCTTTAAAGAAACCACGCGAATTGTGCTCATTGCTGAGTTGTTGTACTCTTAAGACCTTGGCCTTCCACCATTCGCGCTTCTTCTGTCTACAAATGCGTTCAGCTGTCCTCCTAGCAAGAACTGCCTTGTTTTTCCTGGCAATTGTAAACCGAGTCTGCGCTTCATTGTGGGCTATATTACGTTGCTCAACAGCAAAACGACACTCCTCATCAAACCAATCATTTTTGGGCGTAGTTTTCACTACACCGAGAATGTGCTGGGCAGCATCGAAAACCGAAGTTTTCAATACTTCCCAGACACTGTTCACATCATCAGATTGGTAATTGGATTGCATAATGCTATTGCTGACAAGATTTTGATATTTTCGTTGCGTTTCTTCATTTATCAGACCTTCACAGGAGAATCTCGTTTTATATTCTCCTGTCCTCCCTGACTTGTACGAAAATTTCCATCGTAGCTTTGCAGTGACTAGATAATGGTCACTGCCTACGAATTTTGTTGACGACCGATACGATCTCACGTCTTGGACAACCCGAGCCCGCCCTTTTGAAATCAACACATGGTCAATTTGGCTTCGGGATGTTTTACGTGGATGTGTCCATGTTTCTAAGTGGATGTTTTTATGAGGAAAGAATGTACTTGCCACTTTGAGATCATGAGCGATCGCAAAGTACATCATTCTTTCCCCATTATCGGCCGCAGTTTCGTGTCGAGAGTACGGACCTATGTTATTACATAAGTCAGTCTGATTTCTGCCAGCTCTAGCATTAAAGTCACCAATCACCAATCTGACATCGTGCTCAGGTATAGAGCCCATCAAATTATCCAAATTATTGTAAAATGAGTCTTTATCTTGGGGTTGGCTTACCTCAGTGGGCGCATGTACACAAACAATTGACAGGTTGGCTAATCGCATGTGCAAGCGAAGCTTACACATTCGATTATCGACTGCCTGCGGAAATCCAACACAGCCTTTTTAACCTGCGGCCCAATAAGAAATCCAACTCCAAGATTTCCGACGTCATCTCACTGTGTAGCAACGTATAGCCTTGGGACACATGGTCTCCACTTTTAGGCCATCGAGTTTCTTGGAGCGCTACGAGTTCCAGCCGATACTCCTTCATACATGTGATAAGGCCGTTCAACGCGCCAGATTTTCTTAATAACTGCACGTTCCACGTGCCGATCCTCATTCTCGTATTCGGGTATTTAAGCGGGGGGTCGTTCTTGTTTTGGCGGTATCCGACTTTGTTTTTATTGTTGAAATTTTTAACAGTGATATAACATATTATAAAGATAGTATTATTGCGTACAACGTACCATACTATTATCTATAATTCCATACCTTTTGACATTTATCTAGCTTAGACAGTAATAAAATAACTAGACCAATATTCTTTTAAAGTAGAATAAAAATATTACCTAGTTTTGATTAAAAATCGCGTGAAGTAATGGGGTATTTTATTTATTTAACCTGCTGTTTCAAGTGCATTTTAACATGGTTAGCGTTCTAAGTAATGTTAGTTATTGTACTAAATGTTTTACAGGGTAATAATAAAACGGTTAGATTAAATTTAACTAAATTTTGGGCCATAATCAATATTTCTCTTATTAAAAAAATATACATTATACTTTCAGTGCTACCTTATACCATATTAGAACAAAATATAATTGTACGAATTTATTTTTATGTCAATTGGGCATCCAACTGGCTTGATAACAATATTCTATATAATAAATGGTTTTTATTATAATAATGCTCAGTTTATATTTTAAAAATGTATTGTATACAATACGGGTATATCATCATTGTGCTTCTCGTGCCATTAAATTTTGGGGCACCATTCAACACTGACGATGAAACAAAAATTGTTGGTGGTAAAAATGCTGATGTTGGACAATTTCCATACCAAATATCAATAAGACGCTTACCATATAATTCACATCACTGTGGGGGGTTTATAATTAACGAGCGATGGATTGGTACTGCAGCGCATTGTACAGTAGGAAATACACCACAAAGTATACTGATTGTTTATGATACTATTTTTCGAAATTCTGGTGGAATTATTAATTTAGTGGATCTAATTATATCACATCCAAATTTTAATATGTCTACTCTACAAAATGATGTTGCTTTAATAAAAACCAAAGATGAATTTAAATATTCTGACACCGTAAAACCCATTTCACTTGGCGAAGAATTTATTGAAAATAATAAAATGGCGGTAGCTTCTGGTTGGGGTCGAACATCAGTAATAATTAAAAAACAATTTTTTTTATATGGATTTTCAACGATAACATAATAATTTATTTATAGACAAATGAAGGGGCTCCAGTCAATTTACAATATATTTATTTATCGACGATTGCAAATGAAAGATGTCGACATATATTTGACGAACTTAAAGGACCCGAGATAACTAACTCGTCATTGTGCACCTTTAATGAAATAAGTGGTGAAGGAATGTGCAATGGTGATTCAGGAGGACCACTGGTGATAGATAATCATCTAATTGGTATTGTGTCTTGGGGTATACCGTGTGCAAGAGGCTATCCAGATGTGTTTTCACGTGTTTCAACATTTTATTCCTGGTTTGTAGAGCAAATGAAAAATAATAATTAGAATTATCTTAAAACTAACATGTAAGATGACTGATATGTTTCATTTATATTAAACCACATATAAAATATATTTTACTTAAATATGAATAAATAACCCATTTCTTGTCGCACTTAATTTTATTTTTGTATTCATATGATAATGGAGTTTTAGTGTGATTTAGCCGCCCACCAAAAAAGTTTTTTCCTGTATACCAATCGAAATTTTTTTTTTTCGTTTATTTCTATGCCATCTGTTTTGTGGCTCAAGGCACTCCCAACTCTTTCGCGGTTCGCTTATTTACATTCTTACCTTACGCTTTGCAGCCAAACCGAGGACGTACGGCTATAGGTCCGCTTTACCTAACCATCTGCACATTGCACAGCTCAATGCCAGCCTGACAATGTACTGACAAGGAAGATGGGTAATGTGGCGTTCACAAATACGACGAATAGTCACGCCACAATAGTGAAGTATAAACAAAAATAATCGAAAAAATATTTCGAGTCAAATTATATATAGAAAACGAAATGCAACATACATCAAGTCCGGTTGCATATGCCTGATGAGATGGATTTGATCTTTTCAATCACACAACGAGTCAATGACGTCATCAGATCGAAACCGGCCTAGCGAAACGAATATTACAGACCACATAACAAGATGCCATACATTTCAAGACAAACGTCTTCATCGGCTGGTTGATCCAGCGCCCTAGCTGTCAACTCCACTATGTGGAGTTCAAAGTTTAACTCCCACCATTCATCATTAGCTGTCACGATTACAGCACCCTGCATCAATTATCATACTTCAACAAGGGCAAAGCATATTGATCGACCCATCTTTCATGTCTGTATACAGTAGGCTGGCATGTGCAGATAATTTACACAAATCGGACAAATAGACGTTTTCGATTTGGCTTGGGTGTTCAGATATGACATTCCAATGAGATATTCGAATGTGCTGAGGTAGTGAGGAGTACTTTGATCGGAAAACTGATTTAGTATAGTTAGAAAAACAACAAAACAATTATTATGAGTGCTTAGTAATAATATTAATTTTTAATTTCTATATCAATATTAATAAAAAATTTTAATTAGTAAAATTTTATTTCAACTAATTAAATTAATAAATTTTACTTTATTAATTCCCACATGGTATGTTTAGGCAATGAATTTTAATTTTATTTTATGAAATTGAAATCAAAATATATTTGTTTATCTAACTGTTAAGAATGAATTGTGTGTATATGTTCACTATACATTACATACATTACATGTATGTTTTACAAAGATAATATGCTTATATTATTGAAAATAATCTACAGGGTGACTAACACGAAGTGGTACCATTTCAGACTGTCATTGCTGTCAAACCAGTGATGACAGAGCGCTCAAATTGTTTACAAGCGTAGAAAAGCATTTTAGTAGGAAATATTCATAACAAAAGCTATATCCGCAATGGAATTCAAACCTATCACGCTTGCTCTATATTTGACTAGAAAACCACACCCGCAGACTGTTAATTAGTTAAAACATCTTCACATGGAAATAATGTTTTTGATCGCACCATAATTGTTTTAACGATACGGCAGCATTGTAAAACGCCATAGTGGTGGACCGAAACACACTGCAACAATCTGGAAGGTGAAGGCTAAATTGGCTTGGAATCCGCGCCGTAGCGGCAGTAAAATGGCTCGTGAGGTGAACATTTCGTTCTAACGGATGCAGCACATATTTAAAGATCATCTTGGACTAAAGGCCTTGAGATTCCATAAAACGCATGGTCTCATCGATGCTCGAAATAAAGTTAGAGTGGAAAGAACAAAGGAGTTGTTACTCTTACAAGTGGCGATTTGCCGAATTCTCTGATGAGTCACCGTTCGTTATTGAGCAATATGTGAGAACAAGCAAAATTACCGGATTTACTTGACCGACTGCTCTACGGAGAATTTGGCCAACTCGGATTGCCAATCACCGCCGTATAGGTGACGGTTTGAGTCGAAAGCTGTTCACCACTCGTTTTTGGACCGTGGCATAAAATTAAATGGGAATCAAATTTGGAGGGAGCGTTGAGGCCTTGGACACAAAAATATTTTGGCCACAGAGCCTGAAAATTTTAAACAGAACTCGGCACCGAGTCTTAAAGCGCGCTTTAATCAAGATTGGCTGAGAAACAACGGTCCGCCGTTATTTGTTACTGTCCAATGGCCAACAAATTCATCGTATGCGAATCCACTAGATTTTTTTTGGTTTGGGGTATTTTTAAGTCAAGGTTGTGTCAAAAAAATACCAAAGGTCGATCATCTCAAGAAGCGCTTCGCCGGGAATGGGCCAAAATACCGCAAAGCTTCTTTCGTACTGCACGCAATAGCTTTGTCGGCCGTTTGAAGACCAAAATCGTGGCTGAACAGAAAACTGCTAATACAATTCGAAAATTTAAATATTGGTGAACATTTTTTACTTTTATTCAATAAAATTCATCAAAAATAAAAATTGTTTAGTTTTGTTTCGGTAATAGTGCGTATCAGATACCCTGTAATTATTAACCTTACAAATACGAAAAATTAGAACATAAAAATAAATATGTTTGATGTCTGGTTTTGGGGTACCATAACGAATCAATCTTCAGAATGAATCAATGATACATGAGATTTTTATTGTAGTGTGTCCAAAAATACGACTGCTGTAGAAATGTGCTATGCAGTGTCTATGCAAGTCAGACCTAGCAGGCAAGAATGTTAAGAGAAGTAAGATAAAAAAAGGATCTGCGAATGTGTTAGAACTCACTGCGACTCTTTAATAGATTTTATAAACCAAAACCAAAATTTAGTGTTTAGTTTAGCTAAGCTCTGAAATAACCATACCATGTTATATTATTCTGGAATAAATATAGATTCATTCCACCTAGAAGTACTTAAGTTTCAATTAATTCTACCGTTCACGTATAGTTCAAATATCTATTGGCTTATGATTTTCATTCGTACCATTGCGATATTTTATTAAACTTTTATGTTGAAATATTTAAAACATAAACTGTTTATTTTTTGTAGTGTTTTTCTATTTCAATTAAACGCCTACCCAGAGGACCACTCAAATAATTTTAAAAATAATTAATCAAATATTTCCTTAATACATAAACAAACTAAAAATTTAATTTTAAAATACATTTATTTATACATGGTTTAAATTTCAATTCCCATCCAATAGTATATGCGGGCACGAGCATGAGTTCTAACAGCAACCATTTCTGGTGTTAAATAATCATCAGAAAGGAATCTTCGTAATTCGAAAGCCTTACCCACTCTTGGTATAACATCAGCAGGTGTCCATGCATTTAAATCTGATGTAACACTAATTAAACGGAATGGATCGAATCCTCCATTTGTAAAGTAAATATTTTGTACACTTACGCGAATAGTATACTCATTATTTGTTCTGACATTTCCGCTTATTATTTCATCGCGTGATATTCCAAAAACGTCATTACACATTTGTGCAAACACATTTTCTTGGAATCTAGAAGTGACTGGTGAAGGAAGTAAGTTTGATGTTCTAAACCATGACCATTGTCTACAAGTTACAAGCCAATATTGTCGTTCTCCAAATCGGGCACCATCTGAGTCCCAACTTTCTTGGGAAAGATAATCAACAAAGAAATCCCAATGAATACTTCCGCCTTCCGTTGCTGGTCGAACATATGCACCAAAAGCTTCTACATTTGAAGCACCATCATTTGAGTATTGTTCGAGTGCTGTACACATGAATCCAATTTCGTTATCACTTCCCCATTCTAAATGGACAGCAATCAATTCTGCTACAATGTAGAAGAAAACTGAAACGTCGTTTTCAATGCTCGAATCAAAATCAACAATTCCAAAAATTCGTTTAATTTCTTGGTCGTCACCAGCTTGAATGAGTGCTTCAATCTCTTGTATTGCACCACCAAGAATTGAGCCACATTCTCCTTCTAATATATTGCTGAAAGAATTATCAATATCGGAAAAATACGATTGGAAATCATAAACGGATATTACTGGTGCACCTGAGGCCCAAACACCATCAAATATACCTGGATAATATTGATGTGCAAATGTGGCCAAAGTACCACCAACATCATAACCAAACAAAACTAATTTATCTGAACCATACTCTGATAAAACAATACGTAGATATTTTCCAAAATCAACAACATCTTCGATTGTTTGATTAATCGTTAAAAATCTTAAATTTTCAAGTGATAAATCTTCCGTTGGTTTGCTATTACCATAAAATCTAGGTTCAATGCCATATATTACACCATTTGTTTCAGCTGCAACTTGTGTTATATATGAATTTTCCAACCAATATTCAAAATTTTCTTGATGAGCGCTGACAAATATGAAAACTGGTCCACCTGGGGCATAGTATTGATCGTTAATGAAAATTGTCTATAAGAAAAAATATAAACCCAAATTAAATAATATTTTATAACAAAATCATATATTATATTTACTTGATCGAAGGTGGTTGGATCGTCCAAATCAAAATGATCTACCCATTGAGTATAAATCGCTTCACGCACTGCTTTTGATGTGTATTCCTTTTGAATTCCGAATCGATCGAGAAATTGGTTTCGCACTAAATTTGGTGTCAACAATGTTGAGTTAATCGACAAAATAAAAGTTGCCAAAAAAGCACAAACAACTAAAATTTTCATTTTTGGTATATTTGATAGTACTAACTATATATACAACCTAATATATAGTACGGAACAAACCGCAAAAATAACTAATTTTCTAACAGCTGTTTTTAACCTTATATACTTTATGATAATCTTTATCATGGAGACATTATCGAACAGTTAGATTATCTAACCGATTTATAAAAAACCAACAGTATGTCGGCAACACGCTAATTTAATAATTATGATCCATTTATAGTATTTACAATGGGTAATTTTATTGTGCAATTTTTAAATTTTCAGTTTTAATACTATTGTAGATAAAAAATATCGTAAATGTATTGTAAATTGTTTTAATGAATCAACAAATTATAGACATTATGTTTGGAAGCTTTTGTTTTTTCTGTTTAATACTAAAAATCTAATGTGAGCTCGAAGGACGTTTGGCCCCGTTGTTATCCTTTTATCGTGCTTTTTTATGTCCTTAGCCAGCCAAATTGAGAATGTATGCTATAGATGCGATTTGTGTATGTAAATCGCATCTATAGCTCTGTCGTCAAATCATACTCATACATCAGAGGATCGTATTCATGTATGTGTTTATCCACATCATCGATCGTGATCAGATTATAAAAATTCATATTTTTCCCGCGCCTATCTAAAAGTATTGTTCTATATTACCTATTTTTAACTGTGTATCTTTGTTTCGGTCTGTTTCGGAATTGCAGGTATTTTGTATGTTGCCAACTATCTCCATGTGAAATTCTTATGGGTACTCCAAACAACTACTGTTTTCTACTTGAGATATTATGTACATGTAGGCAAAATGTAGTGCGAATAACGTCAATAATTTTTGATATTTTTCATTTATTTCGAAAAATTTGTTTTATCTTCAAGGCTTGAGTAATTAGAGTAATGTTTGGTTCATAGACGGATTTAGTAAAAGATTAAAAGATGTTAGCATTAGTGGCATCGTATTATAAGACATCTAAATTAAATCATATGCGAAATTATATATAGTCATACTGGCTACCTCTAGCTTTATACTATTCTAATAGTATTGCGACGTCTTCTGGAACTTGTAATTATTGATGGTTTTACATTGTTCATCAGTGACAATCATATGAATTTTTCTTATGAAAATCCGTCTATGGATTTCATAACTTATTGATACAAGAATTTTATTGATATCTGATAAAATTAAACTATGGACACTATCGTATCTTTGTCAATTTCAAATATGTAAATGCACTAGTAGAAGTGAATGAGCTCAGTTGATAATAATTTTGAATATGATCGAGTTATTGTTAATGCAAGTAAATTTGTAATTTTAAACGATGGATCTGCCGAAACTAAAATAGATAGTGTTAGCCTATAAGTTATAGCCTTTGAATAGTATTGTTTAAAGTATCTTCAACTTTGATAATTCGTTTAGTTACGACGTGTGAAATGCACAGTGCAATTTTTAGTATTAGAAATAGAATCAACGTCCCGTTGATTTTCTGAAAGAAAATTCATCAAATACCAATTTAATAATTTAAACTGATTATTCGGTAACCTACGTCTTGGTTAGTAAAAAAAACGTTATTATAGATAAATTTTTGTATGACACCTTTTGAGCATTTTTATTCTCTTTTCAATCTCTACTAAAGAGTGTTAAAATGAAAATACATATTGAATTTGTTTATGTATATTTTTATTACCAACCTATGGTTTCCACTTGGCATGCATTGCAAATATTTGCAAAGGGAAATTTTGATTTTTTTGATAGTTCCTGTGACTTTGATAGTTCCTGTGATTTTGATGATTCAAGCAGGAATGTTCAAAACGAGCTTTATTTAGTGCAACAAAAAATACAAAAAACCAACGTCAGTTTCATATAAAATGTATGAAAGGTAAGGCTTTACTATATAGTAAATATTTGAATGAAAAGTAGTTAAAATTTTAACTTAGGTCAATTGAAACCAGAAATTTCAGTTTTCATCCTGAAATTGATCTATTTTCGATTTATTTTTCCATTTTCCTTTGTTCATTAAATGAAAATATGGTATTTTAATAACTTAATATGTAAACAGAGACAGATACATAGGTAGGTTACGAGAACTATACTTTATTTTAAGTATGTTCACAAACAGCATATGCATTTTTGCGTACAAAATTTTTTTTTTTACCATGAGTATTAAAAATAAAAAAATCCCCGAAAAATGCCTCTTCGGATCGCGGGGCGAGGCATAATCCTCGTAAAGATACAATTGATAGCCTTACCATCCATTTTGCCAATGTCCGTGGACTCGTGACTAATAAAAATTGCGCACATCAACATCTCGAATCACGCAGACCCGACATATTAGTGCTAACGGAAACAAAAGTATCTCATAACATCTACGAAAACGAATTCTACTTCAAGCGCTACCAGTTCGAACAATCATTCGAGTTGCAACATGGAGTGTGCATATTCAATAAAGACCACATACCGTACGCTCGACATCATAAGTACTCAATTTTCTCAAAGACCGCTCAAACTATTGTACTTAAAATATCCCTCCCTAATAAAATCCTTTTTTTAATTAGTTTATATAGATCCCCCAATCAAACGGATTCAGAAAATATGAATTTCTTCGAGGTTTTGTCAGACAAATGTGTCAACATCCCTACTGCGAATTAATTATGGTTGGTGACTTTAATGCCCACCATAAAAAATGGTTGAATCACCAATATACGAACTGTGCTGGGCGTCAGACGGAGTGGCTTGCTGTTTCGCATGACCTTACGCAGATTGTTAGTGATTCCACATTTGAATGTCAAAATTCTACAAGCAGTCATATTCTGGATCTTTGTCTAACAACAATTCCGCATTCCATGGAAGCGCGCGTCGAGGCTGGAATTGGAAATTCTGACCACAACCTGATAACAGTAAAAATTTCTGTCGCAACACCACCAGAATTTAGACAGCAGCCAAGGCGTCTATGGCATTTTAACGAGGCTGACAATGATGGGTTACGGTCAGTTTTACAACATTTCCCGTGGAGAGCCTTTGTTTTTATAACAATCAAATAGACGACGCCGTTTCGAATTTCAACGAAACCGTTCTACATGGAATAAATAAATATATCCCATTATCCTTTTCCAATCCCAATCCTAATTTTAAAATCTTTTCAAAAGAAGCCGCCAAAGCAGCCAGACAAAATAAATCTGTTCACAAGAAATATAAACGCAACGAAATTTCGTTTGAAGTATATAAGGCCACACGTAACAACTGTAAAAAAAATCTGTGCTAAGGAAGCGAAAAGAGCTGACAACAAGAAAGCCGTTAAGGCTTCCGAGTTGAAAATCTCCGATCGCAACTTTTACCAGATGGTCGCATCGGTTGCCAATATTTCTAAAACATCTATTTCAGCATTGAAATGTGCAGATGGTGCTTTGGTGGTGGATCCATATTTGCAGGCCGACTTACTGGTAAACTTCTTCACTTCGAACTCAACCTTAGTTGTCGCGGATGGAGTTACACTTTCATCAATTCCGTATTGTGGCTCCAAAATGGATCCTGTCAACATCGCCTGGAAGAGTGCGAAGGTGCAACCGGTTCTTAAACGTGGTTGTGATAAAACTGACCCTTCAAACTACCGGCTAATATCAATTGTGTCAGCCGTGGCTAAAGTTTTTGAGAAATGCATTAACCAACAACTGGTGCATTATCTTGAAATTAATAAAATAATTTCAGTTAAACAATATCGCTTCCGCGAAAGCCGCTCTACAACCGATCTCTTGACGTATGTTACGATCAAATGTAATCTCGCCCTTGAGCAACACGGAAAAGCCTTTGTAATCGCCTTGGATATATCCAAGGCTTTTGACAAGGTTTGGTATAAGAATCTCATTTGTAAACTTGTGGCATACGGCTTGGATTCGATGACCATCAAGTGGATAAAAAGCTTTCTCATAGACCCAAAGATCAACGTAGTGCTAAATGGGAGATCATCAACGACACACTCCCCAAATGCCGGAGTCCCTCAAGGGTCAGTTTTGTCACCAACTTTGTTTTTGTTATAGATTAATGACTTGTTGGATAGCACTGTAACCCTATCTACAGTTTTGCCGATGATGCAACATTGCACTCTTCTATTTCATTCGAGGTCGAGCCTACTCCTTCACAGTTAAACGGTAAACGGCTAGAAGTTGTCACTTCGCTTAATTCCGATTTGAGTACAATATTTGAGTGGGGAGTTAAAAATCAGGTCAAATTTAACGAGAAAAAAACACAAATATGCACATTCTCGCTTAAAAGAAGTCACAACGAATACCCTTTTGTGGTAAAAGGACACGTTCTCGTGGGTTGTGACTCAATTCGTCTGCTTGGTGTTCAGATTAGCAACAATTTAAAATGAAATGAACACAATATCGCATTAGCCAAATCAGCTTCACGTTAAATCGGGTTACTCAATAGATGCAGACGGTTTTTTAAATCGCATCATGTTCTCCAAATATTTAAAACCTTTATAAGACCGTGCATAGAATATTGCTGTCCGGTTTGGGGTGGAGCATATGGCACTACTCCCCAGTTGCTGGATATAGTTCAGCGGCGTGCCATCCGAATAATACGAAACCTCAGACTTACGAAAGATCTAGACAGTCTACAACACCGCAGAGATGTTGCAGAACTCTGCGTGTTCTATAGATTAATAAATGGTAAATGTTCTGCAGAATTAAAGTGGAAAATACCACCATTTGTTATGCCAGGACGGGTAACACGAGGAACGGTTAATGCGCATAGGATTACGGTGAAGCTGCCGAAACCTCGAACTGAAGATGCAAAGCGAGAATTTATTTATCGAACTTCTAAGAAGTCGAATTCGTTGGCTGGTTTTCAATTTCCATTAAAGTATAAAATGCACAAGTTTAAGGCAGCTATCAACCTTTACTTGAAGGATCGTGCGTTGGGTGTAGGAGCTCTGACAGTTACAAGGAGCTAGGAATGTCTACAAGTCCGCCCTGCACTCAATTAAAACAAAACGTAAAAAATGACACTTTACAGGAAACAAATCAATTTTATTAAATTTTAAGTTTGTATTGTGATTTGTGTTTTGCTTTCATGTATAAAATGAACAATACCAATGCACAAAATCTCATATACACATTTAACTTGATTTAATGATTACATGCACACGTATGATTTTAACACGAACGGCTTGGAAAATTTTTATACAACAGCAACGCTAGTAATGGCATTTCTTCGAACTGTCTTTCAATATAAAAAAATATTCTCTCTCTCCCATTGTTATGACATTTATGTCATTATGAAAATTGGTTTTGTATTTAATGCATAATTATGTAATTAAATATTATTCTTATGTTGAGACAGCATCAATAAACCTTTTTTAATGATCCTCTGTATTCCAGGATTAAGAATATAGTATAGTGTTGTGCTGTGATTGTGAATAAATGGGTAGCAAATTAGAAATTGTGATAAGGTTATTGTGTTCATTTTTGAAACATTTCAGTCGTATGAAAAAGTTGATTTTTTCGAATTTCTTGACTTTTAACTTCCTGTAACTTGGTAGGCAGGCCCCAACACAAATTAATAATTTTCATTTAAACCAATCTTTTAATTCATGTTTTTGAAGATTTAAGAATCTAGATTTTTATATTTTTGATCGTGAATAGAAAAGTAAAACGAAATGAATTTTTAATATCGTGTTTAAATGCAAATTGTTTGTTAGGTTGTGCTCTGGTTCCCGTTTTGATTTTGTTTTTTTTGTTTTAGTTTACCACCAGCATTTGAGGCGAAAGCACGTGTTCGTTGTCTGCATGACTTTGTTTTTACGTAATATATTTTTAGATCACGTAAAATTTTATGCGTTTTAATTTTTTTAGGCTTACAGAATTTTTATTTAGGCTTAGGCTATTGATGATTATTAGGTTTACTGTTAAAATCGTATCACTTAAATTACTTTCAGTCTTTATAAAGATTATAAAATTGATATTTCGATCAATTAAGTTAATATGCGCTTTGTTGTCTTTAGTGCATTTGTTTCATTTTAATTTATTTTTGATTTTGTTTTAAGTCGACTTCATTCGTTCTGACATTTTTTTAAGCAATTTCATTGGTTTAAAATGACGTGTTTTTTGTTGTGAAATTTTTTCATCAAGATGGTTTAACTTTATCTTTTGTCGGAACGAACATGGCGAGAAAGAGATAATATTATATTTAAATGAAAAAGACGAAAATAAAATGCTTTCAAATGTAATTTCAAACAATTTATGTCGGTATGTCGAGGGAATAACAACATATATAAAAAATAATAATTTTATAATTTTTTAATAACAAATTTATAATTTTTTAATTACAAATTTACTAAAAATAAAATAATTAAAATTTATTTTAACATTCATTATCATTATTAACCAGTTATGATAAATTATAATAAATTTATATCCGCTCCAATATCCACAAATATAAAATTAAAATATTTATCACAGATACATATTACAAATAATTACATTCATAGTTTTTAAAATTTAATAAAACATAAAACAAAAATTTTATAGTAATCACATAATCGACAAAATGTGATGAAAAATGGCAACCATAACGAATAACGACAATCACTTAAATTATTTACCTATAGATGGCAGCAAAATCGTTCTGTATATTTTCCATCAAGCATGATATCGCAAAAAAACTAGTCCGAACGAACGAAGGGACGCAAGCACGAAGTCGACTTTAGTTTGCTTAGCTACGAGCAGTTGCGGCGGAAGTATGTGTTTGTTTTTATGATAAATTGTATGTTTTCGTAATTTATACATAAAATTTTATTTTTTCGGAATTTAGTTTTTTCTGTTCATAGATATTTATCAATTTTATCAGAATTTTGATAATGCCTATTTTTTGTTATTTTAACTAGGAAATAAATTAAACAAAACGTAAATTGTATTATTTCCAAAAATAATTAAATTGATGTTTCGTTTAGAATTTACGAATTAACCATTATTCAAATTTTGTCACCCGAAGTAGTCAATAAAATTATGAATTAAATAATATCAAATATTATATGTTTATTAAAATTTATATTTCCATAAATATATTTTAAATTCGCCAAAAATTACATATATTTTTGACGAGTTTTTGCATAACGACAAGACGCATATATACAATACAAAAACAGTAACAGAAATGTACCATCAAAAGCAAAAAGAAACAAAAAAATCAACATAAACAAAACAAAAAATAATTTTTGTGACTTTGTGTGCTAGAGTATCTTTCCTACACAACAATCAAATGCAAAAGAGTTATGTTATATAATCACTCTTATAAATTTTTTCGAATCACATTGAACTATTTTGATCATGTGATCATATTCGATAAACAAAATATTATCGAACTTAAATATTAGCCGAAAATAAAAACAAAAATCAGGAAAATTTCTTATGAATGTAAAATTTTAGTATGTTTCAATAAATGGGAAAATTATTTTATGACAGTCCTGATAAATAATCATATTTATCATGTCTCCTATTCAAAAATTGATGTTAAGGCACGTATTGTAAGATAAAACAAAGCAAAGTCAAAAAATTACGAGAAATCAACAGTTTACGACCAAATTGTACAAATTTTGTTTTCTAACCATATACTCATACTAACTCATAAGTGTGAAAAATTGGCCTGATATTTATTGGTATTGATATGAACAAAATTGTTTGTTAGAGAATTTTTTGTTTATTTTTTAAAAATATTTTGTACCGATGTTATATCGGTAATATCGGAGGTACATACAGTAAAATCTTTTATATTGGTGGTTTTGCTATTCAATAGTTTTGCAAATAATGCTTTCATATGCTTTCAGGCTTATTTATATTTTAGGCAAGTCGTGCTTTTAACGGCTTATATTTCTATAGCTTTTATTGTGTCAATTAAGTCAACTTTTTTGCTGTTTGTTATATACTCTTGGTATATACTTTATATTATATACTAAGTATCATGTACTCTTTAACACCTTTTGTCTTATTATTTCTATGGAAAATAATATTTTATTGAAATAATTCGTTTTATCATAGATTATTTACTCATATAAGTGTGAATGGATAGAATTTCTTAATTTACATGTTTAAGATTGGATGGGGATTATTTGACCGGTGGTCTTGACCAGAAAGTTTATTTTACTTAATAAGCAGCCACTTTGCTGTATAAATAATTCTATCACAAACTTTTCTTTGGATTGTAAAGTGTGTTATACAAGCAATCTACTTTTGTGTATTGTGTAAATATTTCTTTCCAAAATCTAAAAACGGATATAAAGATAGAAAGCATAACGGAATGGAATGAATGATAGCCCAGGCCTAGACCCACATAATTTTGGGATAAGAACTCTCAAATATCTAGTTGGAACTCTGCTGAATATACGGCAGGATTATGGTAACAAATCTAGGATCTCCGTAACTGGTTGGCTTGTACTTCTCCTAACATATCATATCATACTATGACTGTATAAAAGAGAACATCAGATCAAAACAGAACAACCAGAGCATTTACACTATCATGAAAATTATTGTATGATTGTAATCTAAACAAAGAAAGTCATGTTTAAACAAGAATGACATTCTGAAATTTAAAAATAAAAATAAAATTATATTTGGAAATGGGTTTGACAATATTTATGGGTGGAATTAAGGAACCGCTTGGACAATGGTTAAGGGCCAGAAAACCAAAAACGCTGACCGAGGCATTAGAATTTGTCAACAAAGAGGAACATATTCAGGAGATTTAAAACCCTGTTCAACAGAGTAAGAAAAATCCATATAATTGGCGATTTAGAAATAATGGTGATCAACCATCAACTTCTACATAATAACTTTTCCGCAAGGAATATTCGACCACCATCATCTCAAAATTATCCCCAACAGAATAATTTTAAATCCACACAAAACAATTACCATTCACGTAATAATTACAATTCAATAACTATCAAACAAAACAGGAAGTCAAAGGAGAACAACAAAAACTTTACAAATAGGTTCACTATAATATTGAAAGTCGAACAATCGATGGCGAGGATTTTCAACAAGAAGCGTCGGAAAATTAAACGAAATTAACAACTATCAATCATCTAACCTGCCTTTTATTATTTAAAATCTAAATAACAACCAACTAAAATTTTTAGTCGATACGGGAGCTAATAAGTCATATATAACCCCCAATATGTCAAACAGTCTCAAATTATACCAACTATAACATCGAAATAAAAAGCATATTTAAAACCAATACGATAACTCAAAAAACATTCCTCAAATTTAAAGAATTCCAAAAGCCAATAGAATTATATCTATTCAGATTTCACAAAATACTTGACGGATTGTTAGGCTACGAAACATTAATTGAACTATCAGCACAATCTTAATGAGGAAAATTTATTGATGAGAGATGAATTTAATATTACACCAATAACACTTCAACACGATGTCAAAATTCTAGAAGATATCTATAGAACAATAGAACCATTCGCAGCATTAGTAGAAGTAATTAATTTCTCAAAGAATCAAAAAGAAATCTACTTATTCCAACCCTTACAGGTTGAACCATTTAGTTCACATGAAACTAAGTTTCAAACTCCTGTCAACATCGAATCTTAAAACACACATGTTAAGGAATTTATAAATAACAACAGCAAACTTTAAAATTATGTTCAAGCTTCGCCGATATTTTGTACAAAGCAGTGACAAACGAACCTTTTCTAACAGTATCAAACATGAAATAAACCTAAATAACGATAATCCGGTGTACATAAAACAGTACAGACATCCGGAAAATTAAAAACCCGAAACACAAAATGAGATAACATAACTTTGGAATCAAGGGATCATTTGGCCTTCATTTAGTCCATGGTCGAGTCCAATATGAATGGTACCGAAAAAAACAGATTCACGGGTTTTTTCGGTACCATCCATATTGTAATAAAAAATGACGTTTAGTTATCGAATATAGTCAACTTAACAAGCAAACAATAGACGATAAGTACCCATTGCCAAATATAAATAATATTTTAGGTAAATTAGGCAAATCTATTTACTACACCACAATATATTTAACCGCAGGGTTCCACCAAATAGAAATTAAATCATCGGATATAAATAAAACAGGATTTTAAATTGAAGGAGGTCATTACGAATTCGTGCGAACGCCTTTTGACTTAAAAAATGCACCCATAGTACTTTTCAACGGGTAATTGATACATTTTGGGCGAGCTTCAGGGAAATCACGTATGGACGACATTATAGTATTTAGTACTAGTCTCCAAGAACATATAAACGATCTGAAAAAAGTATTTCAAAACCTAAACAAGCCAACCTCAAAATCCAAATAAACAAAACACGTTTTTTACAAAAAGAAATTGGATTTCTTGGATATATTGTATCACAAAACGGTGTGAAACCAAATCCATCAAAAATAGATGCTATTAATAATTTTAAACTCCCAAAAACTTAAAAGGAAATTAAGAGCTTTTTAGGTTTAATAGGGTACTACAGCAAGTTTATCAAAGACTTCGCGAAAATAACTAAACCCCTTACAAACATGTTAAAAAAGGATAGCAAAGTTATTCTCAATGAAGAATAAAAAATTTGTTTCGAAATTTGCAAAAACCTGTTAACATCGGAGCCTATACTCCAATATCCCAATTTTAACAAACAGTTTATTTTAACTACTGATGCTAGTAGTTGATGTAGCATTAGGAGCAATACTTTCTCAGGGTCCAATAGGATCTGACCTTCCAATCTGCTACGCATCTAGAACATTAACTAAAATTGACTTTTTCAATAGTGCTATAATTGCATAGCACTATTGAAAAAGAACTTCTGGATATAGTAAGGTCAGTAAAATACTTTCGTCCATATCTGTATGGTCGCACATTTACCATAATCACTGACCACAAACCACTAGTTTAGCTCTTTATTTAATTGCAAAGAACCAAATTCCAAAATAGTTCGCTGCGGCGATTAATGCTTGAACAGTATGAGTATGAAATCATACACAAAAAAGGGTCCCTAACCACAAATGCTGATGCATTATCAAGGCTCGAGGAAGACGAGCAAATCGAAAAACTCAATAAGTATTTGAGCAATGACGGTTTACCATGGCCAAACACTATTGATTCAATTAAGTATCCACAAGTGGGTGAAACAGATGTAAATCTCTTGGGTTCAAAAGTAAACCTAGAAGGGATCATACCTATAATTTCAACAATATGACCATTGGAAATGACGGTTTATCAGAGCCAAGCGAGTTATCAAAAAGAATCTCGGAAACAGATTCAATTTTAAATGAGTTCAAAACTCAAGTCGTTTTGGAAGTCGACACCAATTAAGACAACTTTCTTTATAAAACATTTAAAAAAAAAAGCGTTTTATTTTACGAAAAAATAAATTCAGTGAAGAAGATATAACAGAGATAATCTCTTAATATTTAAACTCAGAGAATTTCGCAGCAATCATGTGCAGCGATAACTTATTCCAAATAATCCAAAAAGTCTTTACTGAGAAGCTTAGCGATTCAGGATTAAAAGTTGTGAGAACAACAAAAATACGAGAAGACAATAATTTCAAAATTTAAAAAATATTTCTCCCAGCACGGTATCCCAAAACTAATCGTTATGGATAACGCAGTTGAATTTCGACCTTCATTTTACCACAGCTAAATCGAGCACAGGTAATAGCCCCGTGGAAAGATTCCATTCCGCAGTAACGGAAATAGCAAGAATCATGTTTCCACAAAATAAGAAGATATCAATCTCCGAACTTATAGGCCAAACAATCTTAGCATACAATAACTCTATACATACTACCACAAACCTCACACCATTTGAACTTTACAAAGGACATCTAGGGCAAATAGATTCAATCCTACAAAGTTCAGACTCAGAACCAAATGAAATCTTGGAAAATATTAGGGAAAATCACAAAGTAGTTCAAAAGATCGTAAGCGATGATAATCTCAAACAAAAAGAAAAAACAACTAATAACTTGAATAGAAAAAGAGAAGATCCTAAAACTTTCGGGCCGGGACAAACTATTTTTGAACTTAACTAAACTACGGATAAATTAGCACCCAAATACATTAAATACGAAATTATACAAGATAACAATATGAATGTTGTCACTAACAAACGAACTGTTCACAAACAGCGCAGTAAAAAATAACAATCCAACAATCCATCGAAATATTTAATATTGAAGGTAACAAGGGTATCCTAGGATTAGATTTAGGACAAGCTAGAATAATCACAAATTACATCAAATTAATTCATATTACTGAATGAGACGATTTACAAATCAGCTTAAATTCAATAAACGCTAACATCAACATTATTGAAGAAATCATGATTAACAAAAATCTCTTTACATTTAGAGTAGAAATAGTTAAAAATAGATATAATGAATAAGAGGATGGTTTAAAAAATATTTACCAAACCTTTAGAACGAAAAGAGGATTATCTAACGGTTTAGAGATATTAATAAAAGGAATTCTAGGGAACGTAGATCACAACGATTATTTGCAAATACAAAATGCCATAACTAAACCAGAAAATGTTAACTACGCAGTAAACTCAATTTATAATAATCAAATTAAAATTAATGAAATAATGACCAACAGAATTGACAATTTAACTAACCATACTAACGATATAACGTCTAGAATCAAAGCAGAGTTAGAAATCGATAGAAAATCCACAATAATCAATTGGCAATACTTAATGCATATTAATCATGAATGGCAATACTTAATCTTCAACAGAAGATGAATTGACATATATTCATGAACACTTGATTACAATTAACGTGAACATTGCTTCTAATGAAGAAATCTATCAGCTGCTCGAATTGAAAGCATATTATAATGGAACGAATATAATTATGGCGATTCAAATACCACAATTCTACAATGATACACTAACACACTACCATATAAAACCAGTTCCTATCAACAACAGTGAATTAATTCCAATACCAACAAACTCAATAATCCTAAATCCTTAAGTTTACATGGTGTTGTTCAAACCTTGTTCAATCAACGAGAATGTATATTACTATCAAAAAGAGCAAATACATAGCACTACAAATAGCTGTATACCAAACATCCTTTTACATCAAAATGCAAATTGTATTACAATACCATACGACGAAAGAGATGATATCGATTACCTAGAAGACGAATTTCTGTATATAATAAAGGAACTGATTTCTACTCAACTTACAACCAGCCAAACGAAACCATCAAAGGAAAAAACCTGTTACACTTCAAAGATTGCTCAATAACCACCAATAATTTGCAATACAATAACGCACACAAAATCAGGCTCACTAAAGTATTCGTTATCCAACCATTTGATAATGTCAACCCCGCTTAGCAAATCAAACTACGAAAAATTTGGAATCTATTGACTGACTCATTATTAATACACCAAAATCAATATAAAACTAATGATGTTATTTGTAATTTTAGGATTAACATTAGTCACATTAGCCCTGTGTAGCCCTAGCAATATTTTATATTTATAGAATATATATACCAAATAGCAGATTCATCAAGCAAAACATGCAGATCAATATCAGTGACTGTGATGTCGAGGACGACGCCAATCTCAACAGGGAGGGGTTATGTAATGGCAATAACCCACAGATAATCAGAACCGCATCCGCCAATAGTGTATAAACGAAAATGCATAATTAACATTAAATACAAAATTGTAACTCGCTAGATAAGAAAATATAGTTTAATGTTAATACAAATGAATAATTAACAAAATACAAAATGTGTTCTAAACATCACAGTTTAGTTCAGTTCGGTTTTGCACTTCAAATAATAAACAAATAAAATTATTCAAATTTGTTTTAATTTTTTTTACGTTTAGTTTTGTTTGGGTGCAGGGCGGACTTTGAGACTGACCTAGCTCCTTGTAACTGTCAGAGCTTCTGCACCCAACGCACGATCCTTCAAGTAAAGGTTGATAGCTGCCTTAAACTTGTGCATTTTATACTTTAATGGAAATTGAAAACCAGCCAACGAATTCGACTTCTTAGAAGTTCGATAAATAAATTCGCGCTTTGCATCTTTAGTTCGAGGTTTCTGCAGCTTCACCGTGAACCTATGCGCATTAACCGTTCCTCGTGTTACCCGTCCTGGCGTAACAAATGGTGGTATTTTCCACTTTAATTCTGCAGAACATTTACCATTTATTAATCTATAGAGCACGCAGAGTTCTGCAACATCTCTGCGGTATTGTAGGCTGTCTAGATCTTTCGTAAGTCTGGAGTGTCGTATTATTCGGATGGCACGCTCCACCCCAAATCTGACAGCAATATTCTATACACGGTCTAATAAAGGTTTTATGTATCTGGAGAACCTGATGCGATTTAAAAAACCGTCTGCATCTATTGAGAAACCCGAGTTTACGTGAAACTGATTTGGCCAATGCGATAATGTGTTCATTCTTTTTTAAATTGTTGCTAATCTAAACACCAAGCAGACGAATTAAGTCACAACCCACGAGAACGTGGCCTTTACCAAAAAGAGTATTCGTTGTGATTTCTTTTACGCGAGAATGTGCATATTTGTGTTTTTTCTCGTTAAATTTGACCTGATTTTTAACTCCCCACTCAAATATTGTACTCAAATCGGAATTAAGCGAAGAGACAACTTAAATCCGTTTACCGTTTAACTGTGAAGCAGTAGGCTCGACCTCGAATGAAATAGAAGAGTGCAATGTTGCATCATCGGCAAAACTGTAGATAGGGTTACAGTGCTATCCAACAAGTCATTAATGTATAATAAAAACAAAATTGGTGACAAAACTGATCCTTGAGGGACTCCGACATTTGGGAAATGTGTCGTTGAAGATATCCCATTTAGTACTACGTTGATCTTTCGGTCTTTGAGAAAGCTTTTTATCCACTTGATGGTCATCGAATCCAAGCCGTATGCCACAAGTTTACAAATGAAATTCTCATGCCAAACCTTGTCAAAAGCCTTGGATATATCCAAAACGATTGCAAAGGCTTCTCCGTGTTGCTCAAGGGCGAGATTCCGTACGTCAAAAGATCGGTTGTGGAGCGGCTTTCGCGAAAGCCATATTGTTTAACTGAAATTATTTTATTAATCTCAAGGTAATGCACCAGTTGTTGGTTAATGCATTTTTCAAAAACTACCACGGCTGGCACAATTAATATTTGCTGGTAGGTTGAAGGGTCAGTTTTATCACAACCACGTTTAAGAACCGGTTGCACCATCGCACTCTTCCAGTCGTTCGGGTATTTACCTTGCTTATAAGAAAGGAGAAAATTTTTAGTGAATATTGGAGCCAAGTCACTGGCAAACTCTTTCAATATTCAAACAGGAATTTCGTCAGGTCTGGTGGCCTTATTTATGTCCATTGCCTTCAGGTTGCTGAAAACAATTTCCTCCGAGATGTTGACAGGATCCATTTTGGAACCACAATACGGAATTGATGAAGGTGTAACTCCATCCGGGACAACTAAGGTCGAGTTCGAAGTAAAGACGTTTTCCAGTAAGTTGGCCAGCATATCTGGAACCACCAACAAAACACCATCTGCTCATTTCAATGCTGAAATAGATGTTTTAGAAATATTGGCAACCGATGCGACCATCTGGTAAAAGTTGCGATCAGAGATTTTCAACTTGGAAGCCTTAGCGGCTTTCTTGTTGTCAGCTCTTTTCGCTTCCTTAGAACAGATTCTTCAAACGAAATTTCGTTGCGTTTATATTTCTTGTGAGCAGATTTATTTTTTCTGGCTGCTTTGGCGGCTTTTTTTGAAAAGATTTTAAAATTAGGATTGGGATTGGAAAAGGATGATGGGATATATTTATTCATTCCATGTAGAACGGTTTCGGTGAAATTCGAAACGGCGTTGTCTATTTGCACGGGAAATGTCGAAAAAATGACCGTAACCTCATTATCAGCCTCGTTAAAATGCCATAGACGCCTTGGCTGCTGTCTAAATCCTGGTGGTGTTGCGACAGATAATTTTACTGTTATCAGGTTGTGGTCAGAATTTCCAATTCCAGCCTCGATACGCGCTTCCATGGAATGCGGAATTGTTGTAAGACAAATTTGTAACTCAAATGCTTGTTCGAACTGGTAGCGCTTGAAGTAGAATTCGTTTTCGTAGATGTTATGAGATACTTTTGTTTCCGTTAGCACTAATATGTCGGGTCTGCGTGATTCGAGATGTTGATGTGCGCAATTTTTATTAGTTACGAGTCCACGGACATTGGCAAAATGGGTGGTAAGGGTGGTATCAATTGTATCTTTACGAAGATTATGCCTCGCCCCGCGATCCGAAGAGGCATTTTCGGATTGAAATAATTAAAGCAAAACTACAAAATTAAAATAATATAAATAATTTACTCGTTATTTACATTCAATTTATTATTTCGCCCTCTTAAGGGCGAAATAATAAACTGAATGTAAACAACGAGTAAAAATTATGAAGAAAAATAAAAACAACATTTTTGTTAAACATTTTTGTTTAATTCTGTTTTTCTGGGAAACGATCACCACTAATATTTAAACGTCGTAATAGAGGGTCACGCTACCACATAACTATCTTTCGCTGAAAAAATTATGTCAATCACTGATGAACAAAGTCGCAATTTCGATTCAACGTTTAAAATACAAGCAACAAATTTTTTATCAGAAAAAATAAAAGAAGTCTCGGGGTAACATCAATAAATGCGAAATTTAATTAAAAATGCAGTTTATTATTAGTGTATTTTAAGATGTTATCTAATTAGTGACATTATTATTTGGAATTTTATTAAAAGGAAAATTTATAACTAAAGAAGTAGGAAAAATCCAAATCTACGAAGATTTCAAGCTTTCCAATCAGTAAATCGTTATAAAATTAGGTAGATCATGGAGGGTTATCAATAATTAAATAAAAATAACCAGACAATTTCGGTACGGTGAAAATGTGCTGAGATAATTAACATCCTAAAAACTACAATTAAAGGGAAATTAACTGCACATATTAGGTTACTTTACGTTGATCGGCTGCTACCGCACATTAAGACCTTCGAAAACTGCTTCATAAAATACTTTGAAATTCAATCTGCCAGTTGACACCCACCACATAGATAGATTAAAAATATCAGTTTTAATGGAAGCACATAAATAAATATATTAAACTTTGCCAGTAGACATGTCCATGTGATCAATTTTGACAAATATTTTTTCTCGGAGATGTTTAATTTAAGCGAACTCTATAGATTCAAATTTTGAGTTGAAACTCCGTAGACGTTTTCTTCATCAATTTACTCGCATTTTTTAACTATGGGAAGACCCCTATGTTTAAAATTTTGTCTCGAATGAAGTTCAAAGATTACATAGAGCTGTTAAAAGAAATTTAAATATATTTTGGCGGAAATCAACCAACCTCGTATTAGATTTTCTAGTATGATAATGATCCCATTAACAAATCAAAGTTTTGAACTGTCCAGCACATTATCCGAATCATAAAGAGAATTTATCAGGCAATGTAACTCGAAAGGTTTATTTCAATCGGAACAGTACGACAACTTAGATGAGTTGCATTAAGCTATTATACATGGGAGCAAAATTCCCGAAATGAAATTAATTATAATTGGATAATTCCATACCGATTGAGTAATTTTTGAAGTAATTAATAAAAGTCAGGTTATACTATTAATTGACTATTTTTAACCAAAATCTGGTTACATATGTTCATGTATTACAGATGCTGAACAAAATAGTTATGTATTAAGTTATGTATTTACCTTTGTAAAATTATGTGTTAAAATTGAGAACATAGTGCTTACAAGAATATTCTTGACAAACTCATATGAGATCATAGGCAAAAGTAAAGCAAAAGGGAAAGAAACGTCAAATATTGATCCAAACTAACTCGTGTAAGCACCAACACTTTGAGGTTTCAACTTTATTTTGGGGTTCGGAAAATCGAAGCATAACTGTTAAAATAAAAAAATATTCTGCAAGTTTTGCCGTTCAATCCATCTATTATTTTTATTTAAATAAATCTTCAAAGGATGGTAAATGTGCTATAAAATATGCTTTTGTTAATTAAATATTTTTATATATTGTTCTGTATATTACAAAGCCAAATATGGGTAACAGAACTTAATGGTGGCGTAAACCTAAAAATTCAATTAAATGAAATCAAGTCAAAATCAATATTTTAATTTAAACAAATAACTCGATTATAATTAGATATTTCATATTGTATTGAAATTAAAGTTTCAAATTTTTCCTAAATAGTGTTCAAGTATATGTACGTTTGTTTTCTTTAACTTAAATTTTAAAATATTTATTATTATCATCCGAAAAGCTTCTTTGTTTGAGTAGTTATTATTATTTGTATGAGTAGATGCATTTAATATTGTTACAGGAATGTTTTTCTTTTACTTTAGCATATCAAATTTATTAAAACTTCATATTATGTAAAAAAAATCATTATGTATATACAAGTGAAAGTATAAGATTTACGTTCGTTCATAAATTTGAATACAATGTAGGTTCGACTAGTACTAAAGAATATTTTTACTTTAATACTAAACTGTTTACATTTAGTG
Organism: Tipula lateralis; assembly: GCA_963932295.1. Classification (NCBI taxonomy): domain Eukaryota; kingdom Metazoa; phylum Arthropoda; class Insecta; order Diptera; family Tipulidae; genus Tipula; species Tipula lateralis. The sequence continues at coordinate 132,490,817 of OZ010738.1, forward strand.
AAAAGTGTCGATTGTAAAGCAACCCTTTACCGCTATCTAAAAAAGTACATTATTAAAAGCTTTAGTTATAAATAATGTATATGGGTATTTTCTGAAATTTTATTCAACGATAAAAAATTTTTCTTTTAATATAATTAATTAAATTAAATAGATATCTAAAAATGTTTTTGATCGAATGGTGAAAATCTTACTTTTACCACTAAATTTCTTAGTATATCATTGCGTTGGTAATATTAAACGCTAAATTTGAGGATTCGCCTGTCTATACGTCTGGCAAAACTTTTAATCAATTCAAGAAACTATAAACAAATGAAATGGCTCAATTAATATTTTTAACAGTGGAAGCTTAAAGCTTTAACATCAACCAAATCTGTGTAGATACTCGTGTCGATGAAATAAAAATAAAACTAATAGTCAAATGTTTCGGAGTTTCACTCTAGCCGAAATAATCAGGTATTTTCAACCAATATATGCTTCAATAAATCGTTTCTTCAATGAAGCATTACTTCGAGAATGATTCAAAAACTGTCACTATTATGAAACATTTACGTAATATACGATATCGTAAAATACGATCCTCGGCGGATATTCTTATTATGAAACTTTATTTTTGATCGTAAAATTATACGTTCAGTCGTTCACAAAACATTAGGTTTTGTATTTATTTCGTAAATTCGATATTCGTTACCTACATAGCAGATCGTAAAAATACGATTTGTTGTTTTTTGTTTTAGTTCATAATATGGCGAAAATTAAGATTTTCGTATTTTACGAAAGGTCAAAAATTTCATAATAGAAATACGGCGGAATATTGCAGAGGGGCTATTATGAAATTTTTACGATATTTTATTTGGCGCGAATATTCCTACAATGAATTTTTTTTTCTTCATAAAATACGAAGATCGTAAATTCCGCCGTATTATGAAACAAAATGAATAAAACGAAATCGTAGTTTACGAAAACCGTATGTCAAAATACGACTGCTCTGTAGGTGACGAATATCGTATTTACGAAATGCAAAACACATATAATTGTACATTTTTTGTGAACAATAAAACATTATTTAATTATTTTAAAATGTTCTATAATTATTGTCTAGAAATTAATTTAATTATGATTTGGATAAAACTCTTTGTTACTATTTAATTAAAAGATTTCTTATTTTAAAAATAACACAAAATGACCAACTTCATTGTCTTAAATTTTACGATCAAAAATATAGTTTCATAATAGGAATATCCTCAGCGGATCGTATTTTACGATTTCGTATTTTCCGAAATCGTAAAAATTTGATAATAGACCCTCAGAATAAATACTAAAAAAACCTTTACCAAGTAATTAAAAGATAGTAAAATAACTTAAATTCTAGTTTTCGTATAATTTGAAAGGCAAATCCGAAAATAAACTTTATTGAATGAATGACATCATGTATTCTGACTGATTTGTATCATGTACTCTGACTGATTTGCATCTATTACAGTAGGAATTTTAAAAATATTATCTTCCAGTTTGTTTGATATATTATATTCAAGTATTATGTCCATTATTGTAACAAAATACCTAAATATATTGTAACAAAATACCTAAATATATAATAAATTTCTTAACTCTAACATATAATCAATTTTAGTATTTTTAAATTAGTATCTCCAGGTCTAATCGGCACCATTATGTACTTTCAGGCACAACTGTAAATGACATGTAAAAACAATTAAGTCGTTCTATAAAAATATCTTTACGATCCTGTAATTTTCAAATCTACTGTTATAAAAATAAATATTTCAAAATTTTGGTTATAAAAACAAATATTTAGGCTAAAAAAGTAATTTAGCAGTAGTTAATTATTTGTACAATGGGACAAGACAATATTATAACATCGAGAATTTTCTAAAATGTATCCTTCTTTTTAATTAAAACATTTCGAGTTCTCTCTCATTTTTTAAAATAAATGATTTTAATATTTTATCATAAAATTAATATTGATACAACAAAAATAATTCATTTGCCTTGATTTGCGAGAAATAAGTAAAATAATTGAAATATTTTTTTTTGATTTTATAACTAATTAAAATATATAATTTAATATTAAATATCATTTTTTTTAAATAAAAAATAAATTGAAATTATTTTAATTAAAACAATTATAAAATTTATCACGTGATAATTTTTTTAAATTAAAAACAATGTTTATAATATTATTGTTTAAGGATAATTGTATGTTTAGTTTTAAATAAACAAAAAGTTGAAATCTACTCGTACTTCAGATTTAAAATGCATTCAATTTTGTAACTTCAAGTACGTTCATGTCATGTTAACCCCTATAGCAGGGGGTTGGGTAAGTCTCCCCAAAAAGCGTTTGACCAAACAAATTTTCCCAAAACCTATTTCTCCAAATACTGTTTTCTCAAACATTACGAATCATCCAATCCACCATTTTGGGATTTTTGGGGATCTTTTAGTTATATTTAATATAAATTTCAAACAAAAAGTTATTTATTTTTATTATGCTTAAAGAATAAAAGAAACCCACTCCAACATAACCAATGATGCTGTTTTTCAATAGATTCGTTAATATATGAGTATGTACATATATAAAATGTAGATAAATGTAATATAATAATAGGAAAAGCACACGTCGGAACGTATTGTTTAATTTAACATTTGCGTAAAGAATACATCTACGCTGCATATCAGGTGGACAAACATACAGCTGGTCATACTTGGCCAACGAAGAACAATTTGATTCAACCAGAGAAAACAATAAGAACAATAATTTCAAAAAAAAAAAAAAAATTATTCGAAGATTGGATACTTGCGTTCAATCGCATATAATTTGTAGTATTTTAATTTTTTTGGTTTTATGTATTGTACAATGCAAAAAATTTGTTAATTTATGTTTGTTATATTACGATTTTTATTTTTTGTACTTATCATATGTTAAACTGACACTTAGTATTAAAATGCATTGTATTTTTGGGTATTTGGCGTTTGGGGTAGTGAGTTTGCAAAAGTATTTTTGATAAAATATGTTTTGAGGAACAAACATTTGGGAAAGTTTATTTATATTTTTTGGGAAAAAGGATTTTGGAAAAACGTATCGCTTCCCTATAGCAGATATGGACATTGTTAGTTCTTAACATGAACGGAGAGTTTATCATGAAATTTATCGAATACTTTTAGATGTCTTGTCTAGTATGAAACGCGTGAAATAACTCGACTCAATTTATAAAATATAAAATAATTTTTTGTTTTACACCTTTGTGGCGAAAATGTTTGATTCAATTTAAAATAAAAATGAACCATAAATTGGATTTAAATCAACCTTTTCTTCGAAAAAATTATAATAGCTCCAGAATAAGATTACACAGAATAATAATAAAGGCTAAACTAAAATTATTTGTATTTATAATGGCTGATAATAAAATATTTCATTTAAATAAAATTGAATTTCCGTAATAAAATGTTCGCCTCAACAACCTTGTCGCGCAGATGGTTCTACGAAAATCGGACATATACCCGTACTTCCTTGATTTGGCCATTATGGCGTAAATTAGGTCGTAAATAAGCGAATCGTGAAAGAGCTGGGAGGGCCTTGCGCCTCAAAACAGATTACATAGTATAAAATATAAAAAAAACATTGTTCCTAAGATAAATCATATTCAGAGTACACACAGGACATATTTTACAGTTTCTGTACTCAAGATGACATTATTTAGTTCTTCTAATTTCACGATTGAGCTATATACCTGCAAAATTTCTTAAAATAAACAGTAAATGACCGAAATAAATAATTCGATTAAGCATATTACTGATTAAAAAAGACCATAAACTTAAGCCAATTAGTAAAGGAAATTAGAATAATAAGAAATTAATAATACTGTTAATTAGGAAAATTTTATTAATTTTGTAAATATTTGTTAGCTGCCAAATTTGATTTTATTAAAAATATTAAGGTTCGTTATAAAAATTATATTTTAAAATAAAATATTACACTAATAAACTTAATAACTTTTATTGCGCTGAAGTTAAAGAAAATAAATAGAACTTAATGTATATATAAAAAAAATATATTTAATAAAAATAGAATATTTCGACTTGATTTCAAGTAATTAAATAACAAAAATTCTATATTACAATATTTTTTCTCGGATGATGTTTGATATTAAATCTATAATATTTCTATTATGAAAAAAATAGTACGACTCATTCTATGGTTTTTATTTTACGATTTGAGTAATTAATATTATTATATTATTTAAATTTTAATTCTTAATTTTTTAATAACTTAAAGTACATTAAATAAACTTAAAATACTTAAGAAATGTTCGAAGCAACACCAAAGAAAAAATAGTACGTTCTTAAAAAACATCAATTGATTGAACCATTGAGGTAAAATAAACAAATGTTTGTATACTTTAACAAACAACAGCGTAATAATAATAATAACTATTTAGGATATTTTAGTGTACAAGCAATTATAAATATATAGTTTCCAAAATATGTTATATTTGGGTAAAATAAAAAATGAAGTGGTATGGTTAATGCTTCAATCAATTGAATTCTATTTTTTAAAAATTTAATTTTGAATATAAATTTCTATGCTTTTTGTTTTATTTTGTTTAATACCCTCTCAAAGGTTAGTAATTAATTTATTTTTTTCTTATTTTAAATTTAATTTATCCATTATTATAATTTTGTATTTTTATTATAAATAAAAATATAAATTATCACTTTTTTTAAATTTCATTATTTCTTTCGATTACTTCATCTGCTTTATGTATTTATAAAAGACGATTAACTCAACAATCAGTTTGTGAAAAATCCATTTCTTTTTTCACACCGCGCGTTAGACGATCTAATTCAGCCGCTGCATCGGTACGCATTGTAACTTTATCTGGTGTGCTCTCGGTCCCATTTGGTGGTCGTGCCATACCACCAACTCCCGGACTTCCAGGTGTGCCAGATTTTTTATGCAATAATGAATTGAAGAAATTTGCTAATATCCTTTCTCCTCCTGGTGTACCTGGTTGTAATTTATTTGCATCCATCTAAATAGATATTAATATTATATTATTAACAAATATACAGTACATATAATAAAATAAAATAATTACATTTACTTTTTTAGGGGATCCTTGACCTGGTGGTATCGATCCGCGTGGTACAGTTTTAGCACCAGCTTGAGATCGTAACGGCGATTCCCCTCTTGTTGGAGTTTGACCTTGTTGAAGCAATTGCTGTTGTCGTGAAAGGAACGTTTGCTCATCTTCTGTCTGTATTTCGACTTCATTTCTTGAAACATTCTGCGCGGAAAAGTTAAAAACATATAGATATTATACCATATAATCCAGAACGGGCACTACTTATTAGAATTAATATTTTTGTCGATATACTTTTTCAACAATATTTATTAAAATAAATATTTTTTCATATTCAAACTATGTATATGTTGATTAATTTTCTTTAAATGTAAGTTATAACTTACCTTCCTAGACGGCGGCGGTGCAATAACATCAGTATAATAATCATCTGGCTTGCACGATTGTATATTTTCATACAAGATACTAATTTTCTTTAAATTATCCCAACCAGAGGGTCTACAATAAATTAAACCAAATTATCAAAATATGTTTAAATAAATTACGAACTCGTAATACACACATTAAAACCGCGTCTTTTTCAACAACCAATGCTGGTGTTCGGAATGGTAAGTCGTAGATTCGATGTGTTAAGTATTTATACAAAAGATCACAGTTTTTATCCTCTTTAACACTCGTATAAAATAGTGATGCGCCATGTTGCAAACAGAATCGTCGTATCCATTGTTGCATAAAATCGAAATGTTCATCCCTATAGTCGTATTCCTTTTCTAATGTTGACATGTAGTCAGTCTAAATTAAATTTACATCAAAACATATTAGTTTTGCACTTTAAGTAATCGAATTATATATGAATACCTTTGTTACTACAACTACAATATCTAAACCAAGATTAGATGTTAGCACTCCTTCTGAGAGCGGTAATGTATCTAAATCATCTTCTACTGAGGATAACCTTGCTGTTCGCCTCATTGGTGATCCCGGATCTAAATCATCACCAGCTTCACAGTAAGTTTGCCAACTTGTTACAAGTTTTTGTCGAGCTTCTTGCCTTTTTTCTATAAATAGATTTACTATTTAATAAATGAAATGTTAATTAAATACAACTTGTTTTCCACCTACCTGAATCTATTTTAAGTTTATCAACATGATCAGCCAAAATTTTCACCCAGTGTAACAGTTGATCCAGCCAACTCCATGGGGCATTCATTGAAACAGTGAGAATAACTAGTGTATGTGCGTAATTTTCCTCATTGAGAGCAAACTTTAAAAGATTTGTATGACCTGGATCGCCATCTAATACCCAAACACCTAATCGTGTCATATCTAATATAAATAATATTAACGATTAGTATTGAAATATTATTAAAATTAAAATCATAAACTTACCATCTCTGTATTCATCTCGTACATCAATATAGGCATATTCAAGACCAGAACCTTTTTTCGGATCTTCAACCCCTTGTAATTTTGCAATCAATGTGGTTTTTCCAGTTGCATTATCACCTAAAACCAACACTGATTTATTTGTAGGCAACTTTGTACTACCTTGTTTCTGAACTTCGCCTAATATTTCGGACCTGAAAGTGGTACGATATATTTTAATAAGGCCAAAATATATTTTTATAAAACTGTACTAAAAAAATTAATATTCAAGGTAGTTAAGCGACATTATAAAAATTTCAATACAATATTTCTTATTGTATTACGTCACAGTCTCTTTTAGGTGCCAAACTATCAAAGAAGAAAACGTATGGTATAAAAAAGTAACAATAGATATATGAAAATAAAAAATTAAAAATTTCTTTTTCTTAGGTTTTATATGTATTTGGGATAATTTGTGGATATGTACTTTAATATATTATAGGTAATTAAACTAACTTGTTGTGTAATGAAATTGAAACAAGTTTGAAAATTATCGCTTAAACTTATATAATTTAATTTGTAATTAATATTTTGTATGTACAAAACGATTGAATTTTATTTTATATTTACTGCCATATAGTTTAATAATGGAAAATCTTTAATCAAAAACACGAGGAATTAACATGTCATAATGATGTCATTACGCTGTTAATATTCAATAAAATAAAGTAACTGCATAACTATAGTAAAAATTATGTTATAACAATAGATCATTACAAAGAAAACAGCTAAAAAACATATTATTATAATAAATTTCAGATGTGTTTTAAAATATTAAATGGTAACGCTGCTAGTTTGAAATTATTGAAACATCTATATTTGTTTGAAAGGATATTTCGAAATTGATCGCATAAAGGGCCGAACAAATCAAAATACAAATCACTTAATTTATTTAAATATCCATTTCTAGTATTATCTCATACACATGCGCTTTGAAATGGTCAGAGGAGAATTTAATGGATTACAATCCGGATAAGAGCGGGTTCCAGAAGAATTTGTCATCATCTTACGAGTGCAGAACTCATACCTCAACCCATCTTTTACGTAATAATGAAAGGCGGGTATGGAACTATGCAATATGCAGATGGCCTACCCAAGTCCGAGATATAACGTGTAGTTTAACTTCGGTATTAGATAGAAGAGAGCCATAAAAGATTTGAGCATAGTTTGGCCTCAAATTTTAAATTGTAGAGAAAACAAACACATTGACGTTACACTTTAATTTTAGTCAAATATAATTTTGAAACTAAACATTTTACTTTTTTAAATAATAATTAATACAAATCTAATTTACAGAAATGGAAATAAATTTCCATTTCTATAATTAGATTTATTAATTAAAGATTTTTATGTTTTACGATTCTAAACTAATCTTTTTGTATGACCTTTATAAGTTAAACAAATTAGCTTGAATCATCTGAGCAGGGTAACTGCAGAGTAAGTGTTCGCTTTTTGAGCTATTTAAAGAAAAATATCAGTTGCAAGAACTATAACTTCCTATCTTCTTATTAATTGTAACTTCTTAGTATAATTCGTTCTTATTTTCTAAAGTTAAGAACAATGTTTTTTGCCCAAGTAAGTAATATCGAGGTACTAATGGGGTAAAAGAGTAGATTTATGTATGTGTCAATAGTAAAAAATAATTAATTTGATAATAATTACATATGAAACAAAGAAAGTTATTTGTTTTGATAATTTTTCTACAGATTTAATAACATTTTGAATTTTATGTTGTTCAATAAATTTGATCGTAAATATGAAAAACTCGGTTTCATTCAATAATCACTACCGCAAAAAAAATATAATTAATAAAAATTATTTGGTGAGCCCCTGCTTTTATTGCACGGAATTAATAAATTGTCTATTTATTCACAATTTGACAGAAATTTAAAAAATTCTTACTACATAATATAACTTAACGTGACATGGAATAAAATAAACAGATAAAAAAAGAAAAAAATAGCAAAGAAATTTAAATTTTCAAAGATTCGAAAATATTAATGTTTTTTATTTTAACTTTAAAAACTTAAATAGTAAATTTTAATAAAAATTTTGCAAATTTCCACTATTTGTTGTTTGGGCGTAGTATACAACTGATATCAATAACGTCAGATTATATAATTTCAATTTTTTGTTATTTTTAATTTGTAATTATAATCCATTTTTTCATAATTCTAACGTATTTATTAGTGTAGAATAATTCAATCACTAAAAATAAAAGATTAACATTAAGTTATATTTATGGTTTATTTGATATTTAATTTAGTTTTAGTAATCACTGTATTGAACATTTGTGGATAATTGAACAATTGCGTAAAATCGTATACTTATATAATATTTTAAGCTATGTAGGTTCGCAGTTTAATAATGGTAATCATAGAATACCACCACAGTAATCAAAATTAAAATTAGATACCATCACAGTAATCACAGCTTGTCGTAGGAGGAAACTATAATTGGTCAGCTGGACTAACCATCCGCAGACATACCAAAATTAACAGTTTAAAAATTCAACAATATAATAACATTTGAACACCGCCAACCTTACATTTAACATCCACTTACACGGACATGGAATTAGGAAGAGGCACGTGATCGTGTAGTTATTTAGAAAACCTGGCGGGTTGACGGCATTATTACATATATAAAAGGGTGTCGGCTGAAATATGTTGATTTCCAAGAAACTCGATGGACTAAGAGTAGAGACTATGAGTATTCAAGGAGATACATTGCTTCACAACTGAGCATTGCCTCGAGGTAAAATTAGCTATGTTATACTGTCGCCGTTAAAAGAGAGTTTCTCATCACATCGCGGCCTGGAGTTCTTGACTAGACTATATTTTATAAATAATTCACAAAGGCCATGCAGAGTTTAAAGAATATTATATTACTTGTCTTAAGTATTTATTATTTCTAGGTATCAAATACTATAAGATTAACTAATAAAGAAAACTATAAGATTTTTTGCCTTTTAAAATAAAAAAAACAAAGCAAAATATTTTGGGCAATTGGGCAGTATTGAGTGTTTGAGGTCAAAATATTACTATCCTTTATATTATAATATATAATATAATGCAAAGGATAGTAATATTTTGACCTCAAGCACTCAATACTGCCCAATTGCCCAAGATATTTTGCTTTGTTTTTTCTATTTTAAAAGGCAAAAAATCTTATAGTTCAAATAATTAAAAATCTTATTTTATCATTTAGTTTAATAAAAAATCCAGTTTATATATAACCAAGTTCTATTAAACCAGAAATTGTATAATCTGCAAAAGTATAATTAACATTTAAAACTTGTCACGAAAACCAACATTTAAACCATTTTCATCTTCTGATAAATATATTATCACTGCCATTGGTGAGTTCGTAAAAACTTTGTTTGATTTGAATCAGAGGACAGTTGCTTTTACTCATCTTCTAAACAGCTTCTCCCGGAATTATGTGAAAAGTACATATTATGTGGGGCCAATACAAAATTTTGATAATTTAATAAATTAATTGCGTAATTACGCTATTATTTTCAGATGTAAATTTTACATGTTTGATTTTCTCTCTGCTACTATATTTTAAGAGAATGGATCGTTTCAAAAATTGGATAGCCAGATAACAATTAAATATTCGATAAGATTCGTTTTGAAATGTTTCTTTAAATTAAATGAATACAAATATAGATAACTTATTTGTAAATATAAGTTTGTTCAAGCAGCCATATGGCAAAGTAATTTTATTTGAAAAAATGTTTAACGTTCTGTATAACTCTCTGAAATAAATCTGTAACGCAAAATACAGGGATTTTACAATTCGAATTTAATTCTTTAGCTCATAAAAGTATAAGTGCAACAAGTAAATTTTAAATTGTTTCTTTAAGAATGTAGTTAATTAATGATTTCTATCGACATATGAATTAAATATATTTCGGTCTATGATCCATTTGCTTCTCTGAATTAACTAAAATATAGATATGTTCTAAGGCAAATATTTAAGTATGCACTCCAATAACTTTTTTTTTATTATTTTTAATACACAATAGCGAATTTGAGTAAATTAACACCTTATAATAGTTTAAAAGTAAAACATTGCCAAAAATTTAATTTTTGCATGTTCTTTATAAATAAAATCAATAAATCAGAAAAATTGCGTCAGTACCAGACAATTATAACACTAAATATTGATTTTCTGTTTATAAATTGGAATACATATAATTTGGGAAATAGGTTGCATTTTTGTGTTAATACATAGTAATTAGTAGAAGAAATTTTTATGAGATAATCGTTCAAAAATGTTGATATACCTATGTAATCGTGAACTTGAAATTAATTTGACGGGAGAATCGATGAATTATGCTTCCCCCGTGTACCAAAATGAATCATGTTTTACCGTAATCAAGTTATGCTATAGAAGGAAAATATTGTTAAATTAAGATTGATCGCCAATAAAAAATATTAACTGAATCATGTCAAACAGAAATAACAGATTGATGCTACAGCATTTATGTCTACCAAAGGTGTGTCATATATACACGAAAAAAACAAAAACAATCATCAATAGTTAAAAAATATCCGTATATGTAAATTTGCTTAGTCTCAACACACTCACCATAAATTTTCATTGTTGTCATTATTTTCTTTTTTCTTAATATTTGGCGTGACATTATTCAGTAATGTTGCATTTTCCATTATGGTAACAAAAATTTAATAAATAATAAGTTAAAATAATGTGTATATTTTAAATTAAACACAAAAAATGGGATTGAAATATTTTTCTATCTCTGACACTTTTTCTGTTTTCTGACACTTACGAATTACTAATTTTTATCAACTGAAGTTGGTGACGATTCACATTTTTCCCAAAATGGGACATTTCCCAAAACGCCATATTTAATTTAATAGAGAATTTTGTATTTTCAATGTATTTTTTTTTTGTATTTTAATTGGTATTTGCATCAAAAGAACTCTGTTATGTTAATTAACAGTTGAATAGAAAATAAATAAATATAATATAATTATGGTCCATACACGGTTTGTTGGGTGATTAATTCTTCATTAAACGCACTCGCTGTGACGTCATTTTGTTTTTTCTTTGGCTATCAGTCATATGACATTTTGTCTTCCTAGTAGTCCCGTGTTTTACTTTTTCGGAAGACATTTCTAGTTAAAATTTTTAAAGGAAATAATATAATTTAAAAAGATAAAATGACAGGATTTATGTTTAATATTGACGGTGGCTACTTAGAAGGCTTGTGTCGTGGATTCAAATGTGGAATATTAAAACAATCCGATTACTTAAATTTAGTCCAATGTGAAACATTAGAAGGTAAGTGAAATAATTTTTTGAAATTTATATATATGTATATTTTGTAATATTTGATTTGTGATATATATGTAAATATATATTTGTACAGTATTGCTTTAATACGGTATTAAATATTGGTTTTAAGAAAAAACATATAGTATAAAATAATAGACATCACGTGATTTGTCTTTATGTTTCAGATTTAAAGTTGCATCTTCAAGGTACAGATTATGGTCAATTTTTGGCCAACGAAGCTTCACCACTATCAGTATCGGTAATCGATGATAAGCTACGTGAAAAATTGGTAATTGAATTCCAACATATCCGTAATCAAGCTGTTGAGCCACTTTCAACTTTTTTGGATTTCATAACATACAGCTACATGATTGATAACATTATATTATTGATTACGGGTACCCTTCACCAAAGACCAATTTCAGAACTTATACCAAAATGCCATCCATTGGGTAGTTTTGAACAAATGGAAGCTATTCATGTTGCATCAACACCAGCAGAATTATATAACGCTGTACTTGTTGATACACCACTTGCCCCATTTTTTGTTGATTGCATTTCAGAGCAAGATTTGGACGAAATGAACATTGAAATTATCAGAAATACATTGTATAAGGCTTATTTAGAAGCTTTTTATGGTTTTTGTAAACAAATTGGTGGAACTACTGCTGATGTAATGTGCGAAATTTTGGCTGTAAGACTTACAAATTTATTTATGCATGTGTATTATTTGACATTTCATTTAATTTTCAGTTCGAAGCTGACCGTCGCGCAATAATCATTACGATCAACTCGTTTGGAACTGAGTTGTCTAAAGACGATCGTCAAAAATTGTATCCTCGATGCGGTAAAATGAATCCAGATGGTTTATCTGCATTGGCACGAGCTGATGATTATGAACAAGTGAAAGCTGTTGCCGAATATTATGCCGAATATTCAGCTTTATTCAATGATTCAGGTAACAATCCTGGAGATAAAACATTGGAGGATAAATTCTTTGAGCATGAAGTTCGTCTTAATGTGAACGCATTCATGCAACAATTCCATTTCGGTGTTTTCTTTTCGTATCTAAAATTAAAAGAACAAGAGTGCCGTAATATTGTATGGATTTCGGAGTGTGTCGCACAGAAGCATCGTGCCAAAATTGATAATTATATTCCAATACTGTAAATTATTCGTATAAAATCAAAATGCAAATGATAAATATGTTCAATTCATCATTTCATTATTTTATTAATTTAAGGTAAGTTGACATTCCCAATTTGCCCTTTTAAATTTGTGTAAATATTGCAAATGGGTTTAATTAAATTATTTCCGTTTTATTTTGGAATATACATTATAAATACAATAACTTTCAAAACGTTTAAATATATTATATAGCTACAGAATTATTATAACTATTTTCAAGTAGACAAAAATATCTTTTTTTGTTTAATTTGTGTGATGGAATTAAATTAATGTAATAATCAAACGCCTGGCGTAATTTACTTTTTGCAATTACTAGCACATTTATTATTACTTTCAATACAAAACTATTGAAAATGGTTAACTTGCCTCTCCCAATTTAAATATTTTTTTCTTTCAGACATTATATTAAATGATATTTTATCGTAAATAGATATACATATATAAATAATATTTAAATACACTGATTAACCAAGTATTATAATAATATAAAAATAAAAATATTAATATATATACATATATGCATATATTCAAAAACTAAACATACATTTGATTGATTTAAAATTTTATTGAAATTATAAAATAATTAAATTATAGTTCCAATTTATTACAAAACAAACATATTAATAAAAAGAATTGTGTATAAATTGTTTAAAACATAAATATAAATAATATAAAGTTATTAGTTGTGAAAATATAATTTTGGGTTTATAATTCCTTTTAGAAATAATTTTAAACAACGTCCAAGGTATCGTCAATAATCATCAGCACGATTTGAGTATTTTTGTTCACTGTGGCAAATGAAACCACTAGCTGTCACTATAAGCTCAAATGATTACTATACATATTTAAGATTTGATTTTGTTGTTTACCATAAATTTTTATGTAATTTTAAATGTTTTTTTAAAAATTTTTGTCATTTAATAAATAATTTTTTGTTTTTCCATAAAAACCAAAGATGGCACCGGCTAGGTTTTGAGTATAATTTTGACGGTTCGAGTTGATCTATCTAAGCCTGATTTACCTTAAACGATTTTTACAGATACAGGCAAAACGGAATAGACTAATTTAATTGCTTATGTTGTGTATAACTTAGGACAACAATAAAAATACAAAAATAAAATGTTCTCTTCGGTTTGTCCCTCTTTTTACACAAGATAATTTAATTGCACTATCTCATTTCATTGATCTGCTGCAAAATTTGCTGAAAGTAAACCACGTATAATCCTTTTATAATAAGAATCAAAATGCATTTATAAGTGGTAGTAATAGAAGAAGTAGGTTGTACAACATAGTGGTTTATCCAAAAACTGAAATCCGATTTTATATTCTTTGTAATTCTTATACTATCAAATAACTTTTAATAAGTTATTATAAGTTATTTGAATACTATAGACACATATCTGGTTTCGTAACTACAGTTTCCAGTTAACCATGATTTCGTTGTAATGTGTCACTGCTAACCATATTTTACAACTTGGTTTAAACATGGTTTCGGAATGTGCTATTTTTCCGCATTCAATGGCATTTTAGTGATGACAGTGCGACAATAATACAGTTAATGAATACCGAAAACTATAAATATTGGTTTTTTATGTATTTGTTTATTTTTTTTATAAAATTTGAGGTTTAAAAAAATTAATACAGAATTTGATAAATTAAAGGAAAATCAAAGAAACCGAAGGAAAATTACTAAACAAAAATATTTTTAAACTATACTTGAATTAAGAATTTTAATAAATTATTATAAACTGTCAAATGAATTGAGAGTTGTGGACGTGGTGTGACATGCATTCTCATTCCGAAAATCATAGTTTCATAATCATGGTTACGAAACCAGATATGTGTATGGTATAATCAAATTGTGAACTATTTAGTTTTGATCATATCCAAAACGTTGTCTATGATTACTAACCTAAGAAGCATTTCTCTATGTTAGTATGAAGAAAAGTCTCGGTTTATTATTCCTTCTTGATGACACCAGTGAGGTCTAGTTAACAGTAGTTGCTTTCCAATCAATCAACCGCTAGTACCCGCTAGTGAACCGATAATAGTTCGTTGCGTGTCTTTGCTAAATTGACTGGGTTATATGGTAAGATAAATTTCTTTACTATTAATAAAACGACATCTACTCAAATAAAAATGAATTAAAATCAAAATTTTTGGTTAGTACGACAGAGCGCTCTGCTTTCACTAAAAAATATTGTCACGAATCACAGATGTCACCTGTGATAATAAAGAAGAAAATTATAGCAGTAGGGATTACCCTGTAACCAAATGTTTACACATACAAAAAAAAATAAAAATTAATAATGAAATAGGCGGAGCGAACAAAATACGAAGGAAGAACATTCGAGAAGTGTATAGAAGCAATATAATGGAATGTTCCACAAGTATTTGTGTCGTATAAATACGTGTAGACATTTGTGTTACAAAACAGTTCAATTTTGAATTTCGAAGTGTTAATATCGGGAAGTGATAAAAAGTGAAGTGTTAAAATAAAAGTAGTGATAAATATTGTGTAAAATAATAGTGAAAATAAATATTAGTGAATTATTTGTGAAATAGTTGTGTAATATTTGTGGGAAATAAATTTAATTGAAATTTAATCTTTGCGAGTTTAATATTCACAATCCAGTGATCGAACCGGATAAATTATTAGAATAACCACTCGGCGAAATCGTAACAATTGGTGACAGCGGTGGGATTATGAATATTCAAAATGAAATTAATGGACTTAAAAGTGGCAGATTTAAAGAAGGAGTTGGGTCTACGGAATCTTCCAACTGCGGGCAACCGAAATGAGTTGCAGTTGAGACTCCGTACAGCTTTGTTGGATGAAAATGTTGACCCAGATCAACATGAGTTTAATTTTGGAGCACCGGATTCAACCGAGGTGCAAGCGGTTGAAGTGACTACAGAGTTAACGACCAGAGCGGAATACCAGAATGTTGTCGTTAAAGAAACTACTCCAACAACATCTGGAGGTTTCGATATGGGGCAACTAATGGCTGCAATGCAGCAACTGATCGGCGGCCTCGAAGGAAAAATAACAAGCGGCCAAGAAAGATAAGAGGCGCAAATGCGAGGTGATCAAGAAAACATTATCGAACGGTTGAAGCAACAGGAAAAATGTGTCAACGAGAAATTTCGAGAGCTTTCCGTTACACTGAACACAAAAGTTGACACATTGAAAATAGAAATCGAGCGTGAACTGGAGGAGTTTGAATCTCGCAGTCTTCAGCAATCTGAGGTTTCAGATCAGAGAATCATGAAGATTGAGAAAGAACTGATGGATTTAAGAATCAATGGCAGTGCTCAAGTTACTCGACCAACAAGCTCAATAAAATTGAAGCCACCAACATTTGACGGAACCACACCATTCAACATTTTCAAACTCCAGTTTGAAATGGCGGCCACAAGGAACGGTTGGTGTGAAGAGGATCGGGTAGCAGCATTAATTGTGGCGTTAAAGGGAAGTGCTGCGGAGCTCCTACAAATCGTGCCGGAATACGAACGAGAGGATTACGGCAAAATCATGTTGGCTCTGGAGCGCAAATATGGTGGTGACCATCGGCGGGAGCTACATCGTATGGAGTTGAAGGGACGATGTCAGTGGGTTGGAGAGACGCTCCAGGAGTATGCGGCTGATATAGAGCGACTAGTGCACCTCGCCCACTACAACATGGCAGGTGAATACACAGAGCGTATTAAGATCGACGCCTTCACAGATGGAATACGGGATCCGGATACGAGACGTGCTGTTGTATTGTCTCCAAAAGCAACGTTTGCGGAAACCATCGCGTGTGCACTAACCAACGAGACTGCAAACAGCATCATCAAACCAGCAGTCAAGGTACGTCGTGTGGAAGTGGAACCAGCAATCAGTCACAAACAGGGCAATAACATCAAACCAGCAGATAACTGGCGGACTACGAGATTCCGGGATGGGACTAGTAAAATCAGATGTTGGGTTTGTGACAAAATAGGACACATCCCGCTGGAATGCTGGGAGATAAGACGCAAACGGGCGAGAACACCATCGCCGATGTACCGAAGGCCACCGGAGGAACGAAGAATACCAGCCGAGGAGGAACGCCAAACAACAACGAAGGCGTTAAACGAGTAAGAGTCAGCTTTGAGGAGCAAAAGCTGACTCCCACAACCAAATGCTCCATAACCTTCATCCCCATTTCCAGATTGGCAAAAGGTGGTGATAGCTTGATGGTGAAAGGCGAAGTAGAGGGACGATCCAGTTTGATAACATTGGACACTGGATCAACGAGAACAATTGTGCGGCCGGATTTTATCACGGATGGAGTTGAGCCTATGGAAGGGTTCAAGTTACAAACGGCGACAGGCGACAGTGCAGCTATCAAAGGAAAGAAGGAGGTGGCAATACGAATCGGGAACAATGGTTTTCCACATGAAGTTCTGGTTGCGGATATTATGAATGAAGTCATCCTGGGAATGGACTTCATGAAACGAAATGGATTCGTATTGGATTTTGGACGGGGAACATTGGGCTACGGTAATGTCGAACTGCCTTTGGAACTGAACAACGGGGAGGAGCCAATCGTAAAGAGGATAACATTGGATCAACGGACGAAGCGACCACCACACTCGGAAACGGTTGTTTGTGGGAAATTGGATGGAGGTCCTGGAACACAAGGGTTGTGGGTTGTGGAAGCCAACAGTAACGAGATACAAACCAAAGAAATTATCATTGGGAAAGCTTTGGTTAAGCCGGATTGTGACTTTAGAGTTCCGATACGGGTTCTTAATTTATCGGATGTGACGAAAACCATCAAAAAGGGAACTATCATCGGCCGAGGTGAGGAAGTATCCACGATTATAAAATGCGAGGAGGCGAATCCGTGTGTAAAAGCCAAAGGTCAACGACAACGGAAAATAACGGAGGAACTAACACAGAAATGGACGGAACAATTAACGCCAAAAGAAAAACAAGCAGCAAAGGAGTTGCTTCAAAAATATATGTCCATTTTCTGTGGTGCACCGGAAGATACTGGCAGAACAAATATGGTTAAACACCGGATCGACACAGGAACATCAACACCTATTCGACAAGCGCCAAGAAGATTACCATTGGCTAAACAAGCAGAAGTGGATAAGATGGTAACTGATATGCAAACATCGGGAGTAATTGAGCAGTCAACGAGTCCATGGAGTTCACCAGTAGTATTGGTGGAAAAGAAGGATGGAAGCATGAGATTCTGCGTTGATTATCGGAAGCTCAACACAGTTACCAAAAAGGATAGTTACCCATTACCAAGGATCGACGATACACTGGATACATTGGCAGGAGCACGGATGTTTTCAACCTTGGATCTGCAGAGCGGTTATTGGCAAGTGGAGGTCGCAGACGAAGATAAGGAAAAGACAGCGTTCAGTGTGGGCAATGGATTATGGCAATTCAATGTCATGCCATTTGGACTTTGTAACGCCCCCGCGACTTTCGAACGGCTAATGGAACGCGTACTAAAAGAACTCCACTGGAAAACATGCTTGGTTTATTTGGCCGACATCATCGTTATGGGCAAGGACTTCGATGAACATCTACAAAACCTGGAGGAAGTATTCGAAAGAATCCAAGCAGCTGGATTGAAGTTAAGTCCGAAGAAATGTGTATTGTTCCGGGATGAAGTCAAATATTTGGGACACAAAATAACAACAAGCGGCATTCATACAGATGAAGACAAGATCTCCGCCGTGAAGGATTGGCCAAGACCGCAGAATTTACATGAACTAAGGAGTTTCATCGGACTATGCACATATTATCGACGATTTGTGCCAGGATTTGCCAACATCGCAAGGAGTTTACACGAGCTGACACAGAAGAACAAGCCGTTCCAATGGAGTGATGAACACGAGGAAGCGTTCAATGAACTGAAGCAGCGATTATGTACAGCACCATTGCTTTCGTACCCGGTTCCGAATAAACGTTTTATTTTCGATACGGATGCAAGCAATTATGGCTTGGGAGGTGTGTTGTCACAGGAAATCGATGGACAGGAACGTGTCATCGCATATTATTCAAAGATCTTATCGAAGCCAGAACGGAACTACTGTGTAACAAGAAGAGAATTGTTGGCCATAGTGAAATGTGTGGAACATTTCAGGAAATACCTCTATGGCCAATCATTTCTATTAAGAACGGATCATGGCGCCTTGACATGGCTACTTCAGTTTAAAAACCCCGAAGGACAAGTAGCACGGTGGATTGAGCGATTGGGGAGTTTTGTTTACGAAATCCAACATCGGAAAGGAAGCGCTCATGGAAATGCGGATGCATTGTCAAGACGGCCATGTCGAGTGGATTGTAAACATTGCTGGCGGGTAGAAAACAAGGAAAACATCGTCGATATCAGACTAATGAAAGTGTTACCAGCTAATGAATGGAGTAATGGACCAAGGATGTTATCTCCAAAGAGCAACGAGAGGATCCAGATTTGGCAGTAATTATTAAATTCATGGAGGAGGAACATCGTCCCACATGGAGTGATATTGCGGATAAAGGCCCAACTATCAAGGCTTATTGGGCCCAATGGGATAGTTTAACCATGGAAGACGGCTGCTTAAAGCGAACATGGGAGAGCTCCGATGGCAAGACAAAGCAATCGTTGGTGGTAGTACCGAGGATCAGGATGGCGGAAATATTGGAGGAATACCACGGAGGAACAAGCGGAGGCCACCTAGGAATTAACAAAACGTTAGCCAAGGTACGTGAAAGGTTCTACTGGGCAGGATGAAGACAAGCAGTGGCTGAATGGTGTTAAAAGTGTGACCAATGTATGGCCGTGAAAGGACCGGCAAAGAAGAGCCGTGGAGCGATGCAACAATATAATGTGGGAGCACCATTTGAGAGGATTGCCATAGATGTTGCAGGACCATTTCCAACCAGCGATAGTGGCAACAAATATGTTTTGGTTGTAATGGACTACTTCAGTAAGTGGCCAGAGGTATACCCGATTCCAAATCAGGAAACAACCACAATCGCCAATGCAGTGGTATACAATTGGATAAGCCGTTATGGGGTACCAATGGAACTGCATTCCGACCAAGGGCGGAATTTTGAATCGGTTGTCTTCCAGGAGATGTGCCAGTTACTGGGAATAAATAAAACGCGGACAACACCTTTCCACCCACAGTCTGATGGCATGGTGGAGCGTTTCAATGCCACATTGGAGGAGTTTATAGCCAAAACAGTGGATAAAAACCAGCGGAATTGGGATCAAGGTATTCCATTGTTCTTAATGGCTTATCGATCGGCGGTGCATAAAATTACAGGAGTAACACCAGCGACAATACTTTTTGGCAACAATTTAAGACTACCAGGCGATCTCAAATTCGGAGCGGTCCCATCATCAGCCAAATGTGGACAAGCATATGTGGACAACTTGAAAGAGGAGATCAACAACATACACGAATTTGTCAGAGAGAAAATCAAATCGTCAAGTGATAAAACAAAGGCTCGGTATGATGTACGAGCGAACAATAAAGGATTTGACGAGGGTCAATTGGTATGGCTTCACAACCCACAACGTAAGAAAGGGTTATCGCAGAAATTACAACCTGGATGGGAGGGACCGTACAAGGTCATAACAAGAATAAATGATGTGATCTATAGGATCCAAAGAAGAGTACGAGGAAAACCCAAGGTTGTACACCTGGAACGACTGGCGTTCTATAGAGGAAGAGATCTAGATCCTGTTCGGGACGAACAGGTTTGGGCGGAGGGTAGTGTCACGAATCACAGATGTCACCTGTGATAATTAAAAAGAAAATTATAATAGTAGGGATTACCCTGTAACCAAATGTTTACATAAACGAACAAAATAAAAAGAAATAATGAAATAGGCGGAGCGAACCAAATACGACGCAACGAAAATTCGAGAAGTGTAGAGAAGCAAAATAATGGAATGTTCTACAAGCCTTTGCGTCGTATAAATACGTGTAGACATTTGAGTTACGAAAGAGTTAAATTTTGAATTTCGAAGTGTTAATATCGGGAAGTGATAAAAAGTGAAAGTAAAGTGTTAAAATAATAGTAGTGATAATTATTGTGTGAAATAATAGTTAAAATAAATATTAGTGAATTATTTGTGTTATTTTGGTGGAAAATAAATTTAATTGAAATTTAATCTTTGCAAGTTTAATATTCACAATCCAGTGATCGAACCGGATAAATTATTAGAATAACCACTCGGCGAAATCGTAACAATATTTTGATTTTCCCTAGCAGGGATTCAATCCAAAAGTGGTTTGATCACTGGATAGCAAATCACTATTAATTATAATTTATTTGCTGGATTATGAATCAAATTTTAACTCATCGCGGTTTAAATTAAAACTGTTTCTGCTCGCGAATTAATATCCCGAGTTGCGTTGCTAGATAGGGTCAATTGAAGTATTTAAATGATGTATTCATTTTATTCGATTAGCAGTGAAATTATGGTATAGGATAGTATATCATAAAATTACTTAAGGTTAATACTGTTAAAATAACAAGAACTTGAAATTGGAACATGGATTAACTTAAAAGGATTTAAAACATCAATATGTGAACGATTTGAATTAATTAATACATTAGGTCTATAATCGGGTTTTAATCAAATAACTATAAGGGAAATCGCGTCGATATCATGTGCCAACATGATAATAATTCTGGAGAAAATTTATAGTTATATGTATTGTAAGTTATTTGTTTTTAATAAGTATTACACATAGCTGCAAACAAGAAGCCAAGAAAACAATTACCATTACTCACATGAGAAAAAATTAAGAAAAAAAATAGAAAATAATACAGTGAATAGTGTGGTAGTGAATTATCTATATTTTTAATTATATATTGACCAACTTATATATGTATATATATATATATATATATATATATATATATATATATATATATATATATATATATATATATATATATATATCTATATATATATATATATATATATATATATATATATATGTATATATATCTATATATATATATATATATATATATATATATATATATATATATATATATATATATATATATATATATACATATATATATTGATTGATTGATTGATTGATAGGACTGTAGGACCAAGCGCTAGGCAAGATTCCCGGATAACGCCGGGCCTATTCCTACAGCCGTTTACATAAAACGATAAGGTAAGGATTGGAAGGTATGTTAGTTAGGAAAGAGCGACCCGGTTACAGACACCATGACAGTCGGTACTAAACTACTATTATCACAAGACAAACACAATTTTAATCTGCTAGTCTGCAATCGCCAATCACCATTCTCCAGTCCGCAACGCCTATCCGCTCTTCTGTATTTTGAATAAAATTAAAACTAAATTAAAATTAAAATTCTAAAATAAATTGATTAGTTCGCTCAGAAATCTGTAACTTAATTAATTAGTTTTATTATTTATTTGAACTCCCATCCGCACAACAAACCTAATTAGAACATAAGTACAGAACTCTGAAAGAAATTTTTTTTAACTTATCGCCAGGTATCTGAAACAATTTAATTAACTAAGTTTGATAGTTTAAGCCATCCATTACGATAATGTTACCATAATACTGTAACATGCTCATCAGAGAGTCAAAATAGACTATAGGGCGACAATCTTCAGCAGAACCATTTTCCTGTTACATAATTATTACAATAATATAATTTGTTAGTAAAATCTATATCATTTTCACATTATCATTGGTTATTATTTTTATTTGGATAGGAAGGACATTTCCAATTCCATCATATATATTGGTGTTACCTCAGCAGTTGAAACTGGAGTATTTAGGTTAATTATCCTGGGGTCTTCTCATCATATGCTGCATATAAATTTGCGTCCCTATATTTACAGATCCACCACCATCTAACGCGAGGGGTAATATTTATTTATTTTATGACCCGACAGCATTTCATATACATACATTCGTGTATAGGGTAAATTATTATACAAATAAATAATTGAGTAAGTTAGATATTACCTGCAACTTAGCTATAAAGTATTAAAATTAAATCATTTAATAAATGTCTAAAAATAAATTTACTAGATAGGAATCTGTAACTTAATTATTATTAATTTTATTATTTATTTAAAATCCAGTCCGTACACCTATCAAAGTTAAAATAAAATTCAAAACTCTTAATTAATTAACTTACGGCTCCTGAATTTGTAACCATAAATTAAATTAATATGGTTTGCTAGATTAAGTACCCGTCAACCATTACGCTGATATTGGATTGAAATATGTTTATCAGAAAATCCAAATTATTCTCTTAAAACGTATTACATTCCAAAATTATGCAACATTTTATTAAAAATAAAATAAACTTTCCTTGTAAACCCTCTCCAACTATAATCATATTTACACTTATATAAGTAATTAAAACCAAACCTTTTCCATAAATTATTATTATTATTTTTATATTTCTGCAATACAATGTAATTGTAATGCAATGCCCGTATTATGATCGTGATCAGGGATGTCACTTTACTACAAATGTAGTAGATCCGCTCCGACCTTCACCGTTCATAAATCAAAAAAGAACAATTGATATTGTCTTCAAAAAGCACCCTTAAATCCAAATACGAAACTTAATAAATTGAAATTACGCATGGATAACCCACAGGCACGTATGCACGACACACAGGCAATAAAGCAGGCAGGGACGCCACATAATGCAATGGAGCAGAAGCACCCCAAAAGTGAAGGAAATCAACACCCTTCGAAGCGAACCCTATTCAAGCAAACCAAACACGATCCAAACTCAACATTCAACCAAACATACATCTATTAGTAGCAAATAAACTCCAACACGAGAACCCAATCGTAAGCATCCAAAATATAAACTCTTTCAGTGCACCCTCAACAACGGAACACCAACCTTAAAAAAATAAAAATAGAAAGTACAGACATATCTCAACTGACTTTCAACAAACCGAAATTCATCCAAACACCCCACATTCCGGCGAATCCTCCAGGCCCCAACAAATCCCACTCGCGTCCAAAATTCCACATGCCAACAGAGGCTCCCAACCGCCACTGCAACTAGATTAACCCTCATGCCCGTCTCAATCAAATCCAGCTTCGAAAAAAAAATTCGCTAAAAAATCTAAATCATGCTAAAGCGGGAACCTCAAAAAGTACGAAAATGTTTGCTAATTTTAGAATCGAGACAATGGAATTATTGTTGATAGATTGGATAAAAGGCTCAATCCAAAAAATATTACATTTAGTACGTCGATCATCCAAACCAAAGCTAAGAGTATTTGCGGGCCTCTTGTCAACTAAATAACGAAGAAACAAATACTTTCCAATATAGTCGGAGTTGGTTCCAAAATTTTAAAAATCGGAACGAATTCCTAAATATTAAAACTTCAGGTGAGTCTGCTAGCGCAGACACAGCTGCACCAAACTTCATTCTGCAAACAATTAAAAGCATCGTTGCAGATGGCCATTTAAGCCATCAACTATTTAACGACGAAACAGCTTCTTATTACTTGAAAATAACGCCCTCGCGAACATATTTGACCACTGCAGAAAAACAGGCTTCCGGCTTTAAAGCAGCAAAAGACCGTTTGACGCTTCTGCTTGGTGGTAATGTCGTCGGCGACTTCAAGTTAAATCCTTTGCTAATTTACCATTCGGCTAACCCGAGAGCCTTAAAGGGTATCACAAAACAAGTTTACTTGTTGTTTGAAGAAGTTATAGAAAGGCTTGGGTTACTGCCAGTCTCTCTACACGAAATGACATGTTTTCAACATTAGCAAATCTTGGGATGAAGTCAGCGACACCACCAAGTCTGGACCGTGGAAAAAGCCTTGGTCGAATCAGTCCACCAGTTCTATTGAAGATGCAGCTGAAGTACAAACTCAAATCTTCAACATGGCCAAAAAAACAGGCTTCATAGATGCTGATCCGTCTGACGTAGAAAATTTATTAACCTAGCAGGATAAATGATGAAAGTATTTCATCATCTGATAAGATTACATTACATTAAAGTATTCAAATATACCATGAAAAACATGCCGGCAACGTAAAAAGTACAATGTATTTAAATTACATTTAGAATTTAAATACATTGTACCCCGCACAGAACCAACATATTCCCTCATTACACATTTGAATACTTTTTCGACTTACGTCGTTTCAAGTAACGTTGAACTTTTCAGGAACGCATCCACGACGTAAGTCAAAGATCGCCTGTATATATGTATATGATAATCTACGACGTAAGTCAAGGATCACCTGTATATATGTATACATATATAACAACTGCATAAAATATATAAAATAAAAATAAACAAAAAATTCTCTAATAAACAAAGGAAACAGAATTTTGATGGACGAAACGAAAATTCTGGTTTATACATAATATGAATACCTAGGCATTTAAATGAGACAGTCGTGTGTAAATTTGTGTTTTCAACAATCAAATAATGATGTATATACAACACAAACACAATCCAAAAATTTATAAAAATAAAATGTAATTCGCCAATTACATTGAATATATTAACATTTTCCTACACAACGATCGCACAATGGCAGTGATCGTGTTAAAATTTAAATATACAAAATCCCTACTACTGTATGTTTTGAAAGATACATAAACCAAAATATAAAAAAAATCTAAAGGAAAGGGGAATAAGAGAATTGTATGAAGAGCGATGTGCTAGGCAAACGAAAGAAGACGAAACATACAAACAGTGCTAATGTATGTATACGGCCGACTCAGAGAGAAATATAAAAAACTGAGTTAGTATGCAGAAAGGCCCAAAAATCGAAAAATGAAAAAAAACTCCCACACAAAAGACATGAAATCAATTTCCAAAAAATCACTTCTTCAGCCCCAACTCGTCACATCTCAAAATCTACCGAGAAAATCAAAATTTGACCCAAGGGGCGACAAAAGTCCGTTCCATTCTTTAAACATTGGAACCACTGTCCCTCAACCCAGGGAAATTCTCAGTTCCAAACCTTCGACCCTCCGCAAAATCGGACCGAATCTGGAGAGCAAAAATTGCCCTCTATACGAATCCATGCGCGCGCGTAACTTAAATGAGAATTCAAACGACCCCAACCAAAGGAAACGAAAGGAACAGGACAAAGGTACCTAAAAGTATACTAGAGTACAAGGGACGGAAAGATAAAAGCCAACAACAAAAAACAAAAAATCATTAACAAACAAACGAGAAAGTCTCAACCAGAAAATATTCCAGTGCACATTCCGATCTCAAATCGGAATGTAGGAAAAGGAATGGATGTACGCAACCCTCAACTATTCTGCTCATGCACTACCAATTGCAACCCCAGGACCCTGGAATAGCAAACAGAAGTTGTATACTGCTTTACAACTACAAAAGCAAGTAATGCACACTGCTTCATCAATGAAACCAAGACCCTTCCACTTTCTATTGTACATACTGAATTTTTGTTTATGAAAACATAACCACAAATTCAATATATACAACAAAAAGCGAAAAAATCTTGGCTTCATTAATGAAACAGTATGCATTACCCGCTCTTACAATTGTAAAACAATACACAAGTTCCGCTTACCATTCCAAAATCCTGAAATTGCAATCAACAATGCATGAACAAAACAATTGAAAACTGCGTACATCCATTACCCCTCCCACACTCCGACCCAAAATCAGAATGCACACCAAAACACCTTCTAGTTGAGACCCTCTCGTTTGTTTGTTAATGACCCTTTGTTTCCCGTTGCTAACCTTTATCCCTCCGTCTCTCATACTCCAATATACCTTCAAGTACCCTTGCCCCATTCCCCTCACTTCCCCTAGTTGAAATCATTCAAATTCTCATCCAAACCACGCACACACACAAATTCATACAGAAAACAATCCCCACTCTCCAGGCTCAGTCCGATCCCGCGGAAAATCGAAAACCTAGAACCGAAAACCTCCCCAAGTTGAAAAACAATGACTCCAATATTTAAAGAACAAAACGGACTCTGGTCGCCCCCTAGGTCAAACCCTGACCCTCTCGATAGATTCCGAGATATGACGAGTCAAAGCTGAAAAAATGATTCTTCAAAAATTGACTTCATGTCCCCTGTATGAGAAATCCTTTTCATTTTTCGTCCTTTAGGCCTTTCTGCATACTTTTAATATTTTTAGTGAATCGGCCGTGAACACATACATTAGCATTGATACAAAGCATGCGATCGCTTCTAATGGAATACTGTGGTGTGCGTGTGATTTGAAAATTGATGTACATAAGACACAAAGATATATATATATATATATATATATATACATATATATATATATATATATATATATATATATATATATATATATATATATATATATATATATATACATATATATATACATATTAC
This sequence comes from Tipula lateralis, assembly GCA_963932295.1. NCBI lineage: Eukaryota > Metazoa > Arthropoda > Insecta > Diptera > Tipulidae > Tipula > Tipula lateralis. Next base: position 132,518,237 of record OZ010738.1, read on the forward strand.
AAATATATTACAAATTACAATATTAAACATATAACGGAGAAACAAGTAGAAACGGAGAAACAAATGTAACACAATAATACCAATACTTGTATAAAGCATTGCCTGTGAGATGTCAATGCGTAATAGCGTATGGAGATGTAATAGTATCGTACAAAATATAATTAAATACAACACAACACAATATAATATAATTTATAATGTAATTACAATAATAATAAAATATAATATAATAATATAATAGCGATACTCATCTGTGATCCGATTTAAAACCACGCACACACAACAAACGAATTTATTTTATTTTATTTAATAACACCGAGAGGAAAAAAACACGTCCACTCGGTGTGAAGATCAACACAACACTCCATATATATATATACATATATATATATATATATATATATATATATATATATATATATATATATATATATATATATATATATATATATATATATATAATTAAAAATATAGACGATTGCTAAGAGACTTCTGTTTTAAATGGTTTGAGGGTAGGGCCTTTATCATACCCAAAAGACAATAAAAAGTTATATATATTTAATACACAATACCGTCGTAAAATAAAGAAACACAATTCCACTTCTGCGGATGAAACTTAAATAACTTACTCTAGGTTTCCACTTGCAATGCATTGCAGATATTTGCATTCTGTTTTGCATTCGAAGGAAATGAGAAATGTTATAAACATATTAGAAATGTTATATATTAGTAGAATATTTTATGACAGACGGATCAGTACAACGGCAGTGAGATATTTAATATTTGAAAATAAAAGACTGAACATTTATTTATCTATTTTATTTTACATTATTTCATCAAATACAATTGGTTAGCGCACTTTTCATATTAAATTCAATTGCACAGTGTAAATAATCCAAAGATTCAACCGCTTGACTAATATAGTTTTAAAATGGAAACAAATTTTTTTGATAGTATTTTTAATGCAGGGCTGAACAAAATATGGGAAATTTTTCGATATTCAACAGAATATGAAATATTTGCAAAGCAAAAACTTTTCTATGCGCGACTTTGCGAAGCAAAAACTTTTCTATGCGCGACTACTTTTCATTGCAAATCGCTTTGTAAATTTTTGTATGTGTGAGTTAAAAAATTTGTATACCGATACTAATTTCTTTTGAATGTATACTATGCGTTAAAAACAAAAAAATTTAAAACAGAATGCAAATATTTGCTATGCAATGCAAGTGGAAACCCAGCGTAAACATTAAAAAAAAATCATATCGGTATGAAAATTTTTTCACTATGTCTTATGCCCTGTTGTGGGGGGCATTCATGTTTCGTAATTTTTACAAACGAAACATGAGACCCATAGAATACCACCACAGTATCCAGAGCTTGTCGTAGGAGGCGACTAAATCTGGTTGGATCGCTGGGTTGACGACCCTCATCCGTAAAAAATCAAAATTGTTAAAAATGTCAACAACCAAAAACAAATCGGATACCGCCAAAAAATAATGAACCCCCGCTTAAGTACCCGGAAACAAGAATGATGTTCGGCAATCACTTCAAAAACCTGGCGCATTTGACGGCCTTATCACATGTATGAAAGAGTATCGGCTGGAACTCGTAGCGCTCCAAGAAACTCGATGGCCTAAAAGTGGAGACCATGTGTCCCAGGGCTATACGTTGCTACACAGTGGACAAGTAACGGAGGACAGGAGAATAGACAGCGCGATTCTCCTCTGAAGGTCTGATAAATAAAGAAACGCAAAAAAAATATCAAGATCTTGATGAACAGTGTCTGGGAAGTATTGAAAACCTCGGTTGTCGATGCGGCCCAGCACATTCTCGGTATAGGAAAAACTAAACCCAAAAATGATTGGTTTGATGATGAGTGTCGTCTTGCTGTTGAGCAACGAAATATAGCCCACGATGAAACGCAGACTCAGTTTACAATTGCAAGAAAAAACAAAGTAGTTCTTGCTAGGACAGCTAAACGCATTTGTAGACAGAAGAAGTGCGAATGGTGGAAGGCTAAAGTTTTAAGAGTTCAACAACTCAGCAATGAGCACAATTCGCGTGGTTTCTTTAAAGGAATCACCGAATTGCACCATACCTTAAGATCTCGGTCAATCGCCATTCGAGACCAGGATGAAAACCTCTGTGTCAACGTTGATGCGGTACTCGATACATGGCGTGAACATTTTCCTGCCCTACTTAATGTTCCACATGTATCACAAGCTGTATTTGAATACCCTCAAATACAGACCGCAGAGATGTTCATTGAGGATCCTTCCTATGAGGAATTCACCATGGCCATGCAGAGACTAAAGAAAAATCGTTCACCAGGCGTTGATTGCATTAATTCAGAGCTCTTGATATTCGAAGGGCTAATTTTGTGGAACTATCTTTTCGACCTTGTTCGACTAATATCGTGAAATGAAGTTATGCCTGAAGAACGGAAAGTGCTATTAAAAATATTAAATATTAAAAAAAAGGGTGATCCCTTGAAGTGCGAGAATTATCTCGGTATAGCTCTCCTTTGCACAGCATACAAGTTACTGTCATACATCATCTTGGGAAGAATTATTCCTATGGCGGAGGAAATTGTCGATTACTACCAAGGAGGATTTCGTCCAAATCGGTCAGTCACTGATAAAGTTTTTTCGCTACGGATGATTCTTTTCAAGTACTACGAAACATCTCGCGATGTACACCAGGTATTCCTAGATTTCAAGCAAGCCTATGACTCGATCAATCGAGAGAGGCTATGGTATGCGCTTAAATATTTAGGAATACCAAACAAATACGTACATCTGTGTAAAATGACAGTAACGCAGTCACAATGCTGCGTTAAATTTGAGAACAGACTATCGTGAACTTTTGCAATCACTACTGGTGTTCGACAAAGAAATGTGCTGTCCCCGATACTTTTTAATCTCATGTTGGAATACATCCTTCGTAAAAGTGCGACACGTCAGGTCAATATCTTATTCCGACAATCCAATCAACTTCTTGCTTATGCAGATGATATCTGTGTGATTGGATTAAATGGCAACAGTAAAGAGATACTTGATCCACTGAAACAGTTTTCAGCTTCCGTTGATCTCAAAACTAACGAGTCCAAAACCAAATATCTGATCATTGGTTTTAGAGACCAAGACGCAACTGATTTCAGTAGTTGTACCACACTTTTGAAGGAGTAATGAGATTCAAGTATCTTGGATCTCTCATTACTCACGATAATAGTGTCGGAGAGAATATCAAGGATCGCCTTGTCGCTGGCAATTGAGCTTTATATCCTCTACGTCCACTTCTGAAATCAAAATATCTTGCAAATACGGATAAGCTGAAACTGCACAGAGTGTTGATCAGACCCGTTGTCATGTATGGATGTTAGAGTTGGACCTTGACGGATGAGTACGAAAGATGGCCCAAAACGCAACTTTGATGGCACATACCGAGTTCTATTCAACCACGAGATCAGGAATTTAATGCAAATTCCTGATATCGTGCATGAAATCAAAGGACAACGAGTATGCTGGCTCGGTAACTGAATGATACAGCGATCTTTGAAGGGAGAGCCGCCTTTTGGTAGGCGAAGAGGTCGTTGTCGGCGACGATGGCTCCACGGCGTAGAGAGCGACCTGGCATCTTCTGGTTGCTTGCAGCAGTATGAAGAGCTAGCTCGTGATCGAAACCGATGGAGTCAGATTGTTGACACGGTACGGGCCGTAAAAACCGTAAAAAAATAATACTCTACTCACGTAAAAACACCGATCTACTCATATACACCGATATTCAATACCAATCTAAGGTTCAATACCAAACTCTTTCCGCAAATACATATTTTCATTTAAATTGTTTTTTGTATACTCCTTTTCTCAAATGACAATCCGGACTATTTGAGTATCAGGTTAAAGACTGATTTCCATTATGAAAAAATAGCCAAGGCGGTATAAAAAATATAATTTTTCTTAAAGTGCGAGAGAACTAAAAAATATTTCCAGTACAAAAAATGTATAATAAATTTGCATGGTTACTGAGAAAATAATTATAGAAGTGCTGAATAAATATATCAAAAGAAGTATTTTATTCAGTATTGTATATATAGATGGCGTTGTAATCGACGAAATTCAATATTTTCAATTTCTTCTTCTTAGAACACACGCATTCAATTCTGCAATACTTTTGAAATAAAATTGAAGGTAACTTGAATGGTCAAATGTACCGAATCTTATTGGAAAATGAACTGCCAATATTTCTTGAAAATTTGACTGTGTGTCTGATATCTGAGACCCACTCTACCAGACAATCTTACTTAAATATTCAGGGCTACCAACAATTCATCCGGATAACCAAGCAAGAGGTGGAACTGCTGTTATAATAAAAAACTATATTAAACTCTATGAATGGCAGCATCGATCACCTGAAACCCAGCTTACTATAGTGGAAATTACATCTACCAAGCAACGCCTTCAGATAGGAGCGGTAGATATTATACACTATATACCTAGATATAACCTGAAGAATCCGAACTACTTGAATAACCCACAACATTTCAATCGTAGATTTATACTAGGGAGTGATTTTAATCCAAAGCATGTTGACTTTGGCTCTAGGCTTACAAGAACCAAAGGTAACGAACTTAAAAATGCAATAGTAGAAATGAAACTAATGTCCATTCCACTGGAAAGCCAAAATATTGGCCCACGAATGCAGGTAAAACTTTTGATCAAATGGATTTTTTTATATCAAAATAAGTTTCATCAAATTTTATTGATGTAGAGGATAATTCAGATATGGACTCTGATCATTCTGTAGTGATACATTCTTCAAGCGACAAAATATGTAGAAAAGAAACGAGATCAACTCTTGCCAGTAAATCAACTGATTGGGAGAGCTTCAGATCTGAATTATTAACCTACAATCACGACTAAAAACGGTTCAGGAGCTGAAGCGAAGGTAAAATTCTTCACTGATATCATTCAGATAGCTGCTTGTAATAATAATAATGGAATAAAATTTAATACTATTGGTAAAAGTTATCCAAGAGAAATTCGGAATCTCGTCTTAGAAAAAAGGAAAGCTAGGAGAAAATGGCAACAAACGAGTAGTCCATCTGATAAGACGATTAATTAAATATCTAATCACCACATCTAATTTGATTAAATATCAAATCACTTTAAATAGTAAATGTAATAATTGTTTATTATAAAGCAAGATAATAGTATTTTTACATACTTTCTAATGTAAAATATATTATTTTTGTATTATTCAACAGGACTTTAAAATTGGAAGATATTTATAGTGAAATTACATACCTATTCTATTATCCTTCTTATTTTTTAAACTTGAGAGAAATTAATCTCATTTAAAGTTGTGTAAATTCCCTATGAAATATTTCATTTAAAGTTGTGTAAATTCCCTATGTTTACAAACCAAAACCACAACTAATTGATTTTATTCGTCGCGATAAACTTTGCTAGTCTATTTCAACGTTATTATATAATATAAAATATTATATATATATATATATATATATATATATATATATATTAATAAATATAAAGTAATTATTTTATATTATCAAAGCCAAAGTCTAATTTGTCGGATATATCTAGGGCCTATAGAATAATAAGCGTGGCCGGGGAGAAATGTCTGAACCACCTAAAAATACTTGTTTGGTGTGGAAGCTCTATGACTCTAGATTCACAGTAGTATTTTTCATGCAAAATCTTTTTTAGGGTTTGAGTTATTAAATTTATTCAATAGTTTTCAATATTACGGGGTTTAACGCTCAAAATTACATTCTAGTTTAAAGAATCTGCAAACTTTCTGTAAAATTATAAGTTTTGTAACTTAAATATTGCAGATCTTGCTAGTAAATTTATGACTTATAGTATTTAATTTTAATAATTATTTTTTATAACAAACAACTTCTTGTCCATAATTTTATATCCTGGAAAATTACAAATTTGTTCAAGTAAACAGGTATATGACTTTACTTGTAAATTTACGGTCTACAAAATTGAATATTACATAAAAATGTAATTTTAATAGGTTATGCATTTTTACGTGAAAAAGTTCGGCAAATTTTCAATGAAATTTTTTACTGTAAACAACTAAGCGAGAAATTCAGAAGCTAAATGAAAATTGCATTTCATTGTATCTTGGAAAATTGACCGCTGATGAAGATATGAACTACTCACTATGAAAGGCAACAAAAAGTATAAAACCCCCAATTAGACCTCTCTTATTAAATGAAGTGATTGTTCGTGGGCTACGAATAACAAATCAAAAGCTGAGAAATTTGCTAATCATCACTGATATTTTCAACCCGAATGAGACCGAATCGGATATTCTAATCGAAAATGGAAGCAACAATTATGGAGGCGGGATTCCATTAATAACCCAGAAAGAATAGAACTAAAGGGAAATAAAGTTCAATCTGAAGTCAACAAAGATCGGGAGGAATTTAAAGCTTCCCACTGAAATGTATGCTTTATATTATAGAGGCCATATATTGATCGTTTGAGGTCATAATTAGGTTAAGCTTTTTTGTGTAAGACAAGAAGATGGGTATTCTGGACTGAGAGAGGAAAGGGTAGGAGCCCCACAAGGCAGCGTTCCGGGCCCAGTCCTATATCTTATATATACAAGTGATATACCACAGTCCGACCACGTAAGCATAGCAACGTTTGCAGGCGACACCGCGATACTAGCAACAGGGCAAACTGTGGAAGAGGCGGCGAATAAACTTCAATGTGCAAGTGATGAAGTTCGCCAGTGGGCCGAGAGATGGAACATTAAACTTAATGAACTAAAATATGCCCATGTATACTTTACGAATAAGTCATTGGTTAACCTGCCGCCAATCAGATTAAACTATGTGATGGTACCGTATGAGAACTATGTTAAATATTTGGGCATGTCTCTGTTAAATACACTGGATGTTAAGATTAAATGGAATGAGCATGTGAAGAAGAAAAGGAAAGAGCTTGATCTAAAATATAGACAATTGTACTGGTTAATTAGACGAAGGTCAAAATTATACATATATACCACAAAATACAGGGGGGCTATTATGAAATAAATCCGAGTCGGATTTTTCCGTTAACGGATATATCCGTGCTATTATGAAACTAAAAAGCAAAATCAAATCGGATTTTTTCCGAGTGCACAAGACAAAATCCGACTGCTATTTAGTTGACGTATTTTCTTTTCGATTGATCGCATTTTGACGTTTCATAATATTAAGCAAAAAGTTATCGCAATTTTAAGAATTTATTTTCTTCAATCGAATCGGATTTCTCCGTTAACGGATAAATCCGAGTCGGATATATTTCATAATAGACCCCCAGATTTACTACAGGTTCTAAAGCCAATTTGGCTATCTGGCATTTAGCTTTGAGGTTGTACTAAGAACACTAACATCAAACTTATACAAAACTTCCACAATAATATACGGAGTATAGTCAATGCACCGTGGTACATTCGTAATAGTGATTTGCATCATGATTTGAAGATTTCAGACACGAAATAAAAATATTTACAAGGAAGCAAAAATCAAGGCTAATGGAACATGTCAATGCAGAAGCCTCTCGGCTACTGCATAATGAAAATTTGGTTAGGAGACTAAAAAGAATCAAACCCTTCGAGCTAGTTAGTATATGAGCAGCTACCTACCAACGAACAGGCACTGGTAGATCGCTGGATTAACAGTGACCACATTATTGTTTAGTTTCTAAGGTTCAGATGTAAATTCATGGTTAGTCTGGAAAGATTAGTTTTAATAATAAATATATACAAAAAAAATCCGTTTCATGAAAAGTCAAGCATTTTTCGCCCAAAAGTACTTATTTCAGCATATTTGACTCAAAAGTGCATGTTTTTACATATTTTGCATAAAATTGTTACATCTTATAAAAAATTGGTATATTTTGTAAATAAAATTAGCATACTGTCCAAATCCTCAATAAATTAACGGAATCCTCAAAAGACGAGTTTGCCCAAGAAATGTAAGGTTCCATCGTTAAGTACTTTACCGACCAGTTATGTCAGAGACCTTTACAAAAGCAACATCGATAACATTAAACGTATATGACTAATAAATTGATGAGACAACTGATGCAGCTGGCAGGTATGTGGGCAATGTTATTATGGGTATTCTGGATTCTGACGAGACGGTCGTCAATCAAAATTCGTTATTGAACACAGTACAATTAGAGAAAGTGCATCGCACCACCGTTGCTCGACTTTTTGATAAGTCGATTAAAATTTTAGGAGACAGTTTCGATAAGGATAGAATTTTACCCTTCGTATCCGACGCAACACCATGTATGATGAAAGCGGGTGGAGCATACAAAATGTCTGTGAAATTAGCCTGAAAATTATCCCGAGGAAATGCGATGGCAACACTTAAATATAAATATTTTTCAATGTCATCCCGAAAAATACTTTCTATCACGACATTTTTAAGCATCATCCCGAAAATTCTTTTCTATCACGACACGATATTAACTATCGCAAACCATCATCCCGAAAAAATTGAATCAAGTTAAAATTAAAATAAGAAAGAAATGATAAGAAATGGTCATTTAAAATTCACTAGATATTCATTACCAAGAATCGCTTGATATAGGTTTTGTAGGTAATGAGTTGACCTTTCATGTGCCAAAATTACAAAATATAATTATAATAAAATTTTTACCAAGCGATTATTGGTAATGAATATCTAGGTCCGATTTCAAACGACTATCATGACCCTTTGCCTAATAGAATTATTTTGTAATTTTGGCACATGAAAGGTCAACTCATTACCTACAACACTATTCCATCCAGTTTTCAGTTTTCTGAAATCAACTCTAGTAATAATTTTTTATATATTATATTTGTAATAATTAGTTTTTTTGATACCATTTATTTTAGGTTATAATAATTGAATAATATTGGTAACTTAATATCATGAATTTGGTTTTTAGTTAATGGTACTCAATTTTATTTGTTCTAGATGTATTTGTCTTTTATTTATATAATTTACTATCATTATAGTCTCTTGATATATTTATAAATTGATTTTAGTGCTGCCATATTCAACTATAAGCGTTTTTCGGGAAAATTTTTCGGGCTAACTTCACAAAGATGCATACAAACGAGCAATACTGCATGTAACTTGTCTTGCGTACGATCTCCATCGTGTATATGAGCAGGTACGCCAAATTTATACTAAGGTTGATCAACTGATATCGAATATTAAAAAAGTATTTTTAAAAGTTCCATGGATTTTTAAAGAAAGTACAGCTGCATAATATGCTAATAATTTTGAAAAAAATAATTCGTGTGTTCGATGCATTGGACGAGATAGTTTTATTGCAGGTTATTATGGGTTTCTTGACACTGCCATTACGAAATTGAAGAGGTCTGCCGCTTTCCGAACAAGTTAAAATAGCAACATATGCTGCAAATAAATCACGTAGAAGATGAAGTAGCTAATAATATAAAACCAAAATTCACCAGTTTATTTGGACAAGATCATGGCTTTGCTATATTAACTGGCATTTCAATAACGATAACGGGGGGCATCCAAGAATTTCACAACTGTCAATAATACACATAGTTGACACTCATCACCAATGTTGATGTGTCAATAATACACATCACCAATGTTGATGTGGAAAGAAGTTTCCGATGTACAAAAGCGTCTTCCGATGTAATATGCATAGCTTTTTATTCGAAAATTTAAGCAACATGTTCGTTATTTATTGTAACGAGCATTTAAGCTATAAGCAATAAATATTATAATTATTTTACACTCGTATATTGAAAATGTATATTTTTATAATAATTTTGAATTTGAAAATGAATTTTGACATTAAACAAATGTTTAAAATTGTAAAAAAACCTGTGGTTTTTTCTTATTTGGTTTTAATGGGATTTTATTGTAGCTACCGCTGGTTCATACGCTTGGATGTTTTTGGTACGATTTACATAAAGTGTTTTCAGAGTTTTTTTTACAATTTTTTTTAAAAGAATTATCTTTTTGCTGATTTTTACAGCATCTTTTAGTTGCATAAAATACAATTTTATAATACATAATTTTTTCAGTAACCATAAAAATTTATTCAGTACTGAATACAGTTTTTAAACTTGAAGTGTTTTTTATTTCTCTTACACTTTAAGAAAAATTATATTTTTACCCTACTTTGACTATTTTGTTAGTATATTTTTCATAATCGAAATCAGGCTTTATTTTCCATATTTTATTTTATTTATGCTTTCATAATTAAATACCTAAATTGAGAATTTATATCAAGTTTATGTTTTTGGCTGTAATATTAATGATTCTCTGATGTATTGATGATTCGAGTTGACATATGTTGATAGCTATTGACACAAAACATAATCGTGTAAGTTTACTAAATATCACCATGAATTGATAATATCACCAGAATTAGATTAATATTATTATAGTATTCACCATGTTCGCTTACGTATGTATGTATACACACAATTTCGTAACAAGCCGCTAATTTTCACGAAAGTTATACTTTATACAAAAAAGTAGCTTATTTTTTAAAATGCATTTTTAAATTATTGTTCATGCAGTAACAACTTAAGTTTAAAAAAATAAACCTTACTTATAATTATTAAACAAAAATAAAATAAAACAAAATAAGTTTATAAAATAAAACCAAAATACATTGGAAAAACACCTGTAAACCGATTTTTAAAAGCGTTTTCTTTTTTAAAATTCATTTTTAAAACTCATATGTAATTAGATTTCGTTAATGAAGTACACTTTGTACTCTTTTACATCTCTTATCTCTATAAAATATAATCTTTTAAATAATAATTTTGTTTTATTTATATTAATATAAATTAATTCCATTTCTTAAGTTGCATGCATAATAATGGATAGGGATCGCTTAACCGACGGCTTTGTTCAGGAAGTTTACTTTATTTTGCATTAGCAGTTACTTTGCTGTATTAAATGATAGCCGTTTTAGTGATTTCTTTGATTGAATCAACTAGTATGTTATTTGTATAAGCTATATATTTTTGTATATTGTATGAATGTTTGTGAAGAAAATGCTGTGGGGTCATCGTGAATGTTAATTATTCTTACGTTAAATGGCGAAGGGTTAAGGAATAAAGACATATTATTGAATACAGCCTAAAATAAGATGATATTTGCCGTTAGGAAGTACCATAGATACATACGATCACAAAGCACTATAATAATAAGAGAAGTTATACTGAACAAGAAGCGCCATCAAAAATTGGCGACAAAATATTTAATTAAGAATAAATTGTTTTACTATTTTCACGAGTTTTGTTGTACGAATCGTATAAACGCAAAATTGAATAAACTTACATACATAGTCATATGGATTGGAGAGTGTAGTAGAAAAAACAAAATCATTGTAAAATAACTGCATGGTTCATTATATTCCATGCAATTTTCTTGCATTTATCGTTCTTGACCATTATCAGATTGTGTTCAAATAAAAAATACTAAATTCTACACATACATCCGTACTTGTACATAATTGGTAGTCAATATGTATATTGAAATCGCCAAAAAAAATCCTGGGAATATACGCATACAATGTGTAGGTGCCAGTAGAGAAAGAAATAGGCCAGTAGGTGGAAAATAAAAATAAAATAAATTTAAAAATTTCCTTTAATACATAAGTTTATTGATTATTATTTTTAACAGCTTTACAAAATAATTTAATTTAAAATTGTTCTCCACTGTCGTTTAATTGGTCCAAATCTTGGTTTTATTTTATTTATTTTAGCTCGTTCCATATGCCATTTACAGTGTTTTCTGATAAGTATTAAAACCATCAGATTCAGTAACTCCACGCGATGGTTATAACATGGATGATTATCATCATAAAATTGTTTATCAGTCTGTTCGGTTAATAAAGAAGTAACTATTTTACATTTTAAGCCCACAATATGGGCCTGCGATTTAAAAAATGAGTCAAAAATTAATATTTGTTTATGACATAGCTCATAAAATGATTGAGAAGGTGCCTGCAGTTTTCCAAAGCAATCAGACATATACTTTCTATGTTTTATTAAAAGTTCAGAAGAACACTCTACGTAGTCATTTTCCTTTAAAAGTGTTATTGCACAAGCCGCACAATTAAATTTTTTTAAAATTTTGTGAACCAAATAGCCTGTAAAATACCTAATAGATGTATCTGATGTAGAATCAGGTTCGTCAAGTAATGATCCGGTTTCAATAAATTCTTCGTCGATTTCAATTACAACTAAATAATTGTCCAAATCGTTTTCCTCGCCTTGGCAATTATTTGAGCAAGTTAAGCTAGATTTGGTCCCAATTCCAATATTTTCTTGTAAGCAATCATCATTGGTTTTATCTTCTCGAATAACTTCGATAAGGTTAGTATCAATATCTTCTTCGCAATTTCCTAAGGTCGTGAATGGTGTTAGATATTTAATTGATAACAATTTTGAGACTGTGTAGCTAAACTCTTGAACAGATGGGTTGAAATTGTTACCATTGGCAGATCTAATTAAAGAAAAAGTATTTTCCAAAGCATCCTGATTTAATCTTGAGGTAAGTAGATATTTTATGTCAGGATTCTCGTGTGTTAAGGATTTAAGTAATAAAATAATTCCGCGAATAGTTTGAATCATTCCGTCAAATGAGTAAACTTTCTTTAAATTAACTAATTTAATTGTTGCCATATAAATTAACATTTCGTTAAGGAATTTTAAATTCACACAGTCATCGTTTTTTAAAGCGCACTTAAATTTATTAGGATCATACAAACTTTTTGAGTTTAAACAATCAAATAATTTGTCAAGGTTATCAAAAAAAATTAAGGTCGCAGGTACCTTATCTTTGACGGAATCGGAGAATTTACTTAAATCACATGCTGTTTTTATTCCAGCCACAACGCTTCGGCTAAATACTTGAGTTGCTAGTTTGACTTTCATTTTATCAAAGTGACCTGGATTAATGTGTTTGTCGGTCAATTTTGGACACATTCGAGTTGGAGATGATTGCTCTAATTTATAAAGTTCCCGAATAACTTCCCAGCTTGCTATACCATCAGGTGTTTGAATGTCAGACGTTAGCATGCAGTTGCGGAAGGATTTAAATAAGTGTGGAGGGTCAAAAATACTTACGATTTCAGCAGTACCATCGTGATTTACAAGCGGGTTATTGGTATTTGTTCCCATATTATTCAAAGCTTTATGCTTTCATAATTAAATACCTAAATTGAGAATTTATATCAAGTTTATGTTTTTGGCTGTAATATTAATGATTCTCTGATGTATTGATGATTCGAGTTGACATATGTTGATAGCTATTGACACAAAACATAATCGTGTAAGTTTACTAAATATCACCATGAATTGATAATATCACCAGAATTAGATTAATATTATTATAGTATTCACCATGTTCGCTTACGTATGTATGTATACACACAATTTCGTAACAAGCCGCTAATTTTCACGAAAGTTATACTTTATACAAAAAAGTAGCTTATTTTTTAAAATGCATTTTTAAATTATTGTTCATGCAGTAACAACTTAAGTTTAAAAAAATAAACCTTACTTATAATTATTAAACAAAAATAAAATAAAACAAAATAAGTTTATAAAATAAAACCAAAATACATTGGAAAAACACCTGTAAACCGATTTTTAAAAGCGTTTTCTTTTTTAAAATTCATTTTTAAAACTCATATGTAATTAGATTTCGTTAATGAAGTACACTTTGTACTCTTTTACATCTCTTATCTCTATAAAATATAATCTTTTAAATAATAATTTTGTTTTATTTATATTAATATAAATTAATTCCATTTCTTAAGTTGCATGCATAATAATGGATAGGGATCGCTTAACCGACGGCTTTGTTCAGGAAGTTTACTTTATTTTGCATTAGCAGTTACTTTGCTGTATTAAATGATAGCCGTTTTAGTGATTTCTTTGATTGAATCAACTAGTATGTTATTTGTATAAGCTATATATTTTTGTATATTGTATGAATGTTTGTGAAGAAAATGCTGTGGGGTCATCGTGAATGTTAATTATTCTTACGTTAAATGGCGAAGGGTTAAGGAATAAAGACATATTATTGAATACAGCCTAAAATAAGATGATATTTGCCGTTAGGAAGTACCATAGATACATACGATCACAAAGCACTATAATAATAAGAGAAGTTATACTGAACAAGAAGCGCCATCAAAAATTGGCGACAAAATATTTAATTAAGAATAAATTGTTTTACTATTTTCACGAGTTTTGTTGTACGAATCGTATAAACGCAAAATTGAATAAACTTACATACATAGTCATATGGATTGGAGAGTGTAGTAGAAAAAACAAAATCATTGTAAAATAACTGCATGGTTCATTATATTCCATGCAATTTTCTTGCATTTATCGTTCTTGACCATTATCAGATTGTGTTCAAATAAAAAATACTAAATTCTACACATACATCCGTACTTGTACATAATTGGTAGTCAATATGTATATTGAAATCGCCAAAAAAAATCCTGGGAATATACGCATACAATGTGTAGGTGCCAGTAGAGAAAGAAATAGGCCAGTAGGTGGAAAATAAAAATAAAATAAATTTAAAAATTTCCTTTAATACATAAGTTTATTGATTATTATTTTTAACAGCTTTACAAAATAATTTAATTTAAAATTGTTCTCCACTGTCGTTTAATTGGTCCAAATCTTGGTTTTATTTTATTTATTTTAGCTCGTTCCATATGCCATTTACAGTGTTTTCTGATAAGTATTAAAACCATCAGATTCAGTAACTCCACGCGATGGTTATAACATGGATGATTATCATCATAAAATTGTTTATCAGTCTGTTCGGTTAATAAAGAAGTAACTATTTTACATTTTAAGCCCACAATATGGGCCTGCGATTTAAAAAATGAGTCAAAAATTAATATTTGTTTATGACATAGCTCATAAAATGATTGAGAAGGTGCCTGCAGTTTTCCAAAGCAATCAGACATATACTTTCTATGTTTTATTAAAAGTTCAGAAGAACACTCTACGTAGTCATTTTCCTTTAAAAGTGTTATTGCACAAGCCGCACAATTAAATTTTTTTAAAATTTTGTGAACCAAATAGCCTGTAAAATACCTAATAGATGTATCTGATGTAGAATCAGGTTCGTCAAGTAATGATCCGGTTTCAATAAATTCTTCGTCGATTTCAATTACAACTAAATAATTGTCCAAATCGTTTTCCTCGCCTTGGCAATTATTTGAGCAAGTTAAGCTAGATTTGGTCCCAATTCCAATATTTTCTTGTAAGCAATCATCATTGGTTTTATCTTCTCGAATAACTTCGATAAGGTTAGTATCAATATCTTCTTCGCAATTTCCTAAGGTCGTGAATGGTGTTAGATATTTAATTGATAACAATTTTGAGACTGTGTAGCTAAACTCTTGAACAGATGGGTTGAAATTGTTACCATTGGCAGATCTAATTAAAGAAAAAGTATTTTCCAAAGCATCCTGATTTAATCTTGAGGTAAGTAGATATTTTATGTCAGGATTCTCGTGTGTTAAGGATTTAAGTAATAAAATAATTCCGCGAATAGTTTGAATCATTCCGTCAAATGAGTAAACTTTCTTTAAATTAACTAATTTAATTGTTGCCATATAAATTAACATTTCGTTAAGGAATTTTAAATTCACACAGTCATCGTTTTTTAAAGCGCACTTAAATTTATTAGGATCATACAAACTTTTTGAGTTTAAACAATCAAATAATTTGTCAAGGTTATCAAAAAAAATTAAGGTCGCAGGTACCTTATCTTTGACGGAATCGGAGAATTTACTTAAATCACATGCTGTTTTTATTCCAGCCACAACGCTTCGGCTAAATACTTGAGTTGCTAGTTTGACTTTCATTTTATCAAAGTGACCTGGATTAATGTGTTTGTCGGTCAATTTTGGACACATTCGAGTTGGAGATGATTGCTCTAATTTATAAAGTTCCCGAATAACTTCCCAGCTTGCTATACCATCAGGTGTTTGAATGTCAGACGTTAGCATGCAGTTGCGGAAGGATTTAAATAAGTGTGGAGGGTCAAAAATACTTACGATTTCAGCAGTACCATCGTGATTTACAAGCGGGTTATTGGTATTTGTTCCCATATTATTCAAAGCTTTGCGATTATTGGACCCTTGGTCACATATTACTGCTTTGACTGCCAAGTTTAAGGAACTGCACAATGTTACGTTTGTCTTTATTAACGTAGTTAAAGAACTGGATGAAATTGCATTCTCTGAGACGTAGTAACTTAAAATGTTTTTCCAGTTACCAATAATGCCATGCACCATGAAAACACACACGTAATTACCAATTTCTGCCGTTCTATAATCATCACCCAGATCAACAAAACCATCGACACAATCACGAATTGAATTATACTTTAAATCTTTGCGAATCTTAATTTCGTCAAAAATTAAACTGCATTGTCTGTTGATTGTATCTAACGATTCAATTTTCTCCTTTAACTTGTTTAGCATTTGTACATTCTCCGTTCCCGGGAAGAAATTTTTTATTGGTTGCCACCGTATAAGCGAAGTTTTCGACGGTAACTCAAAATTTAATCTATCTCTCATGAAATTGTATGATTTAGGCGATCGGTAATAAATGTTTTGTGCCAATATTTTAAACGATTCTGGCCACTTATGTGTTTTCGATCTGTCTGAAAGCAACAATCGACAAAATTTTTTGAATGCTCACTTTTGTTTGCATTAGAAATTAAATCACTTAAATTTGGCTTAGGTTGACTCTTTAGTTGTAGGAATTTTCTTTCTGCTTTTCTAGTTTGATTCTGCAAGATCTTAATTTTTTTGAGTAATTTAATTTTATCATTTCGTAGTTTATCAATTCGAAGAAAACATTTGCGATTTAAAGACCGATAAATTTCTACGTTTCTTTCATTCCTTTCGCAATAACTGCATACTGGCTCTACAATTTCTAATACGTCGTCAAAATATGGGTCCGGCAATTGTGAGATTTCGGTTAAAGATAAATTTTCATATCGTTTGTTTGAGTAACTTTTAAAATTTGACGAATTAAAATGCAGTTCTTGTAACGACACAACTTCAGAAGGTATGTTTAATTGTTGAGTAAGAGTATTTAATTTACCCTCCACAGTTAAATCATCAGTTTGACTGAAGGTGCATGCGGTTTGTAAACTAACATTTGCGGTTTGCAAAGCGACATTCATATCTGAACTTGGTTCTAGCAAGGGTAAAACTTCATTGTATATTTGTTGAGTTTGTGATTTAGCATCCGAACTTAAAATCGATCCGATTAAGGTTGGGTTAATATTTAAATTAATCGCAGTCGCTGATGATGAAGGGATTTTCAAAGTAATGTCCTCATCATCGACAGGCAAACGAGGCAGGCATAATGTTGGGACAGCCGTTAATTTAAGCTTGCGCTTTAGAATGCAACTTGGCTCAAAATGTTTTGAACACAAAAATATTCGCTTTTTATTCAATGGTGATATGCCACAATTTTTTAACCAAAGCTCATGGTTTGAATAATTTTGCGAATATTTAAAAAGACGAGCACCGTCTCGTTGTTTGGAATTGCATTGCAAAACAGCACATTTAACGCCCGACGGTCTACTCATATCAACAAATTATAATATTATAATAATAACAAATTACACAAATAACACAAATTAAAATTTATTACACTAAGTCACACAAATAAAAATTAAATATGTACCAAAATACAATTTTTTTATTTACACACAATGGCTAACAATAAGAAATGCAAAAATATTTTTTTATAAATTTGAAATGTAACGTAAAACACGCAGCTAGCTATATTATTTTATCCCGATTTTGTTTTCCTTCTACAACAAATTATCATATATAATAGTAATTTGTGCTTCTACTTTCCACTACACTCAAAAATATGTTGTATAATTTTATTTTTACTGTTGCGTATAGATTTTACGAATGTGGTAGTGAGAGGTTAATGTGAGACGTTAAAGTAGGTTCAAAAAAATAATTTATGAAGAGTGTCGCTAGTAAAAAAATGGCATTCGAGAAACACACCATATGATTTCTCTTAATATTATAGTGCTTTGTGATACGATGAAACATATCACTACCATAACTAAATCACGAATAATATATATTTAAATAACTAATAAACTCAATTATCTAAGATTAGTAAATAGTTTTACTAACCTTATTGATATAAATAAGTAAGTTAGGCATAATGACTTTTAAGCGGTTGTCGCGGTTAGTTATTTGAGTTAATACTTATGGATCTTGTTTGTTTAGCTTTGTTACAAATATTCCACGAATGCTTTACATACTATATGGATTTCCAAAATGGATGCCTGTTAATCTCAATCCCATCATATACTGATATGAATCCAGTGTTCAAACTTGAATATTTTGAATCGAATGTTTTATATTTTTACAATAGCTTTTCATCGACTAACCGATAGTACCCGCTAGTGAACCGCTAGTGAAATGCATTGCAAGTAAAAACCCAGGGTAAAACTATTATGACAAATATTTTGATTATATTTATCAAACATTATTTCATATAAATATAATCTTCAATATATTTTCAGTTATCAGCAATCCCCAAATTGGAAGCATCCCAAGTATAACAAAATTCGACTTTTTCGACAAATATCGAAGTAAAAACTTATATTTAGTTTCGATTGACTTAGTTTTGCTTTCGAGTTTTGTTTGCGAGTCGAATATGGATGAAACTCAATATAGTAAAATTGTGCCTATGTATGTATGTTCAAATATCAAAAATAAAATTGGCGGGAATATTTTTGTGCATGTATATTTGAAACGTCAAATTCGAAATCGTTATTTTGGCGGTTAAATTAAATATATCATAAATAAAACTACAAATATTTATGGTGTAGAAACAATAAAATAATATTTATTAATTTCAATATAACTTAATTATAATCAATGTAATAAAATTAATATAACTTAATTGTAATATAACTTAATATGCTAGTATTAAAAATTAACACTAAACAAAACTAAAATATTTACATTGATAAGGGCTGCATTGTAAAACCTAATCAGTTTCATTTTAAAAAAAATCATTGTCCTTAACCCGCGGTCAACACTATGCAAATTCAATGATATTTTCTATCATGATAATTTATGAATGTATGTGTGTTTTTCAATGTAATTAAAATGTTTGCTTCAAATATCATGTCTGGGCATTTTACTATCATGATAATTATTTTGAAATGTCAATGTTTTAACTGTCAAAATAATATATTTTTAACATTTTTATTTAATTGGCTTAACCGTCACCGTTTTTCGGTACAAATCAATTAATTTAACTGTAATTTCAGTCGAAAACTGCTACATATTTATATAATAATACAAAAATTGAATAAAAATAACGGGGTTTAGTTTCCATTCAAATGGTTGATATAACCAATCCGTCTTTACTGCAAAATTAAAATTTATAATGAGGAAATCTAACCTCAAAACTTGACATTTCGTAATAATTTCATGATCATTCGAAATAGCCTCCTAATAATTTGCGGATAGTGTCATAATTTGTATAATATACTCACATATACAATGAAAAATTTGATATCATGATAGAAAATATCAGTGGATTTGCCTAGTGTAGACGGCGGGTAATTAACATTAAACTATACTATAATATTAACATAAATAAGGATTGCTTGTATTGCAAAATCACAGTTGACTTCATCATATAAAAATTCATTATTCTTAATTAACATTAAACTGCAATGTTTAAAGTAAAAATGATTATATAAATCACAATCGATTGAAAAAAAATTAAAAATAAAAAATTTAATTGTGATGGTGTCATGCTTAGAAATTTTTCAAAAGTGCAGTCTAAAATTAAAACCGAATTTGTTATACATATTTAATAAAAATTTAAATGCTGAAAGGCTTCATTTTATAGTAAATACTTATCACATTCTGTTTTGGAATTTGTCAATTCCAAGACGTTCTGAAGAATTAGGGACTGTCTCAAACCACAACCTAGCGGATTTTGAGAAAGAATTTAGGTTTGCATCCGTAAAAAATTGTGCTAACTCAAGAACTGAAGCCTCAAGGCCACCGTAAATGTCGTGAATTATCTGATTTTCTCTTGGAACAACTTGAAAACGATAACGATTTTTTTAAGAAAATCATCTTTTCCAATGAGGCTTACTTGCATTTGAGTTGTGCAGTAAATAAATAAAACTCTCGATTACCAGAATCGAAGAAAAACCTCAAATTATCCATGAAGAACCATTACATTTACCTTAATTGACAGTTTGGTGTGGATTTTGATCTAGTGGAATCATCGGTCCGTATTTTTTTCGAAATGAAGCTGGTAACACCGTTACTGTCAATGGAAATTGGTATAGATCGATGATAACCAACTTTTTATGGCTGAAATTGGAAGAAGTTGATCTTGACCACATTTAGTTCCAACAAGACGGGGCTATGTACCACACAGTAAGTGCAACAATTGAATTATTGCGATCATAGTTTGGAGATTCAATTATTTCAAGAAATTGTGATATTGAATGGCCTCCAAGAAGTTGTGATTTAACACCATTAGACTATTTCTTGTGAGGTTATTAGAAGTCATTGGTCTTTAGCAATAAAACAAACTCTCCTCAAGCCTTACAAGTCAATATTGAACGTGCTTTCATGACATGCGACTTAATTAAGTGGAAAAAGTGCTCGAAAATTGGGTTCATCGAATTCGTTCCTGCAGAAGAAGTCGTGGACGCCATTTGAATGCCATTTTTTCAGAACTTAATTATATCGATTGTATTTCACATTAAATAAAAAACATTTCAATTTCCTTAACAATTAGTGTGTTTCTTTCTTAAAAAATATCATATCACTCTTATTTGAAAACCCGATATGTATTAAGTGTGTATAGGAATATGTCCTTGTTTTGGTAAAAAAGGAAGCTAAATATGCTGAATATGCCCATATGATCAAGCCCACATGAGTGTGCATTACAAATGAAACTATTATTTTGAGTAAGATTCTTTTATAAAAATTAATAATTTATTGGTTTATAATATACTATTTATAATAGTTTATAGTTAGTTTTATATGCCGTTGGAAATATTTATTCTTTCATTTATAAGTTAAAAACCAAATATAACTCTTTTTGTTGTATTTTCTAGAGAATAAAATAATAAGAATTTCCAACGAGATATGAATCAAACTTTAAAATCAAAATGATTTAAAATTATTTTTGTCATGTTTATACTAATAAAGTCGATCCAATTCTGCTTCCTTTTGCGCAAGTTCTTGTTTGTTTCTAATCCAGCAATATGCAATGCAAATGATTACTAATAATAATGGTACAATAACTGCTATAATAATACCAACGGATGTACCGGCAACTCGCGATGTGTATTCCACTTCACCTAAAATATTTAAAATAAATAAAAGTGTAAATCATCATTTTTTGTATAGTTAACACTTCAAACACGATGGATGTTTTTTTTAAATAGTTAGCAGTTACAGACCGCGTTATAAACTATAAACTAAGTGAGGTTATTAGCTCTTTGGTTGAACGTTTATATGATACGAAACATGATAGAAATAAAATTCGACCGCAATAATCAAAGGTTGTTAAAGAAGATGACTTATCCTGGTTGGATTACTGTGCTGATGACCGGCTAGATGAAGGTTCGTTTTACAGTAATTTGGTTAATGTGATCGGTTCTATAACAGATCACGATTTCATAATAGTGATTGACTTTAATGCTATAGCTGGCAAAAATCAGGAATGATCAAATGGACGAGTGTCTTAGACGTACGGGGTGACTATTTTTGGACCATGGAAAAACTAGAATGAAAATATTTGTACAAGTCAAAGATATTATGAAAATAAATACATCTTCTGTACAGTTCTGATAAAAATATCTTATAGTGTGAATCTTGTGAGCAGTAGTATTTTGTGCAATTATTGTTATCTATAAATTTATCTGTATGATGAAGTAATCACTGTTTAGGAAGCATGGGAAATTTCGTTTATGAATATTGCACAGGAGATAATCTTGTATAAAGTACAAAAAGTCAGTAACTATCGTAATTTAAGTGGTTTTCTTAGAGCAGCTACCGGATTAGATCATAAAATAGAACTCACATCCAGACCCTTGATATGTTCATTGAGTTCATTGATATGTATCATTTTGGGAAAATTTCTTAAAGGACGATCGCTTAAGATGAGTAAATTATTGTGGTTAAGCTCTCCCTTGCATACCACACAAGTAACTGTCTGATATTATTTTAGGAAGAAAAATCCCTTTGGAATTGGAAATTAGCTGTGACACGTGAAAACCATGTGAAGACCGTGATTTTCAAAATAAATTAAGCGCAATAATATTTTTTTTGGCTATTCTGGTTAATCGTGGCACCGTTAATACTTCCTTAATAATGAAATATAAGCAACAAATTTTAAAAGCAAGTTAATTAGTTTACAAATATGTATACTAGCATTAGTGTGTTTATTATGAGTAAATATAATTTTGAAATTCGATGCTGATGTACCACGGATAACCACAAGCATTATTCTCTGCATAAATCGATATAAAAATAGCTAAAATAAAAAACTTTTTAAATTATTGTCAAATTTATAATCTTAATTTATTAAATTATTTCTTATTTGTTTGGTTTATTAATTTATAAATCTGTTTTATTCAAAAGGGTTTTTTGTATGTTAAGCCTGAAAATAATAATCAACCACTTATTATTATTTTGTTTTTGGTATTTTTGTCTTAAATAAACTTTATTATTTGGTATTAAAAAAATTTAATTCTATTGACATATTCTATAACTAAACTACTTAAAACATGTGCATATCGAAGTTATACTTCTGTTGAACGCGTATTATTTGCATTCGATCCCGGTAACCCTACATCCTGAGATGGCGGTGGAGATACTGGTGATGTATAGAAAGATGGTGAATTTTCAATTTGGGTTGATGTTCCTGGTAACGGTAAGACTCGGATGCCACCAGGTGTTCTATTTGGTTGATTTGCTTGGTTTTCGTAGCTGTTACGATCTAGACCACTGTAGGTTGGACTATAGCTGCCTGACATTGGTGATAATGGTGGTGGATAGCTTCCACGCTCTTCTTCAATTGGTTGATATGTGCTTGGAAGTTTCATTGATCTTCGTCCTTGTTGTGATGGTTTTTCACCTGTTTTATTAATGTATTCAATATCACTAGCTATTTTAGGATCACGGAATTCACTACCTTCTGACGATGTAATGTCTTCGTCGTCCAAGTCCCACTTCTTATCTGGAAAATCTGTCATCGGCTTACCTTCTAACGGTTCGTTAGTACGGTATACCTTATCATACGAACGACTTTTTTTAAGTGGTTCATCACCATCCATTTCACTACCATCGCTATTTAAATGACGCAGAGTTGCACGTGAACCGGATCGTGAACGTGGTATTGGCATTTTCCAATTAGGATCTTCTTCAATTTGTTTCTTACGATAGCAATATACACCACATACAACGCACATTAGTATGGGTACAATGACGGCCAGAATAATGCCTATGGTTATCCAAGCAGTACGACGAGTATAGAACACATCGCCTATATAAAAATATACACGATTTTAATTCCAAAATATATATTATAAGAACAATCTGTTATTGGCGGAATTAAATTATTATACTTACGCAAACACTCTGTATAACCATGAACAGGTGTATCCCAATGTCCTTCTGCTGTACAAACTCTTCGAGCATCTCCCATTAAAACAAATCCTTCGTTACATTGGAATGATACACGTGATCCTGGTACAAACAAGAAATTGGATTTCATTCCAAATCGAGGTGTCTCTAATACACCGCATGATATCACTCGCCTGATAAAAAATAGAGCTTAATTGATTTAAAAGTTACAATAATTAAATAATTGTATACACACTTTTCATTTGCGGCACGGATATTAACGGCACTATCATAATAATTTCGTGTAAAATGAGCCATATCCCTATGTAATGTCATACCAAAATCAAAACGACATTGATAACTTTCACCACACAGTTCATGTGCTCTCTCGACATCATGGGTTCGATTTGGCGGTAGAAAATCTCGAGGTTCTCGTACAAAATTCGGAACAAACGATGAATTTGCAAAGTAGCTTGCTGTTCTACCAAATTCTCGTGTAAACAGTGCAGCTCCTACGCCCGTTGTTTCTCGATCCGATAACATCCCTGCGAGCAATCAAACTTTAGTTTACTATATCAAACAACGATCTTAATAATACTTACATCGTATACCAAACTCTCGATGTATACTTCCAAAATCATTTAAATTCGGGGCTACTACTAAACCATCGGGCAGTACAAAATCATCTTGCATATCAAAACTCCAATTTCCAAACAGTCCACGAGTTTTGTTCTGTCAACGAATAAATAAAAAATGTTTTATATATTTTACTTTTTGCTCAAAATAGAATTAACTTACAATAAAAGACCAAGGAGTATAAACTCTGGCTGTCATGAATCCTGAATTTTCAACCACTTCAACTCCTACACCTGATGTAAACATGATAACAACCTCTGACTGATTAAGAATATAAGTTGGAGTATATACGGTAGCGCCATGGAAATGTTGGAATTTTAAACTTTGACGATCGAAAAATATTCTTCGACCATCGGCAAACACATCTAAACGATAACGCCACTGTGCATGTTGAGGCCGTAAACGAACTTCTATTACTGTTGATGTATTTCCTCGTGCTACAATTGATGTTAGTTGCGTAGCCATGACTGGACCATATACATTTCTTGGAACTTGTTCGAAACGTCCTTGAACATCGACACGTTCTCGTCCGTTATTACCGCGAACTAATACGAACTCCCCCATTCCATTGAAGGTGTAATGCATGTTATCAAAAGTCATAATATGGGGATCACCGAATATAGCCGCAACACCTGGTGATTGATAGGCTATACAATCCTGAGTTGGTCGACGTTCAAACCGGAATGTTTCACATCCAACGGCTTGTTCATCTTGCCACATGCAGCATGAATAGTACGGACGAACATCGTGGAACCATGATGATAAAGATGGCACTTTCGTGGCTTCGTCCCATGGTATTTGACCAACATTGTGAGTTCTTCTTGGGCGTGAGCCCCACATCTGATCATATGACATCATTAAATAACCATTTCTATCGTAACAACACTGTTGCTCAGAACCAGTTGCACTAGGTGTTCCTGATCGTACACAATGAATAGCACCCCTATGGTGTAAACAAGTTGGATTTGAATCTCTATCACAATCAAAATCGGGTAAGAATCGACCCTTATCAAGTAGCGCATGTTCTAAGGTGCATGGACAGAGAGGTAATTCGGCCGCGAAGTTTCTTAAAAATCGATCGGTCAAAAACCAATTATCACATAACGCTCTTGGCCAATTCCTACCGTGCTTCCTTTCCCATTGCGCACCAAAGTACCATGCCAAAGGAATTGGTTTCGACCATAATACAGGACTAATTGCTAATCCTGAAAAGTGTTCTGGATTTGTTAAATTTATTTTGATGAAGCCGAATTGCATGTGATCGTGTCGTGGGTTATCACGTAATCTATAATTCGATGGTGAAATTTCGTACTCTCCAGTATTAGTAATGGCCGCTTCAATTACATCAATATATTCCAGTTGTGGTCGAATTGTATGTTCTGAATATCCATATAAAGATATCATGACACCGGCATTTAAGTTTGTAGTTAAATTGAAACGGTTCCAGGTGATTTTGAATTTGGAAGGGTTCCTTAAATGGACATCGTTGGTATGGAAGAAAATACGTTCTGTGGCTGTTGAGGGCGTTTCAACAAAATAACGACCCCTCCATTTAAATTGGTCTGTACCTATAGCGATTTCAAATCGAATGTAGCCTTGGGCATGTAAAAGAGGTTGAACGCATATAGCGCGATTTGTATCTACAAAATGCCCGACCACTTCCTGTGTATCAAATCGACATAAAATACGTTCTGATCTCGAGAAACATGGACCAGTAATATTTACAACAGTTCCACCCAACATATTACCCGATTCAGGTGCAAACACCAGTGGCAAATGAGCTGCATCAATATCTTTGTTACATGTGCCCAACATAATTCTTTCATCTAATCTGAATATATGTCGACCAGGAAAACCATTTGCCCAACCACGCCCCGTTAGATCACGCAGAACAGACGCTTGACTATAAGGCTTGTACTCATATGATTGTGTACCGTTGCCAGCATTAAATCCAATCTAAATATCAAACAAATTGTATGTGTTAATATCTAATAAGATGTGTCAGTTAATTTTATGTTAAACTTACGTAAGCTGGAACACCACCTTCTCCACCAGTTGTATCACCACCGGCTTCGGTATGTGAAGACCATGTGATATCGACGTAATTAAATATAGCATAAGTGTATACTTCATCAGTTGCGACAATCATTTGGAATGTATTTGTCTATATAATAAATGTGAGTGTTAGAGTTAAGGTTAATTGAACATAGAAAATTTTATAAATACTTACGCGATACAACGAATTCTCGATACCACCAGCAAAACTCATATTTTTCCATGTCACAACAATAACATGTTTTGGATCGAAGGTATCAGCACCGACAACACCTTCACGAATATCCCATTTTGTACGTTCTCTCATTTCAACACCAACACGATCAGTTCTTGTCATCAAATCACGTTCCATTCTAAAATAAACACCTGGCGCACGTTGATCTGCATCACTTGGTCGTATTCTACCTATACGGCATTTTGAAAAGAATATTCCAATGAACGATGGATCATTACGGCGGGGCCAATCTTTTATTGGAAATACCAATGGATATGTAAAATGTTCTGGTGGATCGGAAAATTCTAAGAAACCGTGCATCGATACTCTAGTATAGTTGAATCGGAATCCAAAAAATGGTAATTGGAAATTAAAATTTTTATGAACTTGTGGCATGGATGCATGTATATCGGTGATATAATCACCACGTTCATTACCACCACCACCTTGATCGTGGAACCAATACAAAAAGTTTGATCGAATTTGCTGTAACCGTGCTGGTGTTATAACATAACCGCCACCTTCTAAACGATGCGTCACTTGGTTATACGGTTGAACACGGTTGTTTGGATCTTCTGCAAAATTTAATCGAACGTAATAAAAATTATAAAAATTATATTGTTGATAAGAATTTTATTCATAACACATATCATATAAATTACAGGTGTGTGTATCTGATAATGATTATATTAAAGCAAAATTTTTGTTAAGGTGTAGTTTCAATTTTATATTATTGTAGTCAAAAAATAAATAAATAATTGTTCGATAAGTCGAAAAATAAATAAATAATTCTTCGTCAATTTCGAGTTATTATCACATAAACACACTGTAAAGGTATTTGTTGTACAGAAATGAACTACCTATCATAACATTTATAGATAAAGATAAATCGATCCAATTATTGACGACTATAAAGCTGCTAAATTTCGTTAGTGCTCTTTCGGTACAGTGGCTTTCAAACTATTTTATTATTCTTTCAAACTAAATTATAAGTTTAACTCTAGGATTATAAAATGTCAGTATTATTGTGATGAACAGACAACATAATAAATAAAATAATATAAATAGAACATAGGATTTTGTCAATCGACAATATAAAATCGTTTTGGGTTAAATCTGACAAATTTTGAATGTGATAATTCAAATCAATTTTATATTATAACAAACATTAAACATCAATGTCGGTAAGTTGATATATACCACAGTATGAGTAAATGATTCATATCTGTAATAAAAAGTGGTTATTTTAAACTGATAACATTTGTTTTTTAACTAACTTAATATTTTTAAATTGATAAAGTCATCAAGTCAAGATTGACCGCTTATTTACTCATATATATATATATATATATATATATATATATATATATATATATATATATATATATATATATATATATATATATATATATATATATATATCTATATACACACATATATATATATATATATATATATATATATATATATATATATATATATATATATATATATATATATATATATATATAGAATATATATAGAATAGTTTGGGTTTACAGAGGTACATATAATAGTAATCAATACTTTTAAGATAATTGCACTCAGATAATTTAGGTAATAAACTTTATGTGAGTAACCAAGCTAACCATTATCAAAATATTAAAGTAATCAAGAATATGTTTATCATTATTGATTGACCATAGTACCGAAAAACTGATACAAATCTGTTTATTTATTAAATTTGAATAAATATTTAATTAATACATAGAAATATATTGACATAAGTTAAGTGTGTATACTATCAGCAGCATATACCTGTTCCTTATGCCCGTAACATGACAAATTTATTTATCTATTCTACGTATTCAACCTGTTAAAATTCTTTCGAATATAATCATATCAATTTATTTATTGTGTTTACATATATTTTGAAATAAATCGTAAAACCAAAAATAAAATATTAATAATTTACTGAGTTGAATATATTTCTTATCTAATCTTATCGTGTATAGTTTATGATTAACGATTTTTTTTTACGTTTCGTCGAGAATATATTTTTTGTGTTATGAAATACTTGAATAAATATGCTTTGCTCACTATTTATACTTTCAAATTTCTCAATTTTGAGCTTTTATGAATAAAATAAGAAACTAGGTATACTAACCCCAATTGTATCCATCACTCGATTCAAGTTGTCCATAGAAACCATCATCGTAATAATAGTTTCCACTTTTAGCTGAACGTCCAAGATCTGTGTTACTAGGTTGTTTTACTACACTTTCCACATTATCATTTTCTGTAATGACAACAGGTACATCTTCAACATCATCTACTATCGTTTTACCATTATTATCATCACCCGATTTTATATCACTGTCACCACTTTGCGTTAAAAATTCGTCATCTTGTCCATACGAATATTTTATACTTATTGTTAATAATAACACTATAACTAATTTTAACTTCATTTTAATAAACTTATAAACTATATATTATTAATAATAATTAACTTTCAATTTCCACACTATTTAATTACAATTTTCAATAATTTTATTTTATGTCATTTTCGGTCAGGGCGTTGTCTAACTATGATACTACAAGTTGAAACTCTCTGGCAATTAATAACTTTGTGTGCCAAATTATTGTAAGTATTGTTATCTTTGTTCACTGATAAGATAAGGTCTGTATGTATGTTTGTTTGTCTTACACTTGTTGTGATAGCACAAAATTCTATGGATAATATGTATATGATAAGCAAGGTGCGCCGATTATTCACACTAAAAACATAAAAAATGTATGTATAAATAATTTGGATCACTATGTATTATTAAATTTATTTTATGCTTGCGAATTCTCGAACGATTGAATTTTCACAATCTTAAAGGTCAAATAATTTTGGAAATTAAAATACTCGGTTTACTTTAGTTATACCATTAAATCGCATCGTTTCGAGTCTAAATATGGCCGCTATCGTTAGCATATTTTATTGATTAATAACTATCAGCTGTATTTAAATAGAAATATATAATTATAACCGTGTAGGTACAACAACGTGATGAGAAAAACTATGACTTAACCAGATAAACATTTAACAGGTAAATTAGGGTCTCGCGAAATAAATTGATACATATATCGCATTGTCACATAATTAAATCGACTCCAAATAGTAGTTTATTACAAGTCTTAGCCCAATACATGTTTTTCTTATCCTAATCCTAAGATATCAAGAATTTTACAATACATATTGTGAAACATATGTTTTACCATATTCGTCATATTTCATTGTGTATTACGACTTCAGATTCGTTATATTACTATAAGCACGAATTTTCAAATTTATGCTTGTCTATATATGTACTTTCCAGAACAATTTCTTGGCGATTTTAATGTTCTATTTCACATAAAAATTGCTTTGTACATCTAGACTACCGAAAATCAATGTTTAAGCTATGCTTCCATCTGACATTATCCAGCCAACATGCGGTCTGTATGTTTACACATATCTGCTCTTGTTTGCCCAACCACAGAATAAAGGTCTACTTTGTACTTATTTGATTAGTCTGATACAATCTCCAGATTAAAACTGTGATTGATAATGTGGAAATTATGATGTATTTGTCGTTTGGGTTAGTCATCGCATATGATTCAGAATTGTGCACCAGTAAAATATGTATTGTGATCAATGGATTTTAATTGCAAAACTATACAGTAGATTTTTTTACAATTTTTACGATTTACAAATTAATTGCGTCTGGTAAGTAGACGGACTTTCAAGTTAAATAAATGAGACCATCGCACCATTCCACATTGACGTCTTCTTGAAGTTCGTAGGTCTCGTTAATAATGTTAACTGGTTAATATATTTTAAGATAATCCGTGAACATTAGTATCTTGAAGTGTTGGATAACTTCGCTTATACTGTTAATGAAAACAGAAAAGATTCAAGGACCAATGTGAGAGGCTTGTAGATCTCCTCTCCCAAAGTTTTTATATATCTATAAAAGCAGCATCTATAAAAAGGCATTCCGTATATGAATACACATTGAGCAGCAATACAGTACAGTATCCATCTCTTCATCATTAGTTCAATTGATAAGTGCTGGATTAGAATCCCTCCCTGATTAATATCGCATAAAATTATTTTGCAGCATTTTTAAATTCAACTATGGTGTCGCAAGATGCGATATACGGTGATATCGGTTAATCTGACGGATTTTTTTTATCGGTTTTTACAGGCCATTACTGGCCCGTACCGTGTCAACAATCTGACTCCATCGGTTTCGATCACGAGCCGACTCTTCAAACCATTGTAGACAGTTTGAAGATGCCAGATCGCTCTCTACGCCGTGGAGCCATTGTCGCCGACAGCGACCTCTTTGCCTACCGAAAGACGGTTCTCCCTTGAAGGTTCGATGTATCATTCGGTTCGGATCAGCACGCAGAACGTGTCCGAGCCAGCGTACTCGCTGTCCTTTTATTTCGTACACGATATCAGTAATTTGCATTAAATTCCTGATCTCGTGATTGAAAAGAACTCGGAATGACTGAACGTTCCACGTGCCGATCCTTAATCTCGTGCCCGAGTACTTAAGCGAGGGTTCCGTTTTTGTTGTTTTGGCGGTATCCGATTTTTTTATTTTTGTTGACATTTTTAACATTTTCACTTTTTTTACGGATGCGGGTCGTCAGCCCAGCGATCCAACGAGATTTAGTCGCCTCCTACGACAAGCTCTGGATACTATGGTGGTATTCCATGTGTTTTATGTTTCGTTTGAGATATTTAGGAAACATGGATGGCCCCCACACACAGGGCATAACTAACGAAATAACTTTACACAGATATAAATTGATACGCCATTTATAACCAGTTCAACCAAATTCTCACAAGTGAAATTTGATAATTCAATAAATTCATTCGATATTGATGCATCGACAGCTATGTGGACACCAGCACCCGAAGTTTTGGATTTAAGTTTGATATCAATGGTATTACGAGGTCGTTTCTAAACGAGAAGTGTAATTATTTCAGTCAGCACAGCATCGCGAGGGATAAATAAACATAGAATGGTGATATGGGTGATATGCGACAATGAGTCATATCTCCCAGAGTCCCATTTCATGTTCACTAATCGGCAGGTATTTCTATCAACGCTCGGATGGAGCTCGTATTCCGACGTGGCGGCACTATAACTGCCAAACGGTATATCATGATAGTAGATTATACGGTCCATTAATTGGATAGCAATTTAAAATAATGTTTGACAACGCCAGATCACACGCAAACGTTCTCACTAATTAATTAGATAAGGTAGGAGTTGATTGAATGGTTTAGCCCGCCTGCTTCAGTTCTTGCCTAAACCCTATTGAACACGTGCGGGATATGATAATGGCAAGAAAAGGAAAGTGATTCTAGAAAACTTAGATTATTTTCAATCTGGTCTGTAATGAAAATAAGAGGTGATATCTTAAGACTACATTGCAAACCTGGTATGGCAAGAGCTCATGGAGGAAACACACAATATTAGAGTACCGACTACTTATATTGATTTGACTTTTATTTAATTAAATATATAATTTCATTTTTTTGATCTTGTGATAATTTATTCCGTTAGTGCCTTCTTGCGTATATTATAAAACGAATAGTTACCTTAAATATAAATAGTTACTGAAAAAAATTTAGTGTCCAGAATGTTTTGATGAGCAGTGTATATTAACAAACTATATAAGATTGCATTGTAAAGGAAATTGTTGATACCAGGAATCTATTCCAGTTAAACTTACATTTTGGTGCACGTGGCGTAAAATTTCTTCAAAAAAAATATCTACTGACAAAAAATCTCAAAATCAAATATTGATTAATCGTTGGTACGACCGACACAACCTAATCTTACTAATTTAGATACAATTCAGCCAACATCCAAAAAGTTACACTAAAGTATTACGATATTCTAAATGTAATTAGGAATATAACAGACGTTGCATTAGAATCCTATAATACTCTGTCATTGAAGGATTAGATATTATACAGAAGCCAAAAAAATCAATCAGTACCAGTTAAGTAAGCAGGGTAATATTGACATCCTGGTCATATGACTGGCCCTGATTGAATATACCCATTTCTATAACACCGAAACTAAAGTTATTATTAATTATATAACAATATTAAATGTTATATTCGATTCAGAAAATCTCACTTTCTTACATTTACACTATTTAAATATATGTATTATAGTAAAAATTTAAAAATAATTGTTATATCATAATGCCGAAAGTTTCCAACCGAAAAAAATAAAGTATTATATATAACTCATATATAGTGTCTGCTATTTAAAAATTGAATATTATTTAATTTATTGTCAATCGAAAATAATTACAATAAACATGTTACTTTTAGAGTGGTATGGCTAGATGTAAGTTAATTTTAAGCTGATATCAATGGGTACCACTGGTAAACAGTTTGGATCAAGTTTCGTGTGAGGAGCAAACCTATCTAACAATTATTTGTAAATAATAATCGGTTGTGATTTACTAGCACTTAAGGCAATTCATTGGGGACCGATCAATTATATACCAATTATATACTTATAAACTCTATATTAATTCTCATTAACCAAAATTAGAAAAAATAGAATACTGATCTAGATTAATATTTTTAAATCAAAACGAAGAATCTATGTCGTTAATATACATAGAAACAATAAAAGACCAAGTACCGAACCTTGATGAACAACTAAAGTTACTGGAAGAAAATCAGAATGATAGTATTAATTTTATGGTGAGCTATTGTAGAATTGTAATATTGTAGAATTTTGTGAATTTAGAATTAAAGTCATTTGATAAATCTGAAAAAATGAGTAGTTTTTTGTTTTTCATACTACACGCAGTATCCTTTTTGATATTTAAAAATGCAGTACAATCGTACCATGAAATTTTCTAAATCCAAATTGACACGTATTCCGTAAACTATTACTATCCAGTAACTACTACTAGCCTCGAAATAGAACATGAAATACTTTCTGGTTTATCTAATTACTAATTTTTGGGATTGCAAAATATTTTACTGAGTATTTCTCGGGAAAGGGAAGGACGTTTACATAAAATTAAAAATATGTTATTAATATTTTGAGACTACTATGGTAAAATTCGTCTCACCAATTTTAAACTACCTCGATCAAAACATATTTTTAATAGCTCATAAAGAAATATTTGATAGTAAGATATAAGATTACCACCAATAGGACTAACTGAAGTTGAATTCGAACTTTATTAGCAATAAGATGAAAATAATAATACCATTATTTTTAAAACTGCTGAGAAATAGATTCCGATCACTATGGACGAAAAATAAGACGATATTTACTGAAGGATCAGTATGCTGTTATCTGGCTCGTTCCGGGTTATACATGCTAAATACTGAGGTCAAATTATCTATCTCGCTTGGCAGGTACGCTACTGTCTTTTAGGCGGAAATAATTGCAATTTTGAAACACAACTCGTATGTGCACAAAGCAAATGAACTGCAACGATCATCGTGTCTGCATTCTTTTAGACAGTCAGGCACTTTTAGGATCTTGCTGGAAATTTTCATGGGATATTGTCCCCTGATTCGGATGAAAATTTCGAATAATACAAACTGCGAACCATGTAGGGAAATGTACTACTTTGGATCGTAATTTCTATTTGAGGATCAACTGATGAAATGTCACAATGCGCCAATCGAGCCTGAGTGACGGAAAAAAATAATAAATAAATTATATATATATATATATATATATATATATATATATATATATATATATATATATATATATATATATATATATATATATATATATATATATATATATATATATATATATATATATATATATATATTCTTTATTCAATTTTTTAATTTATAAACCGTAATTGATAAGATAGAAAGTTATCGTTATAGATATACTTCTATAAAACTGAAACAGGTCATGATTAAAAATAGCTGTGCGTCGTTTAAATTCTGTAAAAATATTGTAAGGCACGAATAGAAGAACTAATTGTAAAGCAAAGTTGTATTAAGCGTTTTTAGAATATTAGGTATAAATAGCTTTTACTTTGTACTTAATATGTGTAGTTCCTAAACATCGACCGTAATAATACATTCTGTTACTAAATACAAATATAAATACGATAGCAATACAGCGTATATTTTATTTAAGATTCACAATTATCATTTAAGAATTCTCATATTAAATGGAAAATTATATCATGGTAATACAATCGCATGCATTACAAATATTAGTGCATCCGTATAAAGCTTTTACGTTTTGACTTCAATAAAATTCCGATAAAATTTATCATGATTTATACTTATGTAAACACCTTTATGTTTGTTGTTAACATTGGTAAAAATATTTTACTAATACATCGAAATTATTTCATTCATTTTCATTCACCTCGATGTATATTCTATGAATTCAAATATACTCGTACAAATGAGTAAATGAATCATAACAAAGTAAACAATTCTTATATCAAATGACGTAATTCGCGTTTCACAGAATTTAGTAAGACAAGTTGAAAATATATTTAAAGCCTAAAATGGAGTTTTATATGTAAATAAATTAGAGAGAGTATCCCAAACTGAATGGTGTATATAATTTATAAATATGTTCGACAATACATCTGGGAGAATTTTACATAGCATTAACGATTTCTCTTTTCAGTTTAGAAGTAGATAAATGTTTATTTGCTCCAGTAATATTCCCAGCAGTCATACGTGCTTTTGACTTTCTTAGTTTATATTAATACATAATGTCTGGGTACCAAACCGATTTGCCATATTTTCTTATTAAGATATTACGTATTTCGCATGCATAAAGTACTTGATCTGATGTGTTATGTTGAAGGTAGATCACTGGAAAACAAATCAAGATATGCAGTTAACGATATAAATTATATACGAGTGCTTAACTTTTTTCCGAAATCTTATATTTCCATGATTTATTATAATAATAATTCAGAATCAGGTATTGTATATATAGCAATTAAGTAAATATAGTCAAGCAAACATAATTATTAGAACAATTTAGATACAACTATAGCATAATAACGCATGCTGTAGTTAATACATGTGTTTAATTTCGTATAATGTATTATTAATAAGAGTCAAGCAGACTTTTGGCTTTTCAGCATGAGACTGCAGTTACATTGGATGTGAAGTGACATAGTCACATTATCATCTAAGATCGCTATAATATTGTTCCACCAATTGTTTAGTAAAAGATACTTTCTATTCTTAAAAAAAATTGTCACTATCCGGATAAGTATTGATTGTAGAATGAGAAGCTTGTTGTCAACCAAGTTGAATATGATTTCAAAATGCAGAACTTTAAAACCGATTTAGATTTATTACTTTTACCAGAAGTACTTAAACTGAGCAACAAACGCACAGGGAAACTTCATGTTTCAATAAAGTTTACTGGTCCACAATCAAATCAATTAGTTTTTATACCAATAAGTTAATTAATAATCTATGGCTTAGAGGCCGTAAACGGCCCTTACCGCGTCTCAAGTGAGACCTTATGAACCATTTTAACGATTGGTGCACATTGTAGGCGGTCAGCCCAACGAATGTTTTTACACACAAACGTGTTTTTATGTCATCCGGTTGCATGTTAATTTTTGGTCTACGGTGGGGATCGAACTCGAGACCGCGACGTGATGAGAAATTCTCTTAACCATTAAGCTACATCCGGCGACCAATAGCAAGTTAATTAACATATTTAAAAATATCGTTACCGTTTTCATTAACGCTGGAAATATTATTATTATAATAAATCATGGAAATATAAGTAGCTTAATGGTTAAGAGAGTTTCTCATCACACCGCGGCCTCGAGTTCGATTCTCGGTAAATGCATCGGATCACATAAAATGCTATTGTGTGTAAAAACATTCGTTAGGCTTTTAACACCACCACAATGTGCACCAATACGCTAAAATAGTTCGTAAGGTCTCGTTGAGACGCGGTAATGGCCGTTTACAGCTACATTTAGATTAATAATCTATGGATTAAGACTAAGCTATAGATTATTAATTTTTTTATTAACATTAGTATTTTCAGTAAAGAGTTCTTCTCAGTTAACATTAGTATTTTCGCCGGTCGTAACTTAATGGTTAAGAGAATTTCATATCACGCTGCGTTCTCGAGTTCGATTCTCGCCGCTGACCAAAAATTAGCATGCCACCGGATGACAAAATGTGGTTGTGTGTAAAAACATTCGTTGGGCTGACCACCAATGTGCACCAATCGTTAAAATGGTTCGTAAGGTCTTAGTTGAGACGCGGTAAGGGCTGTTTTCGGCCTCTAAGCCATAGATTATTTTTTTTATTTTCAGTAAAAATTTGTGTTTCTCATAAAATGAACTATAGTATAAGTTAGGTTAGGTTGAGTGGCTGCTACAGCACACTTAGACCGGCGACGGTCCGTTGTGATAGCACAGGATCTTACTCCTCTTTTACCCTTATGAGAGTCAGTTTCAGATACTTACGTAGCGTAATAAGTCTTACACCTTACAGTTTTCGAGATCAGAGAGGCAGTTCATTAAAAACCCAAATATTCATGTCTTTTGTGTGCCAAAGCTGGGCATGAGCATAGGAGGTGAACTACCATATCTTCCTCCTCGTCCATACAGCTTCTGCAAAAGTCATTAACTTCTAGACCTAGCCTCCTCGCATGTTCTCCAAGAAGGCAGTGCCCTGTGAGTATCCCCACGATCATTTTAAGTTCACGTCTTCGTAGGGAGATAAGTGTTTTTGAGCGTTTGAAGTCCAGGTTTTCACTTGCCTTGCAATTCTTCATGATAGGGTGTTCGTTCACCTTGCATTCGCTGAGGCTGCCGCCTCCTTTTTAAGCACAGTCTTGAGTACGTTAATGGGTCTCCTCAACTTTGCCCTTTCCGGTAGCAGTTGGAGAGTTGTATCGTGTCTCGCTAGTTCGTCCACCCTGAAGTTATCCGTGACGTCTGAGTGGCCGGGAACCGAGACTACCTGAATGTTGAAATGCTTACTCATCTCATTTAGAGACGAGCGGCAACCCAACGCCACTCTAGACGTCAGAGAAACAGAAACCAGCTACTTGATTGCCACCTGACTGTCCACATAAATTGCGATATCAGTCGAGGATACTACATTATGTCTCAACCAGTTCAGGACTTCCTCAATCGCTATCACCTCTGGCCTGGTACACGCTGCAGTGATCAGGGAGACGAACTGATATATCTACCTCTAATTTATCACAGAAGACTCACGCTCCTACTTTACCGTGTAGCTTGGAGCCATCCGTAAAGAACTGCAATGATTCCGTTTCCCTGTCGACCCGTTCCTCCAAGACTCCCTTGAGAGGCAGGTAGTTCGGAACTTTTTCTCGAAGCACAAAGTCGGTGTAACATAGTCTAGATTCACCAGTTCTTTCCTCAGCGATCTAACTATCGTCGAGTGTCCTGTCTAAAGATATTTCCACTGAGATATAACTGATAGTCGAGTGGCCATAATCGCCACCATCTGTTTACCATAAATGTCTACGGGGAGAAGGTGAAACATGACCTCCAAGGCACTTGAAGGTGTTTTCCTCAGCGCCCCGCTTATAGGCATGCAGGCCGTTCTTTGCACCTTCTCAATTCATCTGTCGCACGTATCTAATCAAACGTGTTTAGGTGAATTACCTTTATATGAACATATATCAATAGAAAATGAATTATATAGTCGTATATTCCCAGACTCAATGTATGCTCAACGTTCATTGACGAATAACAGTTTATATTTAACAGGAATCTTTCTCCAACCACGTTATTTTTGCTTAGGGCTGCAGGGTATTATAACAAAATTATATCGCTAATACAATTGTTATGCGTCTAATCAAGAGGCAAGATTGTAGCAGGTTAAATTTCTAGCTAATTAAATCTGAAGAACGACATTATCAATAAGAGAATCATATATTTAACAATAATGATATACCAATGAAACACCTAGAGCAAGCAATACATGAATGTATATGGTTTATGGTATCTTGTCAATAGCCAATAAACTGGTAATGGTAAGGCGATTAAAAAGAAAGGCTTTGAATTGAATTATATATGAAACAAATTTATACATGTGGAACGACAAGTAAATTAAAACATACTTTCAAAAAAATAAATTAGTTATTTTATCCATTATCTAATCTATGCATTTCAAAAACGTATTATATTATTTTACTTGTATTTGTATTGCATACATACATAATTTCTTACTGTATAATTATTACATATAAATTATGTGACTTGTTTCTAGAATTTTTGTATCGATTTATATCGCTATCAGTTATTTATATCCTAGAGAATGGTTTTTTCTCTTCTTTACATTGTAGTACAACCCATTATTACTCATTTCGAAATAATTTAGTTTATTTTGAATACATTTAACAATAAAACAAGACCACTGAACTTTATTAGTTTTAGTACTAAGTAATTAGTTTTAGTACTAGTTTGAAATTAGTTTTAGTAGGTGCGTGACTTCGATATATTATATTTTCCAACCAACCATTGGCTGTTCTTATCTTTACTAAAAACACCATAGTAAATCTATCAAAGACAAGTAGCGGTTGATCGATTGAAATGCGACTGTTGAAATTTTCATAAAATATTTTTAGTTTTAGAATATACTAAAACTTAAATTGTAATTCTTTTTAAAAATTGATACGCAATAAATTAACGATAGTTTACTATACATCATGTTTTATATAAACATTTGCTTTTAGATTAGTACCTATGCATTTAAAAAAAATATGTGCGATTAATTTACAAATGGTTTTAGAACAATTATGTATAAATTGGTTTGTGCCTCTACTAACGTGTAGAAAAATTACTAGGCGCTGATGCTATTTAAGAGATATAACATATTGAGCAATTTTGGAGATTTTAGTTAAATAAAGCAATAATTTTTAAGAGTTTTTAATAAAGTGTGCGAAACAAATGCAATTATTAGAATGTTGAAATATGAAGTAGTAATGAAATGTATTTATTATAATTATAAACCTTATACTGAATATAACAATGTTACGTATGTCACTCTTGAGTTTTTATTATGTATGTATTGTGATATGAAGATGTCACTACATAATAGGACGGCACGATCCATCTAGTTTTGCGACCATATGTAATGGACTAGCTTAGATTTTTGAAGAGAGGAGCCATATACATTGCATCATCAGAAATTCACTTTTGCAACTGTCAATTTAACAGGATCCAGTCGTCTTGGATGTGCGAATATCGTGTAGCCTGTTATTTCAATATGATGGCCTCTGAGTGATTTACTTTTGCTGAAGTGCTTTACTTTTGCTGGACGTGTCATCTAACACGTGTTACCGTTTGCATTCATGTAATAATCCTTCAACTGCACGGTTTATTGCGTTTTGTGATCTCTTAGCTTTTCTCCTTTTAATCCATGAGTAAATCATAGTATCGAAGCTTAATATAAGTGTTTGGACACCTGTCATCGTCTCAATCGTAAGTATACCTTTAGTCTTATTGTATTTAGTCTTATTGTACCATATAAGTATTATTATAGGAGCAAGTTACCATATAAGTATTATTATAGGATCAGAAAACGTAGTCATTTTCTTGTGGATGATCTGGTGAACTACAAGTGGCGGCAGGACCGTTTCATTAGGATGAAACTTAGTCATCCGGATATTTTCCAAAATTCATATGATACCAGAGATAGCCTGATGTTTAACCGTGACTGATTCGTATTTGGCTTCGATTTATATTTTTATTTTGATCATGCATTAATGATGCAACATTATTTTCTCAAAATAATTGGTAGGTTTATTAATTTCGAATTGAATTTTGTCCAGCGTATCTAATGAGTTATGAGATGATAAAGTATTTGGAGTTCCTTCGGCTAGGCGTGATGGAAGCGCTTCTATAATGGCGTCAACAATTCTCGTAATGTTTTCGATTAAACTTGATGCGACAACCGCTAATGAGTCTTTCCACACTTGTATTCTGTATTCACTCTCGTTTCTTTACCTCTCTGTCTACAAACTCAAATTGGTAGTGGAGATTTTGATTTCACATTTTACATCAAGAAATTGTTGGTATTTTCGTATCGTACATACTAATACTAACGCTGCTTTAATATAAAATTAAAAAATTGATATTTGTGACACCAGTTTTTCTCATTATTTTTTAACTGTGCTGTGAAAAATCGTTTATTATTCAAATATAAAAAATTATCAGTAATAAATTTCATTTTTGTCTGATATTTTATTTGTGATTTTATTTTAATAGTGTTTGTGGTAAAATATGACATGAAATAACTATGTGGAAATAATAATATATATTATTTAAGATATATATTAAATAATATATAGTATTACTTAATATTATTTAATTAAAATGTCCAATGTGCAGGAAAGCGAGATGTCTGAGAATCGTGTTAAACATGAATGGACTCGGGAACAGACACTCGTTTTAATTTCTCTCGTTCATTCCGCTGGGCCAGAATTTATACTAATCGGGTAAAAAGAAATGAGCGATACAACGAAATTTGTCATGCTTTAATTCAATTTAAGTCAAATGTTACAATAAAGGAAATTAAATGCAAAAAATTAGAACTCTTCAGAGTCAACTGTCTAAGGAAAGAACCAAAATCAACAAATCTAAGAGAAGTGGCTTGAACACTGAAGATGTCATTAAACCGTCATTGTGGTATTACAATGAATTAAAATCACATCAACTCCTAGTTTGGAACTGTCTGATGTTAGTTTTACTGTTAAATAACTTAAAATGTTATTTCGATTTAAAAATATTTTCAGATTAGAAATACCACCGAAATACTTGTAGAAGCTGTAGAACGAGGTTCAGGAGGTAGAAGTCGCGAAAAGGCATGCAGAAATATTTTCGTCAACCTAGAAATAGTTTTGAGTAAAATGTATGTTAGCAATTATTTGTCCTCGGAATTGCAAAATGTTAAACTAGATAGAACTTTTCTTCGGGTGAAATTAGAAATTCTTATCTTTGTTAGTAAACATATATATGAAGAAGTAAAAGTTATGAAAATTAATTAGCATTTGATCCGCGACTTTCGAGAACATAGCAATACAACATGCACCTCATCACTGTCACAATTCTCGAGATCTGTTTCATATTAGGTATTATTTCCTTTTTCTCGATCCCTATACAATTTAGTAATAGCACTATTATATAAGATAACCTACATAAACCAACTGCATTAAAAAATAATGTACCTCAATCATCTCCATTAATACACTACCTACCTGAGTCATCTCCAATGCAAGGTTACCTTACTCAATCACCTGCAATTCCCATAAAAGATCCACCTTCAACGGAAGAATTTGAAAATAACCCTTATTACCCTTATAATAACGACGAACAAGAATCATATGAAATCAATAAGTTATAAATTTATACCACCCAAACAGTATTAAACCACCATATCTAAAAGAAAAGGTCGGTCTAGCAATTGCACATATTTATGATGAATAAACCAAATAAAAATTTAAAATTTATTTACAAAAATATGTTTTATTTAACAAAAATACAATTATATTTTACCTTCGTTGTTAAAATATTCGGTTTGCATTTTTCTAACAACTACGGCGTCTTACACATCATTCCTACTCTTAGTGCAACGAGACATGCTTGTGTTTGAATATTACCCTGAATTCCCCCAGAAAAATGGTTTTCATTGTACCAAGTGCTTCTTGAAATTAGAAAATAATGCAACACACAACAACATTGCATAGTTTTAATAACTTTTGCTTCAAATGGGTTTTTGGAAGACCGGGAATCGGTTGCTTAGTGTTCTAAAAAGCGCGTTCTATAGTCTGCCCAGCTCGACTTAACCGTTTATTAAAATTTTTTTTAATTCATCGGTGGTGGTAACGTATCCGTTACGGTGTTATCATATTTTCCGATAGTGGAAACGCATTATCTGCGACGAATACGTGTGGCAACAATCTTTGATTTCCCACTAATTTTTTAGGAGGAAGGAATTTTTCTGGTTGTTGTGACACATAGTTATAACCAAATATGGTAACCTTTATAGTTATAATAAAGGGCCGCATTTTGTTTTGCTGGTCTAAAAGCTATATGCTTTCCACTCAAAGCAAAGCACCTAAACAATTTGGAAATTGATATTTCATATCGAAGAAATCTGCAATTATTGCCCATTCCTTTATCGTTGTCGGAAACTGAAATTAAAGTTCAATAAATAATAAAAACTTGTTAATGTTTTCATTAATAATACTAATTGATATTTATTTATCGCATTAAAAAATTAATTACCTTTAAAAATTCCTGCTTTAGTCCAAATCAGTGAAGCTTTCGCCTGTTGCAAGAAATCTCAACGTAATGGATAATTTTTCTTTACAACTAATTGCGGCTCTCATATGATGTCTTCTTTTATAACATCCTTAAAAAAATCTGTCAGTGGAATCAAGTTTCAACTCCTTCATTAGACTTTGAGTGTTGCCGATTGCATTTCGAGTTGTCCGATAATCTTTAACCCAGCAACTTCTTTTGCGCTGTGGTTCTTCCTTCTCTTTTATGGCAGCCACAAATAGTAAACAGGCGGTAGATGCCATTACAGTCGAAACAGCTGCATTATTTTCGGGCATTTTACATTTTTCAGTGGTATCCATTTAATAAATATATATATGCAGTTTATTATTTCAATTGTATAAATATCTTAACTATTCTATAATTCAAAGTTCACAAAAACAAATCCGCTTATTATTAAAATTTACAGCTCGTATGTCTCACCTCGAACAAAACAATATGTAAATGAACCAAATTTACACATCTGTACATAGAAACAGTGTGAATACAGACTACTGTATTCCTGATGTTGTTAAAGTCTGATTTCCATTAAGCCTGATTTCCATTATGAAAAAATACTGACAAAATAGTCAAGGCGGGATAAAAAATTAATTTTTTCTTAAAGTGCGAGTGAAATAAAAAATATTTCCAGTACAAAAAATTTAGTCAGTACTGAATAAATTTTTATGGTTACTGAGAAAATAATTATAGCAGTACTGACAAAATATATCAAGAGAAGTATTTTTATTCAGTACTGGAGAAATATCTTATAGGAAAAATAAAGATGGCTGATTTGTTGTGGTCAATGAATAATTTTAACATTTCGTTTTCTCTCATTCGTCTTAATTCATTGTGAAAATAATTGAAATAATGAATACTTATGTTTAGTTTATTTTTTTTTAATTTATTGTTGTAGATTTAAAGAGTATTTTGTTCTTTTTTATTAAAAACCAAAAAAAAATTGAAATTTATTGGTTATGTTACACGCATCTGTCAAAATAAAAAAAAGAAAAAAGGAAAAAACGATCTCAGTCACTCTAATGGCATTTTTAATTTTTTTCTCGCTCTTGCTTTTTCAGTAAAAAATACTGAAAATTTTTTTTTCATAATGGAAATCAGCCTTTATGAAAAAATTTTTGTCAGTATTTTTTACTGAAAAAACCAAAGCGAGAAAAACAATAAAAATGCCATTAGTGACAGAGATCGTTTTTTACTTTTTTCTTTATAGTGGATATATTTTGACAAATCCGTGTAACATAACCAATAAATTTCAGTTTTTTTTGTTTTTGAAAATAAAGAGAAAATACACTTTAAATCTACAATAATAAATTTAAAAAAAATAAACTTAACATAATTATTCATGATTTCAATTATTTTCACAATGAATTAAGATGAATGGCACAAAACGAAATGTTAAAATTATGAATTGACCATAAAAAATCATCCATCTTTATTTTTCCTATAAAATATTTCTTCAGTACTGAATAAAAATATTTCTCTTGATATATTTTGTTAGTACTGCTATAATTATTCACAGTAACAATAAAAAATTTTTAGACTGGAAATATTTTTTATTTCTCTCTCACTTTAAGAAAAATTATATCGTTTATCCCGCCTTGACTATTTTGTCAGTATTTTTTCATATAGGAAATCAGGTTTAAAAATACTCGTATGGAAAGGGCCAATAGCGCATTTTTTTTTAAACGTTTGCGGACCATATAGTCTTTTAACGGCTTCATTGTATTTTCAGCCACACGGCGCATTTCATGAAATAATAAACTGCGGCGTAGATTAGCAAGCGTAATTTAGATTTAAATTG
Source organism: Tipula lateralis (assembly GCA_963932295.1). Classification (NCBI taxonomy): domain Eukaryota; kingdom Metazoa; phylum Arthropoda; class Insecta; order Diptera; family Tipulidae; genus Tipula; species Tipula lateralis. The sequence goes on from OZ010738.1 coordinate 132,563,025, forward strand.
GTTTATGCGACGTTTATAACTTTCGGGAAAATACGTGACTAATTGACTTTTATTGTTTCCGTATCGTCGTGTTTCTAGAGCAGCGTGATAAACCTCGTTAACTGTGGTGCTATTGAAGCTTAAACCATTTTGAAATTCTAAGCTTCAGCAACTAAGTTCTAGATAATTTATTATCTAATATACAACTTTTTGTTGAACTCTTGGAACCGTGGTTTGGATCAGGACATCATAGTAACCTCTATAGGGCTACTTAAATATCCTGATCCAAACCCGGATATTAATATATATCTTTAACTTAAAACAAAACATCATTAACTAATTTAAAGGCTTCCTGAAAAGAACTATAATTTGAATCGTTTTTCTAGACGACCGGAACTCGTTTTATAACATTATATTTATAGGTATGTGAGTTAAAAGCTAAGCACAAAGTTATAAAAAACGGTCATCAATTACAACACTCATTTAAATGAAATAGTTGCCTTAGGCAGCTAGAGACAAATATTCTTTATTTACTTACTAAAAGTATGTCTAAACCGACATCTATAAGACTAGTTCATCATATTGTGCACGCATAATGCTCTTGAATCACTGCGCAAACTTACAATATCCCTCGCACTAGATGGCGATCGATTGGGCAGATAAGGTCACATCTTTATATACAGCATAAGATGAGATGACCCCTGAATTTTAAACAAAGAATCGTACCTGCGCTTCATAATTGTCGTCGCCTCCGGGTCCTCGTTCGTTAGAACGGGTGGGTAAAGTGACCTAGGTGTGGGGCGGGTCACGAGGGAGTAATCAACTTCGGCTTCGGGTCGATTACTCTCAAAGTCTAATTTACAATATATTATATGCACATACTGCACAACAATAAATACACTAGACACTACACTCACAATGTCTCCTTTGAAAACGTTTGCATATGTATGTTTCATTTTATTTCATATGGCACTGTTCAGATCGATTTTAATTCTAGTAGAGTGTTTTAGATGAGCTATCTAAAACACCCTTTACTAAAACCTCGACTTTATGCATACGTATGCTGTAATGGAATATCAACCATTAATGGTGTTAGTGAATATTCGTACAGTGATCGTGTATGCAATCACTCATTGGTAGAAGAAATGGAATAGAGTATTCAAATGCTAAAACGGTTAAGTATCCTTATGGATTTTTTTTCCGAAATAGACCTTAAGCAAAGAGAATATAGATTATTATTTATATTAATATTATTTATATTTTTCCGATTATGTAGATAGGTAATTTCGATTTTAGTTTTTACAGTATATAATAATATTTCAGCTTCGATACATTTTCTTAGCCTAGTTTTTATACATTTTTAACATTTCCTTTCCAATTTTTATTTAATTCAGTTTTCAATTCTTTTATATACTAATAATAATATTTAATAATCAATTAATTGATTTATGTGCTCGATAAGTACATTATGGATTTGCCAAAAATAAAATATCTTCCATCTGGAGTAGTTTGTGCGGTTAAAATTTGTAAAGCAACAAAACGAGCGTTTCCACAAAAAAAATTTTTTGCTTTTCCATCTAATAATTCACCTGTTTATAATGATTGGATTGAAAAATGCGACTTAGACAAAAATAATTTAAAGAAATGTTTAAGAGTATGTGAAGACCATTTTGTTGATGAATCGAAACTCGAAAATCGTCTTAAGCCAGGTACGGTTCCATCTTTAAACTTATCAAATCCAAGTTGGCTGGAAGCTGATGATCATTTTAACAATCCAGATCCTGTTCAAATAAAAAGGGTTTATTCAAACTATTCCAAAGCAGGCTCTAGTAATACAGATCTTACCTTTGAAGAATTCGAAAAATATGAACCTCCTTACAAACTAATGTGTACCGATATAGGACAAGAAAAACCCATTTGCTGTAATTGCGAGACTCAAACAAAAAATTGTGCGTATTAAAGAAGTGAGTTTTATGAAATTGAAAAACAATTAGCGAAAATGAAAAAAATAATTCAGCAAAAAAATGTAAAATTAAGATCTCTAACCCTCAAAAATCGTTATTTACGAAAAATTTGTAAGTCGCTTAAGGAAAAAACAAAAATAACCTTAAATGATAGAGTAGATAACTTAACGTACGTAGCAGATCATGCAAAAGAATTAGGAAAAATGTTATTAGTTCGGAAACCTAAAACGACAAAATGGAGCCAGTCCCAAAGGTTTATAGCTTAGAACATATATTATAGATCCGCAAGAACTTATCGTTATCTAAAGAAGGCATTTCATTGTCGATTACCAGCTGTGTCATCCATTCAAAGTTGGATGCCAATAAAACACCTAAAACCTGGTATTAATCTTGACATTTTCACTAATTTAAATCGAAAATGCAAAGAAATGGACAATAATTCAAGATAAGCAGTTATTGTTTTTGATGAGGTCGATATTAAACGAGATCTTGAATATAATTCCTATCACGATCATATTGATGGATTCACTGATTTAGGTAATAAACGCGACAAAACTATAGCTAAATCTATTTGCTTATTCATGATCAGAGGGTTATTTGCAAATTACAAATATATTTTATCGTATTATTCTTCCAAAAATAATATGAAAGGCGTTGAGGTGAAAGAAAAACTTTTGGAAAATATTGACCAGGCCGAGAATTGTGGTTTTAAAATTGTTGCTGTCATTTGTGACCAAGGGTCAAATAATAGAAATTGTTACTCTCAGTTAGGCGTTTCTCAAGACAAACCATTTTTTTATCATAAAAATAACAAAATTTATGGTATGTATGATCCTCCACACTTGATTAAAAGTGTTCGAAATAATTTAATTGCTTCTGATTTGTCAACATCAGACGGAATTGTAAGTTGGTCGACTTTAGAAGAATTGTACGATATAGAAAAAAATTCTACTACAAAAATGTGTACAAAAATATCTTTTGCGCATATAAAGCCCAACAATTTTGAAAAAATGAGGGTTGCATATGCCACCCAGATTTTTAGTAGAACTGTTGCGGCTGGAATCAAAACTGGATTAGTATACAACAAATTTTCAGATCCAAATAAAACGTTAGCAACTATGAATTTTTGTGACAAAATTGATATGCTTTTCGATGCTTTAAATAGCAAAAAACAGTTTGGCTCAAATCCAAATTGCATAGCTCTGAAACCAGAAAATCAACCTTACAAAATTTTAAAATCATCATTGAACTTTATTGCAACTATTAAAGGATGTTCAAAAACAAAAGCATATTGTTTTTCTGGACTTTTACAGACTATCACAGCTATCTTAAGCCTCACCGATGAGCTAATAAACAAAAATGATGAAATTTATTACATAATTACATCACGATTTAATCAAGATCCGTGCGAAAATTTATTTTCCATAATACGGCAGAGGGGTGGTAACTCAAGAAATCCAAGTATTCATCATTTTAATGACATTATTACCCAAATAATGTCTATGAAAATTTTGCAAACAAACGAAAGTTCTAACTGCGAAACTGATTCTGATGAAATGTTAGTTGACCCTAGTAATTATTGTCGGTCTCATGAGGGGTTTCAATTACAAACCAATATTACAGAGACAGAAGTTAATTCAGATTCTGGAAATAGAAGTCCTGAGATTATATATTTTGATAATTTAGAAGACAAAATTATAGAAGCACTTCCTATATTAGACGAATGTTCAGAAAAATATTACGCTGGGTATGTGGTGTCACGTATTAAAACCAAAATTAAATGTTCGCAATGTGAAAACAGATTAATAAAATCTCATGAAAAAATAACTCTCCAGAATGAGTCATTTATATTTTATAAAAATTATAGAAAAGATTCGAATTTTGGCTCACTTCATCCCCCTTCAGAAATTTTCAGTGAAATATGTAAAAACCATTTGAAAATTTTTAAAAATGTTTTTGAAAAAACTCCCCATCTTAAAAATATTAAGCAAACTATAGTTGACCGATGTGCGGAATGGACGAATCAACATAAAGTGTTTAGTTGGTGGTTTGACAGCAATTTAGAATGCTCCAAACACCATAAAATTATATTGGATTTTATGATACTCGTGTTAATTCGGAAACACTGCAAATGGATGATTAAATGTAAATTAATAAACAATAATCCAACCAACGCTGTTCGAAATACAACCAGCTCTAAAGTTAAAATTGACCATCCACGCTTGAAAATTTTGAAATAAATCATTTTCATTTCATTTTTCTAAATTTTTGATTTTATCATTATTTTAGAAATATTAGGTAAGTTTTTTTTTCATTTTATTTTAATTTGATTGTTGTTAACATAATATGCATATTTTCAGATTTAAACATATAATCAGTTATGTACGAGTATCATGAGGGAAAGTGAATTCCTTTTCTTTTAATTGCCCGAATATTAAGTTTATTACCAATTGAAGTATGTATTAACTTAGTTAAATTTAAAATTAAAATAATAAATTAATTTAAACTCTTTTTTAATTTGTATTATTAATTGGTTGCATATCCCTGAAGGTTTAATACTACGCAACCCTGATGTTATTTTTTTAAAAGTACGTTTTGTCAAAACTGAAATACATATGCATAGAAAAATCAAATCAAAAATTAAAAACAAACTCAAAATTTTGTATTTGGGTTTTTTTGTTTTTTTTTCCATCGTAAAATAAACGAAGTAGAAACTAAAACATTTGTGTGAGTGTGTTTATAGAATAGGATACAAATTAGTACGTATGGTTGTATATGTGTATAACCCATTTAAATTGCATAACCCATAAATTTTTGTATGAATTTTTTCCTTCTTCTTCGTTACTCTTGATATCTATATTCTCTTTGCCTTAAGTTAAATGATAACCGAGTAATTTTGGTTATTTTTATATGGTCTAAGTATTGAAATGTGATTGTTTGCGTACGAACAAATAAGTAGGCTCGTGAAAACTTACATACACACACTTGCGGCGGCTTCGGGCCCATCCAATAATTCGTTCTTCATGTAAATCTATAATTAATATTACATATTTCCCTCTCCTCTTAATGAATTAAGCTTGAATTCAATTATGAAAAAATACTGACAAAATAGTCAAGGCGGGCTAAAAAATATATTTTGTCTTAAAGTGCGAGAGAAATAAAAAATATTTCCAGCATAAAAAATTTATTCAGTACTGAATAAATTTTTATGGTTACTGAGAATTATTATAGCAGTACTGACAAAATATATCAAGAGATGAATTTTTATTCAGTACTAGAGAAATATTTTATAGTAAAAATGAATATAGATGATTTTTATGGTCAATTCATAATTTTAACATTTCGGTTTGTGCCATTCATCTTAATTCATTGTGAAAATAATTGAAATAATGAATAATTGTGTTACGTTTATTGTTGTAGATTTAAAGTGTATTTTGTTTTTTTTCAAAAACAAAAAAACATTCGAAATTCATTGGTTATGTTACACGCATCTGTCAAAATATATTCACTATAAAAAAAAGAAAAAAGTAAAACACGATCTCTGTCACTCTAATGGCATTTTTAATTTTTTTCTCGCTTTGGTTTTTTCAGTAAAAAATACTGACAAAATTGTTTTAATAATGGAAATTAAACTTTATCCTGTTTCATTGTTTTGTTTTCTTTATGTTTTAAAATATGCAGTAATGCTTTAATAATTACAAATCCTTTTCGAGAATTTATATCAAATTCATGTTTGTTGCTGTAATACTTTAAGTTTAACTATAGCGCTATGCTATAGTTAAACTTAAAGTATTACAGCAACAAACATGAACGTGACATAAATTCTTGAATTGGATTTGTAATTATGAAAGCATTACTTGGAAGGGCTTGGAGCGGCAGGTATCGGGTTCGAATCCAAATAGGGGCAGGATGCGAAAAGGGATTTTCACCATCGATCGTTAGGGCGATGCAATCTGTGGTGTGAATGAACTCATCTGAAGAATTTGAAAAAAAAACAGAAAAAATCCGTGTATCGTTCCATCTTCCATGTCATTACTATAGGCTGGCATGCAGCTATGCAATGTGCAGATGGTTTTTACGTAAACTCGGACCTTTACACTGAACGTTAGGTAAAAAGTGGGATGTCAAAATTTGCTAATTAAGCCTGAGTAACGGATAACACAAAAAAAAGCAATATATGGTAGAAGGAATTGGACAGGGTTACTAATATGATAACTTATACGATATATAACATAAGTTAGCTTAGTAGGCGGCTCTTAAATGTTGGTTAAAAAACCAAAAATACAAATCATTTGAAATGGTTTTATGAGACTTCTTCAGAACGATTTCTAAAAAATTCAGAACGATTGGTTAAAATGGAGACGAGAAAATGTAAAATACCGAAATTTCAATCAATCGAAAACGAAATTACACCACCATCGCAAACAGAAATTTGTTATGTGATCCTTATAGGTTTTCGGCGTAAACTAAAGTCACTACAAATATCCAATGAATGCCAAATTGCATATGGAACAATTGCACCATCTCTACAGACTATTTACAAGTGGTTCTGAAGATTCCAGACGGCACAATTTTCTGTAGAGGACCGGAGCTCGTCGACCAACATTTTTCATTGATGGCGTTACTGTGGCTCAGGTGAAGTCCAAAGGATTCACGATTGCCACAAGAAATTATTGGTGATGATAGGCCTTGAACCATGGCTGTATCGCAAATATTAAATAATCACGAAATCTGCTCGATGAGTTTCACGAATTTTGAATGAGGCGCCAAAAGAGGCTTAAGTGCATTTTGCAAAATTTTTCCTAAATAAATTCGCAAATGGGTAGTCTAGAAAGAAGGATTGGCGGCGCTACTTTTTACATCATGACAACGCGCAGGCTCACAATGCTGAAATAAAGAGTAATTTTATTGTGATCTGTCATCGAATTTGCGTTCAGCACCATATTCTCCGAATCTAGCATCTTATGATTTCTGATTATTTCCAAAAATTAAAACCAATTTGAGAGAAAAGGTCGTTAACAGTAACACGGAGATAATTTATGCGGTTAATGCTGAACTTGACAAACTTAAAAAGCAGGATTTTGAAGACTATTTTGTGTATTTATAGACTAAAGTGGTATAGACTATGGACCCACTGGTATGCTTAAGAAATGCATTACAATGGCGATTATGTGGATAAAATAAAAAAGATGAAGATTAAGAATAAAGCCTGATTTCTATTATGAAAAATACACTGACAAAATAGTCAAAGTTGGATAAAAATATATTAGTTGGATAATAATATATTAGTTGGATTTTATGGTCCTTCGAGCCGGATTTGGCGCAACAATTATACATCCTCATAATACCGTGAGTTATTACTTATATTAACTATATATACACTATTGCTATACATTCAAAGGCAATCGATTGTGAACATTTATGAGTGAACTTTAAATTGTGAAAGTGAGCAGTGAATTGATTAAGTGAATTATAAGAACAACTAGTGCGAACATTCTAAGTGCGTAATATTATCGGGTGCTTAAAAGCATGAGTATTAACATGGATGCCATACTAGTCCAGAAACGTGGTCGAATCCTCGGTTCCCTCACAAAAGCTTCTACGTTTATTGATAACATTCAAGAATACACGTCAATAGAAGAGATTGAGTCACGGCTTTCCAAATTAGATTCGTGGTGGGAAGAATTTTATAATATCGAGGACGAATTACTGTTATCTCCTCAGCAATCATCAAAATCTGAGGAATTCGAAGCAAAATTTTTCAGCACCCAAGCTTCAATGGCACGTGAAATAAAAAAACGGAAACCCATTGAAAACACTAATAACGAAGATCTAAACGCTACAATCAACAACATGTATTCACAACAAAGGGCATACCTGGAATCATTACACAACAAATCCATAGGTCCAAGTAATGAAGTTAAGCTGCCAAGAATCAATATACCGCCATTCAATGGAGAGTACACACAATGGCCATCCTTTAAAGACATGTTCGAAGCTACGGTGCATCATAATGAATCAATATCACGTGTGCATAAATTTCAATTACTCAAGGGTCTGCTTCAGGGAAGCGCAGCTCTTCTGTATCAACCATAGAGGCGATCACATCGATATTAAATAAAATAAGTTTAACAGACTAAACAAAGTCTTGTAATTTGTTTTTTAATAACAATCCGCGATTTTCATTGCGACGATACCCGAGATTTCCTCTCAACGTTCTAAGCAGCATACAATTTGGAATCCTTTGTTGGCGTTCGTGTCACCGGTGCCAACTTTTTTCAATAAATTTGCTCAAACGAAAACAACGAAAACTGTCTGGCTTCGACCATAGAACATATATTATAGATCCGCAAGAACTTATCGTTATCTAAAGAAGGCATTTCATTGTCGATTACCAGCTGTGTCATCCATTCAAAGTTGGATGCCAATAAAACACCTAAAACCTGGTATTAATCTTGACATTTTCACTAATTTAAATCGAAAATGCAAAGAAATGGACAATAATTCAAGATAAGCAGTTATTGTTTTTGATGAGGTCGATATTAAACGAGATCTTGAATATAATTCCTATCACGATCATATTGATGGATTCACTGATTTAGGTAATAAACGCGACAAAACTATAGCTAAATCTATTTGCTTATTCATGATCAGAGGGTTATTTGCAAATTACAAATATATTTTATCGTATTATTCTTCCAAAAATAATATGAAAGGCGTTGAGGTGAAAGAAAAACTTTTGGAAAATATTGACCAGGCCGAGAATTGTGGTTTTAAAATTGTTGCTGTCATTTGTGACCAAGGGTCAAATAATAGAAATTGTTACTCTCAGTTAGGCGTTTCTCAAGACAAACCATTTTTTTATCATAAAAATAACAAAATTTATGGTATGTATGATCCTCCACACTTGATTAAAAGTGTTCGAAATAATTTAATTGCTTCTGATTTGTCAACATCAGACGGAATTGTAAGTTGGTCGACTTTAGAAGAATTGTACGATATAGAAAAAAATTCTACTACAAAAATGTGTACAAAAATATCTTTTGCGCATATAAAGCCCAACAATTTTGAAAAAATGAGGGTTGCATATGCCACCCAGATTTTTAGTAGAACTGTTGCGGCTGGAATCAAAACTGGATTAGTATACAACAAATTTTCAGATCCAAATAAAACGTTAGCAACTATGAATTTTTGTGACAAAATTGATATGCTTTTCGATGCTTTAAATAGCAAAAAACAGTTTGGCTCAAATCCAAATTGCATAGCTCTGAAACCAGAAAATCAACCTTACAAAATTTTAAAATCATCATTGAACTTTATTGCAACTATTAAAGGATGTTCAAAAACAAAAGCATATTGTTTTTCTGGACTTTTACAGACTATCACAGCTATCTTAAGCCTCACCGATGAGCTAATAAACAAAAATGATGAAATTTATTACATAATTACATCACGATTTAATCAAGATCCGTGCGAAAATTTATTTTCCATAATACGGCAGAGGGGTGGTAACTCAAGAAATCCAAGTATTCATCATTTTAATGACATTATTACCCAAATAATGTCTATGAAAATTTTGCAAACAAACGAAAGTTCTAACTGCGAAACTGATTCTGATGAAATGTTAGTTGACCCTAGTAATTATTGTCGGTCTCATGAGGGGTTTCAATTACAAACCAATATTACAGAGACAGAAGTTAATTCAGATTCTGGAAATAGAAGTCCTGAGATTATATATTTTGATAATTTAGAAGACAAAATTATAGAAGCACTTCCTATATTAGACGAATGTTCAGAAAAATATTACGCTGGGTATGTGGTGTCACGTATTAAAACCAAAATTAAATGTTCGCAATGTGAAAACAGATTAATAAAATCTCATGAAAAAATAACTCTCCAGAATGAGTCATTTATATTTTATAAAAATTATAGAAAAGATTCGAATTTTGGCTCACTTCATCCCCCTTCAGAAATTTTCAGTGAAATATGTAAAAACCATTTGAAAATTTTTAAAAATGTTTTTGAAAAAACTCCCCATCTTAAAAATATTAAGCAAACTATAGTTGACCGATGTGCGGAATGGACGAATCAACATAAAGTGTTTAGTTGGTGGTTTGACAGCAATTTAGAATGCTCCAAACACCATAAAATTATATTGGATTTTATGATACTCGTGTTAATTCGGAAACACTGCAAATGGATGATTAAATGTAAATTAATAAACAATAATCCAACCAACGCTGTTCGAAATACAACCAGCTCTAAAGTTAAAATTGACCATCCACGCTTGAAAATTTTGAAATAAATCATTTTCATTTCATTTTTCTAAATTTTTGATTTTATCATTATTTTAGAAATATTAGGTAAGTTTTTTTTTCATTTTATTTTAATTTGATTGTTGTTAACATAATATGCATATTTTCAGATTTAAACATATAATCAGTTATGTACGAGTATCATGAGGGAAAGTGAATTCCTTTTCTTTTAATTGCCCGAATATTAAGTTTATTACCAATTGAAGTATGTATTAACTTAGTTAAATTTAAAATTAAAATAATAAATTAATTTAAACTCTTTTTTAATTTGTATTATTAATTGGTTGCATATCCCTGAAGGTTTAATACTACGCAACCCTGATGTTATTTTTTTAAAAGTACGTTTTGTCAAAACTGAAATACATATGCATAGAAAAATCAAATCAAAAATTAAAAACAAACTCAAAATTTTGTATTTGGGTTTTTTTGTTTTTTTTTCCATCGTAAAATAAACGAAGTAGAAACTAAAACATTTGTGTGAGTGTGTTTATAGAATAGGATACAAATTAGTACGTATGGTTGTATATGTGTATAACCCATTTAAATTGCATAACCCATAAATTTTTGTATGAATTTTTTCCTTCTTCTTCGTTACTCTTGATATCTATATTCTCTTTGCCTTAAGTTAAATGATAACCGAGTAATTTTGGTTATTTTTATATGGTCTAAGTATTGAAATGTGATTGTTTGCGTACGAACAAATAAGTAGGCTCGTGAAAACTTACATACACACACTTGCGGCGGCTTCGGGCCCATCCAATAATTCGTTCTTCATGTAAATCTATAATTAATATTACATATTTCCCTCTCCTCTTAATGAATTAAGCTTGAATTCAATTATGAAAAAATACTGACAAAATAGTCAAGGCGGGCTAAAAAATATATTTTGTCTTAAAGTGCGAGAGAAATAAAAAATATTTCCAGCATAAAAAATTTATTCAGTACTGAATAAATTTTTATGGTTACTGAGAATTATTATAGCAGTACTGACAAAATATATCAAGAGATGAATTTTTATTCAGTACTGGAGAAATATTTTATAGTAAAAATGAATATAGATGATTTTTATGGTCAATTCATAATTTTAACATTTCGGTTTGTGCCATTCATCTTAATTCATTGTGAAAATAATTGAAATAATGAATAATTGTGTTACGTTTATTGTTGTAGATTTAAAGTGTATTTTGTTTTTTTTCAAAAACAAAAAAACATTCGAAATTCATTGGTTATGTTACACGCATCTGTCAAAATATATTCACTATAAAAAAAAGAAAAAAGTAAAACACGATCTCCGTCACTCTAATGGCATTTTTAATTTTTTTCTCGCTTTGGTTTTTTCAGTAAAAAATACTGACAAAATTGTTTTAATAATGGAAATTAAACTTTATCCTGTTTCATTGTTTTGTTTTCTTTATGTTTTAAAATATGCAGTAATGCTTTAATAATTACAAATCCTTTTCGAGAATTTATATCAAATTCATGTTTGTTGCTGTAATACTTTAAGTTTAACTATAGCGCTATGCTATAGTTAAACTTAAAGTATTACAGCAACAAACATGAACGTGACATAAATTCTTGAATTGGATTTGTAATTATGAAAGCATTACTTGGAAGGGCTTGGAGCGGCAGGTATCGGGTTCGAATCCAAATAGGGGCAGGATGCGAAAAGGGATTTTCACCATCGATCGTTAGGGCGATGCAATCTGTGGTGTGAATGAACTCATCTGAAGAATTTGAAAAAAAAACAGAAAAAATCCGTGTATCGTTCCATCTTCCATGTCATTACTATAGGCTGGCATGCAGCTATGCAATGTGCAGATGGTTTTTACGTAAACTCGGACCTTTACACTGAACGTTAGGTAAAAAGTGGGATGTCAAAATTTGCTAATTAAGCCTGAGTAACGGATAACACAAAAAAAAGCAATATATGGTAGAAGGAATTGGACAGGGTTACTAATATGATAACTTATACGATATATAACATAAGTTAGCTTAGTAGGCGGCTCTTAAATGTTGGTTAAAAAACCAAAAATACAAATCATTTGAAATGGTTTTATGAGACTTCTTCAGAACGATTTCTAAAAAATTCAGAACGATTGGTTAAAATGGAGACGAGAAAATGTAAAATACCGAAATTTCAATCAATCGAAAACGAAATTACACCACCATCGCAAACAGAAATTTGTTATGTGATCCTTATAGGTTTTCGGCGTAAACTAAAGTCACTACAAATATCCAATGAATGCCAAATTGCATATGGAACAATTGCACCATCTCTACAGACTATTTACAAGTGGTTCTGAAGATTCCAGACGGCACAATTTTCTGTAGAGGACCGGAGCTCGTCGACCAACATTTTTCATTGATGGCGTTACTGTGGCTCAGGTGAAGTCCAAAGGATTCACGATTGCCACAAGAAATTATTGGTGATGATAGGCCTTGAACCATGGCTGTATCGCAAATATTAAATAATCACGAAATCTGCTCGATGAGTTCCACGAATTTTGAATGAGGCGCCAAAAGAGGCTTAAGTGCATTTTGCAAAATTTTTCCTAAATAAATTCGCAAATGGGTAGTCTAGAAAGAAGGATTGGCGGCGCTACTTTTTACATCATGACAACGCGCAGGCTCACAATGCTGAAATAAAGAGTAATTTTATTGTGATCTGTCATCGAATTTGCGTTCAGCACCATATTCACCGAATCTAGCATCTTATGATTTCTGATTATTTCCAAAAATTAAAACCAATTTGAGAGAAAAGGTCGTTAACAGTAACACGGAGATAATTTATGCGGTTAATGCTGAACTTGACAAACTTAAAAAGCAGGATTTTGAAGACTATTTTGTGTATTTATAGACTAAAGTGGTATAGACTATGGACCCACTGGTATGCTTAAGAAATGCATTACAATGGCGATTATGTGGATAAAATAAAAAAGATGAAGATTAAGAATAAAGCCTGATTTCTATTATGAAAAATACACTGACAAAATAGTCAAAGTTGGATAAAAATATATTAGTTGGATAAAAATATAATCCATATACATTTTTCCTGTAAAAAAATATTTTACAGGAAAAATGTACATGGATGAGAAATTGTTTGTATGCAGTAAAGCCATATTTAAAAAGTGAAGTGATTTATTAAATATGAAGCATTTATAGTAGTTTTTTATGATCAATTCATAATTTTAACATTTCTGTTTTTGTCATTCATCTTAATTCATTGTGGAAATATTGAAATAATTATGTTCAGTTTATTTTTTTTAAAAATTATTGTTGTAGATTCAAAGTGTTTCTTGTCTCTTTTTCAATGACAAAAATAATTAAAATTTATTGGTTATGTTTTAAGCATCTGTGAAAATATATCAACTTTAAAAAAGAAAAAAGGAAAAAAATGATCTCTGTCACTCTAATGGTAGTTTTGATTTTTTTCTCACTTTGGGTTTTTCAGTAAAAAATACTGGCAGTATTTTTTTCATAATGGAAATTAGACTTAAATACGATTTTTTGTTTTTTTTATCTGCTCAACTAAGTGAACTTTCGTTACTCTTCTAGTTGAGTAACAATTATAAATAAATATGTGTAGTTATAATATGTGTTCAATAGAAGTTACGTAGTGATTATAAGTATGTCTTTAATATTCGATTTGACATATGTTGATTGATATATAGAGTTAATCTGTTTTCAATTAACGGTTTTAGTAAAAGAAATAAACCGATTTATATTGTCCTTGATTTGATTTCAAATAATCTCTTTTCATGCAGACTGCTTAAATGTCAACATTTTTTGTATTTAAACTGTTTTATTTTGAAAATATAACCTTTACTTACACTGTATAAAATAGTATGTGTTGTACGTTACTATTCATTCAATTTAGAGAAATATGCATTTTTGTAACGAATGCATTTGTGTATCGAATTCAGGAGTAGTGACGCAGGATTCTATCAACATTCGTTTAATCATTCTTTACATTTTTATCACTATACAATTTTCTCCATTTTTCTTAATTATTCATCTTTTCAATAAAATGTTTGAAGTTATTTAGTAAGAAATTTCATATTGCTAGCAAAGCAGATAAACTAAAATTAATGATTAAGACTTAACTGTTATACTTTTAATTTTATATTTTGAGATTAATCGAAATCAGAGCCGCCGCTCTCATAGGCGCAGATGGTGCAGTAAAACAGGGCGCCAAAATTTTAGGGCGACCCACATATTTATGAATATTAGCAAAAAATAAACAAATTCATCTTAATTATACTTAAGCAAAATCAAAACATGGAAAATTTCTTAGACTATAACATTAATCGAAAAATACTATAACAAAATGATAAATGTACGTTCACTATCTAAAATTTTAAAATATGTAAGAAAATACAAACAGAATCAATAATATATTTTTCAAACTACATACTAGTTCATTGTTGATAGTATAAAAATGATATTCGTGCGAGTGGTTTTTGATTTTCTATCACATACAGTCCTTAACAAAATTATTTGTGTATCGCAAAAATTTAACAATTCACTCGAGAAAATTTAAACTGTTGACCTAAAAATTAACTTTGAAAAAAATAATGATGGATTTGTTATTTGAAATGGCATTTATTCTGTATTTAATTAAAAAAAATTAAAAAATATTCATTATTTCATTAAAAACAAAACTAAATCACAAAATTATTTGTGCATGATAATTTTATCACAAAATTATTTGTGCATCGCAAGAAAAAATTCTCTCATAACGGGAATCCCGATTTTTTTTCATGTTTTGACAAAAATGTTACAGGTTATCCTTTTAGTTATTATTTTTCATTAAAATTTTGTAGTCGATATTTTTTAAAATGGTTAAAACTAAGGAATTATTTTTGGAAGTCAGATCTGCGATTGTAGTTTCGAAAAATTAATTCCCAATTATAACAGTTTTGACGTTTATTTTTCCCTATTAAAATTGTTGGGAATTCATATTTATTATGGTAAAATACTCATAATCATAATACTACAGTATAAATTTAAATTTTTTTTATTATTTCTTATAAGCAAAAACACCTATTTTTTTAAATTTGGTCTTATCTGCCCTAAAATATAAAAAAAATTAGCTCATTCATAAATACTAACAATCATAATAAATAGTGAATGTAGAAAATAATTCCGACCCTAAAAAATTTTTAATTGTTTTTCAAAAGCGGAAACACCTATTTTTTTTTTTAAATTTGTGATTCATCCGTCAATATTTAAATCATATTCAAATATAATAACATAGCGCATCATGAAAAAATCCATTAAAAAGGTACTCTAGTGGCGAACATTTAAAACTATTTGTTTCACAGAGGGGAAATAATTCCCAGCACGCCAGAATACACTTTTGGGAATTGGGGAATAAAATATTGGGAATTATTATAGTTGGGAATTGCGAAAAAAATTTTGAAATCATATTCAAATATAATAACATAGCGCACCATGGAAAAAACCATTAAAAAGGTACTCTAGTGGCGAACATTTAAAACTATTTGTTTCACAGAGGGGAAATAATTCCCAGCACGCCAGAATACACTTTTGGGAATTGGGGAATAAAATATTGGGAATTATTATAGTTGGGAATTGGGAAATTTTTTTTCCCAATTCCCAGGGAAAACCAGAATAGGGCCACTCATTTTGTTTATTTTATTTTTGTTATACATTCATTTTTCATTTTTGTATAGTTGTTTTACGTATATACGTCCTCTTCTCTAAATAATTTTCTCCAACTCAAATCATATAACAGTTTTTGTAGAATTTCTATTTTATGAATTCTCTAATAATATTATGTATATTAATGCCTATAATAATTTCTAAATAAATTTTTAATATTTAGAATTATTTTTGATATTGTCCAAAATTATAGGTTTCAAATTGTATGAGTGTGAAATGAATTTAAGTTCATAATACAAAATAATTATTGTGTATAACAGATTTATTTTATACAAAAGTGTGCTATTGCTATAGGGCCATAACAAGGAGAAACAATAATTGTCAGTTACAAACGCGCATCAAATGTTTTATACAGTTTATGCGTTAATGAATTGTACTTACAAATTTTGGTATACGAGAGTTATTAAATGCAAATATTTAGTTTTAATA
Source organism: Tipula lateralis (assembly GCA_963932295.1). Taxonomy (NCBI): domain Eukaryota; kingdom Metazoa; phylum Arthropoda; class Insecta; order Diptera; family Tipulidae; genus Tipula; species Tipula lateralis. The sequence goes on from OZ010738.1 coordinate 132,579,397, forward strand.
ATATAACAAATACTTATATTAATAGCATAATTTAAAAAGTACAGTATAAATAAATAGTATACGCAGTACAATTATAAATTAAATAGTGGTTATTAAAACCAAAATCTTAAATAAAATTGGCTTTATTTTTATATAGTAAAATCTGTGCATGTGGGTGTATAGTTTTGTATCGGAAAAAATTTACTTTAAAGTGTAATAAGGTTAGTGCAATTTTTGGTGGTTAACTTTAAATCGATGTCTTCCAAACTAAAATTGTCTGGCTTCGCCTATAGACAAAAAAAGAAATTTTGGAAAACAACGAAAAATTACACTACAGAAACTTTTTAGAGTTGAAAACCAATCGCATACAGTCTGTAACATGACGCAAGTGCAAACTAGTGAAGTTCAATCCAATCAACTTCTTTCATTAAGTTCTTTAAATGGCGAAGTAGTTAGTTCAACAGCAAATGACAGATCGATTGCTTCATCAATTAAGAAAGTTAATAATTTAGAAGATCCTGGAGATTGGACGGATCCAGAATTAAATAATAAACTAATAACTCTGCTGGTTGAGAAAGGTCCGATCCAAGTAGACAATATATGTTTTCCGATGACATCAGGTAGAAAATTCAATCCCAAACATTACACCAGAATTTTATCAAATGGGGAAAAGGTTATGCGTTCTTGGTTAGTTTATTTCATATCTAAAAATGCAGTTTACTGTTTCTGTTGTAAATTATTTGCAAATAATTCAAATAATTCAATTTCCAGTTCAGGCTTCAGTGATTGGAATCATTTAGGTAGATTAGTTAAAGAACATGAAAAAAGCTCATTGCATATGGGGAATTTTCAAAAATGGAAGGAACTAGAATTACGATTAGTTAAAAACCTGACAATAGACTCAACCTTTGAAAAAAATATGTCAAAAGCAATTCAGCATTGGAGAGAAGTTCTAAAGCGATTTTTAATTATTATAGAACTCCTTGCTGTGCAATCTTTAGCATTTAGAGGTGGGTCCGACAATATATTTGAAAGAAATAATGGAAATTTTCTGAAATTGGTGGAAGCCATTGGAAAATTTGATCCTATTCTCTCAGAGCACTTGCGTCGGATTAATAATCATGAAACTCAAAACAAATATTTAAGTAAAGATATTCAAAATGAGCTTATTGCTATTATAGCCAATGTAATTCAAACTAAAATTGTAACTATGATTAAACAAGCAAAATACTATTCAGTAATTGTTGATTGCACACCTGATTTGAGTAGGAAAGAACAATTGACACTTATCATTAGAATCGTAGACCAATGCGAAGGTAGATTTGTTATCAAATAATTTTTTTTAGGTTTCTTATTAGCCTCAGAAACGACTGGTAAAGGTTTAACCGATTTAGTTTTAGAGCGATTAGTTAGATTGGGATTATCATATAATGACTGTAGAGATTCAGTACAATGTTCAGCGCAGGCTATAGTTTTTCGATACTGTCCAAAGCCTATACGTTTTCTTTTCTAGCTCAGTTTCTAGATGGGAAACATTGAAAAAGAACGGTTTTAACGCTCAAGCCACTGTGTACAACCAGGTGGGAAAGTCGTATAGACGCATTAAAGCCCTTAATTTTAAATTTAGAGGATATTTATGAAGCTTTAGTGGAACTAACAACGAATAAAGATCCAGCAACACGACATGCTGCAGAAGTTTTAGGAAATAAAATTTTGAAGTTTGATTTTATTTGTTCACTTCAAATTTGGTATGCAGTTTTAGACAGAATTAATATTTTTAGTAAATATTTACAAAGTCCCGCTATATGCTTAACGTCAGCTGTAAGTATGTCGACTAAATTATTTCTAATTAATTTAAGAACTGACGAGAAGTTTCAAGAGTTTGTATCTCAGACAAGAAACATTACAACTAGACATTCCCGCCAGCTTTCCTTCCGCCTCAACACTTCGCATCCGTCGAAAAACACCTCTTTTTTCTTATGAAGGTAGAGATGCAGTAATAGTTGATCAAGAATGTAAGTTTAAAATATAATTTTATTTTAAAATTCTTGATCAAGCTATACATTCTGTTACAGAACGGTTCGATCAAATTTCTGAACACAACAATAATTTTAAATTCTTATATGAAATTTCATCGATATCATAATATACTTCTGACATTTTAGAAGAGAATTATCTTAAGTAAGAGCACTCTCTTTCACATAATGGCAAGTCAGATATAAGTGGATCGTAATTATTTGATGAGCTTAGAACAATTTCAACGCTAAATTTTCCAAAATTACCACCAATCGAAACATTGAATTACATCTTCAATAAGAAAATAGAATCATTATTTCCTAACAGTGTGATAGCTCTGAAAATTTTATTAACTATACCTGTAACTGTAGCTTCAGGCGAACGAAGCTTTTCAAAATTAAAAATTATAAAAAATTATATTCGAACCACACTGGCACAAGACAGTTTCGTAGAATTGGCTTTGATGTCAATTACTTCTAATGATTTAATAGATGATTTTGCTCGTCGAACAAATAAAAGCTCGTCGAATTAACTTTTTACAGTAATTAATTAGCAAGTTTTCAAAGAGTCTCTTTGTTTTAATGTATTTTGCTTATGAGGATTAGGTTTCCTGGAGATACCTCGTTAAAAAAACGCATTATAAATCTTACCTCCAGGGTAATGTGGAAACAGATTTTTATATAAGGCGCCATTTTCGAAAATTGCACCGGGTGAAAAATAGTCTAGCGCCGGCCCTGATCGAAATATACAAATATAAATTTGATATAGTCCTACTTTAGTGGATCTCTTATACATCCGTCGAGATAATCAATCCACATATCAATAAACTTCATATTTTTCGATTCAACAGATTTCCAAGTGTGTAATGACCATTATTTGTTAAAAGCGAATCGATATTTATTTTGATTTGAGTGCCACGATAAATTTATGATATGCATACATCTAATGTTTTAATCGAACAACAAGTGTTTTCTTTATACATATGTTTCAGTATATTTATAAAAAAACATTAAATCAAAACAATAAATATATAGGGTGTATCTAAATATATGGGAGAAATCAGAATCAATATGTTATTCAACTGAGCCAAAATGCATTAAATTAATAAATTTACAATTACTTTTATCTTTTATATACTATACATACATATATGTAGTATGTATCCATACATATATTTTAATTTAGTCTTTAGAGAAGCATATGCTTGATAGCTATGATAGGAAATGATATGAGTGAATTATACTGATATTATAGAAAAAAAATCGAATTTCCACATATGCTGTCCATTACATACATGTCTACATGCATTTTATAATTTTATTATTAACAATGAAATTAACATATAAGATTCGTCAATTATGCTGGACTTAATTATATTTATATTGTAGAAAATGTACTAAAAATATAAATTAATATTCTTATCTACATATTCCATAAACAATTTTTCTTTCTTTTCAGCTGATTTAAGTGCTCAGTAACATCTAATATTTTATTGGAAAATAAAGTGTGTAGTCTAGCGCGTTACTTGTAAAATGAATAAATTAATAAACAAAAATAATTTAAATTTTAATTTAAAACTAAACTATCTTTACTATCACAGTAGTGCTAATGCTAATATTTATGGATTAAAACTGCGCAAGCGTAATACTGAAAAATGTAAGTTATTTAATTGACAAGATGGGTCTATTAATTTTAAGTGATTTATTTTGGTTAATATCGAAGTGTTTTTTTATGGAATGTATTCACAAATATATAAAAAGTATACCATATTAACATTTACAAATAAGCAAAAATTTTGTTTGCTAGAAAATTTTTAGTGATAACAAAATCATAAATGAGATACACATTATCGTATATATTCATTTGTTGTCGTTGTCGTCTTGTTAATCTGTAAATTTATAACGATAAACTTGTAGGTTAATTATGACGTACACTATACATATAAAATTGTTGTTAGATTATGTTATGGGGGTAAAGAATTTATGGTTTACGTATATTGTTCCAGATGTCATGTAGTTGTGTTATAGAATTTATTTTAACTAATAATCTGTTGGTGACCTGTTAAAGGCCAAATTTCTAAAGCGATCTAATTCGTATCTCGTTATTAATTATTACTACAGTGATTTTCCCAATCGCATAGATATGTGTAATATATGTAAGTTATACTCATTTTCGATGTTAAGAACTCTTTATAAGATTTTCGTACTCCTATGAATTTTATTCTGAAGTATTTCTTAACTATAAAACCACGAGACCTTTTAGCAATAAGAGCAATAACCTGTGATCGTTATCGAGTGTGTGGGAAATAAAAAGATCAGACTAAACGACATGGTTTATCGAGTTTTGCACAGCATAATCGTTTAAATTGTTGTGGTTTTATTTTTAAAATAAAAAGAATGTAAAAATATTATCTCGATAATGTTTTCGATAAACACGGTTCGTATCCGGATTATAGACGACTCGGACGTGGATCGAAATTTAAACGACCAGAGTTTAGTCAAACTTCACTTTATTTAATTCACTTAATAAGTTGGAAAGATCAGCCTCTTGCCACTGGTGAAGACTATGTCACTAATCTTATCAACACAATTTGTCACACTTTACAATTAACTTTTAATTCAAGACTAGAAACTTGTCACTGGTGGGAGCTATAACACTTGGCTTTACATCACCACTTAAACACTTTAACACTTCACTGGTTAAAAAGAAATTTATCCGATACGGCAATTTAGCACTGCTTTATACAAATCGATAAGATTCTCGATTTTTCTATATTACTCGCAACAGTCACCAGTAGTATTCCCAACTAGTTTTTATTCATTCGCTATATTCTCATGACGTTGATTTTCAGACAGCTTTCAATAATAACCTGTATTAAATATTATTTATGTGATTAACTGAACTTATTTATTTATTCATTAAAACAAAATAATTTTGTTGAGAAATTTACTGAGAATTTGAGCTCATTCTGGAGTAGGAAGTTCAGTTCTTACGATCCAAATATAATAATTAACATAATCATTATTTATTAGTGTCGTATGATCCTTCTATATGCTAAATAACTAATCTGAAAATATCCGAGTCAACTTTTGAAATTATTCGCAACTCAATTTGTGACGATACTCTATATAAACCTTGGTTATTAGTGGACCAAGTAATTAAACTAAATCTTTATGGTTCATTCTTCATCATGCCCCTATCATCGTTTAAGGGTGGTAAAACTATCAAATTTTGATCAATATCGCTGTGGTACAAGACCGTTAAAAAAATGTTTCGTCTGCAATTAAACTCAAAGCACTTACGTTAGAACTTACTAATGTAAAACTCGTTAGTTTATTAAAGATGATATGTAATTCTACACCAAAAGCACCTCTATTAATTTCGAACATATAATTTTCAAACATTCTGTAGAAGACTATCTAGGTTGTTGTGTTTCACGGTTTTTTGAAAGTAATATTGACTTATTCGTATAACGAAATTATTTTCTTTTACTAAGCAAACCTTCTCGTCGTTTTTTAACTGTATGTATATAAATGTTCTTAATAAATTATGAATTTCAAAATCCTTAAGAAATTTTTGTTTCTTCAATCACTAACGACGGGCTCTGTTCTCAAAACTTAGCCACTTTCTCAAAGAACCCACTACTAAAAACCTTTATTTTGCAAAATTTGGCTTTATTCATTAACATAGTCTCTTTTAACAGTGATGAATACTTTCCGGCCGTTCTATAACAATGCCTTTTATGGTGCAGTATTTCTTTTGCGTTTAAGGCTGTTATAACACAATTTCTTTTTTGAAACACATCAATAACACAATGTTATATTGGCTTTTGATGGTCTCTCCTTATAGGTCTCTCAATAAAGAAGATGATAATACCTTGTACTTCCCAAATAAAAAAGCGTAACTTGACATTCTTTATTGATTCTAACTTGACATTTCTTGACATTTGCGGTTTTGTTCACTTTGCACTGCTTTCCTCACTGCTGCATCTTCTAACTACAATCAGTGATGAAGTATGAACATAACTTTGACTCCTTGATGGCTTGCAAATTAGTATAGAGCTAATAATACTTTATTTGAAAAAAGGTTGTCACTATGGGCCAATTGAACCCGAGTGTTTTGATAAAAGCGTATTAATTTGCCACTCAAAGCTGATGCATTTGATTAATATGATTGGACTTCTTCAAAAGTATTGTTATAATAATTTAAGTCATATATAAACAAAATTTTTGTTCAAATCATTTGTATGTATGTTTTCTAAACCGCAATGTTATTATTTGAATACCACAAATACACGCGCCGCGTTGTGTATTTGTGGGTGAGACTGTGGGAACTCATTTATTTGTGATGGAATGTATTCAAATATGCTGACAGCCATCTTTTGGATTGCGTTTAATGATGTTGTTGTTCAATCAAATAAAATATTTGATATTATTAATTCAAAAATATTCCTTATAGTGGAATTATTTATTTTTATATATTGAATATATTTCGGCAATCAAGTTGCCATTTTCTTGATGTATAAAAATAAATAATTCCAAGAAATATTTTTGAATTAAAAATATCAAATATTTTATTTAATTGAATTTTAAAGTGGGATAAGAGAAATTTTAAATTTGAATTTCAACAGATGTTGTTGTTGTCAAACGCACCCAAAGTAATATGACTACCAAGTCACAAATGCTATCCTCGAAATTGAGTGTGTTGTACTTCGGTGTTATTAGCGTTTTAGACAGTTAGAAAGTCGTGTGTTTTCATTTTCGGTAAAAACGGACGTCTCTAGGTCACCAATTGAATGTCTACCTCACACACTTGAACTAAATTTTATTATTAGGTATCAATTATATTTATTGAATATTTATTTATTATGTATTCAGAAGAGATAGCAGTGCGCTGTCGTATTTTAGTTTGGCTTTTAGCCATGAGATGGGCGAAGTAAAAGTAAAGAGATTTGTTTTGTGTTAAATATTGTGGCTGTTATATACACCTGTGCTTTCGAAAAAAGTTTTAAGACCGTCTTAAAGTCAAAAAAAACATACACAGCTTCTAAAAATAAAATTTATGAAATTTAACCCACAATTATATCAAAGGTAAGAAAAACCCTCCGAATGAGTTAAATAGTTGTTGCGGTCGCTCATGAAGAAGAGTTCACTATACTAAAGATACATTTTATTTTATTATTTTTTATTAATGTGTGCAAACGAAAATATTTACAAATTAGACGCTTACATAATTTGTATTTTCGTTTGCTTTAGCCCGTAAATTTGGAATGGTTTATAGTTGATGCATACGCTTTTCAGTTTCTTTTGATTTAAATATTTTGCATCTTTTTTTTTAATTTTCAGACATTTTTAATGAAATTATATTTAATCTTTTAAAAGTCAATTATTGCCATTATCAGACTCGTGTCCAAGTTAATATTTACCTGACAGGATTATCCATCAACTTGCAAATTATAATTCCTTAGATGAAGGATAATATTGAAAGAAACGAAATTCAGAATGGCTTTAATAATATGGAAGACTTGGAATAGTCAAACAGATTAACTCTGAGTTAACCTATCAGAAAAAGGATTGTCGCGGGGCACTAGAAGGAGCCTTGGCATCTCCTCCTTTGCATCTCAATTTTGGATAAATACTCTTAAGGCTTTTAAAGTTCAGTAAATACAAGAACTTAAGCCGGACGATCGCCATTAATGTCGTATGTCTTCGCTGTTTGGTGCAGTCTTTGGGCTGGTGTGATTGGAAATTACTTTTCGAAAACGAGGCTGATGCAATTGTTACGGTGAATGGATTGCGCTACCGACTTGCGATTAATGATTTTTTATCCGGAATTGAAAGATATTGATGTGGACGACGTAGTAACAAAAATACGATTTTCAGCAAGACGTGTCACACAAGCAACGAAACAATTGTAATTTTGCAAGAATAGTTTCCTGAACAAGTTATTTCTCGAAGAGGTGATCACAATTGGTCACTGAGATCTTGTGATTGCACACATTTTCACTTTTTTCTTTGAGGCCACGTGAAAGATAAGGCCAAATGTGCGTATTGGTTGTGGAAAATTTCATGAAACGGATAAGGTGCTAAGCGGTGCTAAGCGGCGGCGGCTCTGTTTGGAATTATATCGTTTTCAAATGTTAATGGCATACCCTCTGTACCTCTTTACAATAAATATTCATTGATTTCTTTTAAAAAATACTCGCTATTTTTAAATATCAAATGAATCCGTCTTATTTTTAATTTTTGTTTTTTGCATTTTCTAGTATCTACCGATATAATTAATAATCGCATAGAATCTTCAAACTTATTTCGATGGATTGATGCATATCGAACTCATGGACATCGTACTGCCAAGGTTAATCCAATTGAAGTATTTCCAACAAATCGTGATTCTTCCGTAGATGAGCTAAATCCTGCGTATTATGGTTTGAACGGTCAAGATCTCATAAATAATTTTACCGGCATTTTATATAATGTAGATAAAGATTCGATAACAGTAGACCAATTAAAACTGAAACTTGATGAAATTTATTGTTCGCCCATGTGCAGTATCGAGTTTAATTATATTGAAGATTCTTTTGAACGGGAATGGTTAGCACAAAACTATGAAAATTCATTACGAGAAGAACTTTCAAACGATTATAAGAAGAAATTATCCCAAATAATGTTACAGTTCCAAGGATGGGATCAGTTTCTGGCCATAAAATTTCCAACGGTAAAACGATATGGCGGTGAAGGGGCAGAGAGTATGGTTGCTTTTTTCATGGAAATAATAAATGAATCAGCTCATGGTAAAATTACAATAGTAAAAGATGGTTTCGCACAACGAATATTTAATAAAGAATGTTTTAAATTTTGTAGCGGATGTGCAAAATATTGTGCTCGGGATGCCACACAGAGGTCGTCTAAATCTATTAACAACCTTGCTTAATAAAAAGCCGTCAGCACTGTTTAGATTGCTTAAAGGAGCTCCCGAATTTCCAAAGGAAATGGGAGTGTACTGCGATCACATTAGCCACAATCGTGAGATAAATATTATCGATAATGTTAAGTGTAAATAATTTGTATTTCATATTTTACTAATTAGATACAAGCGTGGATTTATCTGTTGGAGATAAAATAGTCCATTTGAGTATGCTTCGAAATCCTTCACACTTAGAAGCTGTAAATCCTGTAGCAATGGGCAAAACTCTTTCTAAACAACAACAAAAACTAAATACAATTAATATTTTAGTTCATGGTGATGCGGCTTTTCCTGGTCAAGGTATCAATCAAGAGTGTTTGATGATGAATGGAACACCACATTTTTGTATTGGTGGTGTCATTCATTTAATTACAAACAATCAATTAGGTTTTACACTACCGGCAGAACGTGCACGATATTCACGCTACTGTACAGATTTAGCTAAATCGATTAATGCTCCAGTATTACATGTTAATGGTGATCAACCGGAAGTATTAGCTAAATTAACTAAATTAGCTTTCCGATATCGACAGCAGTTTGATAAGGAAATTTTTATTGATCTACAATGTTTTCGACGGTGGGGTCACAATGAACTCGACGACCCAACATTTACAAATCCAACGGTTTATAAGATAATAAATAATCGCAAATCTGTTCCGGATTTATATGCTGCGAAATTAATTAACGAAAAAATCTTGACTTCTGATGATGTAAAACTTATAAATGAAGAATGCAAAGAATATTTGAATTCAGAGTTGAAATTATGGGATAGCGTAGAACCAGAGGTAAGTTCACTTTTTATTTATTTTAAAGCTATTATAACCTTGAGGTTTTCTTATTTTTTGAGTAGAAATGCTATTTTGAAAAACAATGGAATGGTTTTCAATTGGCACAGAGTACGATATCTGTTTGGGATACTGGAATTGACTATGGACTTTTGCAGCACATTGGTAAAAGCAGTGTTAACTTTCCTAAAACATTTGTTAGTATTTCAATATATCTTACGAGCACAATTAATTGTATACAAATATATTTTTACGAGTACAATTAATATCATTTTTAGGCTATTCACCCACATTTATTCAAAACATTTGTGACGCCGAGGCTAAAAAAACTAGCGGAAGGCAAATCAATTGATTGGGCTACGGCAGAAAGTATGGCAATTGGAAGCCTTATGTATCAAGGGCATAATGTTCGTCTTAGTGGTGAAGATGTTGGTCGTGGAACTTTTTCTCATCGACATGCAATGTTAGTTGATCAAAACACTGATGAAATTTTTATCCCACTTAATTCGATGGAGGGAGGTTATGGTGGGAAATTTGAAGTTGCAAATAGTATTTTATCAGAAGAAGCAGTTTTAGGATTTGAATACGGCATGGCTATTGATAATCCTCACAATTTGATTATTTGGGAAGCACAGTTTGGCGATTTTAATAATTGTGCTCAAATTATATTCGACACATTTATTTGTAGTGGTGAAACTAAATGGATGTATTCAAACGGGTTAGTCGTATTATTACCTCACGGCTATGATGGTGCAGCATCTGAACATAGTTCATGTAGATTTGAACGATTTTTACAAATGACCGATTCAAAGGAAACAAGCCCAGATGGAGATAACGTCAATTTGAATGTAATACAACCTTCAACACCGGCACAGTATTTCCATTCTTTACGACGACAAATAATACGTAACTTCCGCAAACCTCTAGTTATAGTAGCTCCAAAAACATTATTAAGATTGTCACAAGCTGTTTCATCTTACACAGAATTCCAACCAGGTACCTATTTCCAAACAGTACTGCGAGATGACATTGCAAATCCAAATGAAGTGACAAAAATAATTTTATGTAGTGGTCGTCACTTTTATACTTTAAACGACGAGCGCCAAAAAAGGAATATTAAAAATGTAGCAATAATTCGATTAGAATCTCTTTGTCCATTTCCAAGTAGCGAGATAATCACCGAACTAAATAAATATCAATCCGCTCGCGAATTTATTTGGGCACAAGAGGAACATCGCAATATGGGAGCATGGACTTTCGTATCCCCTAGATTCGAAAATATAATCGGTAGAAAGTTGAAATACTGCGGTCGAGTTGAAGCTCCCACACCAGCTATAGGTGTATCAGCATGGCATGTTGAAGAATGCAAACATATAACTGACTCACCATTTCTGTGACATTTCTTATAACCACTCAAATATGTATCTCAAATCTTATCATTATCAGCATTTAATAAATTTTGTGTTATTGTAATTAAAATGTTTTTTAAAAGAATCTATATGTAAAGGTGATTCAATAAGAGCTTCCAGGCGTTTATTTGAAATAAAACGCATTAAAATCAATTTAATAATCAAAAATTATATTTGAGACGTAAGTTCGATTTATGATATTTAATGGTTGAAAATATTTTCTTTCAATATTCTCTAAAATGATACATTCTATGGATCCAATTTCCCCCCGTAAAAAGCAATATAACGGCGTCAAATCACTAGATCCTAGAAGACTCCTTTCTTGATATGACGTTCTCATTTAAATTTCCAGTTACAACAATATCTTGAGTTTTTGGGAATAAAATTTCATTGATAACTGTTTTGTCGTTTGCGCCATTGACGTTTACACGCTGTCCTTTCGCATTAAAAAAACGGTCCGATGATGTCACCTGCCCATCAACTGCACCAAACAGTCCAATTTCAGAATGTTTTGGAAGCTCTTGAATATCTTCTGGCTGTCCATCAACCCTAATACGACGATTTTATCCATTAAACCAAAACTGAGCTTCATCGCTGAACAATTTTTTGGTTAAAAAACGGATCAATTTCGAGCTGTTCCAAATCCCATAAACCAAATCGATGCCGCAAAGAAACCGGGCAACCGGCTTCAATACTTGAACAAGCTGTATTAAGTATGCCTTCAACCAAGATATCTCTTGGTTTGAAGGCACTCAAAATACGCCACAATGTGCCATATGAGAGACCCAGAGTTTGAGAACGGCGACGAATGGTTGACTGCGGTCTTCACGTACACATTGAACTACAGCAGCAATATTCACGTTCCATCGACTTGTACGTACTCTAATCGGATGATGAATATCGAATAATAAAAGTGTTTTTTGAAATTTATTTGTTGTTTCCCGAATAGTGCTTCACTTGGACGATTATAAGCACCATAAAATGGTCGAAACGGACGTAAGAAATTTTTTACTCAACACTAAGTTTTGAAATAAATTTCCACAATTTAGAAACATTGTTCTCGCGTAAGTCTATTCATGAAGAAATGTCAAAATTGTGCTAAAAAGTTTTGCTATATAGTCATACCCCGTACAACGTCCTCCCTCATAACATCGTTTCGCTGTAACGTCGTTAGTAAAATATGAACAAACCTCGCTCTATCGTCGCTGTGTTTCGTTTTAACATAGTTTTTATTTTTTCATAAAACAACCCAGTTGTACTTTGACTGAGCACCCGAATATTTTTGTGTGAAAAGATATACAAAAATATGAAACAGGCATATAAAAGTATAAAACTAAATATTCGGTTTATTTAAATGTGTGTTACCGAGCACGCCCCTGGTGTCCAATAGTGACACTAGACCAAACAACCAATTTATTTTGTGTAGCTTGTTTCATTACCACTCTAAATTTGAATTTTCAAGTAACCGTTGTATAGTTTTCTTATGTGTCATAAAAAGTAAAATTAATTTGAAATAAAAATCTAATTTAATATAAAAAGTTTTAATAAAAATCTAATTAAAATATAAAAAAGAAATTACGTAGGTAAGTTTCAGTGGGTTAATAATTAATTTTAATACTTACTGTAGTAAAATCATTTCTACCGTTGAAATAATATGGCAGTTTCCTGTGTTAAATGACATAAAACCACCACTTATGAGTGCTGTTAAATTTTCATACGAGTTTGAATATTTTTTTACCAAATATATATTTTTTTTATCTAATTGTAACATAACTTCGATGTTAATTTTGATCAAATAACATAATGTTTAGAATATGGAAAACCAGCTTTCTTATTATCCAATCAGCAACTAAGAAGAAGATTGCATGCTGAAGCTTTGGCATGTGATGAGATATCTGTAGATGATCTGTAGATGTCAATAGATGTCAATGTGATGAGATATCTGTAGATGCCATCTTCCAAGAAGATATTGTTGCAGAACCCAGCTCTCGCCAATGGTTCGATGAGGATGACATTCATAATGAATGTTTATTTTTAGACGACGATGATATTAACGATAATACTACAGAAATTCCGGAATTATTATCCTAAAACTGCTAAAACACTCCTTAAAACTCCGAGTAGCAAAATAGTAACTCGTCAGGTAAAACCAGGGAAATACTACCATTTTGGAATACAGCAAACTTTAATTAAACTAAATTATGATTTTTTATATAATGTGGAAATAATAGAGATAGATATTGGAATTGACGGATTACCTTTGTTTAAGTCTTCCAAACTTCAGTTATGGCCAATTCTAGGAAGCTTTGTAGATCAAAAAATATTTCGCCATTCATTATTGGCACAGAAATACTCAGGAACAGATTCCATTACTCAGGAACAGAAAACCCAGAAAATATTGATGAACTATTATTAGATTTTGTAAACGAAGTTCGAATATTAATTAGACAGGGAATACACGTGACACGAGATAAATTACGAAAAAAATTTAAAATTAGATGTTTTATCTAAATCGATACTCCTGCTAAATCATTTGCTATGGGAATAGTAGGTCATAGTAGTTATCACGGTTGTCCTAAATGTAGCCAGGTTGGTGCATATATTAATAGATCTGTTTCATATAGTACAATTATTTCACAATTTTATTCTGATGCTACATTTAAAAATAGGGATTTTCCGATGTTTGCATAGTGTAAAATATTTTGTTTCTCTTACAATTTTAGAAAGTAAGGTATTATTTCTCAATTTGTAATGGATCCAATGCATCTCATAGATCTTGGAGTGGTTCGGAAAATCTTAACTTTATTGTTCATGCGTGAAACCTTGTGGTTTAAATTAAGTCAAGATGCAAAGTGCAAATTAGATTCAAAATTATTAAACTGTTCATGCAATATTCCTTTAGAATACTGCATTCCGGTTTGCTCCAAAACCGAGGTCAGTTAATGATTTGAGGATGTGGAAGGCTACTGAACTTAGACAGTTTATTTCATATACTGGTACTGTGGTTTTATAAGATATTATTTGTGAAGAAATGTACAATCATTTTCTTTTATTACACTGTGCATGATTGATGTCTCACAGGGATGCTAGAAACCATGTTAGTTTAGTGAATAAAATGTTAACTTATTTTGTTAGAATATTTCCTAAAATGTATGGTGATAATATAGGGTTAGTTACAATGTGCATGGTCTCTCCATATTGTGGATTGTGTTGCTCAGTTTGATAGTGTAGACTCTTTCTCTGATTGATTGATGATGATTGATAGGACTGTAGGACCAAGCGCTAGGCAAGATTCCCGGATAACGCCGGGCCTATTCCTACAGCCGTTTACATAAAACAATAGGTAAGGATAGGAAGGTATGTTAGTAAGGAGAGAACGACCCGGTTACAGACACCTGGCAAATCGTTACTAAACTACTGTTAATAGACAATCACAAGACAATCACAATTCTTATCTACTAATCTGCAATCGCCAATCAGCATTTTCCAGTCCGCAACACCTGTCTGCTCTGCTGTATTTTGATTAAACTAAAACAAATTCTAAAATAAATTTATTAGTAAGTCGCTCAGGAATCTGTAACTTAAGTAATTAATTAATTTTATTGTTTATTTCAACTCCAGTCCGCACACCTAACCTTATTAAAACAAAAATAAAAAATTACAAAAATACAACTCTGAAACCAAATTTATTAACTTATGTCTTAGGAATCTGAAACAATTAGTTTAATTAATATGGTATGATAAATCCAGTACCAGCCAACCATAACGATAATGTTACCATAATTCTGGAACATGCTTTTTAGAGAATCAAAATAGACATCTGAAAACTTACATTCCAAAAATATGCAGCAATTATGCAAATCAAACTACAATACTGAAGGTTTTAAGAAAATGAAAGTAAGTCTCAGAAACGACTAGGGCGACAATCCGCAGCAGAACCATTTTCCTATTACATAATAAGAAAAATAATATAATTTGATAGTAAATCAACATCATTATCGCATTTACGATCTATGACTTTAGACATTGATTATTATTGCAATCGAACTCTAATTCATCATATGTATTTGTGTAACCTCAACTGTTGAAACTGGACTAGTTAGGTTAAATATCCTGGAGTCTTCTCATCATATGCTGTATGTAAAGTTGTATCTCTATATTTACAATCCATCACCATCTAACGCGAGGGGAAGTATTTTTTTATTTTGAGGCCCGACAGCGTTTGATATACACGCTTTATGATGACCTAATAAACTGTCAATTCGTTATAGGTTTATTATGTTCCGCTATAACCTAAAACTTAGCTATATCCTATTAAAATTAAAAAATAATACAAAATTCTACAATAAATTTATTAGTTAGACGCTCAGTAATTTGTTACTTAATTAATTTTAATTTGATTATTTATTTAAACTCCAGTTAATTAACTTATGGTTCAGGCATCTGTAACAATTAATTTAATTAGTAGTATGATAGATTAAGTACTAGACAACCATAAAGATGATGTTACCACAATTCTATGTTCATGAGAGAATCAAAACAGACGTCTGAAAACTTATTTTATTCTAAAATTATGCAAATTACATTTCAAAACTTAAGGTTATAAGGAAAAGAAATTAAGTCACAGCAAAAGAAAAAAAAAAAAAAAAAAAATAATAAATAAATAAATAAATAAATTTACTACATAATTAGTAACTATAATCATATTTACACTTATATAAATCATGTTTACACTTATATAAATAATTAAAACCAAACCTTTTCCATAAATTATTATTATTTTTATTTAATGGTCGTGATCAGGGATGCCACTCTACTACAACCGTAGCAGATCCGTCCTGACCTTCACCGTTCATTAATCAAAAAAGAACAACTGATATCGACTCCAAAATCGCACCATTAAATCGAAATACGATACGAACTTTATAAATTGAAATAACCATGGACAACCCACAGGCAATCATGCACGACACACAGGCAACAACACAGGCAAGGGATGCCACATACAAGCAGAAAGTATGGAACAGAAGCACCCCAAAAGTGGAGGAAATCGACACCCCCCGGAGCGAACCCCATTCAAGCAAACCAAACACGATCCCAACTCAACCAAACATACATCTATTAGTAGCAAACTCTAACACGAGAACCCGATTATAAGCATCCAAACCACAGACTCATTCTAACCACCCTAAACAACGGGAAACCATCTTACACAAAAAGCCAACAAACCGAAATCCATCCAAACACCCCACATTCCAGTGAATCCTCCGACTCCCAACAAATCCCACTCGCGTCCAAAACCCTACATGCCAACAAAGGCTCCCAACCGCCACCGCAACTAGATCTACCATCACGCCCGTCCCAATCACATCCAGCCCCGAAACCTCCCTCCGCCCCTCTACCACAGCAGTACCATGAGTTAAAGAACAATTCACCAGCCTGCAGCTACAAATACCTACAAAAACCGCTTCCTCCAAGACACTCCTGTACAATCCTAGTCCACTCCAGAAACGGGCGACATCTTCCAAAATCCAGCCAAAACATCAAAACCTCCCGACACTCTACAAAATTGAGTGCTTCCAAACCACCACTGCAAAACTGCTACAATCCCGCCGACATCCAAACATTTTAATTGTTCCAACTGTCCGCTCCTAAAATGTTATCCCCACCCAACCCGTCACAAACTTCCAGGCTAAACAACCCTCAAACACAATCCCAGACTCGTGTTCTGCATTAAATCTAAACACTCCTGTCCTACAAAATCCCTGATGATGTGTACTCCTTCCTATTACCTATGTGTCACACACACGCACCCTTGTGATATGCACACGTTACCTCGACTTATTCTATTTCGCACTCAAATACGACTTCCTATCAAATGATATGAATAGAGTCTCTCGAAGTCAACACCAACTATTCCTCTTTTTAAACGATAGTAGATTTGAATCAGCGCTTACTAAACCCACAAACAGCAAAAATCGAAGCAGATCTACCACACCTACAGCAAAGTGACACCCTGAACGTAGGCATACGCATCCTTTAAACTTCTCCAAAACAAGGACACTCAAACCCGATACAAGACAAAACCTGCATTCTCCACCACCGGCAATGCACCCCGGGACTACGGCTGAAAACCATTCAATCCCGAAACCCGCGACCAAGTCAAGCGCAGGCTCGATTCGAACGGCGAAAAATTAAAACCAACAACACTCAAATGTCAACGAGACTGAAACAACTCCACAATCGTGACTTAGAATCACTAAACAATCAATCCTGCAGTTCAATAGGAAGCCCCGATACCGCAGGTAGTTTCGGAGGACGCCACCAGACTTCGGACAGAGCCGAAACCGATCAAGAATATGTTAGGAAGCAACCTCTATCGATACCTGAAACTACACGCCATCATTTCGCTCTGAACCCCTCAGCACCTCTGCAGCTGAAAGGAAGCTTTCAAAACTAAACCCACCTAAGACAAACATAAAAATCATACAGGTAAACGTCCCGCTACTGAAAATGTCCCGAACTCACCCACAATTCAAACACCCACAACTGAACCACTCGTACCAAAATCCATCCACCATCAACAAATATATATATATATATATATATATATATGCCAATCCACTTCACCTCAAAGTGCGTCCGCTCCACACCCCCCACATACAAGTCACCTGCACCTCCCTGGTCGAAAACTGTCATTACAGCCAAAAACTAAATTTAAATTCTCATACAATATATGTATATAAGAACATTACATGCAAACCCAATAAATAGCAAAACCAAAAACCAGTAATAATATGTAAGGCACTGTATGCATTTATATATTATATTATATGTACACAAATATAAACAAGATCAGACCTGTATACATTGCCCGTATACGCATTGCAATATTATTGATGTATATATAAGCAAAATATATAGAACAAAGGGAACGGAAATACATAGTCAAATATTTAGGATTTTATTTGACTAATGTAACTAAGAAAACAAAAACAAAATAACGTGCTATATAAAATTTAACAAAAGTTTATATGCAATCGTTTTCAAGGACATCAAAATTTAGACTATAGAATATGCATTTGTGTTTTCCACAACTGATGTATATAAAAAAACACAAATACACATGCAGTGGACGCGTTACAATTCAAAAATCTCCAAAAATCCCCTCTACTGTATGCCTTGATATATATACATTATGTCACATAAAACAAAATATAAAAAATCATCCAGAGGAAGGGGAAATATATGAAGATCGAATTATGGGATTGGCTCGTCAAACGAGACAAAACAAAAACACACGCGTCGCATTCGATCGTTTGCAACGGAAAATTGTGTTTGTATATTGAAATTGATGTATATAACTACATACCAATACCATTACATTTACTGGCAATGTATACACGATGCAAACTGACACACACAAACACGATATATGTACATCAACCATATTATATAAACACTAAAACCTAAATATTTAATGCAATATATTATAATATAATGTAATTTAATATTAAATATAATAAAATATAATATAATGTAATAACGATACTCATCTGAGATTCCAAAAATTAAGCCACGAACACACACACACACACACACAAACGAATTTATTTTATTTAATTAAACACCGAGTGGAAAAAAACACGTCCACTCAGTGTGCTGACTAACACTGAACTCCTCGATAGTGTAGACTCTTTCTCTGCATATAAATTTGAGAACTACACGCAGAAGTTAAAAAAGGTAGTTAGAAAACCTAGTCTTATTCTATAACAACTTGCAAATCGAGTGGAGGAACAAAATACTTCGCTAAATTTAAGTAAAGATATCGCTGATTCAAATTTAAACCAAAATAGCTTTAAATTTGACCAATTTATTTAAAAAAAATAATGAAGCTGATAATTGCTGCTGCATCTCAGGCAATATCCCGATTTTAGTTTCGGAATTTATACATCAAAACGGAACTCCATTGGTCATTGGCAGACGATTTCTAGAAATTTCGTCATTTTTCATGAGACCATTAAATTTTTTACTATGGATTCTCAGGAATTTGATTACCAAAATTATTGCACGTCAACATTTGAAGCGGCATACCAAAACCATTTAATTTCCATTCTACCAGGTATAAATTGAATTTTGCATTGTAAAAAATTGAATATATATACTTAAAACTGATTTTTATATTATTGATTTTAAAGAGCAAATATCACCAAGTGAGGATAGCTCAAGCTTAAGTGAATTAAAAATCTCACCATCAATTTTAAAACTCAACGTTAAGAGAGCAGTATTAACAACAAAAGTATCCAAACCACCAACCGCACACGGTCTAGTTCTTGATTCACAAGAACTAGACCATCAATATTATTTCACGCCAACAGTTGAAACGACATATGAAACTAATTTATTTTCCACTCGATCTAGTAAGTATTAATCTAATTTAGCATTATTAAAAATTTATTTATTTTATAGATCAAATATTACCAAACGTGAAAAAATACCAAACGTGACGTCACCGTCAATTTTTAAATTCAATCGAAAAAATATAGTATTATCAACTAAAAAATCACTTGAAGAGGTCTTTTAGACCAGCTCCTCCAAACAAAACAGAAACTTCATCTTTTTAGATAATTTACTTCGATCCAAGTAAAATACTTGTTTTATTACATCCGATTTATTTATTAAATAAATTTTGTATTTATATTGTAGTTAAAATTTCACCGATGAAAAAATCAAAAAATAAAAACAGCAGCAAACATTTACCGCCTCCACCGTTAAGATTATTAGGGTCAAACCAAAATATCACATTGTCAAATGATAATAAACTAAATTTAACACCAAAACCTTCAGACTTTAAAATGGAAGAACTAAATGCATCCAACAACAGTACATCAAAACTCTATCATCAAAAGAATTCCAAATTCTATCAGCTGACTTATTTAGTAAAAGATATGTCGAGGAGGTTAACGAATGAAAATTCTAGTAAAAATACCGTAGTGTATGAAGAAATAAAAACTATGTTTCCAATTTCAAATATAAAAGATCTCGAAGTTTTGGAAGCGAGATGTTCTATAATAACAATTTTAAAGAAAATGTGGTAAGAAGTATTTCAATATATCAAATTGTAATTAATTATATGTACATTTTCAGTTTAATCACCTTACTTACTTGGTTAGTTAAGGTAAAGGTCTCACATTGGCATTTCAAAAAACTCTGAGCGACGAAATGGTCATTAATTTTAATTTTGGTGGAACACACAAAAAAATTCCATTTATGAAATTCAAAAAATTGAATTTGATTATGTTTGGTAACAATGCACTATATTTCTAATCAATTTAACAAAAACTAAGCAATAATTTTTCTTTGAAGATGCATGAAAATCGCTGTTGATAGTGTGGAGAGCTTCCAAAATAAATTGAGAGTCGAGTTCCGCAAAGCTAACAATAGAATACATAATCAAAAAAGAAATAGTTTTTACTTGTTTTCGTTATAAATTATTCTTTTTTTTTTGTTTTTGAATTGTTATCATTGAATATTTTATGTTTGTAATTTAATATATAATTGTTTTGTGATATTTTTCTAATTATATACACAATATTTTAAATATATAAACTTTGGTTTTACTTTAATCCAAAACACATTTTAAATACCAACTGGAGGTAATAAAAATGAATCTGCCATACCGACAGATTTCTTCTACATTATCGGCATCAGCACCATCTATCAAAGAATATCTTAAACTTCTGTTTTACCAACAAAAATATACTAGATTATATAATGCTATTCGGTCAGTGTTCGTTCATTTTTACACGAAATGTGGTGTAAATTGATGCTCAAATTGATGTATTTTCAAGCGCTCAGTTTAATTGCTAAATTAGCGCTTTCCGAGCAATCAATAGGACAACTGGGAAAAAGACAAATTGCAAAAATCATAAAACCAAAAAATAATGAAATTTTCTCGTCTATTCGTCTGAATATAAAATATGTACAGTTACACTCAAAAATATACATTTGTATAACAGACATCGCGTAATGCTCAGGTTGTGTTTTTGAAAACCAAAAGTTAATATATTTTTTCATATAAATTTACATATACATAGACTGATTGTAAGTATTTTTCAATAATTTTTATTTTAATGTTTATTGTTTTATTAATTTAATGTGTATGTATATACAGAATATATTTAGATAAGTATCAATCGATTCGAATAAAAAAAGAAAAATTGCTGGGGAGGCAATAATTCGTAAAAAAAACCCACTAGGAAACACCTAAGTTTGCAAATCAAACTAGATATAATCAAAAGATCCGAAAGTGGTGAACGTGCATCTTCTATGGCTAATAATCTTTCAGTTCCACCTACAATACAATAAGGACAATTCTTAAAAATAAAGAAAAATACCAAAAATACGTTATGGATGCTATCTCGATCGAATTTAAAGGTCATAAACCAAGAAGTACCTTAATTGTGGAAATGGAAAAGTTATTGATCATGTGGATCGAATATCAGACGCACCGTGGAATGCCTTTAAATCAAATGCTAATTCAACAAAAGGCGTTAAAATTTTACAATGATTTAAAAGTGATGGCGAGTCTTCAACATCTGAAACGTTCGCTGCCAGCCGTGGTTGGTTCGACCGTTTCAAGAAACGATCAGGAATCCATAATGTAAAATTGATGGGAGAAGCAGCAAGTGCCGAAACAAAAGCTGCCTCTGAATACTTACGCAAATCTAAGGCAATTGTAGAAGATGGTGGTTAACAGATCAACAAGTTTTCAATGTGGATGAGACGGCTTTGTTTTGGAAGAAGATGCCATCAAGATCTTTTATTTCCGAAACAGAGAAATCGATGCCAGGGTACAAAGCGGCTAAGGACAGGATTACGTTATTGTTGGGCGGTAACACCGCAGGCGATTTTAAATTGAAGTCAATGTTGGTTTATAGATCCGAGAATCCCAGAGCACTCAAAAATATTGAAAAACACAAATTACCAGTGTTATGGAAGGCGAATAAGAAGGCCTGGGTGAGAAAATCTTTGTTCCAGGAATGTTTCAAAGAATATCTCGTGCCAGCGCTAAGAAAATATTGCAATGAAAATAATTTATCCAGTAAAGCCTTGTTAGTATTGGATAATGTGATATTCCTCCCACCCCACACAACATCGTTATTGCAGCCGATGGACCAAATACATATTGCATTGTTTAAGCATTACTACTTAAAACGGACATTTTCTTTGGTATTGACCGCGTTGGATCATCGAAATCAGTGCCACCAGAAAAAAAAACAAATTACACTTCATAAGTATTGGTCAACTGGCGAAAAAGAAAATTATGTTAGTCTGGACTCTTCTGAATCAGAAAATGTTAATCTGGACTCTTCTGAATCAGATTAGAAACTACATGTTTCTGTAAAAAAAATGTAATCGATGTTATGTGGATTTATGAACATGGATTAAAATACATGAACATATGTGCATTTACCTATTATTTTATGTGTTACATATTTTATAATCTTATTTTTATTTAATTTATACACTTATGTATTATATTTACCTACTGAAATATTATTATTTTACATATTCGAACTGAATTGATAATTTTAATGTGATATTTTTATATTTTTCAGTTACATATTTGACAATGAATTTAATCCTAACTATATTTTTGTCATAAAAAATAGTTTCTTTTACTGTATGATCATGAAATAAAATGATTTAAATGGCTTTGCCCCTTATAACAGTGGTATTTGCGACTACAGTCGCAAATACCACTAGATGAAACAATATTTTATGCATAAATTTTGACAATCAATTTAGAATTTTTTGCAAGAAAGAGATATTAGATTTGACGAGCCTCTTTTAATAATAAATTTAACTTGATTTACTTATATGTGTATATGGATATGTGAGCTCAACCGGATAATGGAGTTATGTATTTAAGTGTAATGTATGTATTTGTTATTTTAACCGTTAAACTTATTTTTTCACACTTGTCATCACAGGGTTTCATCACAGTTTTGATAAATTAATTTTTTTTATTTTAGTTACTTTTTAACAGATATAATTTCAATAAGGATAGTTAGTTGATTCGAATTTGTCATATAAGACCATCAGAAAAATGAAAATTCAAATTAATATACTAATTCTAAAATTCTAAGAAGCTTAACTTACCTGAACGCTGGTAGTGTTGAAATTGTTAGTTAATCTATAAATGGAGGTAACTTGAATTTTCCACTTTATATGTAGTCACATAAAAAATGATACTATCATTAAATTTATGTATTTGAATATTATATGAATACACACACCTTTCGAATATTTCTTAATTTATATTATATTAAGAAATATACGAATTAGAAATCTAAAACAACTAAAACAAATTAAGAGATAGCAAAATTGGCATAAAAAGAGTATTTAGAACCTCTATGGTGATTTAATGCCGTGGTGTATAACCTTTAACGGTAATGCCGTGGTGTATAACCTTTAACGGTACAATTCGTCACACACAACACCTCTCGTTTGTCAATATCACCAACAAAAAATACAAGGAATTCAAAATTGGTTATAACTAGGTCAGATTATACAAAGCAAATGTTTTACCATCTAAAAATCCACCAACGGTACACCCGTCCTTCCAGTTGTCGACGATTTTGTGTCTTCACTGCACGTTATTAAAATAAATCGATACCATGACCTAAATATAGATATAATGAGAAGGCAATTACTATTGGCGGGATGAAAATAGTATTAATTTTAATGAACTAGGCCTTTGAAACGTATAGTCACTCCAAAGGAAAAGAAAATATTTCTTTTATACAATAAATCACGACGCTACTTTGATTTAATATTAATCAGTGGGTTGATTTGGAGAAGACGAAAAAACATTTGTTAACAGTTTAAACAAATACTCACTATCATATACCAATAAAAGATCAATAATATACATTGGGATCTTATTGTAACGATATGATGGTTCCTCTCGTTACTTAATATAAGAAATGTCATTACGGGCCTTGTGGTATGTCACATCGTTAAAACATCGATGCAACAACAAAATAAAGTTACATTGTAAGGTTATCGAATTTGTGTTATCGTGATAACGAGTTAAATGACAAAAATATTTGTTTTTGTCCAGTTCGATTGTTCTTCGCACTAATATACTAAAACATTATACTTTTGCATTACATATTCTAATCTTTATGCAATTACTTTATATGTACTTTATCTCTATACGGTGAACATCATTTTACGTTCAGTTACTCTCCAAAATGTTTGGGAGGGTATGGGTGTGTGCGATGACCAGTATCGATAAGTTTCTTTATGAAAAAAAAAAACAAAACTTTTGTATTGTAATAGCGAGTTCATATCTGGCGTCAATTTAAGATATTGGACACGCACATTAAGATCCAACAATTATCGTAAAGCATATTCTCATCCACACATTCAGGTTTTGATGAGAATTTTACTTCAAGATATTATCGGAATATTATTTTTTAAATCAGTTGATGGCTAGATATTGAATTGTGCCAAGTTGAAAAAAAATATAAAATAGAACAACAATTAAGTGCAGTATTGTTTCATTAAAACACTTATGCCCGTTGGTGATCGAACCGTATATTCGTAAATATATAATTGATTGATCGTTCAAACATAAAATTTTTCTTCAACCATTTTGAAGGTATTTTAATGATTTTTTTTAATCCAAAATGTGTATTTCTTTTTATCAAATTGTGTTGTAATTGCAACTTACCGAGTTTTTTTTCCTTCCATTTTCTGTTATCTCGTGAATTTTCATTTTTAAAGAAGATACAGAAAAAAAAACAGTTACATTGAGGATGGTACAACGTGTATAGATATGCACGGCCATAATTGAATATTAACCACTTATACCATAATTAAATATTAAGTAAATCATAGTGATCATATATACAATTCAGCTTAATGTGATTCAGCTAAATCGGATGTAGCTATCACATTAGAAATGTGGGTACCTTAGTGGCACAGACGATCAATTTCCAGCATCACGTGTTCTATCTGTGTAATTCAAAGAGAAAGTTGATAATACACGTACAGAAAGTGGCGAATAGGTTTTGTTCGTATATCGATAGAGATATACGAACAAAACCTATTCGCCACTTTCTAATGTTTTGGGGATAAGAACTTAAGGAAGGTTGACTTGCGAGTGTCAAATAGAATTAATTTGCGCATGCTTTCGCGAAATCTGCTAACAAATTCTAACGGATTGGGATTTTAATCAATTTGTTTTGGGATTCACTTATTTACGTCCTAACTTTTGCCATTACGCAGCCAAATCGAGGATGCACGGCTATAGGTCCGATTTACGTAATGTGGTGCTTTGTGATACCTATCATGTGGTACTTAACATTCCAGGTTGCTCGCCTTGGGGGAAGGGTTCGTTTGATTGGTATTTTTGTTCACATTGCACTATATTAATAAGTACCAAACCAAATTATCCATATTCACATCTCCTCGGAAACAATTATCACACTCCCTTATTTAATAAATCAATTTATTCCATATTTTTACTATTAATTAAGAACATTATTTAAACTTAAATACTAGTACATACATATTTCAAGATAATTTATAAGTGATGGAGAAATCAATGCAACTCAAGTGCGAGTAATAAGAAAGTGAATAAAAAAATACTTAATCAAAAAAAATTATTATGTCGAATTATTCGAACAAGCCAATTGGAAATATATATAAAGATAGATATAAATATATATATATATATATATATATATATATATATATATATATATATATATATATATGTATAAAGAAAAAAATATAAACTTACAGTACTCTTGTCCACCTGAACTGGAAGGCCTTACAGTATCTGGCTTCTTTTGTATCTGTAAAATTAAAATTAGTAAAGCGGACGCTTGTCCGTTGATCACGAAACGTTTTTTTTTTTTTTTTTATATCACTACATTATTTTGATTAATATTTTCCACACTTATAATTAAGAAAATTCAACACTTAAATCTATTTTATTTATACTTAAATCTATAAATCTATGACACAATTGTTTGCGAATTTATAAAGCGTGGCCAAAAAAAACAAAGGTCGCTATTAATAATAATAGTCTTAGCGGGACTTATCACCGCTATTGAAGCGCAGCACGAGGTTCGTCTAGCACCCGATGCAAGATGCGCTCTTCTGGTTTCAATAACCGTTCAGCTATGAATTTATGCAAGCCTCTTTGACCTACACAAAACAATAATAGACCGTCACATTTTGGGCACCATATAAAATTAAACAACATGAAACCTTACCACGTTAAGATAAACAAAATTAAATGATAACTGTGTGATCCAGTACCAAAAGCATCAAGTACCAAAAAAATCGGTTGTTTGTTCTACACAAAACAAATCAGCACTTAAATAATTAAGCCTTAGTTTATATATATAAGTGTGCTTTAACACTATACACACCTTCAAAAACATAAGATAAAACACGATTTATCATTAAATTGTCTTCTAAAATGAACTATATCACAATCCGATTCCACAATAATTGAATTACAAAAAAAATATTATTAAAATAATTATATTTTGTAACTGGTTCTTATCACTGGCACAGGTATTACTAAGTAAATTAGTCTAATTGGAGTTTTATTTCCAGTTAGAATGTAGTAGAACAAAATACAATTCTAACAAGAAGCTTTCCCCTATGCAAAAATAAAAAAACAACAAATAATCATAACTAGTACCACCATTTAGATTTTATTTATTTTTTTTTTTTTTTTTTATTAGTTAACCTTGTCGCTGCATTTGTTTTATAAAGAAAGTAATGGCTAGCGAAACTCGAAACCCTACAGTAAGACCATATGAACATAACATGGCTCTATGATTGATATAGGCATATTCGTTACAATATTTATAGCTTTTAGTACACTTAAAATTAAGTATTTTTGTTTCTTTTTGTTTATTTTTTTCAGTTTAATAAATACATCAAAACATAATTTTGAAAATCAGTAATGAAATAAATTAAACTACCCGATAATCTATAGCTTAGAGGCCGTGAACGGCCCTTACAGCGTCTCAAGTGAGAACTTACGAACGTATTGGTGCACATTGTAGGTGATCAACCCAACGAGTGTTTTTACACACAATCGTTTTTTATGTCATCCGGAGCATGTTAATTTTTGATCAACGGCGGGAATCGAACTCGAGACCGTGGCGTGATGAGAAACTCTCTTAACCATTAAGCTACAACCGGTGGCAAACCTTTGATAAATTGTTTGAAACAGAGTTTTATGATTTGCTGGATTAGTGTATTATAAAATGTTACAATGTATTACATGAATAATATAACAAAACAATATTGTATTTCGTGAGTGTTGGGATTTTACATGTAAAAAACGTGTCAACATTTTTTATGTGAAAAACAGTGTAAATTACATAAAACGTAAATTACATGTAAAAACGAAGACAATATCGTTCGCAGTGCCATCTGTTTTAATGGCTTTAATCTACTGATTAAAGCCATTAATTTTTGTTCGGTGTTGTCATTAACAATTTTTATACATTGATGTGTATTTTCAAAATCAGTCACAAAAACTCAGTTACATATCAGTTACAAAATCTAACACAAAAGTTATTGTGACATTTAGTAAAATAGTAAGATTTGTTATGATTATTTTTATATATATTACATGTAAATACCGTGTAAATTACATCGTGTAATTTACACGCCTAACGGTGGTTAGACGTAATAAAATTTCTTGGAATTTTCGATTTCTTGTAAAGATGAAAGCTCTTATGAAATAATAAAACCAACTCTTTTCCGTGGCAAGACGGGTATTTTCTTTAATAGAATTGAAATTGGAAAATTCTCTAAAATGTTAAATAAAACACAAATGATTTATAGTTATATTACTTTTTTCATATTTGTATATATTTTATTACAATTTCTTTTATAGAGTTATCATTTACTTTAAAACTACTGGTTTAGTGTTTTTATGTTTTAGTTTTCATTTTTATTATATTTATTATTATAATTCAATTTGTATATTTATTTTAAATAATATTTATTTTAACTTAAATAATTTTTAATAGTTAAAACCAATCAGTTGAACACCAATCTATAAAATTGCTGACAAATTTGAATTAATCACGTAGATAATTTATCAGTTGTTTATGGAATTTCTACAAGATTTAAATTTATTATTTTTAGTCATGATAGTATGGTTAAATTAAATTATATTTGAAATTAACTTAGTAAGACATTTTTATTACTAATTTCGATTAAAATGTTTGTAGTTTATGATTTAACAACCGTAATAACATTCTTTTCAAGAAAAATGAAGTAGAAATCCCTTATACAAGTATACTCTAGGAAAAAAGATAACTTAACTCGGATTAAAAAGAATTATCCAAAGAATGCCAAACCATCTCCAATAGTAATATGAATAAAGTTAAAAGTTAAAATTTACATTATGAGAAAACAAAAATAATAACTAAAATTGATGATCTTCAAACCCATCTTCCCACCATTAGTTTGGTTTTCCCTCGTAACGAAAGATGAGATAATAGTTGTCAAGAGTGTTCCGCCAGTTAGAAAATGTTAATTTTTTGTTTTTCTAGTTTTCAATTAACTGATGGCAACACTCGATGAAGTTCCATGTACTATGAAAGCTCCACAATTTAAATTAATCGCTTGAATTTAATTGCTGGAAGCAATGTTGATACTTAAATACCACTTTCCACATTTAAACTGATTCTTCAGAAACAATTAATAAAAATACAAATAATAGATTGTTAACAGTTATAATGGTTATTAACAAATATCGAGGAGAGATATAACCTATATAAAAAGAAATATTTCTGGTCTATAACTATCTTATAAATGTAGTGGGTAACATTCGCAAAATTGTGGCCCTTACTACTTGACACTGCCCCACTGTACAGTATGTGAACTGACTTTACATTTTAAACAGAGGATGAGGTAACTATATATTATTTGTCTACATTCGTGTAAGTCAAGTCCAGAAAAAAGATTGAAGTGATGTTCAAAATAGCTAGAACGACATTATGAAACTGATATTGAACTAATTAACTGATACTGATTAAAATTAATTTTTTTTATTCAAATCGGATCATCAGTCATCAAAAACAAACATTTTATGTTGGGATGCCATGATAAATGTAATAAAGAGCAACTCAAAGGCCATGGTGAAAATAATTGATGGCATCTCAGTTTTAAAATAGACCATAGACAATTTTTCGATAGATGAAAATCTCGAACTCTACTATACAAAACTCAACAATTGCTCTATTAGCGACATTTAAGGCATGTATAACATGGAAAGTTTTTATGGTTTATGATAGTTTTGGTTGATGATAGTTTCATGTAAAGAATTGAACCACAAATTAAAATGATAGAAGCAATTTTAACCTACTACAATATATGTATTAGATAAAATATTAAAGTCATAGTGATTAACATTGAATGATTAAGATTGATTATCATGCTGACGAAGATTGAATCATTGATTAAGAATCATGGCTTAAACATAACAATTTAAGAGTGAGAATATAGAAACTGATGAAGCCCTAAATAATCGAAATATGTTTTTTTTGTACGAAACCTTAAACGCTACAGACTTTATTTATGCGTTTAAACGGAGCACTAAAGGTTGCAGTTATACCGAAAGGCTTGTGAAAGTGATTCGTTAACATGTTCAAACTTACGTTGACCTTAATAATAATCGTATCTCAACTGAGACCTTACGAACGATTCATACATATTAGTTCACATTTATATGGTTAGCCCGACGAGTGGTATTTTTTACACATAATCGCTTTTTATGTCATGCGGAGGTTGTTCATTTTTGGTCAACGGTGAGAATCGAATTTGAGATCGCGATGTGATGAGATTAAACTACAACCGGCGACCTAATATCAGTTAAAAATTGTTACGCATAGTTGTCTTACGCATAGTTGGGCGTGTTAGTTAGGTTTTTGCCATATTTTAATTTGAAAACAGATGATACTGTAGTAGTAAAAATCATTTTGGTTCTTAAATGTAGATAGTAAAAATAATAATAATTAACCAGTTAAATAAACTATTTTATTGCTATTTATGATACTTAGTTTAATAATAAAAAATGCTCGTATTAATTCTATATTTTTAATAAATTTTAGCGTTTTGTCGATTCCTACGTATACATAATAAACATATTTTTGTAAAATACACGATTTTTTTGTAATTTACTTTATTTACATGTAAAATATAAAACTTGTTTACATGTAAAATACCCAACTGTGATCTTGCACATAAGACTCCATCTGCTTACCATTTCACTTTCAATGACGACATCAATAAATGAGTCAATTTGTAAAGCTATTAGAAACAAAAGGATTTTTCCGCGACGGCACCTGTATACTATGGAATGAAAACTATGGAAACGTATTTGTTCGACAAAATCTACTAAATTAACGAATGAAAATTGAATAAACCATAAATCATTCTCGCCATTTTCTTTATAACTTCATATGGTTGGGATTGTCTACATAAAATTTACACAAAATTGACAAACAAATTTTGTCAAGCTGATAGACATGATTGTTAACATGAGGAACAACACTGCCTTAATACACATTATAGTTACGTTGTAACTGATGATTTAGAAATCAATATTTTATATAGGGTGTCCCAATAACCAGCTCAGTAATAGGTTTGGAAATTTACTTAACAACAAAGGGCATTTACTCTTTGACGTCTCATTTGACGCCTTTGGATTTTTATTTTTTGGCGTGCCATGAAGGACAAGTGTAATACAAACAATTGAACATTTGAAAAATTAAATATTGAACCAACCATTCCCGATATAGATCCGCACACAATCCAAAGTTTCCTAAGAAATTGGACCGACAGAATGGTGTACGTCATGGTAGAGTCGCGGTTCTCATTTGAATGGAATCATTTTCTCTAAATAACCAGCAGGATTGTACTTTCAAACAAATAAATAAATTTTGAAAAATATTAAGTCGTTTTTGATTTATTAAATTTTTAAATTTCTTATTAGGACACTCCTTATAAGTATCGTTTTGCAGTATAATCAGTATACTTTTATAAAACAAACTGAATACCAAGTATGTACATACATAACAATTTATCAATAATTTTGTAATCCACAATCTAGATTCCAGCCGATGAATTTAAACAAATCAAATATTTTATTGCACGCATTATACAATTAGTACTCGTATATTGAAATTGGATAATTTCCTTGAAATAATAAATATGCTCAAGGCGTGACATAATTTTATGAAAAATATTGTTAAACAATAAAGAGACACTCGAACGTTCAGCACAGGTCACAACAAAAATTAACAAGACGTAAAATATATATAATTTGTTATAAAGCGGAAAAAACTGATCTTATTTAAATCTGCGCTTATGTTTAACGAATTTGCGGGCAAGAAAATGTTGCGATAAGCTGGTAGATAAATAAATGATGTTACATACCATATAAACGCAGACAGATTGCGGAAATTATTTAATGATTATCTTGATTCGTACGAACCTTCACAGAACGTTAGAGATGCCACATTAGATAATGCAATTAACGATTTGATCGAGGAAACGAATTTTCCGGTTAACAATATAATCTTACTAAGAGAATTTTAATAAAAATAAGATGTACAATACATGAAGAGTTTTAACTATAATTTCCATTTTAATACGAACAGTCGTGGATTAGAAAAAAGAATAAAACTAGATGCAATGTCACTGCATGGTACTTCAAATTATTTTTACTTCTGTAAGTATGGAAGCTCATTGAATCTTAATATGCAAAAGTAATCGGTCAGCAACAAGAAAGTGGTTATACGGTAAGCGTCAATTTTTCAAATTTCTAAAGTATTCAAATTTATTGGCTTTTGTATCTTGCAGTCGCAAGTTAAAGATCCAACAATTCAAAAACCATTTAATCCACTATACCATTAGTTATTCCTTCACGTCAATTAATTGTTTCGTTCGAACCTCGCTTCCAGTTACTTTTACGTTGCTTTAAGGCTCTATTCCATGGGAAAAATTGACTGACAGTCAAAAAAGACGAAAAGAGAAAATATTTATAAAACTCCAACTAAAAGACAAAGACAACGTTCTTGTTTATTTATTTATTTAGCGAATTATAGCAGAATTTTGAAGAAACCATAACCAAAAAACTCATTAATTATTCATTCTTGGAGATTTTTTAAATTGTGAATTAAAATTTATTATTAAATATCACAATGCTAAACAAATATGATTTTTATTTCAATTCAATTATAATTTTACCAAAATAATACATCGACTATTTGACTCTTGACTATAAAATTGGTTGTGTGCGAAAAAAATTTCTTGTCCTACACAAATTTAATGTAGAAGGCTGAGTGTGACTGCAATAAAAAGTATTCAATTTTATACTTTTTATAGCAGTCACACTACCACAAACACAAATATTTTTCCAGTCAAGTTTGACTGAGATAGATTTAGTGACAGTCAATACTTCTCATGGAATAGGGCCTTTAGTTACAATAAATACTAACGATTTAGGAAACTTAGAAAAATAACTCTTTACCCAAGTAATTTGATTAATGATTTCAAAATTTAAATGAATCTAAAAAACAATTTTCTTCAAAATTATCAAAACTGCCCTACAGTTATCGATAGTACATTGTCTAGTGGAACCGTCTTTAAATAAAGATAACGGGTTTAAGGACACAGAAGTATAACTGGTAAAGTAATTTCAAATATGAGTGTATATTTCGAAATGGAACGACAAACAGGACATATTAATTATTAGGTACTACAACAAGCTGTGTGTAACTTCTTTATACACAAAAACAAACAGCCAATCCAATTGAAACTCTTACAGTACATAGATTCTCTTATAAAGGTTAAGATATGTCTGAACATAACATATGTCTGTTGTTTGTTATACGAAAATGTTTTGAATTATTTTGAAACATTAATGAAACAACAACATTGCTATATCTTCTAAGCAACGAAGCTTGCTGCTGATACCGAAGACCGGCATGAAAAACGAACACATTTTATAAATATCATTTCATGAACCCACTAATAAATTTGTATCGGTGGTATCGGTGCGTTGCTTAATCACGAGTCAGCAAATCTCCTTTTGTCATCACAAAGTTTGGACTTTCTAATGGGTAAAGACTATCGATGTCGAGATGAAATGGCTCAAAATATCCGCCGAATATATTTGCAACTCGTGGACTCGATATAACTGAGAGACATGTATCTTTGCGTCTTTTGTTTATGCAATAACGATGATTGCGACATAAACAAAATGCTATTCCGTATCCAAGCCTGTCAATGTAAATAATATAATAAGTTATGTGCCAGACTAGTAAGATAATAATTATATGGTTAATGTAAATATTAAGAAACAAATTATTCCTATAAGTGTGTTAAGAGATATGAGGTTTGAAAACTTAATTGCAATGTCTGATTAATCAGTCGACATACCTAGTGTAAAACAATTAAATTGGCTGAGGTAAGCTCGACCAATAACTCTGGTAACACCATACACAATAAATCAATGGCAACCCTACTGATATGGATAAAATGAAACACAGAAGTAGAATGTATGATTGAAGGATTGAGGATCAGCTATGAGTGGCAGCATAGAAGGTCTAACACACCACAAAGTACACTCTGTTTTGGTATAGGGTTTGTTATATCGGCTTCAGCCTTTAAAACTCACACGGATAAATAAGATTTATAATAGTTACGCTTTAGTAAAGACGGAGATCGTAGAAGGAATTAATGTTGATCCACAAATTAATTTTAATTAAGACCATGATCTGACTTTCCGCAGAAACATTAATTTTACCTTTTTTCACTATATCGGCCACTTCCATATCATTGACCCATTAAAAAACAACCCGATGGAATTGTGATAACAAAAATAAATTTTTGTATATAATGGTAAGGTCCGCGAATAAGTTTTCAAGTAGAACGGCAATTGCAATTCGAAAACATTTCATATATTTAAAATTAAATTAAAATGGTGAAAACTTAAATAAGAACTAAGTAGTTTTATTGCCTCAAAAATAAGGTAACATTATTTTACTAATTATATTAGTTGATAAAATATTATCTTAACAAATTTCTTTTGAGGCAACATTAATTTACGTTAATTATTGTTGACTAAATTATTCAATATTTGTTTTATAATTATTATTTATATTTTATAAACTAAGTTTATTAAAGCTTTAGCATTGGATTTGTAGTGTAAATTTGTTTGATTTCTTACATTTTATTAGTTTTAATAATAGTTTGTTTCAATTTGCATTGTGATTTTGAAATTGAATAGCACTAATTAAATTACAAAATTTAATTATTTCCGAATGAAACAGATTTTGACTTTCGGTTTCCTATGCGTGCAAATCATTCGCACAACAATATTTGTGGTTGGATGTAATTATATACAATTTCACTACTGATAAAAAGTTATTTACATCAAAACACAACTGAAAATATCTAAGATAAATAAATGTTGTGCGAGTATTATAGTGTAAGTTTTATTTGAAACAAACGTCAGAAGAAATAACTTATTTTTTTAAATCATAAATGTATTTATTCCGTTACAGTTATTGTACTAACTGTGTCCGTTCTAGTTAAAAAATAGCAATTCATCGGTTCTGGTTTGCCTTTCATTACAACAGGTCCACGAAATTCTAAATTAAATGATGAGTCGTGGTTCACTGGTTCCTTAAGAAGTCTAAAAATGAAGAATAAAGTTTAATCAAGATTATGAAATTTGTTCACGTTACCATCATAGGTTTACTTACTGATAGGTATTTTCGCTGACATTAATTCGGCTTGGGACACCCGTAGTTTCTGTCCGACTAGTTAAATTTACTGTGTTGCCAAATAAACAATAGCGTGGCATTCGGTGTCCAATCACTCCGGTAACTACTTCTCCCGAATGTATTCCAATGGTAATTTGCTGTTAAAATATTCGATTGAGATATCTTAAAATAATTAACTTTAGTTTCTTCAACATACCACAGGTTCCTCGCCCATTTTAACATTTTTAGCCATATCCATCATATCCAAAGCTAGTCGGGCAATACATTTGGCATGGTCTTCGCACCAATCTGGCAAGCCGGACACGGCCATATATTTATCGCCCACGGTTTCTACTTTATACACATTAGGATTTTTTTTGGAATCAGTCAATGCATCAAATATTGTATACAATTCATTAAGCATTTTTACTATTTTCATTGCTCCTTCTGCATCTGTATTGGTAGCACAGTATTGTCCAAAGCCAACGATTCCCGAAAACATTAAAGTAACTAAATCATATCTAGAAGACAAACAAAATGAAAATGGTTAGTAAACTGCATAATAAAAGATTATAATGGTGTATTTAAGAGGGCTAGGTCCTGTGAGATTTAATTTATGAGTATAAATGGTATCTAAGGGACGAGATAAAATTTACGTATAAAACAAAGATATTATTATTAAGGTTAAAATTTTATTGTTATTTTAATATTAATAAAAAAAGGAAAATACCGGATAACCACAGTGTGATGTTTTTTTAAAAGCATGTTAAATTGCCCCTGAAGAAATACATACACATATGAAACATTTTTACACTCTGGTCCCATCCACACATAACATTATATGCATATGAAGAATTTTATATTAATTTATAAAACATACTCGACAACACGCCATATTGTTAATTAAGAGTGATGTTGATTTGACAAACTTATTTAATTTACTTAACAATTTCGAAAATGTTAATTATCCGTCGACACTTATAAACCGCAATTTTTATTAAATCAATCTAATAATCCAGTTTATTTTTGTAGAATTAGGAAACCGCGAAACCTTTTTATTTTGGTTTTCTGCTTCTTCAAAGATTAATATTAACTTTTAATTAGAGAAAAAAAATGTGTGGGTTTATTTTTG
Organism: Tipula lateralis; assembly: GCA_963932295.1. Taxonomy (NCBI): domain Eukaryota; kingdom Metazoa; phylum Arthropoda; class Insecta; order Diptera; family Tipulidae; genus Tipula; species Tipula lateralis. The sequence goes on from OZ010738.1 coordinate 132,615,515, forward strand.
ATATTTGGTTTTCGAAATGAAAAAATATTTTTTTTCGGAATATGCGAGTGTGTAACTGTGTTCATGCTTAACAACTCATATTGTGGTACATATAAAAATTGCTGATCCTCGCATGATGAAATGTCAATAACCCACTTATATTTTAACATTTTAGAAACTATTATATTCGTCACCACGGATACTCATGATAAAACATGAAACATGCGAGCACTGCGCAATATAAAAATTTTAGTCAATTTTAAACAGTTTGAATACGTGGTATGAGTTTATCTGTATTTGTATATTATATATCAAATGGTAATTTTGTCACTAAATTAATTTCACTCTAATAATGACGTCATTTAATGACGGTTTGATTATAAAGATCAATACATCGCATCAGATGTGATTTTGTATATAAATATAGTGAATCGTCAGTATTCAAGTGTACTGATAAGTTTATCCAAATCGGATTTGCATTTATTTTATGTTGCATAACATTATAAAAAAATAATCTATGGCTTAGAGGCCGTAAACGGCCCTTACCGCGTCTCAACTGAGACCTTACGAACCAATTTTAACGATTGGTGCACATTGTAGGTGGTCAACCCAACGAATGTTTTTACACACAAACGCATTTTATGTCATCCGGTGGCATGTTAATTTTTGGTCAGCGGCGAGAATCGAACTCGAGACCGCGGCGTGATGAGAAACTCTCTTAACCATTAAGCTACGACCGGCGACATAATAATATAGTTCATAACATTATAGTGGTGCATAACATTATAGTTAGTGTATTATAAATGTACCAACGAAATAGTTTTGAGTGGGCACCACATTACTGTCTTGAAAATTAATATCCTCTGCGATAATAATGCATATCGTATTTGTAGATACCGTTTCACCATTAGGAGTACTGTATTGACACAAAATATTCGATTTTTTGTCCTCTTTGTTTGTTTTTCATTCATACAGTTGTTTTTAACATTTCAATCGAATATAGTGAAGTGTACCTACTTTTGAGTTACAAATAAATTTTATAACGCTGTAAAACAAGTGAATGTAAATTTCCTTAGTAAATTATGATTTCTTTCGTTCGAATAGAGTAATAATAAATAATTAAATAACATAAGGTAAATATAAACGGATTTATTCAATAACAATCGGAAACTTATAAGGAAAGTGTTTTATTACTGTGGCCCTATTCTGGTTTTCCCTAAGAATTGGGAATTGGAAAAAAAAATTTCCAATTCCCAACTATAATAATTCCCAATATTTTATTCCCCAATTCCCAAAAGTGTATTTTGGCGTGCTGGGAATTATTTCTCCTCTGTGAAACACATAGTTTTAAATGTCCGCCACTAGAGTACCTTTTTCATGGTGCGCTATGTTATTATTTGAATATGATTTAAATATTGACGGATGAATAACAAATTTAAAAAAAAAATAGGTGTTTTCGCTTTCGAAAAACAATTAGGGTCGTTGTTAGGGTCGGAATTATTTTTTACATTCACTATTTATTATGATTATTAGTATTTATGAATGAGCTTGTTTTTTTATAATTTAGGGCAGATAAGGCCAAATTTAAAAAAAATAGGTGTTTTTGCTTTTAAGAATTAAAAATATTTTTTTAAATTTATACTCTAGTATTATGATTATTAGTATTTTCCCATAAGAAATATGAATTCCCAACAATTTTAATAGAGAAAAATAAGCGTCAAAACTGTTATAATTGGGAATTATTTTTTCCAAACGAAATATTTTTCCAATAGCCAGAATACTTTTTTGGGAAAAACAATTCCCAACTGTTATAAAAACGTCAAAAATTTCTAATTCCCCGAGAAAACCAGAATAGGGCCACTGGTGATTGGATAGTGTAATAAAACAAATTATTTGTAAATTTTAAGAAATTAATTTATGTAAATAAATAACATAATGCCTACATTTATTTAGAGTCAAACTCGGCGAAATCGAAACCACGAAACTAATATCTGGCAAGAAACTATTGTTTTGGTCAATTTGTCGTTTTGGTTGTTATTTTGTTTTATTTTCATTCAGACCATCGATCGTAATCAGATGGTGAAAAATCCCTTTTGCATCCTGCACCTACTGCGCCATTTGATCGTAATTAAATTTATTTTTTATTAAAAATGACATTTATTCTGTATTTGGTTAACAAAATTAAAAAATATTCATTATTTCGTTAAAAACAAAATCATTTAACATTTATGCCTACAAAATTATTAGTAGGCATAAATGTTATTCTCTCACAAAGTAATTTATGCATGACAAGAAAAAATTCTCTCTTAATTTAATGTTTTGATCAAAATATTACAGGTTATCTTTTTAATTATTATTTTCTATTAAAAGTATGTAGTTGATATTTTTTAAAATTAATAAAACAAATGAATTGTCTTTTGAGGTCAGAACATCAATTGTATGGGGCTATTCTGCCGAGATCAATCTCGGTAGAATAGGCACTCAGCTAATAGCCGGAGAGCTATTCTACCGAGATTCGTATACAAAAATACGAATGTACAATTACTGTCATCGTAATTCGATTGCTTACCAAATAAAAAATTAAGAGCAGCTTGAAACATGCGAGGGCAAAAACGAGCTATAACGGCAAAAAAAGATAAAAGTATAGAAAATCTCCTAAAACACAACACTCAGGAAAATATCAACAAAAGTTCAAAATGAAATATATAAATATGACTGTATGAAAGAGACTACATGAGCCAAATGTAAAAGCCTATAATATTCAAAAGCAGCCGACTAAAATTTTCACACCTGAACAAAAAAGTATCGCACCGATATTATGCCAACCGCCAAAGTAGCGTTGATAAAATAATGGTATGGAGAAGTTTCTATTACAACGGCATTGGTAATCTTCTAGTGATACTTCATAAGGTAGTTGGAATTATTAAACGAGCACGCATTAGTCTACGGATGCTTTTAGGCGAAGTTGCGATCTTACTAATAAAAACAGTTTTTTACATTTTGAATAAAAGTTATGAAAGAAACAGCGTAAATAACATAAAACGTAAATTATATGTTAGCAATGAAGACAAAAATAGTATTCTCAGTGCCATCTATTTGAAAATTTAAAAATTCCTCAATGATAAAAATTTAATCAATTTAAAAGTGTAAATCTTTTTCGTAACAACAAAAATCTGATAGATTAGTCTATAAACTGAAAAATGTTCAGGTTATTATTGTCTACGATTATTTTGATAGTATGTCTCACGGATTATGTTGACCAAGTTTAAGCGTGTTTTCTATATTCCATTGAACTTAGTACGAAAAAAGAAAGGGCACCTTGAGAGGATTGTCGAGCATAGAATGGAGTTACCATTCTAAATTAACATTCTACATTAACATTCTCAGCACTTAACATATCAACTTTCTGGAAACTGCATATTACTATATTACAGTTAGTACGAGCATTTCATCAGATTCAAGTGGTTCAATTTGACATACCAAATCAGCCATCTTAATAACTTTTGTGTTCGAGTTTTTTTTAAACTACTATTTTAATTATCAGAGTCCAAATCTGAAATGCAGCAAAATTTGAACTGTGAAATGCAGTTAATTATGTCACAAGTTCCGATTTTTCACAAACAGTAAGATTTTTTTAATAAGTGGTACAGAAGGATGTGTAAATTACAGGATGTAATTTACACGAAATTTTACATCTAAAAAACGTGTAATTAGGGAAGGTTTTTTCGGATAAAAAATAATTTTTCTTGTAACCGACACACGATCTCTTATCGACCTGTATTTTTAAGTATTATTTAAGTCATGTACTGTTTAAAAATGCGTATGGGCATTCAAAAAATTTATAAGGTCGTTGGCCGGTATGAACCTGTTTGCCTGACGATGAAGAAAACTTGCCATATTCACTGCAGGTTAGGACGTTCCATGATATGGGTTCGATCATGTATTTTATGTGCGTATTCAGTCGTTTTAACTTGTCACACTCCGAGCCCGTAACTATAAAAAAAGAGACATAAGCTTCTGGATTTTCGTTTTCTTTGAATGGTTTTTCATAATGAGGACATTAAAATCATTTTATTAAATTCGCTTTATTAAATTCACAATAAAAAATAATTAATTATGTTTAGTTCTCTAATGTCAGGTACAAAAAAATTTTGCCATTCAGTAGTGAATCATAATGAAAACGTTAAAACACCATATTTATTTCATTACAAGTCGGCAGTTATTTTTTGACAAACTACAATCGAATTTTTTTGTAACGAAAAATGTCACTGATTTAATTTTGATGTTGGAAAATTTTTAACATTTTAAAACAGATGACACTGTAAATGGTGTACATAAAAAATGTAAAAAACGTTTATTACATGTAAACTCTCAACTGTGATAGGTGATACTTTAGTAACAATTAGATTTTATAAGAGATGGCGCGTTAGTTACAAAACTAATCGTTCTTTACATAAAATCATTTTTAACAAAATGTAAAAACAAAGTTTATGTAAACCACTCGTATTCACATGTAAAAAATTGTATAAATTACATTGTGAATCTCTAAATTATCTATTTACCACGTTTGTAAGTATGGCCCTTAGGCAAGATAAATATATATACATTATATTTGATTTTTGTTTTTGGGCGACTTAATCTTTAATTTTGAAATAAAGTGGCTTATATGATTTTTTATTCCAACTGATTTTTAATTGACCAGAATAGGTTTCGTGTTCCAATCTCCGGTAAACTGAGGTTTAGTATTAGTATTTATTTTTAATTAAAGTACTATTATTAATTATAATTAAGGCGATTTTAGTTATTTTTGAAAACTTAAATTTATATGTAGATTGAATTGTGGATGCTCAAATAAAGATCCGATTAACAAAGATACGATTAACATCTTATGTTGCTGATATGAAAGATCGGTCCGTGAAAATATTTCCATACAAGATTTTCATATATGGAAAACAATCATTTTTTTATTTAAATAATACGTACCATTGGTCTATGTGCACATAGTGGACATATAGTTTACTTTGAGATTTTCGTATAAAGTATGATCTATACCAGAGGAACGTATTCTTGTTCAAGTCTATGTGCACAATTTTGAATAGAGAAAACTCTGATATTTGACAAAATTTAGCTTCTCTTTTGATAAAATCTAAATTAATAATTAAATTTTAAATTAATTAGCATTTAGTTGGTTATACCAAAGTCATCTTTATTAATAAAGCCTATATTAATACTAAGTTTTAGAAATTAGCTTTATTTAGTGTATCAACAATGTACAATACAATGTTTTATCAAGAAACACACAAAACGTACAAATTTCTTTTAAAGTTTTTAGTTATTGCAAAATGGCATAGAAAGGGTCAAATTAGATCGGAACATTTATCATTTTTTTCAAATCGAAATAAATAACGATCAAAATTAATTATAAATATAGATCTTTATGTATTTTGTGCTTTTTATTTCAATATATACGATATTCCCTTAAATATATGTTACCTGCTCTATCTAATTCTCTCTTAGTCGCACACCGGAACTCAAACTCTTTCCTAAATAAATTTACGAAAATATAATTGAAAGCGAAAATTTAAAACATCAAATATTAATTTATTCAAATGAAATTATGTATTCTAAAAATTCAACTAAAACTGAATTTATGAACATTAATTAGCTTGAAAAGGAATTTCTAACAAGCAGTTGTCAATAAATAAAATTATCAGCCGATCAATGTTTACATTACATTTGTAATCACAATTTCTATTTTCCTACCCATTTATTCACCGCCCAGGTGGCGCAGTGGTTAAAGCTGCGGCAGTTGGAGCGGGAGGTATCGGGTTCGAATCCCGATTCCGGGGCAAGATGCAAATGGGTAAATGCGAAAAACTCAGACCTAAAGCCGTACATAGAGTGGTGCACAACGGGCCAATCGCCGGTCTAAGTGTGCGATAGCAGCCACAACGACCTAACCTAACCTAACCACCTTTGTGAAGTTAGCCCAGAATTTCATCCCCGAAAATGAAAAAAATTGCATGTGGTAATACAGTTAGTAAAAAATACTTTCACGACATTACAATTCGATTATACATATTTTTAAAAATGTTAGATAAACAAACAAAATATAAAAATGTAACTGAACAATATCAATAACCAATCTATTATATTATAAAAAATTTTTGTGAAATATAAAACATAGAGTTCGTTAAAAATTAAATCTTAACATTATTTATCATAGCATACATTACTCTCAGCCCCGAAAAACGTCTGTCGCGACACTTTTAGTATTATTTATATTAATTGATCATAAGCACAATAAAATAATATCTACCAAAAAAACCAAACCAATTTTCTTTACAACATATACAATCAAATATAAAATGTCCAAACAAAGAACAAATAACATCATCACAAATAATATCATGATAGTTTTTATATAACCAGCCCAGAAAAATTAACTATCATGATAGCTTTCATATACTCAGCCTATAAAGATTACTGAAACAATAAACAAATAATCATTTGATTATTAATCATTTGCTATAGTCCCTCAAACATAGAAACCATTCGTTGGACGGACCAACTGATTATTGATTTGAGTTAAGAAAGGTTTGATCAAGTATATTTGATTTTTCCAGAATTGTCTATGATGGGTTTTTGCGATATAGTCCCTCAAACATAGAAACCATTCATGGGACGGACCAGCTGATTATTTTTTTATTTTTAAATTAAGCTTTAATTGGGTGCAGGGCGGACTTTTAGACAGTCCTAGCTCCTTGGAACTGTCAGAGCTCCTGCACCCAACGCGCGGTCCTTCAAGTAAAGGTTGATAGCTGCCTTAAACTTGTGCATTTTATACTCCAACGGAAACTGGAAACCGAATAACGAATTCCACTTCTTGGATGTTCGATAAATGAATTCGCGCTTTGCACCTTCAGTTCGAGGTTTTGGCCACTTCACCGTAAACCTATGCGCATTGACCGTTCCTCGTGTTCCCGTCCTGGCGTAACAAATGGTGGTATTTTCTCCTTTAATTCTGCAGAACATTTACCATTTATTAGTCTATAGAACACGCAGTTCTGCAACATCTCTGCGGTGCTGTAAGCTGTCTAGCTTTTTTTCTGGAGTTTCGTATTATTCGGATGGCACGCCGTTGAACTCTATACAGCAACTGGGGAGTAGTGCCATATGCATATTCTATACAAGGTGTAATAAAGGTTTTATATATCTAGAGAACCTGATGCGATTTAAAAAACCGTCTGCATCTTTTGAGGAACCCGAGTTTACGTGAAGCTGATTTGGCCAAGGCGATAATGTGTTCATTCCATTTTAAATTTTATTGATTTGAGATAAGAAAGGTTTGGACAAGTATGTGTGATTTTTCCAGAATTTTTCTAAGATGGGTTCTTGCGATATAGTCCCTCAAACATAGGAATCATTCGATGGACGAACCAACTGATTATTGATTTGAGTTAAGAAAGGTTTGATCAAGTATATGTGATTTTTCCAGAATTTTTCTATGATTGGTTCTTGCCATATAGTCCCTTAAACATAGAAATCATTCGTGGAGTGGGTGCTGACATTGTGCAACTTGTTAATTGCAATATGATTACTGTTTATATTAATTTTGGTGTATACACAAAACTGGTATTATATCTTTTAATACAGTCACTTTAACAATTAATCAAAGTTATTTACCTAACCTGACAGTCATTTTTTGGGCTAATATAATCTAAGCTATCATGAGAGATAATTTTTCTGGACTGAGTATATGAAAACTAACATGATAGTAAATTTTTCTGTGCTGAGTATACGAAAGCTATCATGATAGTCGATTTTTTCGGGGCTGAGAGTGAAAAGTGTCATGATAGTTGAGATTAGTGTTGCCATCGCTTTTTTCTGGGATGAATTCTGGGCTAACTTCACATACATACCTAACCTACCCATTTATTCACAATCACAACATAACACTAAACTATATTCCAATGCTGAAATATTATCGAATCATTAAATAAGGTTTATATATTTTGTATCATTATATAATATTTAATTGCATAATTATGAATAGAATACAAAACAAATTGTCATAATAATTAAATGTCATAACAATGGGAGCAAGAGAATATTTTTTTATATTGAGTGACAGTTCGATTGAATGCAACTAGCGTTGCTGTATAATTTTGCAAGCCATTCGTGTTAAAATCATACGTGTGTGTGTTAACAAAATAAAGTTTAATATGTATATGTAATTTTGTGCAATTGATATTGTTTCTTTTTTTTACATAAATGCAACCCAAATCGCAATCAGCTTAAAATGTAATTATATTGAGATGTTTTGATGTAAAGTGTCATTTTATTTATTCACTTTTTGAGCATACACTGAAAAAATTATCCTGCATTAGTTTTATGTTCCTCCGTTCTTGTTCTAAGTAATCTATTGTTTCATTAAAATGAGTCAAAAAATTGTTAATACTCCTAATTAAGATGTGAATCATCCTCAAAAACTAATAATTCATAACATTTAAATAAGGTTGAAAAGATCCAACATGTAACTTCCTCGAAGTAGGGAATGATTTTTTAAAAAAAAGTCATTAATCTTAGGAAAACACATACAATTTAAGTAAATTAACTTTCATTTGATGCAAAAAATATCATCAAATGTATGATGTTTTTTGCCGTAAAGTTTTATTAAAACTTGACATAAACCTGTGGTGCTTTTAGCATAAGCAGACGAATTCATTTTTATTTAATTTTCGAAATCATTTTAATTTAATTTAAATATTTTATTAGACGAATTAATTTTCATTTTTTTAACTTGTATAAATTACCAAAATTTAACGTATTGTATTTTGTCGATTGGGTAGAATTTATCGTCTCATCATTTCGTCTCACTGTATACGAAAAGAGAGAATTCGAACATGTAAAATATATGAGTGTACAAAAAAGGTACAGTCGTCTTGTAAACCCGAATAAAGAAACAACTGAAATAAAATAGTGGTTAACACATTTGTGTTTTATTACTTTATTCCGCCGCGTATACTCACAGCGAACCAAAATTGGTGACTTTCCGACGTAAATAATTCAAGTATTTATACGATTATTAATTCTTTCAAAGTAAATTCAGTGCTTGTGCATAAATTTCGTCAGTTTAACATAAAAACACTGTCGTATATCGTAGAGAATAACGTTATAAGTATCAACCGTTATTTCTAGAATTTTTCTCGCTTGATAAAAAACACGCGTTTTTTTAAATTGAGTTTGGCAACGACAAAATAAGCCAACAAAGTGAAATTGAATTGTGACACGGAACATTTCAGTTGTTTTACGTGATATTGATAGATATTGTTATTTTGTGCTAATACGTGTTACTGTCTACGCATAAAATGTCGATTACGAATGAACAAGAGGTTAAAGGTGGTGCGGACTTTCCCGATCATGAGGTTACAGCGGTATTTGCCAAATTGCCAATGCCACGAATGATCAGTAACGACATAGAAAGTTGGTTTTTATCGATGGATTTCTGGTTTCCAGCCTCTGGCATTGCGTCCGATAAACAGCGATATAATACAGTTTTAGCTGCCGTTGACCCAACAATGTTACCACAATTACGCGAAATTATTAACGGTACACCAGAAATACGAAAATACGAATACATTAAGGAAAAATTAATTGGACATTTTTCCGAAAGCCAACAACGACGACTAAATCGATTATTATCAGAAATGCCACTGGGCGATATGAAACCTAGTCAACTCTTCCATGAAATGCGCCGAGTTGCTAGTAATTCTATCAGCGATGCAGCACTTAAAGGTTTATGGGCTCAACGTTTGCCCGATCATGCACGTGCAGCGGTAGCTGCCTCCACCGGCTCCGTGAACGAATTTACGAAGATAGCTGATGCTATTGCGGATGTCATGCAGACGCGTAATGTAAACATAGTCACATCTGCTGAGGAAACGAGCACACAATCGAAACAAACATTGCTTCATCATGAATTGAAAGCTGAAATAGCCCAATTATCTAGTCAAATTGGCAAATTATGGTCACAACGTGGACGAAGTTACTCCCGAAATTCATCGCGTTCCTCATCGCGTACACGAGACCAGACACCGAGTGCACCTAATCAGGAATGTTGGTACCATTGGAAATTCGGCCAAAAATCACGTAAATGTCGAAGTCCATGTCGACATAGAACACCAACTGAAACCAGTACAAAACCATGAATCAAACGGATCGTTGACACGAGTTTTGCCGATTCTCAACCCTCTCATGTCAACATATTCAGACTATCCGTTACAGACAAAAAATCGGCTATTAAATATCTCATAGACACAGGAGCTGACGTATCGGTATTGCCACCTACTCCGAACGAGAAAAGGATTCCAACCGACTATAAACTGTTTGCGGCGAATGGAACAACGATTAATGTCTATGGTAAAAAGCGAATTAAAGTGGACCTCAATTTACGACGAAATTTCGAGTGGGAATTTATTGTTGCGGACGTCAACACGCCTATTATTGGAGCCGACTTTATACGAAATTTCGATTTGCTCATCGATTTGAATAGAGGTCGTCTAGTTGATGGGATTACTAGATTGTCGACAGTTTGTGGTTCCAAAAAAGTCAAAGTGGCAGAAATTAAGACATTCAATCCTCAATCACCGTTTGCTTGCCTATTAGCCGAGTTTGCGGACATCACGGAAATGGATATACAGTCACTAAACGACAACGGCTCAAGCATTGTACACCGTATTGAAACAACTGGGCAGCCAACGTTCGCTCGACCCCGAAGGTTGGATCCGGACAAATTAGCCGCTGCAAAGGAGGAATTCGAATATTTGATGAAAATGGGAATTTGCCGCCCGTCTACTAGTAACTGGGCCAGCCCCTTACACATGGTCCGAAAATCAGATGGAACATGGCGACCCTGTGGCGACTACCGTTCTTTAAATGCCCAAACAGTGCCCGATCGGTACCCAATACCGTATATCCACGATTGTACGTCAATATTAAGTGGTAAAACCGTCTTTAGCAAAATAGATTTACAAAAAGCATTTCATCAGGTGCCAATTCATCCAGATCATGTTGCAAAAACCGCCATCACGACTCCGTTTGGGTTGTACGAGTTTGCGTTTATGACGTTTGGGTTACGGAATGCACCACAAACATTTCAACGGCTAATACATGAAGCATTAAGAGGCTTACAATTTGTTTTTCCATATCTGGACGATATTTTAATTGCATCCGAAGACATCATTGAACATGAAGAACATTTAAGACTAGTATTCGAACGGCTTCGCAAATATCGGCTGACGATCAATGTAGCTAAATGTGAATTAGCTGTGGCCGAATTAGAATTCTTAGGACATATCATTTCGAAAAACGGGATTTCTCCTCTTCCTAGTAAAGTTGATGTCATTAAAAACTATTGTAAACCTCTATTGGCGAAAGAATTAAAAACTTTCTTAGCGATGATAAATTATTATCGTAAATTTATACCGAATGCCATGAATTCGCAAATGAAACTTCATTCGATGATCAAGGGCAATATCAAAAATGACAAAACTGTGTTGATCTGGACCGACGAAGCAATCGAAGCATTCGAAAGATGCAAACAAGAACTCGCCGCAGCTACTTTATTAGCGTTTCCGAAGATGCATGCCGAATTATCTCTTAACGTAGACGCTTCAAACTTCGCAGTAGGAGCAGTTCTGCATCAGGTCGTCGATGGAAGCTTCGAACCATTAGGCTACTTTTCAAAAAAGTTGACAGATGCGCAACAAAGATACAGTACCTACGACCGGGAACTTTTGGCGATGTATTTGAGTGTCAAACATTTTCGGTATATGTTGGAAGGAAGAATAAGTCGAATCTATACGGATCACCAACCGCTGGTCTTTGCATATCAGCAGAAAATGGACAAGGCTTCCCCTCGACAGATCCGTCATTTAGATTTTGTGAGCCAATTCACAACCGACATCCGTTATATTAGCGGCCGCGATAACCAAACAGCTGATCTACTGTCAAGAATCCAGCTGATTGAGACGTTTGATTACGAGCAATTGTCAAAGGAACAAGGAACAGATGACGAATTTACTCAAATACGTGAAGGTAAAACGACTTCGTTAATATTTAAACAATTCTCTATTCCAGATAGCAACCGAATGCTCTGGTGCGATACGTCAACATCTAAAATTCGACCTTACATATCTCCCAAATTCCGACGCTATATCATATCGTCAACTCATAAACTTTCGCATCCAGGAATCAGAACGACTATTAAGCTAGTATCCGATCGATATGTATGGCCAAATATGCGCAAGGATGTCACGAACTATGTACGCGGATGTATACAGTGTCAGAAATCAAAAATTAATCGTCATAATAAAACAGCGGTTTCTCAATATAAACTGCCAGATCGACGCTTTAGTCACATTAACATGGATCTCATTGGTCCTTTACCATTACAACAAGGATACCGATATTGTTTAACGATTATCGATCGCTTTACTCGCTGGCCAGAAGCGATTCCGCTAACTGATATGACCGCTGAATCCGTAGCAAGAGGTTTAGTAACCGGTTGGATTGCTCGTTTCGGATGTCCAGAATACATCACAACTGACCAAGGGAGACAATTTGAGTCTTTTTTGATGAGGGAAATCTATAAAATCATCGGAGCAGATCGTTTTCGAACTACACCATATCATCCACAATCAAACGGGTTGATAGAAAGATGGCACAGGACGCTGAAATCATCGATTATGGCAGCGGGACCAGACTCTTGGGTTGATAATTTGCCAATTATTATGTTAAGTCTACGTGTATCTTTTAAGAAAGACCTTCTAACGACGCCTGCCGAATTAGTCTATGGCACTACATTACGGATACCAGGGGAATTCTACGATATTAATAAATCAATGGATACTCAGAGTGAAGTACTAAAAAATCTGCGAGAGTCAATGGCAAACGTAAATCCGATGAACACGTCATTCCATATTAAGCCAACGTCTTACATAAACAAGGAGTTGAGCTCATGTAGTCACGTCTTCGTACGCACCGATGCTATCAGAGCGGCCTTAACGCCACCTTACGAAGGACCTTTCGAAGTACTAAAAAGAAGTCACAAATATTACACAATTCAGATGGGTCATCGCATTGTTAACTTATCCATTGATCGACTTAAACCGTCTTATATTTGGAATGAAGAACCATACACAGCGGATGTTCCACCGAAAGTAACTAACACTAGGTCAGACCATCCACAGACTTCAGTAAAAAACGATCGACCCCATCGACGCGTTCAAATACCACATCGCTATCGCTGAAGGGGGAGTACTGTGGTGCTTTTAGCATAAGCAGACGAATTCATTTTTATTTAATTTTCGAAATCATTTTAATTTAATTTAAATATTTTATTAGACGAATTAATTTTCATTTTTTTAACTTGTATAAATTACCAAAATTTAACGTATTGTATTTTGTCGATTGGGTAGAATTTATCGTCTCATCATTTCGTCTCACTGTATACGAAAAGAGAGAATTCGAACATGTAAAATATATGAGTGTACAAAAAAGGTACAGTCGTCTTGTAAACCCGAATAAAGAAACAACTGAAATAAAATAGTGGTTAACACATTTGTGTTTTATTACTTTATTCCGCCGCGTATACTCACAGCGAACCAAAAACCAATGATTTCTTGCATAATAATGTAAAAATTTGAAACTTGACACTTGTGCAATTTTAAAATAAATAATTAAAGCAGATTTAACCCAATCTAATAATATGTTCAGTTTATTTCAGAATTTTTCTGGAGTTCATTAATAGTTCTTCATTTAAATGTTTACATGTTGGTCTATGTGTATATATTTATTTTTATGAAAGACTAGAAAATACACTTGCTGGTTCAGTAAACAAGCTATTTTTATGCAACATAAATAAAAAATTAAATCTATTATGTATCGATGGTCTCCACTATTTTGACTAACTAATCTTAAATATAAGAGGACTTCAAAAGCTGTTAGCAATTATATTTATTTTCTTGCCAAAATTAAACAAAATTAACAATTTTGCAATGCGCTATTGCTATTGAGGTGTGCCCTATAAATTATTAAATATTAGGTTTATTGATCAGTAGAAAATTAGAAACACTTAGTCAAAACTAAATTAAAGGATCATATCTATTTTTAGAGCAATCACCTTTAAGCAAATGATTCAAACAGAGTGCATCTTAAGTTGTTAAGCTTTAGCTGGTTGATCCTATACATCATCAACTATTAGAAGAAAAACATTTTTCTGATAATTTTACTGCGGAATTGAACGCATATAAGCAAACTTTGTGCAGTAACTGCAAATTTTTTAAATATCCTTAGTATTGTTTTGTTTTGATTGGATTTTTCAGAGAAAATTTAAACTGAGGAATCTTAACTAATAAATAAATATATGTATAAATATATGTATGAAAAAAAGACCTTAATGATATCAGTTGATGTAAAAAGCATCAAATTAGATCATTTTTATTAATGCGTAAAACTTAAGTTACCATACCTAAAATATATGTATGTGTTCCTTAATTTTAGGAATATTTTGAATTATAATTTTAAAAATCATAAATTCAATGTTTTAAATCATAAAAAAACAAAAAATAACCTAAATTCAATGTTTTTTTACTAAAAAACCGGCAATTCATAACGATTGATTTTACAGTCATACTGTTTTAGAAACGTGATCATTCCTGTTTCAGGCAATAATGTAGCAGCAAGTTATTAGTACAATTATATTTTTTTGCAACAAAATTTTAAGTGTGATATAAGAGTAACCATTGTTATTTTTTTAATATAGAATACCATAATCTGTTGTGTTTTTAAAAAGTGAATTTAGTGATTAAAAACCAAGAATACATTTAGTTAATCATTAAATTATTACTTATAATTAAATAAAATTGTGTGTTCTTTTAAAGTGAGTTTTCAATAAGCTACGTACGAGTACATAAAATAATTCAAAATTTGCAATATTTTAACATTTGCAAAGGTGCTTGGATAGTGGTGGGGACTAATACATTTATAACATAACAAGTGGGGACTAATACATTTACGGGAAAAATTTGCAGGTGATGCTTTTAGATTTTTTAAGTGTACATAGGTTATATTTTACATTGATTTTTTCTATGGTATAACCAGTATGCAGATATGACCAAGCAGACGATCTGAAAATATTAACCGAGTCAGATTCAGAAACCATGTTTCCTAATGTTGCAGAAGCAAGCCAAAAAACAAGAATTCGTGCGAAGATAATTAAGTGGCGACAAATGAAAGTATTATGAGATACTAGATCAAAATAAATAACATTTTTATATAATATTAATTTTATCCTAGGGTTACCAAACCAACGCAGGGCAGTTATCTGGAACAACACAATCTGTAACAAGTTCTGTTAGCAAATGGTTGGAATCACAAGGCAACTCATCTATAGCATCACAACAGTCTTCCAGTTCAGTTAGTTATTCGCGATTTGTAAGTAAATATTCAAATCAAATTTATAAGACTCGCTTATTACTTGATACTGGAATTTAGTACCATTTTTTCAAACTAAAGGAACTTAAAAAATTTCTAACTACCGACCGGGGCCTAAAAATTTTGAACTGCTATAATAGCACAAAAAAATTAGGGGAATACGAAAAGAAAGTGTTAATTGATTCGATTTTAGAACACTACTTCACAACAAATACACCAATGTCATATTCTGAATTTGAGCGAATAGCCGGGGAAATCAAAAAAACTTTTACTGGAGAAGACAAGGTCAATTCCTGAATCTTTCCTTTATAAAACCACAAAAAACTTATTCAAGTCTAATTTTGTTTAGAATTAGTACTACTATCGAATAGAAAAGCGCCGACCAACTGGTAAATTGTATAATAAGTACAGAAATCAAGCACCCAAGCTAGCCAAAATTGGATATTATGGAACTACAAAGTGGAACAAACTCATAAATGAAATCGAAACAATTGGTAAGGTTTTATTTTAAAACTAAATTTAATAAACCTGACAAACTGCGACTTAAAAAATCGGATTAATAAATTTTTCGAGCGGTACATTTGCATTTTTTCCTTAGAGTACCTGAATGAGTTTTGTTAAATTCGATTTAATAAATCGCGGTGTCTTAATTGAGAATCATTCATTTATTTTAATAAAATTATTATTAGAACCTGTCGAAAAATAATCAATTAAATGAAATTTTTTAAAATAAATTTCTTTTTCTTAAGAATCTTCATCAGAAAGCAATTATAAAGTTTCAAGGACGTCAACAAGAACTTGCAAAAAGTAAATACAACAACTTCGAATTCTACAAGGAATGGGTCATCTATCTACATCCGGACGGACAAAGACTGGTACAAAAATCAGATAAGTTAAGAGCAACCAATTATAACCACTTGCAAATCAGGTTGAAATTGAATTTGATTTATTATATCCTGGAAAGCAGTTTTGATGGACACTAAGATGGACACAATTTCAAAATAATATTATACCAATTTTGAAACAAACCATAAAGGATAAACGCCTAATTCAAGAATTGGATTCTGATAATAATGGTAAATATTAATAGTAAATTTGAATTAGATTATTTTCATTTAGTCATTCTGTAGATATGTGATATAAAGCTTTTAATTATTTGTTCAATGATCAATACATTTTGTTTTTCAAAATTCTTATTTTGCTGTTTTTTAGATTCAACAATAATAGCTGTATTGAAAGCTTTTCATTTTATTTTAATAGTCGATAGTACGATGAGCATTCAATACGAGCAGACGTATTCCTCGAACACTATAGTTAAATAATTATAATTAAAAGTGTAAAGTCGTCATTCTGACTCAAATTTCACAAGAATTTTATTTTGATTAAAAAGAGCAGTGTTTTAGTTTTAAAAAAAAAAAAAAATTGCAGTGCTAATCAGAAACTTAATTGTTGTGTGCATATCATTTTAAAAGTGTAGTGGCGTACATTATAAAGTGATAATGACATAAATTTTGGGTGGGTATGGAAAAAACGACAAATGAATGGCCCTTTGGTGGAAGAAGTAATGCACTTCTTAGAACACCACCAACAACTCCACCGCCGGAGATCACCACAATGCGATGTGAATTACTGAAGTCAACTACTGAAGCCACCTCCAGTGCTCAAATAGATATTATAAACAACGCGGAGATAGTAAATAAATTTCACCAAATGGAAAAATTAATCGCGCAGCTGAGCAATGAAGTTGCCGTTCTAAAGAAAGAAAACATAATGCTAAAAGAAACAATAAATACAAATAACAACGCAGGAAACTCAACATTAGTGAGCAACCAAGTACTCGCCTCAGATCAAGCCGATTATCACACTGATGAAGACGAGCTTGAAAGAGAAACCAACTGGATACTACAGAAATCCAAGAGAGCAAATAAGAAACCAAGAAAAGAAACAAACTTAAGCAAGAGAAAAGCTGAATCGTCACCAGAAATTGAGCCAATTCAAACCCATATCAAAAGCGCCAATGCAATTACTGCCCAAAAAGTGCGTGACCCAGAAAAAAAGAAACAGGTTCCACCCCCGATCAACATTCTAGGCATAGCAAATCACGGCAGTATTCAGAAACTGATGAAAGAAGTAGTAAGAAATGACTACAAACTAATATCACTCAGTAATAACATCTGGAAAATAAACACAACAGAGGCCGACGACTACAAAGCTCTAGCCAACAAATTAAATGCTGATGGTCACCAGTGGTATACCTACGAAGATAAAAACGATCGATCAATCAAAGTAATGGCAAGAGGTCTCCATCCAACTTGTTCAAAAGATGAAATTATTGAGGACCTGCAAAACAAAGGTCTAAAAATAATCGATGCAGTCAACATTATCAGAAAAGAGACGAGAAAACAGAGACGGGAATGCTGAAATCACGAGAAGAGGTCTCCCACTTTTCATGCTAACCTTCGACAACAAAGAACAAATAGAAAATATTTATAATATTAAGGCTATCCTCAACCTCAGGGTTAAAATAGAAACACCGAGAAAGGTCACTCGACTAATACCTCAATGCAAAAACTGCCAAGATTATAATCATACACAAAAGTACTGTCACCGTGAACCAAGGTGTGTTAAATGTGCAGGAAAACATGCAGGAAACGAGTGCACAGTTCCCCGAAATACAGCACCGAAATGTATCAATTGTAAAGGCCAGCATCCAGCAAACTACAGAGGGTGTGAAGTTGCAGTAGAACTACAAAAAATGAGAGATAAATCACGCAAACCGGATACAATAAGAAATATACAACCTATAAAAAAAACCACGGAACCAAAACCGCCAATTCCTAACATGCAAAGAGAGCGAGTAATCGAAAACGTTACTTATGCACAGATAGTCCAGCAGACAGAGCAGAAACAGTCTAAAGTGGAGCTCGTTCTACAGGATATACTGAAAAACATAGAGAACATCAACGAAAGACTTACTAGGCAGGAACGAAGTCTGCAAAAAACACTAGAAGAAATGAAATCACAAACTAATTTCAATAAAAGAGTAGACGGAACCCTTGATCGAGTGATTGACAATATAAATTATATAAAATCAAATTATAAACAAAAGAAATGAATAAAACATTACGCATTGTAACCTGGAATGCAAATGGGCTATTGCACCACATACAGAAACTAGATATATTCTTAAACATGCATAATATAGATATATGTCTAATATCAGAAACCCACTTCACCAAAACTTCGTTCTGTAAAATAAAAGGATATAACTGTTACCATGCATTACATCCGGAGAATAAAGCTAGAGGTGGATCAGTTATCCTCATAAAAGATCATATAAAACATAACGAAGAACTTAAAGTCGAAAAGTTCTCCATGCAAGTCACAACAATCAAAATACAATTAAACAATACAAAAACCTGCAGTATCTCAGCAATATATTGCCCTCCAAGATACAATCTCAAACAAATAGAGTATACTGACCTATTTAAAACACTAGGAAGTGTCTTTTTAATTGGAGGTGATTACAACGCAAAAAATACCTATTGGGGATCACGGCTAACGACTGTTAAAGGAAAAGAACTGTTTGCAGCAGGCAAACAGCTAAAATGCGAGTTTCACTCAGGCAGTGCACCAACTTATTGGCCTACGGATATCAGCAAGACTCCAGATCTTATAGACTTCTTTATTACAAGAGGGATTTCAGATAATTATATCCATATAGAGAACAGTGAAAGTCTTTCATCAGATCATTCACCAGTTATTATGATACTTAGCCAAACAATCATTATGAAAGAGAGTAATGCGAAATTAACAAACTACAAAACTAATTGGGACTTCTTCCAAACACAGCTAACAAAAAGAATAAGTCTGCAGAACCCAATACAGGGACCAGTCCAAATAGAAGACGAACTAGATAAGCTCATCCATGATATCCAAAGTGCTGCGTGGGAAAGTACTCCAAATTATAGTCAGGAAATGACACGCAAAGTTAACTATCCCGAAGAAGTAAGAGAACTTCTTAAAAATAAAAGAAGAGCACGAAAGAATTGGCAAAAATATCGAAATCCGGAAAATAAGAAGGTATTTAACCATTTGTGTAACAAATTAAAAGACCTATTAAAAGACATTAAAAATCAATCAGTTAATAAATATCTAACCACTCTAACTGGGCAAAAAGATACTGATTATTCATTATGGAAAGCAACTAAAAACCTTAAAAGGCCCCAACTCCAGGTTCCTCCAATTAAAAATAAAGAAAATTGGGCTCGAAATGCTAAACAAAAAGCAGATTTGTTTGCCAATCACCTTGAAGAAACATTCCAGCCTTATCCCAAACAAACAGAAGAGGAAAATATTACTTCAATATATAAACAGGATGAAATAAAAATTACACCTGTAACATTAAAAGAAATTACTTGGGAAATCAAGAATAATCTGAATGCGCATAAGGCTCCAGGGTATGATCTTATAACGGGTCAGATAGTAAAAGCATTACCAGAGAAAGCATTGAGGAAACTAGTGCATATAATTAATGCAGCATTTCGACTAAGATATGTACCAAGACAATGGAAAGTTGCAGAAGTAATTATGATACTTAAGCCGAACAAACCTCCGAATGATAAAGCTTCATATAGACCAATTTCTTTGCTACCAACATTATCGAAACTATTTGAAAAGTTTCTTCTTAAAAGATTAAAACCAATTATCGAAGAAAGGAATCTCATCCCCACACATCAGTTTGGATTTAGGGAAAAACATTCTACGATAGAACAAGTACATCGAATTACTGATGTAATCGAGAAATCACTTGAAAACAAACAAATATGCTCAACCGTATTCCTTGATGTAGCGCAAGCTTTCGACAAAGTATGGCACCAGGGGCTAGAATTCAAACTTCACCGAGATCTTCCGGAGCAATTTTTTCAAATTTTAAAATCATACATATCAGAGAGGCACTTCCGAGTAAGATATGAGAATGAATACTCTCAATTAAAAAAAATAACAGCAGGAGTACCACAAGGGAGTGTTCTTGGACCAATTCTTTATCTCCTATATACAAGAGATATACCAATTACTGAAGCAACATTGGCCACTTTCGCCGATGACACGGCAATACTTGCAACAGCAAATAACATCAATGACTCCACTAGTAAATTACAGAGGGCTACTAACCTGATATGTAATTGGACAAAGAAATGGCGAATAAAATTAAATGAAGCAAAATCAATCCAAGTGAACTTTACAAATCTAAAAGTTAATCATATACCAATTATGATAAACTCGATAGCAGTACCGCATGCAAACACTGCGAAATATCTCGGCATGACTTTAGATGCTAAACTTAGATGGAAGGAACATATAAAAAAGAAAAGAGATGAACTAAACATCAAATTCAAAAAAATGTATTGGCTTTTAGGGAGACAATCTGAACTAGCGATCCACAACAAACTTCTGTTATACAAACAAATTCTAAAACCTGTATGGACATATGGCAGCCAACTCTGGGGTTGTGCCAAAAAGTCAAATATCAAAATCATACAAACAGCTCAAAATAAGATCCTGCGATGCATCGTTAATGCACCGTGGTACATTCGAAACGACAACCTCCATCGAGATCTAAAGATCGAGCTTGTCGTGGATGAGATTAATTATCATGCAACAAAACATCTACAACGTCTGCACCAGCATGAAAATCTGGACATACGCTGTATGCTGACTACCACTCCAACAAGAAGACTGCAAAGAACCAAACCGCTGGACTTATCGCGACCGGGAGGTCAGTAGACCTATACTGTGGCGAAAAATCTGAGGAGTTAAACGAAACTAGGGATAATCTTGTGATTACTCCGACAAATTAAAACGTATTATGCAATGTAAATTACTAAATGGGTACAAGACTCAGTCGTAATATAAAAAAATAAAAATAAAAAAAAAAAAAAAAAAATTTTATTTTAAAACCAACTGCTCGGATGATTAGAAAACACGACAAAAAATATGGAAAGTATCAATTCAAAATTCCATGGATTCCCTTATAATGGGGATTCGGACCTATCAATAATTTAAGAAGTTTACTTAATGACAAAAAGGAAACATATTCTAATTATGGAATGACACTTCAACCCTTAATGATTATATTAGAAAACAACGAGTATTCAACGTGTTATGATTAAATTTTTTATAAATTCAATAATTTATTAGATTGTTTAACGACAACGTTTAAGGTACATTTTACGTTTAGTCGTTTAATTTAAATTATTCTTTGGAGTCATATAAAGTTTGGCTGTTTATCCAAAAATATTTTTTTAATATTGACACTGCTTGTGATAAACCTGACATAGACATTTCCACATTAATTGCAAAATTAAATTAATCAAAAAATAATTATTAAGATAAAGGTTTATTAATTTAAGATCATAAAAAAAGTGAATTTTATATAGTACTTCATGTAATTGAATTAAAATGAATTGTGAAAAATGTAATATATTTTGTACTAATATTGATTATACAAATTACCTAATAATAAGATTTGTTTTAAGCCACCATTAATATAATGATATATATTTTATAAATTTATAATTTTAGAAATTAAATTTGAATAAAAATCAAGTCAAAAGTTCACATTGATGTTTTAATATAAATAATAGTTTCTAACTGCTTTAATTCAAAAAATATAATTTTACTATATTAATTTCAAATTAAAAAACATGTAAAATATATGGAACACCATAATATTCGATTTTGTTAACAAACTTTAAAATAGTGAAAATGCTTCCTAAACCTCAAGAATAAAGGTTCATTGGATTAATGATATATATGTTCCTCAAATTTAGGATAACATATAGAATTGAATTTATGTAAATAGACATGAACTTGATGCGTAAGTTATCATCAAAATAAGAATGGTCTGACATACAATTAAGGATATATTAATCAACTCAAAGAAATTACATCCTAATTTTAAGACATTAAATTATGATTTTAACATTAAACGAATGATTAAAAGCATGGCTCATGTCCCTTTCAATGTATATAAGTATTACATTTTATGTTTATTCCTGAACTTAAATACAATGAATAACTCATTATGTTAATGCTAAAAAAACAAAGGGTGGAAACCAAGTCAATAAAACATTAGAATTAATTACATTTTCATCAAATTTAGGCTAAAATTTTTTCAGTGTACCTTATTTTCATTTAATTAATACAGTTAAATGGAAAAATAAATCGAAAAATGATTAAGTTTAGGATGAAAACTGAAATTTCTGTTTTCAATTGAAATTAACCTTAGTTAAATTCGAACTAATTTTCATTCAAATATTTGCTATATAGTAAAGTCTTTCATACATTTCGCATGAAATTGACTTTGATTTTTGTTTGGTTTGGTTATACTTGTACTCGTAAGTAGTTACTAGTTATGATTTTTTTGTCTGTCAATTTACTTTAATTAACACATTTTTTGTATTACACAATTCACAATGACAGTGCTCATAATACAATAGTATTTGAATTGGAATTTTACATTTCTGTTTTAGAAATGTTCTTTTGGTTGTGTAGCTAAACAAAATAATATTGTTATTTAGTGTAGCTACACGTTTTCGTTAACGTTAAAAACTTCACATCGGTTTTAACCTTTTAAAATTAGTTAAGGCAGTTAAGATGAACCTAATTTATGTTTAAAATAAACCTATAACCTGATATTTATAGTGGCTCTATATTGATTCTTGCTTTACACCTAAAACAAATAAACAATATTCGACATGCGATTGAAAGAGCGTATATACCTTGAAAACGATTAATTTTATACAACAAAATTACAAAATGAATATAAATCAGGTTGTATATTTATTTGCTATAAATAAATCCTGAAACTAAAAATTACTAAGAAATAAAAACAAGTGTTTTGAGATGAGCGTACTCAATAAATTTGGATTTAACTAAATTAACTAAATTGCTCCGAACATTGATGATAAATGGTATAATGATTTATTAAAAGTAAAACTCTTTTTCATTCTTGGTATGATCTTAGATGGCGAAAATTCAAATCACAATAAAACCGTAAAATATCTTAAATATTTAAAAAAATATAATTCTTATTTCCAGATAAATATATGTACAGAGCATACATTTTTGAATTTTTCGTACTAATTAAGCGAAAACTACTAATTAAGCTATCCACGTGATTCTATTTTACAAATCATTATTTGTTTATGATGTTGTTGGATTGTTGGAATAATTTTTTTGAGTTTTTGGATGAAAGGAAGAAAATGATTGTTGAATTGGATTCGTCGAGAGAGAGAGTGAGAAAGAAAGAGAGAGAGAGAAAGAAAGAGAGAGAGAGAGAACGAAAAACAGAAAAGAAAACGAGGTATCGATCGAGAAATTAGAATAAAATTAACTAACGTTGTATCCGAATAATTTGTTGATACTAAAGAAAGCTAGATACTAAACTATCTAAATAATTTATCTCGAAAACAGATTGAAATGCGACGATAATACGTGAATTTTCTAGCTTGGGTTTGCTGATCAGGGAGCATCATACCAAAGATCCAGAAAACTTGAGGCGTTGACTTCAGGAACCACATTAACTGATCAAACAAATTATCTTCTGGTTGTAATTGTTTAGAACCAAACAATTTTTTGCAACCACTCAAGGAATTAAGCTGCAAAGAAACAGTGCTTTCCCTCTATATTTTTTGGCTTTAGTGAAAATAAACTAAAAGAATAAGCTCATATAACTAACTATATAGAGTGAAATAAAATATAAAAGTTAAAATATTAATTATGTTGTCGATTTTGTTGTTTTTTCATTTTCAATTAAAATTTGGAAGTTTATAAATAGTTAAATAAAAGATTATATTATATTTCTGTGAATTTCCTCTTGATATTTAATCACCATGAATTGGTGATGTAGGAGTGTAAAAAGATTTATCTATTTAGTATACATATTTTAAAAAGGAATGTTTTTTGTGGTGTGAATTTCGACGAAGCGCTTCACCAGAGATCGAATCATTTTCAAGGTAGTTTTCTTCATAAATATACAAACAGTTTCTGTACCTTTAAATATTTATTAATGAGAGACATTTTTTTTAAAGAGTTGAATAATAACAATTGTTAACAATTTTTTATTACTTCGCGAAAAGAGGTGATTAAAATAAACTGTTAATTTTTAGATTGTGCTCAATGTTTTCCTTATAATAATTATCTATGTATGGATATTGTATTCGTTATAATTTATGTACCTAAAACTATTTACTTATAATGAAATGAATAGATGCCAAAAGCTACCTTTAATTTTTCATATTAAATTGTGTGTACATACTGAAAAAAATAGCTTCAAAATATGTTGCTTAAATTTTTCAAGATCTATAGATTCGTAATAGATTAAAGAATTTATGCAACTAATAAACGAAAGCGATCCGTTTAATTTTATTTAATTTATAAGTGTCCGCCCAAGGCTTGACCTAATTTTCGAAAAAATATTTTTCAACAATAAAATTGAATAGAATACACTTAAGCGAATACTATAGTAAAAAATGTGAAACCTACATCATAAAATT
This sequence comes from Tipula lateralis, assembly GCA_963932295.1. Lineage (NCBI taxonomy): Eukaryota > Metazoa > Arthropoda > Insecta > Diptera > Tipulidae > Tipula > Tipula lateralis. The sequence continues at coordinate 132,640,552 of OZ010738.1, forward strand.
AAGAGGAAAGATACTCATAAGAAGAAGGGCGGGATGTTTTTGTGATTAAAAATCGTTTTGTCCATATATTTGTTATATTAAATAAACTTCGCGAAATGAGAACAAAACGAAATGTTTAAATTTGCAATATGAGCGGTTAGAATTCAAATATCGTCGGTATTTTAAATACGGAATACACTTTTGCGTACAATTTTCTTTGATATTCTTTGACCAATTGTTTGTTTCCCTATACGAGTATAATATAACACTTCTAATCGATCAAAGAAAAATTGTGATTTTTACATGACGCTTGTGAAACGCACAGCAGTGCCCACCTCTACCATTTACTAGACTTCTATCAAGATCAAACAAATGAAAGTTTAAATATCGTTTATCATAGATTCACAAGTTTCGTTCTAAATTTACGCGCATTTTGTGTGTAAACTGTTCAAAAAACTATGTTAAAACGTTCTAAAGTAAATTTATTCGTAATACATGCATACAGATATATCTAATACACACATATACTTAAAGTAAAATGATTCATTTAATCTCTATTACTTTCAAAAATATACATACATAAAATCTTTCATAAATATACATACATATGCATTTCCTCTTCTATTTGTATTTTATATTTTGATTTTGTCTATAAACTCTCATTGGGCAAATCGCAAAGTACTACATATTTGAGTATTAATGTGCATTATTTCTCTTTTAGCTTTACGATTTTATTAAAATAATTCCATAGTAATATCGTCTCTTATTTTCGTGTTATACAACGAAATTTTACGAAAATCACTTGCTGGTATAATTTTGTCTCTCTCCTTTTTAACATAGACACTCATTTTAAGGTGAGATGAAATGGAAAAAATGTTTTTTGATTTGGTTTTTGTTGTTGCCTTTTGCTGTTTTTAAATAATACTAGATTCCCTCAACTAACGTGATATTATATAATTATAGATTTTAAATATGATATCGGTAAGTAGTTAAAATTTGTGGCAGTTGCGAATTGACCTTATGTGGCCATAATGAAAAAACTGATTCAGATCAACCGGCAGTGTTCAGAAGAGTGTTCAGAACCATATTCTAATCATTTTGCAAAAATTAGGTTACTTTAAAAGCATATTATGCTACTACTCCAATTTTTAACGGAACTTTCAACCACATTCAAAATGGTGTTCCCAAATGTAACAATACCGTATATAATGACTTCGTTTATGCAGAAATTCAAGATGTTCTCTACATTTCCATTTGAAAATACGGTTTGAAACTACTGATGTCTCAATCAAAAGTTAATTTGTGTTCATATTTTGATTAGTTTCTGAACATCTCAACAGAAGTCGTCGAAGATTTATTTCTTTTGTAGAAATCCAAGATCGTTCAGCTATGGATAAGGTGTAAAAATATAATATTACCAGTGACAAAAATACTGCTCAAACTTACGACGGTGTTCCAGTTATGAGTGGAAATAAAGGTAGAGTGCAAATTATATTAAAACAGGATTTTCCTAACGTATAATTTGACTACCGCTTCAAATTTAGTCCTTCGGGCCGTGTGTGCCAAACAAATATCAGAACTGCGTATTTTTTGCCAATTTATATGGGATACCACCATTTTTTTCTGTCTCTTAAAAAATAAGTAAGTTATTGCAAATCTGTGACAAAACGCTATACCATGACCAAATTACACCGAGATGGAATTTCCGTCGTACAATTAACGTAGTGTATGAAAAAGTGGAAGAGATAAAAAATGCATGGCAGCCATTCAGAATGGCACAACTTCGGGTTCGGATATAAGAACGATTCGTAAAGCGAGTGGTTTTATTTTATTATTAAACGATGAGAAGTTTATTACGTTTTACATTTTTTTTCTCGTGTTGTGCCTCAATATCACATTTGACGTATCACTCGTTCAGGTCATTAAACAATCTAATGATTTTATTAACAAAATTCGAGATGAAGTTTATTTTACTCTTTAGTATATTGTGTGTGAATGGAGATAATAGATCGCGCGCAAAAAAATAAATACATTTAAAACTAATTTTAAAAGAAGCGTGACGTAATACGGGAGCTTATTAACGATAGGCTTAGCAACGCAGAATATTAAGTAATCAGTCCTTTTAGATTGCACAAAGATTAAGCTTCATGCTTTAAACTCTTCTTACCAGCTGCTAAATACAATAGCCAAATTATATCAATTTTTAGATAAAGAACGCTTAAAAACTAAACTACAGGCATGATAAACTGCCTGAATTTTAGTTTTAAGCGTTATTTATCTAAAAATGGATATAATTTGGCTATTGTATTTAGCGAACAATGATTTTTCAGTCCACAAAACTATTTGTAAGTTAGTTAAAACGATTTATAAAAACAATTTAGAAAAATACTCGAAGATGTTATTGGCCTTTCGATACTAATAATAACGATACCGATGTCGACCGCAGTATCATAACGATGTTTTTTAAACGTTGAAAAGTGTTAAATCTTTTTTAAGAAGCACAATGAGGGACAAATGATTGAACAAATTAGCAATATATTCAATTAAAAAAAGCCTGATCAATGAAATAGACAATTAAAATGGCAGAGTTCTGTATATGGACCGCTACTGCGAGAGACCATGTTGATTTAAATGTTAAATGGAATGGTGGAAGACATTTTCTTAGATATTCGAGCAAGTTTCGTACCGGTGCTTAATCGTTCTTTGACCAGCAGGTGGTACATTGACCAATTTTTTGTCCGAACCCTTACTAATGCATAACAATGAAAACCCTCTTACTGCACACATTGTTAATTAGTATTTAAACAATGTAAATATTGAAACTCTTATTTGGACTGCTCTACACACAGTTTCATATCGAATAGCGTACTTATGGGATACCATTGTATTGGAAGAGAGATGCGAAACTATTAACCGGCCTTGGGATCTTTATAGTTATCGAAATTTATGTACTGCACAAAGGCTTATATACTGCACTAAGACTTATGTACTGCGGTATATTTTAGTTTTTGTTTGTTGATTGTATTTGTGATAATTGTTCCATGTGTTTTAGATCATTTCCAACTATATCGTTTTCAACACTCATAAGCCTTTGCGTTTAAATGTAGTTAAGTGGCCTCTAATCTTGGGTTTTTAATATTTAAAGCAGAAATTTGCTTCCTTATAGGATTTTGGTATAAATCGTTCAAAATTACGTTCAAATGGACAAATAATGAATAAAAACACCAAAAAAATATAAATTAGCAAAAATTACTACCAAAGCGTGTGTTTTATCACCACAACTCAATTTTTTTATATTTCAATTGATTCAGATATATTTTTTTTTCATTTTTGTAAATAACAAATTATAATAATACGTAAATTTATATCTTCAATAACTTCTTAATTTAATATTTTTTTAGTTCTGATCCCAGATACTCTCCTTATAATCACACTAATTTAATAATTAAACGAAATACAAGTAGCCAATAATTATATCTTACCAGTTTTCAAAATAATCAACCCAAAAAATTATAAAACACTTTTTAAGTAAGGAATATTGTCCAATAATATTCAAAACTGATTAATATACTACTGTTAACTTGAAGATATGACAGATAGAAAATTTAATATTTTTGTGGTTGGTCCACTATGAATTTTCTTCATAAACACATATTGAGATTTTTAATTTTTAATCCTGGTTGTTGGTTTCTTTTTTGAGTTATAATGTTAATTAGCAGTTCTTCACGAATCTCTTCTGATTGCACAATGGGTTCGATCCCTTTTATCATATAATCGTGACTGTACGTAATTTTTTTTATTGAATCAATAATTTTTGTATATTTTCTATAATGGTTTTAACTTTAATCCTCGTGTTGCTAATATTATCTCACTTAATCAATAAAACTTGACCAATAAAAAAGTTTGTGTTGTTTATTTTATTGAAAGCAACTAGCTACTAACAAAAATGAATTCTAACTTTGATACGAGGATGATAGAAAAAACTAGGTGTATATTTGTATATAAAGGAAAACCTAAGTCGTGGCTCTATGCATTTTTTTAAATAGTGAGGGATTAAACTTCGAAAACATGTTTTTAAAATAACCTATTATCCAGCTTTGAAAACACCGTCCAAAAACCTCTGTGGTAGGAGTTTATTTTTTCCAATAAATTAAACTTTAAAATACAAAATTATGTATGTTCATATGTATAGTAAACAAATGTGTATATATAATGTAATATATAGTATCTATATAAACAAGTAAAATTATATAACACTCTATAATCCCAAATCGATCAAATGTGTAACATGTCGCGACAATTTAATCCCCACAGCTATTTGTTTATCGTCTGAATTTTTGGTTTTTCTTGTTTTCCAAAATAAAACAAAACATTAGTTTGACGGATATGATAGACATTTTTATTTACTATGTTTATACATATCTTTACTTGAATGAGTAATCATATTATTTCGACATCTGTTTTATTTTTATATAAAATCCTATTTTTGTAGTTTTGTCATTAGTTCTGGATGATTAAATATTTTTATGTATTATTTGTTTATGGGAAGAGTAACACTTTTTATTATACTATTTGAACGTGTAGATTATCAAAACTAATAAAATCACATAAATAACTAAATTGATTAACTTTGACTGAATTTGTTCTTTTTTTTCGGCACACACAATTAGGATATGTATCAACAATGAGGTTGAAGTGTTAGCAAACTGTTATTGACTTATGAATACGAATAACAAGGTAGGTGATTTTTGAATAAATTATAAGAGTTATTCCAATTAGTTTTGTGTATAAACGTACACACTCTTACACAATTGCACAAACAGTACCTTTTCTGTTTTTAAACTTTGGACAAATCCAAATGAATGTTTACATAAGTTATAGTATATGTTTTTAAACAACTTTATGAATAAACAATTATTTCAAAATATATACATATTTTATCGCAAAGATGATAAAAAATACAACAAAAAAGATATATGATACTCGGATTACAACTGTAAAATAGTTTTGAAACACGGTTTAAATATTTCATATTTATTCATTAGATTACAATTAAAAAGCTTTTAAGTACTTATCATAAGGCTTGTATGTATTTTATTGTTTTTGGTATCTCGCCTTAGGTATACACTGCAAAAGCTTTTAATAATTATTATACAGTTTTAATAGTATGTATGTAAAATAAATTAATGAGAACACTTTAGTATCAAAACATGTAAGATGAATTTTGTATATCTCTAAGGAACAAAATATAAAATTAAGTAGCTTGATAGTCATTAAATTTTTATAATTAACCACTAAACTTGAATGTGTCGTAATAATGTATATATTCCTAATAAATCTGTATCTTTATTGTTTTTCCCCCACTTTTGGTTTGTCTTTCAATTTTGGTTTATGAACAATAAAGTATTATGGACATTATATATGAAGATATAATAATAATGGCTTGTATACCATTAACGCATCATATCTAATAAACGATTTTTAAGTATACAAAATATATTGAAATATTTTTTTTAAATTATTAATATTTAATCCTCACATCGCTTCGTAAAGTGTTTGAAATCTTATGAAACAAATTTCAGATCTTTCGGATAAAACCTGGGTCTTATAATGCTCAAATTATATAAATTTAAGCACAATAAGCTTATTTATTACATTATGCGATTATCATTTATTAATAAAAGCGTATTATGGCAATTATATAAGAAATTGCGTAATGTAAAACTGTTTCTTTAGAAATATGTTTCTATAAAGGCGAACCAATATATCGAATTAGGCTTCGATTTGCCAGCATTTTTTTTTGTAAAAAAAAATTCGTCTTAGCAACTTTTTCTTACTGAAAATATTTGATAGAAAACTTAGTCAATTCTTCTGTACTAATATTTAAATGAAAATATAATATTGACGTCGTAAGAGTCTGTAATGTCTTATACACTTAATTAATATATATATAATTAAAAATATTATTTGATTATTATTTATTAATTTAATATTTATTTTAATTATTTAATTATTTATTTTTAAAATATACATAATTTTTAATCAAAATTGTTCACGGTACATAATGTAACCGGAACGCACTAAGGTTTCCACTGGTGAAAACTAAAGTAAGGTGGTGCGAGGTACACCACTTGAAATTCAAAATTCTACTACTATACCTAAAGTAAAATACATTTAATATTCGAAGGAGAAAATTGCAACCGAATATCAGTATAGAAGTTCACTAGTTTATATGTATGTTGCGGCAAACAGAGTAAACAAAATGACATAAATTCTCCTATTTGAGAATTAAACCTGTGTGCGTAGTCTTCGTCACGCACCAAGTATATTATTCGTGCAAAGTATCGGTTTTGTCACGAAAAGTACGGCGAGATGCCGGAAATGATAATAGCAAAGTGAATGTGAGTTTGATTATGCAATGATAAAAAAATCGATTACAGGCTAAACAGCAATGAACTTGATTTAATACTTATGTCTCCAAGCGTTAAATAACAAGAGCATGCGTATCAATAAAAATTAAGCCTATTGACATAAATCCAAATATACGATAGTGTTTCTATTCAACACTAGATGTAGTAACAAAAAGAAAAGCGATTTTATTTTATTTTAAATTGAAGCGCGATTGTAATGTTTTTTCATATAAATTTAGAAAACATTAAAATCGGTCGCTACAAGTCAATGGTCGAGTGGTTATAGAACGTTATATATGTATTATATAGTGGTAAAAAAAGGTGGTTTGAACTCAATGTAGGACCATGCGATGCTTTAGTTTCAATATAACTAAGCACATATATTTTTGAAAGCAAATATGACATCAAATGTGTTCTCGAAACCATAAGTAATTGATGTGTTTTTTATGAAATGTTTAAATACGCTTTTATTTTAATTTTTGTTTGAGCTTTAGTATTTTAACGTTAATTTAATGTTTTAATCGAGATTACCATTGAAAAGGTTAATTAGAGATCCATCTGAAGTATCATTCACATTTCAGATGTTCCTTTTGTTGATTTTTGAAAAAGAAAATTGGTTTTTGATTCGGAGATACATTCATTTATTGCTACCATGCAGAACATTTCAACGATTGTCGTTAAAACTATATTCGTTAAGTTTAAGAGAAAATACCAGCCAAACTAGCGTTATATAAGTGCCAGATTAAATAAAATTATAAAAAAAATGAACAGTGCTTCTTTTTACCATGGCAAGATCATAATATAACACCTATGCTGTTTATTAAGTTAGAATAGATAAATGTTCAATTTTACCCAATGAATTTGTATTGAGTTTTACAATGGGCGATCTTTAATTTCGGACATTATTGCGAATATAGTAATGGAAATGAGCGTATCAATCTAGTAAGAACGATTAGGGCTCCATTTTTTAATGGATTTTTCCCGATAAATCTTAGATATAAAACTTGATTGGACGCAACAAAGACTTAAAATTTAAAATAGTGTTACGAAGTCACTTTAGACCGATCAGAGAGTACATGAGTGCAATGAGAACTTTTCAAACAGCCGGTGCGAAGGTGCTCCTAGAAATTAATGATTTGTTTCTTCATATATCAACCATATCAAAAGAAGACCACAACTGCAGCTTAAACGATGGAAATAAACTTAAACTAAGAAATATGGCCTGGAAATCCTAAGTGAGTTAAAATAATCTGTTTTAATCTGAGTTCATAAAATAAAACAATCCAACTCTTTTCGTATTCGAAAACGTTTTAACTAACGTAGCTTCAAATAACTCTTAATTTAGAAAATAAATCGTCATAAATTGAACTTAAAAATCCATTTTCTTAGCGAAAGTAGTACAAGTGGATAAATAAAACTTATAAACTAAACAATTATTTTACGAACCAGAATCTTATATATTATTTATTTACCTAACAATAAGACTTTCTATTATTTGAAAATATAAAAGTAATATTTGGTATTTATTTATATTTTAAGAATAACCAAAAAATACAAATTTTATCTAAAATAAATATTTGATCAAAATATTTATTTAAATTTTTAAACAAGCGAATAATCATAGCTATAAATACTTCCAAACGAAATCCTGAAATATAATTACTCTCAAGAGTGCAGAATAAAATCCATTAAAATGAATTTTTAATGTAGATCCGCATGAAAATTATATTTATGGAATAAAAAATACTTCACGCAATTAAATTCTTAATTAGTTATAACACTGAAATCAAGAATCATAAATCCTTTTTATATAATGAGCCATTACAGTTTAATTATCGTGAATTATGCTACGTTCTATTGCTTTATAGAAATCAATAACCAAATTCTTATACAAAAATTAAGCATTAAAGATTAATTTACATTTTAATGTGCGTTCTTACTAATTTTTAATATTAAACCATATAAAATATTCACAATCAGATACGGGTACAATTTCGAAAAAGTTTTCGATACCCATCCCCCAATGATTGTATTAAAGCGTTAAGTTACATTAAAATAATCGGAACTAGATAACAAATTTTCTAATTCCCTACCTTACGTCCTTATCACTATTAAAAAAAATAATGTTCTATTTTGTTGCGCATGGGTGGTGGTACATAAATAATTACTAACACATCAAAACGTAATTTTTCACTATAAATAAAAATTCTTAACAAATATTGGCTTATTTTAAACTTTATCTTAAAAACAAATTGTTAATAAATATGTATGTGAAGTTAGCCCAGAATTCATCCGAGAAAAAAGCTATGGTAACATTAATCTAAACTATCATGACACTTTTAACTCTCAGAGCGGAAAAATTACTATCCTGATAGTTTTCATATACTCAGCCCAGAAAACATAACTCTCATGATAGCTTTCATATATACACAACCCAGAAAAATTTACTCTCATGATAGCTTTGATTTACTCAGCCCATAATATGACTGTCACGATAAGCCATAACTTTGATTAATTGCATAGTGACTACTATCAAAGCACCTAAATGTAGGATGCTTTGCTACTATAATATAAATAAATAATAAAGCTAGTTTTGCGGGTACGCTAGAATTAGTTTAAATATGTAGTATTCATTTTGCAATCAATAATTTACATATTTCTGTGTGTAATCAATATTGCTGTTTTAAATGCAAATTTTTTCTATGATGCTTCTTGCGATATAGTCACTCAAACCATTCGTTGGACAGACCAATATTTAAGGAAGGTTTGAACCTTTTCTAATTCAAATTAATATTCAGTTAGTCCGTCCAAGTTATGGTTTCCATGTTTGAGTGAGTACGCTGGCTTGGTCACGTTCTGCGTGCTGATTCGAACCGGATGATACAGCGATGTTTTAAGAGAGACGCCCTTCGGTAGGCGAAGAGGTCACTGTCCGCGACGAAGACTCTACGGCGTAAAGAACTGGCACAGTGAGTCTGATTGTGGACAGTGTACGGGCCAACAATTGCCTGTAAAAACCGCGAAAAATAAAACAAAACAAAATAAGGTTGACATTCTCAATTTATTGCAGTAATAATATTTTTAATTTCATTCGTGAACGAGATGTGTCAAAATTGTTGCAATAAATAAAAAAAATCATATTTGTTTTCTACAGGTTTAATACATCCGATAACCCGTTGTAGTTAAATCAAAGACGTAATCAGACCATAGGCACGATTCAAAGCTTGGTTATCAATAAAATTTGTTGAGAACGAATAACGAATGTATAAGTACGGACCAACGTCTTGGTTTTTATAGGTTAAAATAATAATAAAAAACAAAACCGAAATTGGTTTGTTTTAATCCTTAGAATATGTAATGGAGCACAAGTCCTCCTACTCCTTGAAAGTAGTTTATTAACGTCACATATTACGGTTTTGCCAACCATATGAAGAACGAACATTATAGATTCGCTTCAAGACTATCTACACATGTTTAGCTCCATGCCAGCCAAAGGAGGTGACATGGAAGAGAGTACAGTGGTTATGTGAGTTATGCATTAACAGGGAGTCATAGATTATAGCAACCGATTCATATAATTAATGCAATGTTTCGAAATAAATTACCAATTGGATTATATTATTAGAAAAAACTAAATACAAGTACGATTTCATTGCAATAAAACAATTTAAAAAAAAAATAATAATTTTCAAAATAAACATTTAACTACAATCAAGAAACAAACGAGAGTTAGATTACACTGACAAACTTAGGATAACAATTTATGACTTAAGAGCAGTCGTAAATGGCCCTAATCGCGTCTCAACTGAAACCTTTCGAAACATTATAAAACGTATTGGTGCATATTGTAAAGGTGGTAACTTTTACAACTTTGACACATTTTGCGTCATCTGGTGAATGTCATCTGGTGGAATTTTTTTATCAGCGACGAGAATCTAATTCGAGTGATGGCTTACTCTTTGACAACTAAGATATAATTAATAATAATAAATAGTTAGTTCATTTATTAACTACAGAGGTTCTACTTAATGCATTCTTTGTGTTTCTGCCATTTGTACATTATTGAAATAAATCGAATTATAGGTTTATTATATCAAGGGCTGAGCATCTTAATCGTATGGAAATTGGTTTGATATTTTACTATAAAAAATATCTGACACTAGGGATATACGGGGATGGGATTACTCCATGTCCGTTACAAATCTTTATGAACTGGCCTTACTTCACATTCGATTTGATTTTGAATTATACAGATAAAATACCAAGCCCCAAATACCAAGTCATTAAGAAAAGATTAGTTTTTTACTATCCAACATTTTACATGTATTTATTTATTGAATATTTTTACATTGTTTTGCCGAATATGTATTTTGTATTACACCTAAGGATTTGTTTTTGTCAAAATCTATAGCACCGTTGTGTAACACGTTATCTAAGGAGTTCTCAGCGGACTTTTGTTTAAATTTGTATTCAGCATTGTTGAATAATATTTGAAAAAGCAACAAAATCATATTCGTTTTGAGGAAATAAACATTAGCCGTGTTTTAATATTTGCTCGGGATAGCGACTACGGAAAGCGATGCGGAGCAAGCATTTTTCTCTATTTAAATTCCAATTTAACACGCTATTTATAGGTAAACACCATTTATTTAACAGCAAACTATAATATATCATTCAATTAAATATCAAACTTTGTAAAAGTAAATATTTAGCTCTTGTTGAAATTCATATTTAGAATTCCTCATATGTGTGACTTATTTCACTTTTAAATTCAATCAAATAATAATTTGATATTTTAATTCAAAATATAGTGGAATTTTATGTTTTATATCTCATAAATATATTTCGGCAATCAAGTTGCCATCTTCGGTATTTATTATGAACTCTATTATGAGTTCATAATAAACACTGAAGATGGCAACTTGATTGCTGAAATATTGTCACGAATCACAGATGTCACCTGTGATAATTGAAAAGAAAATTATAACAGTAGGGATTACCCTGTAACCAAATGTTTACACATACGAACAAAGTAAAAAGAAATAATGAAATAGGCGGAGCGAACCAAATACGACGCAACGAAAATTCGAGAAGTGTAGAGAAGAAAAATAATGGAATGTTCTACAAGCCTTTGCGTCGTATAAATACGTGTAGACATTTGAGTTACGGACGAGTTCAATTTTGAATTTCGAAGTGTTAATATCGGGAAGTGATAAAAAGTGAAGTGTTAAAATACTAGTAGTGATAAATATTGTGTAAAATAATAGTGAAAATAAATATTAGTGAATTATTTGTGAAATATTTGTGTAATTTTTGTGGAAAATAAATTTAATTGAAATTTAATCTTTGCGAGTTTAATATTCACAATCCAGTGATCGAACCGGATAAATTATTAGAATAACCACTCGGCGAAATCGTAACAATTGGTGACAGCGGTGGGATTGTGAATATCCAAGATGAAATTAATGGACTTAAAAGTGGCAGATTTGAAGAAGGAGTTGGGTCTACGGAATCTACCAACAGCGGGCAACCGAAATGAGTTGCAGTTGAGACTCCGTACAGCTTTGTTGGATGATAATGTTGACCCAGATCAACATGAATTTAATTTTGGGGCACTGGATTCAACCGAGGTGCAAGCGATTGAAGTGACTACAGAGTCAACGACCAGAGCGGAAGACGAGAATGTCACCGTACGAGAAACCACTCCAACAACATCAGGAGCGTTCGACATGGGGCAATTAATGGCCGCAATGCAGCAAATGATTGGAGGTCTAAAACTCGATATGATTACCGAGCAAAGAGCATTGCGTGCTGAACAGGAGCTAATGATCGGTGGCCTCGAGGGAAAAATATCTAGCGGACAAGAAATGTTAATAGAACGGATGGATTGCACGGAAAAATTTCAGCAAGATTTAATGGCTGACGTGAAGGAGAAATTTCGAGATATGTCCATGACATTTAACGCAAAAGTTGATACGGTCAAAATTGATATGGAAAATAAATTGGAAGAGTATGAATCCAGAAATTCTCGAAAGATAGATCATCAAATCGAGGTGACCGATCAACGATTCCAGAAACTTGAAAAGGAGCTAATGGATCTAAAAACCAACGGCAGCGCTCAAGTTACTCGACCAATCAGCTCAATAAAATTGAAGCCACCAACATTTGACGGAACCACACCATTCAACATCTTCAAACTCCAGTTTGAAATGGCGGCCACAAGGAATGGTTGGTGTGAAGAGGATCGGGTAGCAGCATTAATTGTGGCGCTAAAAGGCAGTGCTGCGGAGCTCCTACAAATCGTGCCGGAATACGAACGGGAAGACTACGGAAAAATCATGTTGGCGTTGGAGCGGAAATATGGAGGAGATCATCGACGGGAGCTACATCGTATGGAATTGAAGGGACGATGTCAGCGGGTTGGAGAGACGCTTCAGGAGTATGCGGCTGATATAGAGCGGTTAGTGCACCTCGCCCACTACAACATGGCAGAAGAATACACAGAGCGGATCAAGATCGACGCTTTTACCGATGGTATACGGGATCCGGATACGAGACGTGCTGTTGTATTGTCTCCAAAATCATCGTTCGCGGAAACCATCGCGTGTGCATTAACCAACGAGACTGCAAACAACATCATCAAACCAGCAGTCAAGGTACGTCGTGTGGAAGTGGAACCAGCAATCAGTCACAAACAGGGCAATAACATCAGACCAGCAGATAACTGGTGGACCACGAGATTCCGGGATGGAACTAGTAAAATCAGATGTTGGGTTTGTGACAAAATAGGACACATCTCAAGGGAATGCTGGGAGATAAAGCGTAAGCGGGCGAGAGCACCATCGCCGATGTACCGAAGACCACAGGAGGAAATGAATGCTGCAGCCGAAGAGGAACGCCAAACAACAACGAAGGCGTTAAATGAACGCGTCAGCTTTGAGGAGCAAAAGCTGACTCCCACAACCAAATGCTCCAAAACCTTCATCCCCATTTCCAGATTGGCAAAAGGTGGTGATAGCTTGATGGTGAAAGGCGAAGTAGATGGACGATCCAGTATAATAACGTTGGACACGGGAGCAACGAGAACGATTGTGCGGCCAGATTTCATCACGAATGGAGTGCGAACGATGAAAGGGTTCAAGTTACAAACGGCGACAGGCGACAGTGCGGCTATCAAAGGAAAGAAGGAGGTGACAATACGAATCGGGAACAACAGTTTTCGACATGAAGTTCTGGTTGCGGATATTGTGGATGAGGTCATCCTGGGAATGGACTTCATGAAGCGAAATGGATTCGTATTGGATGTCGGACGGGGAACATTAAGCTACGGTAATGTCGAACTGCCTTTGCAACTAAACAACGGGAAGGAGCCAGTCGTAAGGAGGATAACATTGGATCATCGGATGCAGCTACCACCACACTCGGAAACGGTTGTTTGGGGGAAATTGGATGGAGGTCCTGGAACAAAAGGGTTGTGGGTTGTGGAAGCCAACAGGGACGAGATACAAACCAAAGAAATTATCATCGGAAAAGCTTTGGTTAAACCGGATTGTGACTTTAGAGTTCCGATAAGGGCTCTTAATTTATCGGATGTGACAAAAACAATCAAAAAGGGAACTATCATCGGCCGAGGAGAGGAAGTATCCACGATTATAAAATGCGAGGAGACGAATCCGTGTGTAAAAGCCAAGGATCAAAGGCAACGGAAAATAACGGAGGAACTAACACAGAAATGGACGGAACAATTAACATCTGAAGAAAAGCAAGCAGCAAAGAAGTTGCTCCAGGAATACATGTCCATTTTCTATGGTGCACCGGAAGATAATGGCAGAACAAACATGGTTAAACACCGGATCGACACAGGAACATCAACACCTATTCGACAAGCGCCAAGAAGATTACCATTGGCTTAACAAGCAGAAGTGGATAAGATGGTAACTGATATGCAAACATCGGGAGTAATTGAGCAGTCAACGAGTCCATGGAGTTCACCCGTAGTATTGGTGGAAAAGAAGGATGGAAGCATGAGATTCTGCGTTGATTATTGGAAGCTCAACACAGTTACCAAAAAGGATAGTTACCCATTACCAAGGATCGACGACACACTGGATACATTGGCAGGAGCACGGATGTTTTCAACATTGGATTTGCAGAGCGGTTATTGGCAAGTGGAGGTCGCAGACGAAGATAAGGAAAAAACAGCGTTCAGTGTGGGCAATGGATTATGGCAATTCAATGTCATGCCATTTGGACTTTGTAACGCCCCTGCGACTTTCGAACGGCTAATGGAACGCGTACTAAAAAGACTCCACTGGAAAACATGCCTGGTTTATTTGGACAACATCATCGTTATGGGGAAGGACTTTAACGAGCACCTACGTAATCTAGAGGAAGTATTCAAAAGAATCCAAGCAGCTGGATTGAAGTTAAGTCCGAAGAAATGTGTATTGTTCCGGGATGAAGTCAAATATTTGGGACACAAAATAACAACAAGCGGCATTCATACAGATGAAGACAAGATCTCCGCCGTAAAGGATTGGCCAAGACCGCAGAATTTACATGAACTAAGGAGTTTCATCGGACTATGCACATATTATCGACGATTTGTGCCAGGATTTGCCAACATCGCAAGGAGTTTACACGAGCTGACACAGAAGAACAAGCCGTTCCAATGGAGTGATGAACACGAGGAAGCGTTCAATGAACTGAAGCAGCGATTATGTACAGCACCATTGCTTTCGTATCCGGTTCCGAATAAACGTTTTATTTTGGATACGGATGCAAGCAATTATGGCTTGGGAGGAGTGTTGTCACAGGAAATCGATGGGCAGGAACGTGTCATCGCATACTATTCAAAGATCTTATCGAAGCCAGAACGGAACTACTGTGTAGTTCTGTGAACGGAACTACTGTGTAACTTGTTGGCCATAGTGAAATGTGTGGAACATTTCAGGAAATACCTTTATGGCCAATCATTTCTATTAAGAACGGATCATGGCGCCTTGACATGGCTACTTCAGTTTAAAAATCCCGAAGGACAAGTAGCACGGTGGA
Source organism: Tipula lateralis (assembly GCA_963932295.1). Lineage (NCBI taxonomy): Eukaryota > Metazoa > Arthropoda > Insecta > Diptera > Tipulidae > Tipula > Tipula lateralis. The sequence continues at coordinate 132,655,995 of OZ010738.1, forward strand.
TTGAGCGATTGGGGAGTTTTGTTTACGAAATTCAACATCGGAAGGGAAGCGCTCATGGAAATGCGGATGCATTGTCAAGACGGCCATGTCGAGTGGATTGTAAACATTGCGGACGGGTGGAAAACAAGGAAAACATCGTCGATATCAGACTAATGAAAGTGTTGCCAGCTGATGAATGGACCAACGATGTTATCTCCAAAGAGCAACAGGAGGACCCAGATTTGGCAGTGATTATCAAATTCATGGAGGAAGAACGTCGTCCCACATGGAGCGATATTGCAGATAAAGGCCCAGCTATCAAGGCTTACTGGGCCCAATGGGATAGTTTAACCATGGAAAACGGATGCTTAAAACGAACATGGGAAAGCTCCGATGGCAAAACAAGGCAGTCGCTAGTGGTGGTACCGAAGATCAGGATGGCGGAAATATTGGAGGAATACCACGGAGGAACAAGCGGAGGTCACCTAGGAATCAACAAAACGTTAGCCAAGGTACGTGAAAGATTCTACTGGGCAGGATGTAGACAGGTAGTGGCTGAATGGTGTCAAAAGGGTGACCAATGTATGGCCGTGAAAGGACCGGCAAAGAAGAGCCGTGGAGCGATGCAACAATATAATGTGGGAGCACCATTTGAGAGGATTGCCATAGATGTTGCAGGACCATTTCCAACCAGCGATAGTGGCAACAAATATGTTTTGGTAGTAATGGACTACTTCAGTAAGTGGCCAGAGGTATACCCGATTCCAAATCAGGAAACAACCACAATCGCCAATGCAGTGGTATACAATTGGATAGGCCGTTATGGGGTACCAATGGAACTGCATTCCGACCAAGGGCGGAATTTTGAATCGGTTGTCTTCCAGGAGATGTGCCAGTTACTGGGAATTAATAAAACGCGGACAACACCTTTCCACCCACAGTCTGATGGCATGGTGGAGCGTTTCAATGCCACATTGGAGGAGTTTGTAGCCAAAACAGTGGATAAAAACCAGCGGCATTGGGATCAAGGTATTCCATTGTTCTTAATGGCTTATCGATCGGCGGTGCATAACACAACAGGAGTAACACCAGCGACAATACTTTTTGGCAACAATTTAAGACTACCAGGCGATCTCAAATTCGGAGCGGTCCCATCATCAGCTAAATGTGGACAAGCATATGTGGATAACTTGAAAGAGGAGATCAACAACATACACGGATTTGTCAGAGAGAAAATCAAATTGTCAAGTGATAAAACAAAGGCTCGGTATGATGTACGAGCGAACAATAAAGGATTTGACGAGGGACAATTGGTATGGCTTCACAACCCACAACGTAAGAAAGGCTTATCGCAGAAATTACAACCTGGATGGGAGGGACCGTACAAGGTCATAACAAGAATAAATGATGTGATCTATAGGATCCAAAGAGGAGTACGAGGAAAACCCAAGGTTGTACACCTGGAGCGACTGGCGTTCTATAGAGGAAGAGATCTGGATCCTGTTCGAACTGTCCGGGACGAACAGGTTTGGGCGGAGGGTAGTGTCACGAATCACAGATGTCACCTGTGATAATTGAAAAGAAAATTATAACAGTAGGGATTACCCTGTAACCAAATGTTTACACATACGAACAAAGTAAAAAGAAATAATGAAATAGGCGGAGCGAACCAAATACGACGCAACGAAAATTCGAGAAGTGTAGAGAAGAAAAATAATGGAATGTTCTACAAGCCTTTGCGTCGTATAAATACGTGTAGACATTTGAGTTACGGACGAGTTCAATTTTGAATTTCGAAGTGTTAATATCGGGAAGTGATAAAAAGTGAAGTGTTAAAATACTAGTAGTGATAAATATTGTGTAAAATAATAGTGAAAATAAATATTATTGAATTATTTGTGAAATATTTGTGTAATTTTTGTGGAAAATAAATTTAATTGAAATTTAATCTTTGCGAGTTTAATATTCACAATCCAGTGATCGAACCGGATAAATTATTAGAATAACCACTCGGCGAAATCGTAACAATATATTTATGATATATAAAAAATAAAATTCCACAATAAGGGATATTTTGAAAAATATCAAATTTTTATTTGATTGAATATTTAGCTCTACCTATTATTATAGAGCACTATCCGGAGCCGCTATCCAGAGCAGCTATTATTTGATGTGAACTTTAGGAAAAATATAGATTTTTTAATGTTCATCCCTGAAAGCGAAAACATTCTTTGCATTTAATGTCAAAATTTAAGTTTTTTATGTATATATTGTTACGATTTCGCCGAGTGGTTATTCAAATAATTTATCCGATTTGATCACTGGATTGTGAATATAAACTCGCAAAGATTAATTTTTACAATAAATTTATTTCCCACCAAAATTACACAATTATTTTACGAATAAATATTACTACACTTATTTTACACAATAATTATCACTACAATTATTTCAACACTTCACTTTCACTTTTTATCACTTCCCGATATTAACACTTCGAAATTCAAAATTGAACTATCTCGTAACTCAAATCTCTACACCTATTTATACGACGCAAATACTTGTAGAACATTCCATTATTTTGCATCTCTACACTTCGCGAATGTTCTTTTCGTAGTATCGATCGCTCCACCTTTTTCATTATTAATTTTTATTTTGTTCGTATGTGTAAACATTTGGTCACAGGGTAACCCCTACTGCTATAAATTATAACTCTTTTTAGTTATCACTAGTGACTTTTATGATCCGTCACAATATTTTTTGATTAACAGTGACACTGGCGGATAATAGTATAAGTTTGTATAGAAATTTCCCTTGCTCCGTATAGCGAGCTCTGGATAGCGCGAATATTAAAACACGAGTATTTACAAACTGTACATTGGCTTATTCAGGCTTCTTATATATGACAGAAAGGCTAACTATAGTGTTATAGTTATATAGTTTAATATACAACTATAGTTTAATTCAAAATTATGAAATAATTTATTGTAAAAATAGGAACATACCATCAAGATTTAATAATAAAAAATCTCATTAATAAAATGAGCTCTGGCAAGATATTGGAGAATTTGGGCAAAGTTTTGTTTTAATGTCGGGGTGCAGATGATCTACGAAAATCGACGTTGAAAACATTTAAATAGTAAATTTATTTTCCATTTTACTACAAGTACTGAAAAAATATATTTTCTTAATTGGTGTATGAGGAAAACGAGTTCTTCTTCGATATGTTACATTATCGATTTTTTAATAAATTTAATGTATACATATCTGAGAATTTTAAAATATATTTATGTACATTGACTTGTTAATAAAATATAAAAATTTATTTAACCCTTTTAGCAAAAACATATAAATAGATTTTATAAAATAATAATTCAATTAATTAACTATATTTGGAACATTATTATGACAAAATTAATCAGAACTTAATATCAAAAGACAAATAAAATGCTATGTTATTAATATTTTTGAAAGATGTTTTTGATAAAATGGTTTAATTTAATAAAAAAAATAATTTAAATATTTTATTTGTAACATTTACTGAATTGTATTATTCATCGTTGATTTAATGATAAGTTAACTATAAGTTGAGTAGTTGAGACAGTGTTGGCTAATTGCAAAAATATCTTCAACCTCATAGTTACCTGTATGATGTTGAAGTATAGAAAAAATGTTTGGTTTGTCTTTGAAATAGTTTTTTGCGGTTTAAGTATTGATATGTTTTAAAATGAAGGGTAAAATATAATATCTAGTTAATAAAACATTAATATAGTGTAAAATAGGTATGTAGACTCTGCGCACATAACCCACCAAATGAAAGCGAGAACCATAGAGGCAATATTTCAAAGTATGTAAGAAATTATAATCACACAGTAAATACCTATAGATTCATTTTGGCCTTATCAGCCATATCTTAATATAAAAGATTTAATCCAAATGGTATATTAAATTATAAATCACCGTCTCCATATCTTTCACTAAATCTCTTTTCGTGTTATACAATATATACAGACATATTATCTAATTAGTTTTGATAATTCGATTTAATTCAATTAAATAGAATCTAAATCATTAACTATTTAGCACTAATCCATATTTATTCTGTGAATTTAAGTATATTTTACTTTAATTATGTTGTTTATTTGGACTCTTATACACATATTTTTCTTCTAGTTTACCTTTTTTCTAACATATTATATGTATACTCCGCAATATGTCTAAAATAATACCTATATGTATTATATTTACCTGTATTTGTAAGAATCATTTGAGAATGTTCTTAAAGTTTTCTTCTAAACTTTTATTTTATAAATTACCTTCAATTAAGGATTTAACTCAATGTTACTAAATTATAAGATTTAATGGTTTGTGTATTATGTTATGTTTCTTTTCTCTTCTTTTAAATATCAATTTCCTTTGTTTTTAGCTAAAGGCTATTATGTGAATACATACGATTGTATTTAGATAGGACTATCATACAAACATTGTTCTCAAATCAATAAAGATTTTAATTTATGTTTTTAAATATTTAATTTATTTTCTAATCATTATTTATGCAACTACGACAGAGAAACACTTTTGCGTTTAATTAAATATCGCGAATAAAATCCATAATTTATATCGCTTTGAACTTTTTTATGAGGGGAGTAACAAAAGTTCGCTTTTTTATGAGGGGAGTAACAAAAGTTAGGCGATTGTTAAATATTTTTTTTAAAAACCAAATTTAACAAATCCTTTTCAATTGTTTTTTATGAGACTTCTTTCAAAAAGTCAGAACGATCGGTTCAAATGGACCTGAGAAACCACAAAATAGCTATGTATCAGACGAAATTCTACCACTAACGCAAACACAAATTCACCATATCATTGTTTTCGGGTTTCAGTGTAAACTTAAGCCAGTTTGGTATTCATATTCAATGAATACCAAATTGCATATGGAACGTTTGCACCATCTCTACAGACTATTTTTTAGTGGTGTCGAAGATTCCAGGCGGGACATTTTCTGTAGAGAACGGGATCCAAAAGGTCGACCAAAATCTTTCACTAATAACGTTACTGTGGCTTTGGTGAAGTCCAAAGATGACGATGATCCAAGGTTGACACAAGAAATTATTGGTAATGATTGGCCTTGAATGTCATGGCTGTACCGCGAATGTTAAATAATCATCTGGGATACACGACGAAATGTGTTCGATCAACGAATGATCTTTAAATGAAACCCAAAAAGAGGCTCGAGTGCTTAGAATTTTGCTTAGTTTTAATAAAAAAAAACCGAATTGTCGTTAATGGTGATGAATATTGGTTGTATAAGTACGAGCCACATGGGAGTAAACCCACCCGTAAAAACTAAGCAACGAAAATTAGCAACAAAAGCTACAATATCATTTTCTGCTATTCCCCTGAAAAATAATTAGGGGGTAACTACAAAATGGTATACCAAAGACTAAAAGTTTTCAAAAATTTATTAAAAAACCGGAAGAAAGAGGATTTGAGGCCTCTACTTTGTACATCATCTCACTGCGACTCACACTGCTGATATAACGAGTGACCTTATTGCGTTCTCTGGTATCGAAGAACCTTGTGATTGCTGGTTATTTCTAAAAATTAAAACAAATTAGAGGGAAAGGTCTTTAACAGTAACGCGAAGATAATTGATGCGGTTGATGCTGAACTTCATAAGTTTAAAAAATAAGATATTGAATACTGTTTGAGAAATAGATTTATTTATCAAAAGATGGATTATCTTTTGATTTTCGTTTTATGTTGATGGTTATACTTAAATAGGTTAATTTAAAGGGAATTTATTTATTATGCACGAGACTTATTTGTTCTGCACGTAATGTTGCGTTCGATTAGTCTTTAAAAGTATCCTTCGTAAGTTTAAATACTTTTAGAATTAGATAACGTTGAGGATTAACGTAAATCTAATTATTTTTTGGATTAGATTGAAATATGAAGAAAAAATTAAATTTATTATAGAAAATAAAAAAAAATTTCATATCAATGACTCGAAATAAAATATCAATGACTCGAAATCGAAAATTTCATGTTTTATATATTTTAATGGTCGAAGTTATACACCTATTGTAATGTCAATTATTGTATTAAAAAAATCCTGGGCCCTTATTTGGGAACTCGATATCGAATAATCGAACGACGATATCGAACAATCAGTATTTTTGAATTCGATAACGTACCAAATGAAACGAACACCAAAGCAATCGCGTATAAACACAAACGACTGAGAATTTCTATTATTTGGCAGTTCGATTTCGAGCATTATTTGTTCGATCATGATCGAGTTTATGTTCGTTGTTAGTTTTGCTAACGAACCCATATAAAAAGGTTGGAGAAGTAAAAAATTGTAAGTCCTAAATTGGAAGCCGATGCTTTATTATTTATAAATATGTAGTTATATATATATACATCTATATATATATATATATGTATAAATATATATATATATATATATATATATATATATATATATATATATATATATATATATACACATATATATATATATATATATATATATATATATATATATATATATATATTTATATATATATATATATATATATATATATATATATATATATATATATATATATATATATATATATATATATATATATATATATATATGTATATATCCACATATATATATATATATATATATATATATATATATGCGCTCATACAATGCAGGTAGCTATGGCATCTCCTCTGTACTCCCAAGCCTGTCTTAACGTGGTGAATGGTGATTATTAGCCTTTGGGTCACAGAATGTACTATGGCTCTCGGCTGGAATGGTGAACTTTATAATAAATATAACTTACCGCTTGAGCTACTCAAGCTAAGGTGGCACTGCATACGCTCATGATTGCGTGGCTACGAGGATGCTAGGTTTCTAGTATGATTACTCCAAATTAGGTGACTTTCAGGTTTTACAACATAGCCTTCCAACGATAATGCTGAGATCTGTCATATAGGTGACCGCATTTCTCGTTAGAAGAACATGATATCAAACAAACAGAACAAACAAAGTGAGTGATGCTGGTGGTTTACAAATAAACTAAAAGCGTGATGATGATGAATACTAGTGGGATAAGTGGAAGTGAGAGGAAACAAAAGACAGCTCAGAGCCCAGTAGTAGTGCGGAGGGAGGCAAACAGGCATCAGTACATAGCTGGTGTAAGTATTTGGCGATGACGTCGAACGAAATCAAGGAAATTGTTGCAAGAAATGGACACAAAATGTATATTGGGACTGTAATGAGCCGCACCGAAACATGAGACCCATAGAATACCACCACAGTATCCAGAGCTTGTCGTAGGAGGCGACTAAATCTGGTTGTATCGCTGGGCTGACGACCCGCATCCGTAAAACCGTGAAAATGTTAAAAATGTCAACAAAAATAAAAAAATCGGATACCGCCAAATCAACAAAAAAAACGAACTCTCGCTTAAGTACCCGGACACGAGATTGAAGATCGGCACGTGGAACGTGCAGTCATTAAGAAAACCTGGCGCGTTGGACGGCCTTATCACATGCATGAAAGAGTATCGGCTGGAACTCGTAGCTCTCCAAGAAACTCGATGGCCTAAAAGTGGAGACCATGTGTCCCAAGGCTACACGTTGCTACACAGTGGAGATGACCTCGGAAATCTTGGGGTTGGATTTCTCATTGGGCCACAGGTAAAAAAGGCTGTCTTGGACTTTCAAGCAGTCGATAATCGAATGTGTAAGCTTCGCTTGCACATGAGATTAGCCAACCTGTCAATTGTCTGTATACATGCACCCACTGATGTAAGCCAATCCCAGGATAAAGACTCATTTTACAATAATCTGGATAATCTGATGGGTTCTATACCGGAGCACGATGTCAAATTGGTGATTGGTGACTTTAATGCTAGAGCTGGCAGAAATCAGGCCGACTTATGTAACAATATAGGTCCGTACTCCCGACACGAAACTGCGACCGAGAATGGGGAAAGAATGATGTACTTTGCGATAGCACATGATCTCAAATTAGCAAGTACATTCTTTCCTCATAAAAACATCCACTTAGAAACATGGACACACCCACGTAAAACATCCCGAAGCCAAATTGACCATGTGTTGATTTCAAAAGGGCGGGCTCGGGTTGTCCAAGACGTGAGATCGTATCGGTCGTCAACCAAATTCGTAGGCAGTGACCATTTTATGGTTGCTGCAAAGCTACGATGGAAATTTTCGTACAAGTCAAGGAGGACAGGAGAATATACAACGCGATTCTCCTGTGAAGGTCTGATAAATAAAGAAACGCAACAAAAATATCAAGATCTTGTCAGCAATAGCATTATGCAATCCAATTACCAATCTGATGATGTGAACAGTGTCTGGGAAGTATTGAAAACCTCGGTTGTCGATGCTGCCCAGCACACTCTCGGTATAGTGAAAACTAAGCCCAAAAATGATTGGTTTGATGAGGAGTGTCGTCTTGCTGTTGAGCAACGAAATATAGCCTATAATGAAGCGCAGACTCGGTTTACAATCGCAAGGAAAAACAAAGCAGTTCTCGCTAGGAGGACAGCTAAACGCATTTGTAGACTGAAGAAGCGAGAATGGTGGAAGGCTAAGGTCTTAAGAGTACAACAACTCAGCAATGAGCACAATTCGCGTGGTTTGTTTAAAGGAATCACCGAATTGCACCATACCTTAAGATCTCGGTCAACTGCCATTCGGGACCAGGATGGAAACCTCTGTGTTAACGTCGATGCGGTACTCGATACATGGCGTGAACATTTCTCTGATTTACTTAATGTTCCACATGTATCACAAGCTGTGTTTGAATACCCTCAAATACAGACCGCGGAGATGTTCATTGAGGATCCATCCTATGAGGAATTCACAATGGCCATGCAGAAATTAAAGAAAAATCGTTCACCAGGAGTTGATTGCATTAATTCAGAGCTCTTGATATTCGGAGGGCTAACTTTGTGGAACTGTCTTTTCGACCTTGTTCGATTGGTATGGCGAAATGAAGTTATGCCCGAAGAATGGAAAGTGGCCGCGTTATGCCCAATTTTCAAGAAGGGCGATCGCTTGAAATGTGAGAATTATCGCGGTATAGCTCTCCTTTGCACAGCATATAAGTTACTGTCATACATTATCTTGGGAAGAATTACTCCTCTAGCGGAGGGAATTGTCGGTGACTACCAAGGAGGATTCCGTCCAAATCGGTCAGTCACTGATCAAGTTTTTTCGCTACGGATGATTCTTTCCAAGTACTACGAAACATCTCGCGATGTACACCAGGTATTCCTAGATTTCAAGCAAGCCTATGACTCGATCAATCGAGAGAGATTATGGTATGCGCTTGAATATTTAGGAATACCGAAAAAATATGTACATCTGTGTAAAATGACAGTAACGCAGTCACAATGCTGTGTCAAAGTTGAGAACAGGCTATCGAAAACTTTTGCAATCAATTCCGGTGTTCGACAAGGAGATGCGCTGTCCCCGATACTTTTTAATCTCATGTTGGAATACATCCTTCGTAAAAGTGAAACACCTCAGGACAACATCTTATTCCGACAATCCAATCAACTTCTTGCTTATGCAGATGATATCTGTGTGATTGGATTAAATGGCAACGGAGTGAAAGAGATACTTGATCCACTGGAACAGTGTTCAGCTTCCGTTAGTCTCAAAATCAACGAGTCAAAAACCAAATATCTAATCTCGGGTTTTCGAGACCAAGACGCAATTGATTTCAGTAGTGGTAACCACACGTTTGAAGGAGTGATGAGATTCAAGTATCTTGGATCTCTCATCACTCACGATAATAGTGTGGGAGAGGATATCAAGGTCCGCCTTGCCGCTGGCAATCGGGCTTTGTATCCTCTACGTCCACTGCTGAAATCAATATATCTTGCAAATACGGATAAGCTGAAACTGTACAGAGTGTTGATCAGACCCGTTGTCATGTATGGATGTGAGAGTTGGACCTTGACGGATGAGTACGAAAGATGGCTTCTTACATTCAAAAGAAGAATCATGCGTGTGATATATGGTCCAAAACGCGACGTCGATGGCACTTACCAAATTCTTTTCAATCACGAGATCAGGAATTTAATGCAAATTCCTGATATCGTACATGAAATTAAAGGACAGCGAGTACGCTGGCTCGGACACGTTCTGCGTGCTGATCCGAACCGAATGATACAGCGAACCTTTAAGGGAGAACCGCCTTTCGGTAGGCGAAGAGGTCGCTGTCGGCGACGATGGCTCCACGGCGTAGATAGCGATCTGGCATCTTCAAACTGCCTACAACGGTTTGAAGAGCTGGCTCGTGATCGAAACCGATGGAGTCAAATTGTTGACACGGTACGGGCCAATAATGGCCTGTAAAAACCGTTAATAAAAAAAAAAAAAAAAAAATGAGCCGCACCAGCTTTTTGCGATCGACCACCTTAAGAGTTAGTACGGGGAAATTTTTTAGACCCTGTCCATCCAACCAAGATGTAGAATAGGTTCCATTTTGACAATCAACTATTAACATGGCTGGAATAAAGTGTGGACCGATTTCAAACATAATATTAAATAAAACGTAAAAGAAGATAAAAATGGAACAGTCATACGAGTGAAAGATTTAAGAAACGCAGTAAATGATTGGAATAGCTGGCACTATTTCGTTTGCTGATACACGGTTTAGTATACCAATCAACCCAATTTCACCACCATCTGAATTGCAAAGTTCTATTAATAATGAATATTATTATATCAGCGACCAAATAATTCAACTATCAAATATTAAACCGAATCAAAATATAATAACAGAAATATACTTTTTAAACGTCAAAATTCAACAATATGAATTTTAGGATAGGTATGACCATTAGTACAAAATTTCCCTTCTAATTATTTGGCAGTGTGCATTTCTTTTTCCGATCGTATTACCAAATACCAATTCATGTTCGAATCGATTTGATGATTCGAATCGAATAGCAATACGAATCGAATTCCCAAATAGGCCTTCTGGTAAGAAATTTTATCAGCACGAATCTATCTATTTAACTGTGAATCAAGTTGTAAATAAATCATCATAGGGTTTTGTCGAATAAAAAAGTAAATTGTGTTCTCGTGGTAGTTTTTCATATATAATATGTTCACACAAAAAAATAAGGCGGTGTAAATATGTTTTAATCCAGAAAAAGTTCCTTATTTTTATCCTTTTATATAAAATTAACACCACAGGTTTAATTTTAATTATCCGAGAAGATAAACTCATATTTTGATCGCACAATTCGGCGTTAAAATTAAAATTTTTGCAAAAATTTTAAACTATGTTCTAGGATTTTATTAAAAGATACTTCCTAAAGCAAATTTTGAAACTTATGGAGTGTTAAATTAACACAATCTGGAGTAATCCTAGGCGAAGTTTTTTCGGGTCATTATTGAATTTCGGATTTGACTTTCATTCCATACATTAGCTAGCACGAATAATTTTAGTTTCGTGTTAATATTCAAAGTGATCACTTATTTTTTATAAAAACAAATAATTAAAGTTATTATGAATTTAAAGTGAATTTAAATATTAATAAAATTATTAATAAATAAATATGTGAATTAAATGACTTGTGTGTACATATACTGTTTAAATTAGTTAATACAAGAGACAATTTACTCTATACATATTGTATGTCATAGTAAGAATTTTTAACTGATAGCTTTCCCGTTCAACTAAGTCCAACATGAAGGTAAGAATTGTTAGTTATTTATTATAAATATTTGTGAAATTATTTTGAATTATAAAAATTTAAATAAGTGTTAAATATACCTGTTCATAAATTAATATACAAACTTCAATGGGAAAAATTGTTATTTTTATTTATTTTTTTAGAATCCTACTATCAAAAAGATGCCAGACAAGTAGAAATCTAAAGCTGAGTATTTTTAATTTATTTGACCATAAACATCTTTCAATACTTACATATTTACTTTTTTCAGAAATGTTGATGAACAGACAGGAAGATTTTAACAACGAAACTTGATTCATCATTCATTTTAGTATGGCGTATCCAGTCCAAACAGAGGAACCACTTTCATCAAATTATATATGGTGTAGCTTACAAATTAATTTTTTTTATTCACATAAAACTATATTTTTATAATTTTGAATATTTTAAATAAATAAAATTAAATATATTAACACATCATATCGAGTTTATTTAATTTATCCGAAAAATCAATTCTTTTAACTTCTTTGGTATCGTTTCTTTAACTCCGAATGGTCTAAATAGAAACTTTTTTGGGTGTGCTCGGACACCATATGAATAATTTTGTTTCATCATATCTGCGCAAATACATTAATCCGAAAATATACAAAAAAACACTAAACGGATAAAATTAATTTGTCCGTCTGATGTGTAAAGATCTATTCTTAAAAAGCAATTATCATTAGTTAGGTGTGAATAATCCAATCCAAAAAGAGAGAAGGCTGATCAAATAAAATACTCCGATCGAATGAATTAAATTTGTATCCGATCGGTGGGATACTATGTGACACCGAATCGGAGTCAGGGGAACTCCACTTTTTTGTGTGTTGATAGAGTTAGAAAGAGAGAAAAGAATATAATTTTAAAAATTATTATTAAATGGTTCAAAAATAAATGTTTAATTATGATAGAAGATGAAATTAAAAATTCGGGGATTAAAGTACGGTTTGTGAAGTGTATAAGTTCTTATTCTACAAATAAAATATTAGATACTTGAAATATTTATATCTTCACAATAATCAAAACACACTATTTCATTTTACTTAAAACTAAATTTAGGAAAATTAAAAAATGACCAACAATCAAGGAATATATGAGTGAGGTTTGTTGTTTGTGGAAATAAATTCATAGCAAAATATCTGAACGCTCAAACGTTTTGCATTTTACTGTATAAATAGATAATCTATATATATTTAATTCTCTTATCACAGTGTTTGTCCTCGAACTCCTTTAAAACAGCTCAATCGTTTTTAATGAGGCTTTGTATATATATTCGGTAAGTCTGACAATAGGTTTTTATCTATTTTTTATGCTCATATGTTCAATTGTTTAATAAATATTAATAATTTTTTAATTTTCAACCTCGGTCGATTACCATTTCAGTGTAATCTTCAAGTGAATTTATTAATTTGGATTTGAATTTTATTTATCACAGTAGTTTTGATTATTTTCTCCTGTCTTATTGAAAAGTTTGGGAAATTATTATTTTTGAGCGTAGTTCTCACGTATATTCGTTTAGTATAACCTAAAAAATACTTAACACATATCACGAGCTCCCGTCAACAATGACTATTGTGTTAAACGTATTATATTTCAAACACGTGGAGCTGCACGCAAGCGAACCACTAGAGCCCAAAGAACAGAAGACCAAATCCAGCAAGATACATAATACTAATATGTGCGTGTGAACATGGCGCGATTGCATCGATCTGAATCAGCAGATGCGCGAACTGAACGAAATGAAAAGAATATTAGAACAGAGATAAGATACAATCAGCAGACGCAGAGCAAATGATCAACAACGCCAACAGGTCCATCGATCATTGACATCTAATTCATTCCTTAGTCTAGAATTCGAGTATGAGCCCGATATTGAATATTATGCTTATTTGAAAGTGGTAATTGGTGCTATGGATAAGGAATGTCCTGATTGTCATGATCTTAAGGTTAAAAACTAACTAGCCGGGATGTGTTGTTCGTCAGGAAAGGTGCAATTACCAGCAATTGAGACACCACCATAAAACGGTTTACTTATCGGTACGAATCCAGATTCTAATCTGTTCCTAAAGTCAATTCGAACATTTAATTCATGTTTCCAAATGACATCGTTCGGAGCAACAGAAATAGTTAACAATAATGCTATCAATGCTATCATGATGGTTGTCCTGCACACTATTCGGTGGTGGCACGTGAAATTCTTGATCGTGATTTCAATGGTCGCTGGATCGGTAGAGCTGGTCCGATAAATTGGCCCGCCAGATCTCCAGATCTTACTGCGTCAGATTTCTGTTTGTGGGGCTATCTCAAAGACAAAGTTTACAAACAAGAACCAACAATACGTGAGAACATGATTGAGCGAATCAGAAATGCGTGTGCTGAAATTCAACCAAACACACTTCTCAGTTGTGTAAAATCATTTGAAATGCGTAATAAATTGTTTTGATGTCGAATTTCGAGTATTTCCAATGAAAACGTGATGTTTTTATTTCAAATGTATTGCAGAATCGAATGCGTGTGTGCTAAGAAGAAGAAATTAAAAATATTCAATTTCGTCGACTACAACGCCATCTATCATGAACCGAACAAAATATTTCATTCAAATCATACGTACTTTTAGTCGTAGAATCCGTATCTGCAATTAAAAATATGGCTTCCTATCTTAGTTTAAAAGTTACCCCCGCCCACGTATAAAGCGGGGGATGGGGGACTATTTTTTGCACTAATGTGCTTCCCCCGCGGTATGATTAAATTTTGATTATAGAATTTTTTCCGTAGAGTGGCTATTTTTCGAGATATTTGATCATCTCAGTTTAAAAGAAACACCCGGTATAATATATATATATATTTTTTTTTCGGTTTTTACAGGCCATTGTTGGCCCGTACCGTGTCAACAGTCTGGCTCCAACAGTTTCGACCACGAGCGAGCTCTTCATACTGTTGTAGGCATTTGGAAGATTCCAGATCGTTCTCTACGCCGTGGAGGAGCCTTCGTCGCCGACAGCGACCTCTTCGCCTACCGAAAGGCGGTTCTCCCTTCAAAGATCGCTGTATCATTCGTTTCGGATCAGCACCCAGAACGTGACCGAGCCAGCGTATTCGCTGTTCTTTGATTTCATGCACGATATCAGGAATTTGCATTAAATTCCTGATCTCGTGATTGAAAAGAACTCGGTATGTGTCATCAACGTCGCGTTTTGGGCCCTATATCACACGCATGATTCTTCTCTCGAATGTTATATATATATATATATATATATATATATATATATATATATATATATATATATATATATATATATATATATAACATTCGAGAGAAGAATCATGCGTGTGATATAGGGCCCAAAACGCGACGTTGATGGTATATATATATATATATATATATATATATATATATATATATATATATATATATATATATATATATATATATATATATATATATATAACATTCGAGAGAAGAATCATGCGTGTGATATAGGGCCCAAAACGCGACGTTGATGACACATACCGAGTTCTTTTCAATCACGAGATCAGGAATTTAATGCAAATTCCTGATATCGTGCATGAAATCAAAGAACAGCGAATACGCTGGCTCGGTCACGTTCTGGGTGCTGATCCGAAATGAATGATACTGCGATCTTTGAAGGGAGAACCGCCTTTCGGTAGGCGAAGAGGTCGCTGTCGGCGACGATGGCTCCTCCACGGCGTAGAGAACGATCTGGAATCTTCCAAATGCCTACAACAGTATGAAGAGCTGGCTCGTGGTCGAAACTGTTGGAGCCAGACTGTTGACACGGTACGGGCCAACAATGGCCTGTAAAAACCGAAAAAAAAATATATATATATATTATACCGGGTGTTTCTTTTAAACTGAGACGATCAAATATCTCGAAAAATAGCCACTCTACGGAAAAAATTCTATAATCAAAATTTAATCATACCGCGGGGGAAGCACATTAGTGCAAAAAATAGTCCCCCATCCCCCGCTTTATACGTGGGGCGGGGGTAACTTTTAAACTAAGATAGGAAGCCATATTTTTAATTGCAGATACGGATTCTACGACTAAAAGTACGTATGATTTGAATGAAATATTTTGTTCGGTTCATGATAGATGGCGTTGTAGTCGACGAAATTGAATATTTTTAATTTCTTCTTCTTAGCACACACGCATTCGATTCTGCAATACATTTGAAATAAAAACATCACGTTTTCATTGGAAATACTCGAAATTCGACATCAAAACAATTTATTACGCATTTCAAATGATTTTACACAACTGAGAAGTGTGTTTGGTTGAATTTCAGCACACGCATTTCTGATTCGCTCAATCATGTTCTCACGTATTGTTGGTTCTTGTTTGTAAACTTTGTCTTTGAGATAGCCCCACAAACAGAAATCTGACGCAGTAAGATCTGGAGATCTGGCGGGCCAATTTATCGGACCAGCTCTACCGATCCAGCGACCATTGATTTCACGTGCCACCACCGAATAGTGTGCAGGACAACCATCATGATAGCATTGATAGCATTATTGTTAACTATTTCTGTTGCTCCGAACGATGTCATTTGGAAACATGAATTAAATGTTCGAATTGACTTTAGGAACAGATTAGAATCTGGATTCGTACCGATAAGTAAACCGTTTTATGGTGGTGTCTCAATTGCTGGTAATTGCACCTTTCCTGACGAACAACACATCCCGGCTAGTTAGTTTTTAACCTTAAGATCATGACAATCAGGACATTCCTTATCCATAGCACCAATTACCACTTTCAAATAAGCATAATATTCAATATCGGGCTCATACTCGAATTCTAGACTCAGGAATGAATTAGATGTCAATGATCGATGGACCTGTTGGCGTTGTTGATCATTTGCTCTGCGTCTGCTGATTGTATCTTATCTCTGTTCTAATATTCTTTTCATTTCGTTCAGTTCGCGCATCTGCTGATTCAGATCGATGCAATCGCGCCATGTTCACACGCACATATTAGTATTATGTATCTTGCTGGATTTGGTCTTCTGTTCTTTGGGCTCTAGTGGTTCGCTTGCGTGCAGCTCCACGTGTTTGAAATATAATACGTTTAACACAATAGTCATTGTTGACGGGAGCTCGTGATATGTGTTAAGTATTTTTTAGGTTATACTAAACGAATAAACGTGAGAACTACGCTCAAAAATAATAATTTCCCAAACTTTTCAATAAGACAGGAGAAAATAATCAAAACTACTGTGATAAATAAAATTCAAATCCAAATTAATAAATTCACTTGAAGATTACACTGAAATGGTAATCGACCGAGGTTGAAAATTAAAAAATTATTAATATTTATTAAACAATTGAACTTATGAGCATAAAAAATAGATAAAAACCTATTCTCAGACTTACCGAATATATATACAAAGCCTCATTAAAAACGATTGAGCTGTTTTAAAGGAGTTCGAGGACAAACACTGTGATAAGAGAATTAAATATATATAGATTATCTATTTATACAGTAAAATGCAAAACGTTTGAGCGTTCAGATATTTTGCTATGAATTTATTTCCACAAACAACAAACCTCACTCATATATTCCTTGATTGTTGGTCATTTTTTAATTTTCCTAAATTTAGTTTTAAGTAAAATGAAATAGTGTGTTTTGATTATTGTGAAGATATAAATATTTCAAGTATCTAATATTTTATTTGTAGAATAAGAACTTATACACTTCACAAACCGTACTTTAATCCCCGAATTTTTAATTTCATCTTCTATCATAATTAAACATTTATTTTTGAACCATTTAATAATAATTTTTAAAATTATATTCTTTTCTCTCTTTCTAACTCTATCAACACACAAAAAAAGTGGAGTTCCCCTGACTCCGATTCGGTGTCACATAGTATCCCACCGATCGGATACAAATTTAATTCATCCGATCGGAGTATTTTATTTGATCAGCCTTCTCTCTTTTTGGATTGGATTATTCACACCTAACTAATGATAATTGCTTTTTAAGAATAGATCTTTACACATCAGACGGACAAATTAATTTTATCCGTTTAGTGTTTTTTTGTATATTTTCGGATTAATGTATTTGCGCAGATATGATGAAACAAAATTATTCATATGGTGTCCGAGCACACCCAAAAAAGTTTCTATTTAGACCATTCGGAGTTAAAGAAACGATACCAAAGAAGTTAAAAGAATTGATTTTTCGGATAAATTAAATAAACTCGATATGATGTGTTAATATATTTAATTTTATTTATTTAAAATATTCAAAATTATAAAAATATAGTTTTATGTGAATAAAAAAAATTAATTTGTAAGCTACACCATATATAATTTGATGAAAGTGGTTCCTCTGTTTGGACTGGATACGCCATACTAAAATGAATGATGAATCAAGTTTCGTTGTTAAAATCTTCCTGTCTGTTCATCAACATTTCTGAAAAAAGTAAATATGTAAGTATTGAAAGATGTTTATGGTCAAATAAATTAAAAATACTCAGCTTTAGATTTCTACTTGTCTGGCATCTTTTTGATAGTAGGATTCTAAAAAAATAAATAAAAATAACAATTTTTCCCATTGAAGTTTGTATATTAATTTATGAACAGGTATATTTAACACTTATTTAAATTTTTATAATTCAAAATAATTTCACAAATATTTATAATAAATAACTAACAATTCTTACCTTCATGTTGGACTTAGTTGAACGGGAAAGCTATCAGTTAAAAATTCTTACTATGACATACAATATGTATAGAGTAAATTGTCTCTTGTATTAACTAATTTAAACAGTATATGTACACACAAGTCATTTAATTCACATATTTATTTATTAATAATTTTATTAATATTTAAATTCACTTTAAATTCATAATAACTTTAATTATTTGTTTTTATAAAAAATAAGTGATCACTTTGAATATTAACACGAAACTAAAATTATTCGTGCTAGCTAATGTATGGAATGAAAGTCAAATCCGAAATTCAATAATGACCCGAAAAAACTTCGCCTAGGATTACTCCAGATTGTGTTAATTTAACACTCCATAAGTTTCAAAATTTGCTTTAGGAAGTATCTTTTAATAAAATCCTAGAACATAGTTTAAAATTTTTGCAAAAATTTTAATTTTAACGCCGAATTGTGCGATCAAAATATGAGTTTATCTTCTCGGATAATTAAAATTAAACCTGTGGTGTTAATTTTATATAAAAGGATAAAAATAAGGAACTTTTTCTGGATTAAAACATATTTACACCGCCTTATTTTTTTGTGTGAACATATTATATATGAAAAACTACCACGAGAACACAATTTACTTTTTTATTCGACAAAACCCTATGATGATTTATTTACAACTTGATTCACAGTTAAATAGATAGATTCGTGCTGATAAAATTTCTTACCAGAAGGCCTATTTGGGAATTCGATTCGTATTGCTATTCGATTCGAATCATCAAATCGATTCGAACATGAATTGGTATTTGGTAATACGATCGGAAAAAGAAATGCACACTGCCAAATAATTAGAAGGGAAATTTTGTACTAATGGTCATACCTATCCTAAAATTCATATTGTTGAATTTTGACGTTTAAAAAGTATATTTCTGTTATTATATTTTGATTCGGTTTAATATTTGATAGTTGAATTATTTGGTCGCTGATATAATAATATTCATTATTAATAGAACTTTGCAATTCAGATGGTGGTGAAATTGGGTTGATTGGTATACTAAACCGTGTATCAGCAAACGAAATAGTGCCAGCTATTCCAATCATTTACTGCGTTTCTTAAATCTTTCACTCGTATGACTGTTCCATTTTTATCTTCTTTTACGTTTTATTTAATATTATGTTTGAAATCGGTCCACACTTTATTCCAGCCATGTTAATAGTTGATTGTCAAAATGGAACCTATTCTACATCTTGGTTGGATGGACAGGGTCTAAAAAATTTCCCCGTACTAACTCTTAAGGTGGTCGATCGCAAAAAGCTGGTGCGGCTCATTTTTTTTTTTTTTTTATTAACGGTTTTTACAGGCCATTATTGGCCCGTACCGTGTCAACAATTTGACTCCATCGGTTTCGATCACGAGCCAGCTCTTCAAACCGTTGTAGGCAGTTTGAAGATGCCAGATCGCTCTCTACGCCGTGGAGCCATCGTCGCCGACAGTCGCCATATATATATATATATATATATATATATATATATATATATATATATATTTATATATATAATATATATATACATATATATATATATATATATATATATATATATATATATATATATATATATATATATATATATATATATAGATATATATATATATATATATATATTATATATATTATGTATATATATATATTATATATATATACATATATATATATATATATGTATATATATATACATATATATATATATATATATATATATATATATATATATATATATATATATATATATATTTATAAATATCTATATATATATGTATATTGATATATATATATATATATATATATATATATATATATATATATATATATATATATACATATATATATATATATATAAATATATATGTATATATATATACATATATATATATATATATATATATATATATATATATATATATATATATATATATATATATATATTTATATATATATAAATATATATATGTATATATATATATATATATATATATATATATATATATATATATTTATATCATAAATAGAAACCAAACTTTAGTCAACATCTATAGGGATAATGGCTAGGTATATCAGTTTTATATCTATAATAAACAGTAGTCAAATTTCAGTCGATATCTTTATAGATGGCTGCGGATAATACAATGTGTTTTAATTTTGGTGTATAAACACGTAAGTCAAATATCTACACAAATTAAAAGTTAAACTTGACTCAAAATCTATAGGGTTTGCCGATAACGGCCATGAAATATATTCATTATTTGTGGAAATATAATTACATAGAAAAATATTTCCACTTACAACGGAAAACACTTAATTTATTAACACTACATGGCCATTCCTATAGATGTTGAATAAATATGTTGATTTTTGCTTATCATATATATTGTAATTATCTGATTTTACTCCAAAATTTCAAAGGCTTGAACGTTTTAATAATTTGGGAACAAAAACACTAATTTGTGGAAATATTCCAATTGGAATGTTATATTATATTTATTTTGTTATTTTTATATATGTGATCTTGACCATATGATATTAATTCCATTTTGATTCTATTTACCAGGTTTAAATCGATTTAATAAGACAAATAATTATTATATTTTTTTTTATAATAATTAAATTGTTTTTCATAATTTCAGTTGAATAATTACATTAATTATAGTTTTGAAAAACATAAATTGCCACATTGATTTTGAAGAGTTAAATTTTAATAATTTTATAGGTAACAGCTTATTCATATTTTATAAATGATGCCAAATGCTAAAGCAAATATATATGGTATTTTTATTTAAAATTGATCAAATATCTTTCAAACTTGTTATTGATTAAATTATAACTTTTACTGAAAAATATACGATTTATAAATAACAGTGCTATTACCACTACAAATAAAAGCAATCAGAATTAATAAATGTTCCAATTGGTCTCATATACTTATACGTGTGGAAGAATTGTGGAACAATTCACAGGCTCCAATTTCACGTGTAAAACAATATGTTTTATGGGGTAAATCAAACCAACCAAACCATTTCACGAAATATATTTGCAGAAATCACTAGATGCATCTTATTTCATTTTTGTCGTGTTATAAAATTTGGCCGGCAATTGACACTTGAAAAGCTTAAAAAGGGTTTTTGGGATCATGTTTTCATATTTATTAATAAATAATCTATGGCTTAGAGGCCGTAAGCGGCCCTTACCACGTCTCATCTGAGACCTTACGAACCAGTTTTTAACGAATGGTGCACATTGTAGGTGGTCAGCCCAACGAATGTTTTTACACACAAACGCGTTTTCATGTCATCCGGTTGCATGTTAATTTTTGGTCAACGGCGGGAATCAAACTCCAGACCGCGGCGTGATGAGAAACTCTCTTAACCATTAAGCTACAAACGACGACATTAATAGGAACATAAATTAAATATTTTAAATTAAAAAGAAATGTGAAAACCATTACTTGTTTAATTTAAATGCTTCTAATAAATGTCAAATAACAAACTATTCGGTCATAATAAAAGACATTTTTGTTTACACCAATGTCTTGTAGAGGTTAAACGGCAGATTATAGAATACTCCAAACATTTAAATTTAAATATGTAAACTCTAAAATAAATTAGAATTTTAATTACATCACATACTATCATGTAGATTAAGTAAATAATTTTATAAATTCACAGAGAACTACGAACCATGTACGTTCCTGTAGAATTTTCATGTTTAGATAATTTACACTCAGGCTAATACTTGTTTAAATAGTTTACACTCAGGTTAATACCTTTGAATATATATTTTAGTATTACGTGTCGACATCTATTCAAAAGCATAACGAACATGCATTATCGATTAGAATGTTCAACGATCGTGCCACGCGTGTCTTCATTCTCTAAAATTACGTAAGATATTATTACTTGGCCATTCCAATTTTGATGTCCAATCAACAAGTGGGTGAGTGAAAGAAAATAAATACATTAAATAAATACATAAAAATGATAATAAATTAAGAATAAAATTGAATAAATAATAAAAAAAATAAAATCAAGTTGTGTTGTGTTGTGTTATATTTTGAGTTTTATATTTTGGGTAGAGCTTACAGTGGTGACCCAACGACCCTGTTTATAGGTAAAAACACAATTCTACGAGGGATCCGAGGCCACGAAAAATCGAAACAAGTGTGAGAAAAAGATACCCAATCTCCATCCAGTGTTGTGCAATTTAACGAAAAAATAGATAATGTACATAATTTACACAAACGTAGAAAAATGTAAAAAATTGAAACATCTAAAATTAAAATAAAAACTGCTATCTATACGTAATAAGTTGTATAATACCAATAATAATTCAACTATCACATTAACAAAAATCTGCAGTTCTATCTATAGCATGATTTCCTAAACCTTATACCAATTTTATTTTTTAATGAAAACAATTACGATTTAAAATTTATTACATATATACATATGTATATATTCGGATATCTATTTTACGTCGATTACAAAATATGAAACGGGGGACAGCATATACACGGAACAACAAACATAAATCAAAAGCACTGAACAACAAATAGAAATCAAAAGCAATGTTATTTTTTGTCGCCCGTAGCGGCATCCTATTGCTAATCAATACGACACAAATACGTGTTCCGGCTCTCCGAATAATAGTCATCGATTTATTACCATTTACTGTCACTTTATAATTATAATTATGCTGAAAAGAATATAAATTACAAAAATTGATATTCCATTACTAACTCCTTTTTTATTTCTATATAGTAGGCCTGGGCACATACATAGGTAACCCGCCGTCTACACTATGCAAATCCACTGATAATTTCTATCATGATATCTTATTTGTCATTGTATGTGTGAGAATATTATATACAAATTTTGACACTATCAGCAAATTATTAGGAGGCTATTTCGCGAAAAATTATTATGAAATTATTACGAAATGTCAAGTTTTGAGGTTAGATTTCCCCATTACAAATATTAATTTTGGAATAAAGACGTATTGGCTATATCAACCATTTCAATGGAAACTGAAAACCCCCGTAATTTTAATTCTATTTTTGTATTATTTAATAAATATGTCGCAGTTTTCGACTGAAAGTACAGTTGAATTAATTGATTTGTACCGAAAACCGGTGACTAGGTTACGGTTAAGCAAATTAAATAAAATAAATGTAGAAAAATATATTATTTTGACGTTAAAACATTGAAATTTCAAAATAATTATCATGATAGTAAAATGCCCAGACATGATATTTGACGCAAACATTTTTAACAATACATTGAAAAACACACATACATTCATAAACTATCATGATAGAAAATATCAGTGAATTTGCATAGTGTAGACGGCGGGGAATGTATCAAAAATAGATCACTGTTTGTATCACAGCCTACTTTTTACTATGATTTTTATCTACAGCCTACTTTTTATTATGAAAAATTATTGAAAGTAGTTTCCTTTAAACAAATTTTTGATGAAATTCAAAAAAATGTTTTTATTAAACTTATTTTTAATTGAAAAAATTATGAAGCCAAAATTATAGTCCAAAGAACGTTTTGACACACATTTCCTTTGTATGTCTTCCACCTTGATAATTTCTGAGATATTATTGCAAATTAAGTTATATTAAAAGTAATGATAAATCAACCAAGTCGTTTTTGAATGTAGATCGGTTACGAATCAACTTTTGAATAAATTCTAATTTCGAATTTTGTTTTGTCCTCCGTCACTCAGGTTCATAGGTCCAATTTACGTAGAACCATCTGCACATTGCATAACCCTATTCCAGCCTATAGTACTGACATGGAAGATAGGTTGCCTGTAGATTTTAAAAACAGTCACTGATGTGTTAATTTCCTTCATTGACGTTATCAGATGGTGAAAATCCCTTTTGCATCCTGCCCTTATCAGAATTTGAATCCGGTACCTCACGGTCGAACTGCTACAGCTTCAACCATTGTGCCATTTGGGCAGCATTAATTTGGAATATTAAACTGAAAAGTTGAATTTTTAAATTTTTTCAAAAAGTATTGAAACGAGGTATCTTAAAATCATTATTTTGAAAAATATTACTTAATTAATCTTAATTGATTTCAGTTTAGAAAACAAAAATAGCCTAATATTTTTAAACGTATTTCCAAAACAATGTTTCGCACAGTTCGTGTTTATCACGAAACATTTTTTGTTTCTCGTCGTGTGTAATAAAATGTATAGCGAACATAGTCGCATGCAAAATATCTCTTTCATTGGTACACGTCATGACGCATCGTATGTTTTTAAGAATTATAATTTCAGTTAGTGTTATGAAAATAAAAAACCATAGATTGCAGTACTAGTTTTTTTATATTAATATTTTCATTTATAACATCAAATTAAATTTACAACATCAATTTAAAAAAATTATCTTATGGAAATCAAATTTGATTTTTAAAACGGATACCTGCCGCTATAGTGTTCGTTTGCATACCGTATACCGTATACGGTTTATTTTTTATTTTTGTTTTTTATTTATTAAATAAAAAACAAAAAATAGTGGCTGCTATGAAAAAACTTAATTTTAAATCGTGTTGCAAACTTTAAAGTTTGGAATAGAAGCCAACTCCACAAAGATATGTGCTGTTTTCTGTCATCTTTAATATTTTAATTTGAATTTACTTTAATGGCTATTTGCACGAATTGAAAACTTATAAAGTTTGAAGCAGAAGTCAACTCCAAGGAAAATATGTGCTATTTCCTGCCATCTTTTAGATTTTAAATTGAATTTACTTTTATTTATATAAGCACCATAATATAAATATATTTTTATTTTGCACAGTATTTTATATTTTGTAAACTAAGGATTTGTAATATGCAAGAGCGAAAATTTTAAAACAATATGGATTTTCTATTTATGGAAAAAGTACAAACGACAAAGGATGTTGGCATTAATAAAATTAACAAAAAAGAGACATTTGATGTTTCCGTCGTTATTATAACTCATTATTATAAACGAAACTTTCATGATGCATTCAAGACAATTTAAAATTAAATTATCATATTTCGAAATATTGTCATAAAACGCGACGTAAATATTGGGTTCACCAGTCACATGATATTCATATCAAACAGGAAATAATATAATATAGTTAAGTAAATTGTTTGCTATTCTGAAATATATTTTGACTATAATTTCGGATGTCAAAATGCAATATAATAGTCAAATTAATACATATTTATGTATGTAATTTCAGGAGACTATAATCAATGAATGCGTTTTAGAGAAATGCATATTTACATAAGGACAGACTTATTTACTAGAAATATCATATATTTATAAATGAGACTAAGGGACATTTTTTTTGTTTTTTGCTACTGGGTAAACCTTAAATAATCTTCCTCTTTCAGATTTTGGTAGATCTACATTAGTAAGTTATAAGTAAGTATTATTGAAAACATAAAGACAAGAGATTTTGAATAGACGAATTTCCAAATAACATTTGCGAAAAATAAACATTTTCAACAGTTCAACAACCGCAACTAACAATGACAACCATTGTTGAGTATAAATGTATAAGAGTAAATATTGGACGATATTGATCAAATCCTGATGTAACGATTTTTTAAGCTCTGAATTTAAGAATTTAAATTTACCTAATAGGTATTTATTTCGAGTGTCCCGACCACGTTTTATAATGAAATCGACATCTTTACAATAAATGGAAAATTTATTGGAAAGAAAAATATTGCTATTAATATACTATGGGTTCATCTTCCAGAATTTAATAAACACTGGAGAATTTCTAATACAGCTGTATATCGTTTTGATGGAGGTTTAACAATCATTGACCATAGTGATGAAGTTTTTGATATCTTGTTTTAATCTATTATATTTAGGAGTAATGATGGTTGTGTTAGATCAAATACTGTTGAGTGCAATAATTTCCTAATAAAATTTGCTTTATTTATTGCCTCGGGTTTTTCGTATAGTGTATCAGCTGCTCGGACAGACTTTCCGATGATGATATGATTAGTTATAGTACTGAAATATATACATATATGTTCTCATAGAAGTTCTCATTTTGGTCAAACCATAACTTCTGTCGTACTTGATATTCATTTTTCCTTATAAATATTATAGTTATCTTATAATATATACACTGAAAAAAGTTAATTGCGAAAAAGTGAATTTGTTATTATAATCCCAAATTTTCCTTATATTTTTGAACTTTTAATTTTTACATTTTCGTATCAAATTGTTGAAAAGACTCAAGAAGGCTTCAACTTCAATTATTAATTATATTTTTAAGTTTTTCTTTTTTATAAACTAATAATTTTGTTTTGGGTCAGATACCATATCCTTTTTCACGACGAAAAAAATTAAATTTATAAAATTGATTAAATTACTCAGACAGCTATTAATCAAAAATAATAACAACGAAGTGGAGTGGTGTAAGTGAAACACAGATTTTAAATTTTGATTTATCGAAATGAGAAAGAATTAATACAGTAGATTAATAATTAAAATATTATTTGTGAGTAGTGAACTTAAGTAAAAGGACACCGATCGTACAAATTTGTGACCTCGTCGTGGACATATCGACATAATCGGAAAGAATTTGTAAACTAGAGAAATATATTCCACATACATAAATGTAAGCAGCTCATGTGAACCATTTATAGTTGACATAAATAACGTTATTTATGGTTATTTATTACTTATTATGTATCCATATACTGGAAAGCCATCATATTGAATAAAGCGCCATTATGGCATTATATTGTCGATTGTCGTTATATACTCACGCATAATTTATTTATCAACTGCGTAAAAGTTAATTAACAAACAAAACGGAAATTTATAATGCCCATCACATCAACGAAATAACACTTAATAACCACAATCAGTAAAATACGAACACTCCATTAAAAGATCATGTTGTGCTTCTGAATCGTGAGTACTACAATATTTTAATATTGTATATACGTTGCCAGCTAGTTTTAAAACTAAACAATTAATTTTTTTTAAATTCTATTTGTTTATATTGATTGTCATAAAAATAAAAAATCACCAATTTATTTGTTGATTGTTCGTATACTTTTTCATAAAATCTGTATAACAAACAATGAACATCATAAAAAACGACTTAATTTGTATATAATGTTATTTTCAACGCCACCCCAGGTGGCGCAGTGGTTAAAGCTGCGGCAGTTGGAGCGGGAGGTACCTGGTTCGTCGAATCCCGATTCGGGGCAAGATGCAAATGGGTTTTTCACCTTCGATCGTTTGGGCGGTGCGATCGATGTGAAAAATGAACATATATCTGGATCCCCTGTCGTGTTTAGAATCCATGGGCTTCTTCAATGCGCAGATGGTACTACGGAAATTTTAACACCAACCAAACGGAAAACTGACACTAAGTGGCAAAATTAACCGTCCATCAAACATTAATAATCCTGCTAACCATAAGTGTACTAATTGAAGTTAGGATGGGAAACCTGATATATAATATCATGTCTTGCTTGTTCTGGTTTAAAAACTTCGTTTCTAACGAAATGTTGTTTGTAACGAAAAAACGTACATGCAAATAATCGATATAACATGGGTTATAGGAAAAACGGATTTTGTATTGAGCTGGCCATATAATACAAAGTTAAGGATTGAATTACGTATACTTTTATTATTAATCACCCACTTTCACTTAAAAATATTCTGGCCTATAAGACCTAATCATCCTTAAAAACTACTTAAATTAATGGAAGATGTTTTCTCTAGAATTTCCATAGCCACATCACATGATGTGACGATTGTCACGTCACATGCATTTTCGTATTGTTTTGTCATTTTATGTGACAAATGTCTTGCGAAATATTCGTCATTATATACATTAATGCTAGTTGAAATGAAATTGGAATCATTGATAAAATACCGTTGCACGTTCCGCAGTTGCTTCGAAAGATCGAAATTTGAAAACGCAAAAATTAGAAAGCGTTTCTTTTAAATAAAATATAGTTACATATAGTTACCTCGGCGATTTGTTTAGTCAAAATCTAATTGCTCAAAATCAACAGTTTAATAAGCTTTAATTATTGATATGATTCTTGGTCGTGATCGGATCTTTAATTACTTAATTAAAAACAATTTTTAATTTAGTTTAATTTAAAACATTTTTATATTTCGCGCCAATTGTGTGACGCATCTTCAGAAAAACAATTACTATTTATATACAATTAATATTAAGAATATATAATAACATATTATAATTTTTTTTAAATAAATAGAATAAATTATTTTGAAATAAATAGAATAAATTAATACATATAACATTGTTACAAACAGATTAAAAATTAAATGATGTTTATGTCCGAAAATTAAAAATTGAAATAGAAATTTTTGATTTCATGTACATTTTAGAAAAATTTTTTTGAAACAGTATTTATATTATGTAAAAGAGAGAATCTATATATCTAAAGATAATTATATACAATGTAATTAATTATTTGTGTAGTGGTGAGATCTGTTTATATATGCTCAGTGGACTTAAATATGATTCATTTATATGTTTGACGTCATGCTTTATGTTCACTGAGTTTGGTGAGTTGAGTAATATGTGTGATGCTTCCAATAGGGTTCTTTTTGTTCTTATGTTTTCACGGTCAATTATTTCTGCATCATCATATTTAAAAACATGTCCAGTTTGTTTTGTATGTGAGATAAGTGATGTTTTGGGATAAAAAAAAAAGTTAAGTTGATGTGGCTGCTATCGCACACTTAGACCAAATTTGATCCGTTGTGATACCACTCTATACGGCTATAGGTCCGAGTCATTCCGTAGAGCCATCTGCGCATTGCATAGCTCCATGTCAGGCCTATAGTACTGACATGGACGATGGGTCGGCCCAAGGATTCTAAACACGACAGAGGATCCAGATTATGTTTATTTTTCACCACCGACCGCACCGCCCAAACGATCGAAGGTGAAAAACCCATTTTGCATCCTGCCTCGAATCGGATCCGAACCCGGTACCTCCCGCTCCAACTGTCGCAGCTTTAACCACTGCGCCACCTGGGCGGATGTTTTGGGATAATCGCTATGTATTGTTTTGAGATCGTATTTATGCCTATGTATTCTTGTAGTTAATGTTTTAGAAGTTTCACCAATATATACAGCATCACAACTAGAGCAATTTATTCTGTATACAACAGCTGATTGATATTAATTTACCTAAATTTCCATCAGTTCCATCTTTAATCAAAAAATATGTTGACGATATATTAATTACAATCCCACTAAATGAGATTGACTTGGCACTACAAATTATAAATAATTTTCATGAAAATTTAAAATTCACATATGAAATAGAAGAAAATGATTCATTACCATATCTGGATATACGACTACATAGACAACACAACAAAATTATAACTGAATGGTACACAAAATCGACCTCATCAAACATCATTTTAAACTACCATTCATCTCATCCAATGTCACAAAAGATCAACGTAGCCACGAATTTAATTTCTAAAATACTTAATCTAAGTGACAAAAAATTTCAACGTAATAACATTGAAATAATTAATAATATTTTAACAAAAAACAATTACCCCAAAACACTTATAACAAAATTAATCCAGAAAACAAAATATAAAATCAATAATTTGGCACAACTTTCAAATCCTCCACAAATGGAAAATCACAACACAGAACCCAAAAAGTTCACCAGCTAACATATATTAAATGATTATCAGAATCAATTAATAAAACTATTTCACAAAATAATCATAACATATCTATGGCATATAAACCACAAAATAAAATTAAAAACACCATTTTTACCAACAACAAACAAAAAATAAACAGGCAAGATCAATCAGCTGTTGTATACAGAATAAATTGCTCTAGTTGTGATGCTGTATATATTGGTGAAACTTCTAAAAAATTAACTACAAGAATACATAGGCATAAATACGATCTCAAAACAATACATAGCGATTATCCCAAAACATCACTTATCTCACATACAAAACAAACTGGACATGTTATAAATATGATGATGCAGAAATAATTGACCGTGAAAACATAAGAACAAAAAAACCCTATTGGAAGCATCACACATATTACTCAACTCACCAAACTCAGTGAACATAAAGCATGACGTCAAACATATAAATGAATCATATTTAAGTCCACTGAGCATATATAAACAGATCTCACCACTACACAAATAATTAATTACATTGTATATAATTATCTTTAGATATATAGATTCTCTCTTTTACATAATATAAATACTGTTTCAAAAAAATTTTTCTAAAATGTACATGAAATCAAAAATTTCTATTTCAATTTTTAATTTTCGGACATAAACATCATTTAATTTTTAATCTGTTTGTAACAATGTTATATTTATTAATTTATTCTATTTATTTCAAAATAATTTATTCTATTTATTTAAAAAAAATTATAATATGTTATATTCTTAATATTAATTGTATATAAATAGTAATTGTTTTTCTGAAGATGCGTCACACAATTGGCGCGAAATATAAAAATGTTTTAAATTAAACTAAATTAAAAATTGTTTTTAATTAAGTAATTAAAGATCCGATCACGACCAAGAATCATATCAATAATTTATCACGGATCAACAATCAACACAATTTAAATAAGCTTTAAGAATTGCCAAAAATTTGGTGCATGGTTTTGTTGTTAAATTGAATGCGGTTACAAGTTTTTTAAGCATCAAATTAGTTGTACATAACATATTAAATTGTTTATAATATTGTAAATAAATGAAATGTTCAAAACTTGAATTGCGGTACTAGTTGCTTCATAATTGTCGTCGCCTCCGGGTCCTCGTTCGTTAGAACGGGTGGGTAAAGTGACCTAGGTGTGGGGCGGGTCACGCTAAATGACGGCAGATGGGCTGGTTTACGGTGTTATGCGACCCGTGCCAACAAACTACCAGGCTGGGGGCCCATTTAACAAAGCCCAGTCGCAAACGGAGCCCTCTGGATATCTGGCGACCTCCAGTTGTAAGTAGCATTACCTGCGTAAGCGGATCTCTGCGCAGGTGGACCATATATTTCTCCGATACTCGTGGGAACAACATGGAATCCAATAAAAACAAAACTGAGACCGGCACTCTCCAAAGGCCGGAAAAAAACCGAGACCGGCACTCTCCAAAGGCCGAAAACAAAAAGTGAGAGCTCAAACCGTAAAGGTGGGGCTCCCTCAAAGACACCAGGGGGAAGCAAGTTCAAGGCTTTTAAGCCAGGGACGAGCGGAACTCAGGGTGGCTGCTGAGGGAGGTTCGACTAACGTAAATCAATCGAAGCAGCGCTATAGGGATAGACGCGCGGCGTTTAGAGTTTTGAACAGGTGGGCTGCAACCCCTGAGGGGCAGCTTACGGCTGAACAAAAGCAATCCGTGGCATGGGCCAAGAAAACGGTCGAAAACTCAGAGAGGGACCATGTGTCAAAAAGACAGCGGTCCCAGGATGAGTTGGAGTTCGTGGAAACAAAACGGCCCAAAATGCAGGCGGAGAAGGAAACTCCTCACAAGGTTTTGCCTCCTAACAATGCTACACCAAAATCCTTCAGGGATATTGTGAAGGACCGTTTGTTGGTGCTAGCCGTCATTGACAGGAGTCATGAAGATGGGAGCATCACCATGGGGAAATGGAGCTTGGTGTACAATGCACTAAACTCCGCTTTCCTAAGGATCCTGAGAGAAAATCCAGGACCCCCTCCATCCTGCAGAGATGCGGGCTGGCATCAAGGGCGCGTTAAACTTATAGCGTGTTCTGATGCCAGATCAGTGGAGCTTTATAAAAAGGCTGTAGCGGAGGTAGGAGAGGTGTGGCAAGGCGCGAAGCTGGCGGCTGTAAGCAGGGAAGAGATTCCTAGCAGGCCAAGAGCACGCGTCTGGCTGCCAACCGAACCAGCTAGCCCAGAAGAGATTCTTGAGATAATCAGAATCAGCAACTCCGATCTTCCGACAGGAAACTGGAAGATCGTGAGGCAAGAGGATGCAAAGGGGGGCTCCAGATTATCAACTATGATAATCAACACGGAGTCCCTGGCGCCGCTTGCCGTTACTAAGGGAGTAATCGACTTCGGTTTCGGGTCGATTACTCTCAAAGTATACAAAAAAGACGAGGCTGAAACACGAGAGGAAGGCAGCCCGTCCACAACTGATGCAGTTGCACTTGGAGGAGAGACAGCCCAACCGATGGAGCTCTCCGAGGTGACGGCACTTGGAGAGGAGATGGGCAGCCGACTGTCCCTAGCGTCAGACGAAGAAGACCTGTCGGACCCAAGGGACGGAAGGACTGCAAACGTCGGGGAAACAAGTTCCATGAGGGGAGAGACGGGAGACACCGGCGACTCCAATGGAAACAAAGGAAACTAGCCTGCGGTAGCGGGGAGTAAACAGGTAAGTAGGCTCAACTTGGTAAATTTATGCTAAATTTAATACAAATTAACCTACACCATTCAAAGGCGGCGTCGGTCGCCTTACTCCTCAGACTGACTAAATCAGAAGAGGACGTGGTCCTTATTCAAGAACCTTGGATAAACACCAACAGGATCTGTGGCCTTAAAATGAAGGGGTATAACTTATTATACTCAAGAAATTCGGGGAATATCAGATCCTGCATTCTTTGAAAAAATAATTTAAATATGTTCCTTCTTCCTCAATACAGCAATGGTGACGTAACTGTGGTCAGCCTAGAGGTTGGTGGCAGTATATTTTGGCTGGTATCAGCCTATTTGGACCGGGACAAACAGGTTCCGCCGGATAACCTGGGGGACCTGGTCCTCGAATCGTACAGGAAGAAGATTGGGGTGCTCCTTGGATGTGATGTAAATGCGAACCACGCAATCTGGGGAAGCACTGATATCAACGAGAGAGGTGAGTTACTTTTTGATTACATTTCAACCAACAACCTCATGGTGTGTAATATTGGGCAAGAACCCACTTTTATTACTAAAAATCGGCAGGAGGTTCTGGACGTAACCTTCGCCTCAAAAAAACTGTACCCTTTGGTCAGGGAATGGAGAGTGGCGAAAGAACACTCCTTCTCTGACCATCGTTACATAACATTTAGTCTTAACGTTTCCCCTGCCACCCGGAAACCTTTCAGGAATCCCAGAAAGACAAACTGGAGCAACTACGGGGAAACGCTTATAGGACTACTATTACCAGAGACCCCTGAGCCACCAGCGACAGTGAAGGAACTGAACAGCATAGTGGAAACTTTCACAATTGCCTGTAATCGGTCCTTTAACGCTGCTTGCCCAATAGTTAAACCCAGGGGCAAGCAAAAACCGGCATGGTGGTCCAAGGAACTGGGGACCTACCGGAAGGCGTGTAGGAAAGCATTTAATAGAGCCAAAAGTACGAGAGAGGCTCAGGACTGGGACTCCTACAAGGAGGACCTCAAGATATACAAAAAAGAATTTAGGAAGGCACAGAGGAAATCATGGAGACTCTTCTGTGACAAAATAGAAGTCTCCGAGACCTCTCGTCCTAGGAAGATTTTGTCTACCAATCCTACCAGTCCCAGTTATTTAATTAAACCAGATGGATCCTGGACTGCTTCTAGTAAGGAATCCTTGGAACTTCTCATCGAAACCCACTTTCCAGGAAGCTTCGATGACTCGACAGAGACTGGTACTCATCAAGAAGCAAACGTAATGCGCATAGAAGATATCGTAACCAAAGAACGGATCCTATGGGCAATTGAAGGGTTCAAACCCTATAAATCAGCGGGCCCTGACCGTATTATTCCCGCGGAGCTTCAGAACAACTCGAGGATTATGCTCCCCTGGTTGGAGGTAATCTTCAAAGGGTGTTTAAAACTTGTCTGTATTCCGCGGGAGTGGATGGAGGTCAGAGTGATTTTTATTCCGAAAGCGGGTAAATGCTCGCAGGGCTACCCAAAAGACTTAAGACCAATAACTCTATCATCCTTTCTATTGAAAACCTTGGAAAGGCTGATAGATATCTACATACGCTCAAAAATTAGACCTAGTGACTGGGCTCAGACTCAGCACGCTTACTGTAAAGGGAAGTTTGTGGACACAGCTCTGCATGCCCTGGTAAGTACAATTGAGAAATCATTATTTTCGCAAGAGTTTTGTATGGTGGCGTTTCTTGACATTGAAGGCGCCTTTAACAATGTAAGGAAGGAGGCAATTCTGGAGGGATTGTCGCTACTAGGTGTGGATTATCCAATAAGTAGGTTAATCAATCATATGCTTGGGTGCAGGATGATTAACTCAGAGCTGGGGGAATCCACCATCAGGAGACGAGTGACTAGGGGAACCCCACAGGGAGGTGTTCTGTCTCCTCTGCTCTGGAACATAGCAATCAATGAGCTGCTATTAAAGCTGGAGAGAGAAGGGATCGGAGTGATTGCTTATGCAGATGATGTAGCGATAGCTGTCTCTGGGAAATACATAAGCACAGTGGCGGAGGTAATCCAAAATGCCCTCCTAATTATAACGAGGTGGGCCACCAAATGTGGACTGGCAATTAGCGCGTCTAAAACTGAATTGGTACTATTTACGAGGAAATATAAAATCCCTGTAGTAGATCCACCTCTTCTAAATGGTAACAGACTAGCTTTTACGGACAAGGCAAGATTTCTAGGCGTAATCTTGGACAGTAAGCTAAGCTGGAAGCCCAACATTCTGGAAAGAGTAAACAAGGCCAATATAGGATTGTACTCGTGTAGGAACGCCATCGGAAAAAGATGGGGCCTGACGCCGGAGCTGGTACACTGGCTATACACTTCCGTAGTAAGACCTGCACTTATGTATGGGGTGAGCGTGTGGTGGCCATCCCTTGATAAAATAACATACAGGAAAAGGGTTGAGAAGGTGCAAAGAACGGCCTGCATGCTTATAAGCGGGGCACTGAGGACAACACCTACAAGTGCCTTAGAGGTCTTGTTTCACCTTCTCCCCGTGGACATTTATGGTAAGCAGATGGCGGCGATTACGGCCACTCGACTATCAGCCATATCTCAGTGGAAATGTCTTCAAATAGGACACTCGACGATAGTCAGATCGCTGAGGAAAGAACTGGCGAATATTGACTATGTTACACCGACTCTGTGCTTCGAGAAAAGGTTCGAAACCACCTGCCCTTCAAGGGAATCCTGGAACAGCAGGTTGGCAGCTGAAACGGGAGCATTGCAGTTCTTTACGGATGGCTCCAAGCTAGACGGTAAAGTAGGAGCTGGAGTCTTCTGTGATAAACTAGAGGTAGATATAGCAGTTCGCCTCCCTGATCACTGCAGTGTGTACCAGGCAGAAGTGATAGCGATTGAAGAGGTCCTGAACTGGTTGAAACATAATGTGGTATCCTCGACTGATATCGCAATTTATGTGGACAGTCAGGCGGCAATCAAGTCGCTGGGTTCTGTTTCTCTAACGTCTAGAGTGGCGTTGGGTTGCCGCTCGTCTCTAAATGAGATGAGTGAGCATTTCAACATCCAGGTAGTCTGGATCCCCGGCAACTCAGACGTTATGGGAAACTGCAGGGCGGACGAATTAGCGAGGCACGGTACAACTCTCCAGCTGCTACCGGAAAGGGCGAAGTTGGGGAGACCCATTAACGCACTAAGGACTGTGCTTAAAAAAGAGGCGGAAGCCTCTGCGAACAATAGGTGGACGAACACCCTCTCATGTAGAGTGGCAAGACAAGTCTGGCTAAAGCTAAACTTGAAACGCTCAAAGGCACTTATCTCCCTTATATATAGCTATAGTTAGAAATAATGGTATATAGGATTTCAAAGCTGATCATATAAATTCTTATTTTATTGGGCCGAATCCAACTTTTATTAATCCTATTGTTAATCTTATAACTGAAGAGTGGTCTAATCCAGTTTGATTTTAAAATTTTTCATTTGAGGAGTTACAGTTTGCTATTTGAAAAGCTAACTTCGAAACTTCTGGTCTTGATGGAGCTAGTTTAAATTTGGATTTTTTCCTGTAGTCTATTAAACGATTTTTTCCTGTAGTCTTAAAATATTTATGGTATTACACATTTTTAATTTTATCTTAATATCTTCTTCGTTTTCCGAGCAATGCAAGCTCAGTAAAATAATTTTAATTCCAAAAATCAGCAATCCTGTTGACTTATTCCAATTTAGACCTGTAAGTATTTTAAGTTCCATTTCCAAAACCTTTGATATAGTAGGAAAAACCAAATTTAGTCCCATATAGTTAACAATAGTTTACTCAATATCTTTCAATCTGAATTTATAAAGTTCCATGGTATACGAATACTAAACTATTGAATATCTGAGATGATATTCGTCGTAGTATGGAAAACAAGGAAGTGACTTCTCTTACTTTGTTAGATTTTCCTTTAATCACAAGACTAACTCTTTTACAAGATTAACAAGCTTATCGCAATATTTTAATTTCCTTTTGGCTGCAAGATAAGTTATCAAGTATTTATCAGACCGTTCACAGACAGTTTTATTGGTAGTTGTTTTTCTTAATTTTGTCCAGTTACTTTAGGTATTTTTCATAATGCGGTACTTTGTCTTTTAAATTTATAGAATTCGTAAGTTAAATCAGCATTCTATTGTCAGTAATGTTTCTCTGATTAACGAGAATTTAGATAGAATATATAATTGGTCGATTTATTTACAAAACATGTAGGTATCCACTGTTAGTAAGCGTTGTATCTTGTTTATTATGTCATTTTTAAAAGATTTAACATGATGTTGTGAAGCGCTGAAAGACTAATGATTTCAAGACGTAAGTAGATATTCGATTAATCCAACTACATAAAATATAAAAATTAGTTCCTATATTTGGTTATTATTATTTAATTTACACGTTAACTTATTCGAGTATATCAATATTTCGATTCAGGTAAAAGCATAAATCAATTCATGATTAATTATCCAGGAATATAATAAATACATCAACACCGTAAATCAGTAAACAGTTCCAATTATACTTTATATAACTTTACGCTTGAATTGGTGAAGGCAATATATTTGCAATGATAAATGTGTCATGAACAGGAACAATTGTCTACCTCCCCACATATCAATATTTATGTTCAGTGCACGGAAATCTGTTTAAACAAAACAAGCGCACTGATTCAACGATGAAACTGTTACCACACATTCGGTTAAACACAAATTTTATACAAACAAAAAATTTATGGGATCCTTTTTTTATTTGCGCTGATTTTATTTGCGAGATTTTATCACGTTTCACGAAGTATTTTATTTTTATATTCACAGCAATACAATTTAAAGTGTTTTATTATTGTTAACGTAAATTGAAAAATATAAGTTTGAATATTGCTGTTCAACTAAAGAAAATGCAAAATAGTTTCTATTTATTTATTTATTAGAGCTTTGCGAGGTCCTGATACCAGTTTTGTATATATTTGAACATTTTATTGAAAAAAAACTAACCTTTCTCCATAATGGCACCCATGCACGACAATTCGTACACATGGGGGTACATTTCTTTTACCTGATTGTCAAAAATTGTGTATCCTTTTTATTACACATACGTAACCTATATACACCCGTACATTTTACATATTTTTTCTCCCATAAAAATCGTAAACTGATATAAATAAGTAATATTTTAGATTGTTGTTATTTTTATGAGGGTTGAAAAGTGGTTTTGTTCTACCTTTTTCTGTTGAACGCAAAACCAAGTAATAAGTTTAGTTTTCAGTTTTCACTATGTAAATAAATGAAGAAAAATTAAACAGCCAAAGGTCAACACACCAACTACCACCAATAATAGATTACATATATGATCCTAATTCATTTGTTGTTTATTAGATTTTCGCCTCTTATATATTTCGGTTTTTAATTGTGTAACATGATTTATAAAATGGAAACATTTTACGGGTTATGTTTTAGAAAAATGGTCATAAAATTTGTTTTTGGTGTTGAAACAAAAACAAGTAAAAATGTTATTTTAATGGCAAATGTACGAGTATAATAGCTTTTTTGGGTTATTCACAAAATTTGCAATAGCTAACGTTTCTATTTTAATTACAAGTTGTGATGATTTGGACGAACGCAGACGAGATTTTCTTTATTTAGGGGATATTGTTTTATACTATATTCATATAAATGTTTATTTAATGACTTGCACAATCGCAGAATCATTATATCATTTTATATACATAGATAGTATGTTTCACATACATTGGCCAAAAAGTATGCAACAAATGCAATGACAACACTAAATCCAAAATAATTTACATATCACTGAGAAAACACTATGTTAAGCTGTTAAATAATTTAACCAAATAACGAAATAACACATCATGATTTCGTTAAATGGCAATAAGGTTTGAATATCATAGATCGAATCAAATTTACTACGGAATTTTAATGAAATAACGCCGTTTTGTTTATAAAAATCGTTATAGTTGTCCTTTTAAAGTTATGCTTATACCAAATGCTTATAAAAGCAATAAAGAACACCGATGTTATCACCAAAACAAATTGTAAATGTGGTTAAAACAGAGTTGTTACATATATGTTTTATTAAATGTACTTGTGATTGGGTTAATGGTATATTGTTTTACATGATACAAGAAAATAGCAATTAAAAGAAAATAAATAACAATTAAGAAAATAATTTAAAGAAAACAAAAAGTACATAGAGCGAAAAGGATCAGCAGTTGATCAAATAAATGACAAAAAAAGAACAGTCGGTGCAACTGAGAGATACAGGTAATGACATGGGATTTTTCATCAACATCAGATGTTGGTTTTCTGATAAAACCGGCGCGCACATTTTCAGAGAACAAATGCGAGCATAAAGATCATCGCCGAAGACCAGACGGATAAAGAGGGAGAGGCAGTGGAAGAATAACATACAACATCGCAGGTATTATACGGATAAAAGTCAGCTAGGAGGAGCTGAGTTTCACAACCAGGTGCTGCATGACATTCATTACCTCTTTCGGATTGACAAGAGGTGGAGATACAGCAATGACCCACAACAGTAAAAAATTAGAGAAAGAAAGGCTCGATACGATGTGTTTCGCAATCTTCAACGAAACAAAGGACTATTGCAGAAGTCACAACCTGGATCATATATAATTATAGGTGTGGGATCATATGACTATAGATGTGGGATTCAAATGTTAAATAATAAGTGTGGTTAAAAATTATTTGTTATTTCATTCCGTTATTTTATATAAATTACATTTAGTGTAAATAAATTAATATTATACAAATAGTTGCATATTTAGATTTAATATTGATAGTTATCCATATTGTGTCTCACTTTTGTGAGAATATCAAAGCCGACTGTAGTGTGTGTGTTTCACACAAGCCAAACTTTATGCATACATATGCTGTAGAAGCATATCAACCTTTAGCGGTATTAGTGAATATTCTTCTATTCGTACACGATTGCGAATACAGTATAAAAAAAATAAACAAACGCACACCACCTAAGTATTATTGATATCGTTGATGAATCTTGGGTTTAATCAATATATACTTGGATAATCTCACGGCTGAACCCAGGTTGAATAAAAATAGTTTTATGTTTTCATTGGTGTTTTTTAATAATAATATATTTCTAAATTTCGCCTGACGTTTCGAACTGACATTCAGTTCATTCTCAAAGGATCACTATATACATACAAAAACAACATTATTACTTAATTAATTATTAATTCTAATTATAAAACTTACTTCAGCTATATTATATAAAATATCACATAAAATTGATTTTAAATTATTATTTATTTTGCTATTTATTATATAAA
Organism: Tipula lateralis; assembly: GCA_963932295.1. NCBI lineage: Eukaryota > Metazoa > Arthropoda > Insecta > Diptera > Tipulidae > Tipula > Tipula lateralis. The sequence goes on from OZ010738.1 coordinate 132,696,241, forward strand.
AACAAAACTGTATATAACTATTGACTATTAATTAAACTTGACTAGTTGTTGGGCTGATAAAGACTAATGGTTGGAAAACAAAAAACAAGAGATTTTATGAATGAATTCTGAGTTGTTCGCATAACTAATTAAAAAATTTTTTTTGAAAAAATGGGATGTAAACTGCAATAAAAGTACATTTTGTTTCTTTCACTCCTTTGTTGGTTTGACGAAAGAACAGGTAGTTCCAAACATCTGCTTTCAACTAGGTCTGAATTAGGGTAAAATATTTTTTTGTGGGTGGAATGGTTAAATAATGTTATTGTAACTGTCGGTTAGAAAAAGGCTGTCGGTCTGTCGGTTCATTATGTTTTTTGTTGATTTTATGTAAATCATCTCTAAAATGTTACGTTTTTTGAGATTCGATTCTTTGTCTAAGATTTTGACATTTTCAAAATTGGGGGTATGATTTGTTCTGAGAGAATGTTCAACTAAGGCACTATGTTTTGAATCTTTTATACTTATATGATATTTGTGGTTATACATTCGTTTCTTTAAGTACTGTTTCGTTTGTCCTATGTATGTTTGTTCGCAGTTGCTACAAGGTATTTCATAAATTAAATTGGATTGCAAATTTATGTCCGTTTTGTCTTTGAGTTTGGAAAATGTATGTTTATAGAGAGTATTTATTGGTTTTGCTACTACTTGTATGTTGTGTGTTTTGAAAAGTCGTTGGAGAGAGTGATGCGTCTGTTGTTCAAAAGGAACCGATAAGAAATCCTTTGGTGTTTGTTCTTCTGTTGTAGGTTGGTTGGTGATAGGGTTGTATTGTTTGTATTTTTCCGTTTTTATTATTTGGTCAATTAACTGTTGTGGGTAATTGTTTTCTAATAGTGTTTTTTTGAGTAATTTAAAATTTTTTTCATGAAATTGTTTATCGGATAATAATAGTATTCGTTTTGTTAGTATGGTTACTGTGTTGGTCTTATAGGTTGATGGAAGGTATGATTTATAGTTCAGATAGCGTCCTGACCAAGTGTTTTTGTGGTACCAGTCTGTGATTAGGTTTCCGTTATTTTCTCTCGTGATTTTTAGATCAAGGAAGGGAATGCTGTTGTTAGTTTCTAATTCTATTGTAAATTGGAGTTGTTTATGATAATTGTTGAAGGCGTTATGAATACTATCGATTTCTGTAGTTCGCGCAATGCATAAAATGTCATCAACATATCTTAAATATAGCAGGGGTTTGGACGTTAAACTATTAATTACGGTTTCTTCCAGGTGTTCCATTACTAGATTAGCTAAGATTGGAGATACTGGTGAACCCATTGGTGAGCCCGAAATTTGATGGTAGTGGGTATTGTTGAAAACAAAAAAGCAATTATTAATTACAAAAGATAATTAATAAATAATTATTAATTATCTTTTGTAATTAATCATTACTTTTTTGTTTTCAACAATACCCACTACCATCAAATTTCGGGCTCACCAATGGGTTCACCAGTATCTCCAATCTTAGCTAATCTAGTAATGGAACACCTGGAAGAAACCGTAATTAATAGTTTAACGTCCAAACCCCTGCTATATTTAAGATATGTTGATGACATTTTATGCATTGCGCGAACTACAGAAATCGATAGTATTCATAACGCCTTCAACAATTATCATAAACAACTCCAATTTACAATAGAATTAGAAACTAACAACAGCATTCCCTTCCTTGATCTAAAAATCACGAGAGAAAATAACGGAAACCTAATCACAGACTGGTACCACAAAAACACTTGGTCAGGACGCTATCTGAACTATAAATCATACCTTCCATCAACCTATAAGACCAACACAGTAACCATACTAACAAAACGAATACTATTATTATCCGATAAACAATTTCATGAAAAAAATTTTAAATTACTCAAAAAAACACTATTAGAAAACAATTACCCACAACAGTTAATTGACCAAATAATAAAAACGGAAAAATACAAACAATACAACCCTATCACCAACCAACCTACAACAGAAGAACAAACACCAAAGAAATTCTTATCGGTTCCTTTTGAACAACAGACGCATCACTCTCTCCAACGACTTTTCAAAACACACAACATACAAGTAGTAGCAAAACCAATAAATACTCTCTATAAACATACATTTTCCAAACTCAAAGACAAAACGGACATAAATTTGCAATCCAATTTAATTTATGAAATACCTTGTAGCAACTGCGAACAAACATACATAGGACAAACGAAACAGTACTTAAAGAAACGAATGTATAACCACAAATATCATATAAGTATAAAAGATTCAAAACATAGTGCCTTAGTTGAACATTCTCTCAGAACAAATCATACCCCCAATTTTGAAAATGTCAAAATCTTACACAAAGAATCGAATCTCAAAAAACGTAACATTTTAGAGATGATTTACATAAAATCAACAAAAAACATAATGAACCGACAGACCGACAGCCTTTTTCTAACCGACAGTTACAATAACATTATTTAACCATTCCACCCACAAAAAAATATTTTACCCTAATTCAGACCTAGTTGAAAGCAGATGTTTGGAACTACCTGTTCTTTCGTCAAACCAACAAAGGAGTGAAAGAAACAAAATGTACTTTTATTGCAGTTTACATCCCATTTATTCAAAAAAAATTTTTTAATTAGTTATGCGAACAACTCAGAATTCATTCATAAAATCTCTTGTTTTTTGTTTTCCAACCATTAGTCTTTATCAGCCCAACAACTAGTCAAGTTTAATTAATAGTCAATAGTTATATACAGTTTTGTTTTTATATAATAAATAGCAAAATAAATAATAATTTAAAATCAATTTTATGTGATATTTTATATAATATAGCTGAAGTAAGTTTTATAATTAGAATTAATAATTAATTAAGTAATAATGTTGTTTTTGTATGTATATAGTGATCCTTTGAGAATGAACTGAATGTCAGTTCGAAACGTCAGGCGAAATTTAGAAATATATTATTATTAAAAAACACCAATGAAAACATAAAACTATTTTTATTCAACCTGGGTTCAGCCGTGAGATTATCCAAGTATATAAGTATTATTGAGTAAAAATGTACAAAAAATGTAAAATAAAAACGAATGAGGGTGTCTTACTCTCTCTGTCAAACTCAACGATCATTTAATAAACTATATTGACTTCAAAACTTGAGTTAAATTATCACGGAAATTATGATTTAATTGCAAGATCGATTTCCAGAACAGTTTAAAATATTCAAATTTTAAACAGGACATTATCTTTTATCACATTTAAACATTCAACCGTGACGTACATGGAAAATCTACACAAACTTTTTCCCGCGATGATACACTAAAGACATGAACATTTTTAACTCGAAAAAAATATTTTAATAAAATCTAATGTAAATAGATAACAGTTTTATTAAACCATTTATAAATTTCGAATCAAAATACATTCCTATGCAACTCATATGTACTTTATTTATGTTTGAAAAACCTAACCACAAACCAACCTATTCGAATTTACACAAAACACAAGATTCACTCGATGTTATCCACAAATCCACAATAAAATACAATTGTGTATTATCCACAATATTATTATATTTATTTACACAACAATTAATCTATATTTATTATAAAATCAAATAAAATTATTTTGCATAAATGAAGCTGTCATCGCATATATGTCATTTTCAAAATTACCATTTTCATTTGACAACCGTTTATCAGTTTAGTGAGATGGAAAAGAGAATAAAAGTACTCAACCTTTTGTGGTGTGCGTCTGTTTTTCGAAATAGACCTTAAGTAGTGTTAGTGAGAAATGTCAAATTTTGAGTTTTTTTTATATGGACTTTTTCGTTTACCAACACACTCAAATGTTGATATTTTCGTTTGATTATGCTCGTGTAAAAAAAAGAAGCAGGCCTGTGTGAAACACACACACCTACTACAGTCGGCTTTGGAGAATACACATTACTCCTCGTGTAAGAAGATGGTGAGATAGGGACAAAATTTTAAATACACATAATATGAAATGACACGTAGATGTAAGATAAATTAAGTACTGCAGTTTAGTAATGTGAAGGAATACTGAAAATTCATATGGTGATATATAAATAGTATTACCTAATCACAATTGACTTCCAAGCGGTAACCTAATCACAATTGACTTCCAAGCGGTTAATTCTTTCTATGATCAATTTAAACGTTTCATGTTTGAACATATTCTAAAAACGAACCGAGTAGTCTTAATCGTATAATATCCTATCATGTAACATATTTGAACTCATAATTATTGATTGCATTGCAGTGTAATTCGCAGGCGATTAATTACTTCTGTGTATATCTAATTATTTTCGTGTTCAAAGTTTTTTTTAAGCTTTTCTCTTAGGCAGGTAAATAAATATTTGTTTACGGGGTTTCTCCGACAAAATTTTACCGAAAAAAGCGTTTTGTGGTTAGACTGCCTGAGGACAAATATATCTGTTTACCACAGTGTTTTTTGATACGTTTTTATAAATTAATTTAATTTATATCTTTCTAATTTGATGTATATATAACTCTGTAGAGAATTAAAATAGACAGGATATTGAAATATTTAAGGTGGCTTTGGTATGAGAGTATGGATGCCTCTTTCAATATCAAATCTTTAAATATCTTTTCCAAACATTCGTGTTCGATTTTATTTGTAACACACGGTATAGTTATGGTGGCAAATAAGTATTGGGATTCCCTGGATGTATGGATAAACCGGAAGAAAAAAAGGAAATTAAAAAAATAATTTTTAATTGTTTAAAAAACAACGACATATTATAATTTCCTAATGCTTTGTTATATTTTAATGATGAAATAGAATTTTCAATTGAATTTGCTCGTTTCAGTTTTGCATTCGATATTTTTTTTATTGATTCAATATACATACATAGATACTCAAACTCGTATGTTTGTTTTTCAATCAATTTAAATTAAATATACTTAAATAGAAGCAACAATGAAATACATGCACATATTAACATCCCTTGAAACTATTGTTATATAATATAAAATGGTTATGTTACAGTTGCACATAGTACTTATCAACGTTTTACTGGGAAAAAAGTTCAATGTGAAGTAAGACATGGTTTTACAATTATTAAATATGAAAGCGATATGCTTGACACGAGTATTTTTTTACTGAATTTAAGATTAAATCACACTGGATATAAGTTTCTAGAAAAAGATGGCAATACCAGTTTGGAGTGAAGAGCGTAATATTTTCGTGTTATACATTCAAATTGAACTTTAATATGCTACTGTCCGAATTATTTTGAAACAGTTCTACAGACTAGTTTCTCAACTTTACCTTAAAAAATTTTGCAAACATCTGTGCCGTTATTTTTGATGACAAAAATGTTTGGTTGAGATGAGAAAACACGGACAGTTGAAATAGATAATAAAAGAAACATAATTTTGTGAGGAAAATATTTGTACTTGTAGTATTCTGATAAGAAATCACCCAAATAATCCTTGAGATGAAACGTATTAATTTTAGTTTTGGTGTAAGTATAGAAAATTTTAATTATCTATTCAAAAAGTAACCATACTGATTTTTTATACAATTTAATTTATACTACGGCTTGAAAAAATGTAATTATCTTATTTGATTTTGTCTCTTCCTGTCCGAAGAACTTGCAACACTTTCACAGTTCACTTTTAACGTTTTACCTCACACCGAAATCAAATTGAGGACTACAGGTATAGTAATTTGTGCATATCACCGGCACATTGTATTGCTCCATGCCAGCCCATCGTACTCATATAAAAGAGAGATCACGAGTAGTGTACTCCATGTAGGGGCCATAGAGATATTCGTTCACACCAATCTCTATCGAATTCAACTGCAGTGCCTTACGCATCAACTTTTTGCTCCACTTTAATCAAATTTCTGAATTTGAAAGTCTCTAAAATAATTGTTATAACTCTGGCCTCGGATTCAACTGCAATTTAGAAAAATCATCAATGAGTGGAAACATGCATTTCTTGTCAGATGGTGTGATTATTTGCATAGGTCTGCCACTATATATTAGTTTTGACACAGATATTACGTTTAGATTTCAAAACTTAAGAAGTGCAAAGTTCCTGCAATTTGAACCTAATTTATAAAACACCTATCTGCTAGAGTTTCTGTTAATTTTTAACTGAAACTAGATTTGTACAGATTCCTAAAGTAAGTAGCATATACCATCGTGGTTTTACACACTTGGCTTTTAAAATTTCTAAACTAATGCATTAGTTTAGAAAACCATGGTTTAGTTCACTTTTGACCATTTGCTATTTATAATTTGGATCAAAATGAATTATTTCACGTTTTTAACCATTATATGTCATATAGAATCTGATTGTGATAAAACAAATGAACAAATAATCTTAGGTGGGTTGAATCTTTCGTTAAATTAGTTTGTGTACTTCGTTATTTTTCATAATATTTTCTCGACATTTATTCATGTAATGGCCTATTTTATTAAAATGGTGGAACTTAGTAGTTTTTATTTATATTTTTCTTAAAAATTAGTTTTAATGTGTAAAAACCGAGCAAATGATTATGAACATTTGCTCGGTTTTTGCACCTTTATATTTCTCAGTTAACTAAAATTTAACTAAATCTATAAAAGGCAATTTGTTAGTGAAAGTGTAATCAATATAGTAGAACAATAAAGAATTCTGGATTGTTTACAAGATCAGAAGTTATTAAAATAAATCAGTCATTTCAATAAATTGTATAGATATCTCACTGACACTTCTTTTTTCTGTTTTTTGCACAATTTTACGTTAAACATGGATAAATTGCCTAAAGTGACTCGTTCATTGAACAATTGTTTTCTTTGTTACGATTCCATGTATTAATAAAATTAACCTGAGAAAACAAACCCTTCAATTGTTATGTCCGTGAAGTTAACCCGAAATTATCCAGGGAAACAACAACATATCAAGTAACATGTTACATTCCATTTAGCCTAAGTAAGTATAACTTTTTCCTCATAAATAAAACCATCTTCATAAATAAAGCCTACATGAATACTAGGTTTTTGAAATGAACTATATTTAGTGTATCAATAATGTATTTTTCAACAAACTCATACAAAACGGATACATTTCTTTTTAAGTGTTTAACTATTGGCAGAGCCCTTGCTATTGCAAGTTTAGAGCTTTTACAATTTTATTTCTTAAATTAATTTATTAATTTTATTACTTTTTTCAAATCAAAATAAATTAATTAATTATTAATTGATTTATATTTTTTATTGATTTTGCACTTTTTATTTCAATATAAACGATAACCGATAAAATTTATTTTAGTCGCTCTTATTTTCTTTTGATCGCACAACAAAACTCAAACTCATTCCTAAATGAATTAAGAAAAATAATGTTGACGAAAATACATAAAATTGAAAACAAAAATTTTAAAAATGATTATTAATTTATTTAAATTAAATTATTTATTCGAAAAAATAAAAAAAACGAATTTATAAAGCTTAATATTTAATATCATAACTATGCATTGAACACAAAACAAATTGTCATTATAAATGTCATAATAATGACAGTGAATAAATGTCAAAAATGAGAGCGAGTGAAATTTTATTTCAATTGAGTGATAGTTCGATTAAATTCAACGCTAGTAGCACTACTATACTATAGAAATTTTGCAAGTTGTTCGTTTTAAGAACATTAAAATCAAGTTAAATTTGTATATATAATTTTGTGCGTTGATATTGATCATTTTCTAGATAAATGCAACACAAATCAAATTACAACTTAAAATTTAATGACACTGATTTGTTTTAACGTAAAGTTTTCATTTATTTATTTATTATCTTTCTCTGTGAGTATACCTGATTTAAAATATAGTCCTCGTAACTGTGTTTGCTATTTATATGTTATTAAAATACCATATTTTAATTTAATTAAGTTATAGCGTTATTAAAATACCATATTGTCATTTAATTAATTAAAATGACAGGATGATTAAAAGTTCAAGATGAAAATTGAAATTTCTATTTTCAATTGAATATAACCTAAGTTAAATTCAAATAACACTACTACTACCCTATGTTCGTATGTTCGTATTTTTTGTTACACTAAAAAAATATCGGTTTGAACATTTGGGTTTTATTTATTCAAGATCGCTTTGGTTTCATGTTCACGACAATTGTTGACAAGAGGAGAGATTGTTTACTTGTTCTACTTATAGTACACAAAAAGTGATTGTTAGTAAAATTAATTGTATATTTTACTAAATTTTAAATCCTATTTCATGTGGAATGGTTGTCCAGGAAACCGCCACAGTGGAATATACACCAAAGTAGTTGATATGAACGAGCTACGCTTGCGATAATTTAAAACAGGAAATTCGAATGGATTCACCAAGTTGGCGAACAAAAATATCAGACGACTAAGATCATGATCTAGAGACGAATTCAAAAATGTAGATTGTGATGAACAAATGTCGCTCTAAAAACTAGATTATATTAGATGACACTTAATACCAAAATAAAAATTATTTCTTTGGTCGAAATTCTCAATGATATATTTGTAGAATAATGTCTTCAGAAGATTACGTTAAATATTAAAGAGATTACGTTAAATATTGAAAATAAATAAAGAAGAAGTAGAAAGAAAGAAATAATTAAATTCGTTTATCTAAAGAAATAAGGTAAATGCTGTTAAACCTTATAAATCTGATTTTTTTTAAGGTTTTTAACATTATTTGCCCGTATACCGTGTCAACAATCTGACTCCAACGATTTCGATCACGAGCCAGCTCTTCATACTGTTGCAAGTAACCAGAAGATTCCAAAATGTTCTCTACGCCGTGGATCCCTCGTCGCCGCCAGCGACCGCCGATGCCTACCGAAAGGCGGCTCTACAGTACGCTGGCTCGGTCACGTTTTATCTGCTGATCCGAACCGAATGATACAGCGATTTGAAAGGTTCAATGCGCGCTGTATCATTCGGTTTGCATCCGCACCCAAACCGTGGACCGAGCCAGCGTTCTCGCTGTCCTTAAATTTCATGCACAATATCAGGAATTTGCATTAAATTTCTGATCTCGTGGTTGAATAGAACTCGTTATGTGCCATCAACGTCGCGTTTTGGGTCATATATCACACGCATGATTCTTCTCTCGGATGTTAGAAGCCATCTTTCGTACTCATCAGTCAAGGTACAACTCTCACACCCATACATGCCAACGGGTCTGATCAACACTCTGTACAGTTTTAGCTTATCCGTATTTACAAGATATTTTGATTTCAGCAGTGTACTTAGAGAATATTAAGCCCGATTCCCAGCGGCAAGGTGAAACTTGATATCCTCTCCCATACTATTATCGTGAGCAATGAGAGATCCAAGATACTTGAATCTCATTACTCCTTCAAACGTGTGGTTACCACTACTGAAATCAGTTGCGTCTTGGTCTCTAAAACCAGAGGTCAGATATTTGGTTTTTGACTCGTTGATTTTGAGACCAACGGAAGCTGAACACTGTTTCAGTGGATCAAGTATCTCTTTCACTTTGTTGCCATTTAATCCAATCACACAGATATCATCTGCATATGCAAAAAGTTGATTGGAATGTCGGAATAAGATGTTGTCCTGAGGTGTTTCACTTCTACGAAAGATGTATTCCAACATGAGATTAGAAAGTATCGGGGACAACGCTTCTCCTTGTCGAACACCAGCAGTAATTGTTGAAGATCTCGATAGCCTGTTCACAACTTTAACAAAGCATTGTGACTGTGCTACTGTCATTTTACAAAGATATATTGTTTGGTATTCCTAAATATTCAAGCGCATACCAAAGTCTCTCTCGATTGATCGAGTTTGAATCGAATTGCTTGAAATCGAAGAATACCTGGTGTACATCGAGAGATGTTTCGTAGTACTTGGAAATAATCATCAGTAAAAAACTTGATCAGTGACTGACCTATTTGGACGAAATCCTTCTTGGTAGTAACCGACAATTTTCTCCGCTAGAGGAGTAATTCTTCCCAAGATTATGTATGACAGTAACTTGTATGCTGTGCAAAGGAGAGCTATACCGCGATAATTCTCGCATTTCAAGCGATCACTCTTCTTGAATATTGGGCATAACGCGGCCACTTTCCATTCTTCAGACGTAATTTAATTTTATCATACCAATCGAGTAAGGTCGAAAAGACAGTTCAACAAAGTTAGCCCTCCGAATATCAAGAGCTCTGAAGTAATGCAATCAACTCCTGGTGAACGATTTTTCTTTAGTCTCTGCATGTCCATAGTGAATTCCTCATTGGATGGATCCTCAATAAACATCTCTGCGGCCTGTATTGAGGGTATTCAAATACAGCTTGTGATACACGTGGAACATTAAGAAGGTCAGAAACATATTCACAACATATCGAGTACTGCATCAACGTTAACACAGAGGTTTTCATCCTGGTCCCGAATGGCAGTTCACCGAGATCTTAAGATATGGTGCAATTCGGTGATTTCTTTAAAGAAACCACGCAATTTGTGCCCATTGCGCTGAGTTGTACTCTTAAGACCCTAGCCTTCCACGATTCGCGCTTCTTCGGTCTAAAAATGCGTTTAGCTGTCGTCGTAGCAAGAACTGCTTTGTTTTTCTTGCAATTGTAAACCGAGTCTGTGCGTCATTGTGGGCTATATTGCGTTGCTCAACAGCAAGACGACACTCTTCATCAAACCGATCATTGTTGATCTTAGTTTTTACTATACCGATAATGTGCTGAGCAGCATCGTCAACGAAGGTTTTTTCAATATAGTTCCCATAGACACTATTTACTTAATCATATTGGTTATTGGATCGCAAAATGCTATTGCTGACAAGGTATATATTTTCGTTGCGTTTTTTCATTTATCAAACCTTCACAGGTGAACCGCGTTGTATATTTCCCTGACTTGTACGAAATTTTCGTTCGTAAAGCTTTGCTGTAACCAGGTAATAGTCACTGCCTACGAATTTTACTGACGATCGATAAGATCTCACGTCTTGGACTACCAGCGCCCGCCCTTTAGAAACCAACATATGGTCAGTTTGGCTTCTGGATTTTAAAAGTGATGTTTCCATGAGGAAAGAATGTACTTGCCACTTTGAGATCATGAGCGATCGCAAAGTACATCATTCTTTCCCCATTTTCGGTCGCAGTTTCGTGTCGGGAGAACGGACCTATGTTATTACACAAGTTTGTTCTGATATCTGCCAACTCTAGTATTAAAGTCACCGATCACCAATCTGACATCGTGCTCAAGTATATAGCCCATCAGATTATCAAAATTATTGTTAAATGAGTTTTTATGGGCGCCTGTACACATACATATTGACAGGTTGGCTAATTTAATGTGTAAGCGAACCTTACACATTCGATTATCGACTGCCAGTACAGCCTTTTTTACCTGTGGCCCAATGAAAAATTCAACTCCAAGATTTCCGAAGTCATCTCCATTGTGTTGCAACGTATAGTCTCCACTTTTAGGCCATCGAGTTTTTTGGAGCGCTACGAGTTCCAGCCGATACTCTTTCATACATGTGATAAGGCCGTCAAACGCGCCAGGTTTTCGAAGTGACTGCATGTTCCACGTGTCGATTCATGTGGTTGTTGATATTATGTTATAGTTTTTATAATTAAGGTTGGGCTGTTAGTCAGGGATAGATGAGTGTGGAACTGGATTGAGAAAAGCGTGACTCAAGAGAAAGATTTTGTTGATTTCGAGTAACTGTATTATAGATTACTAATTAAATCATCTTTTAGAAATTGGGTGGCGATTCTAGCAAGATCGAAATAAGTTTTTGTTTTTCTTCAATTTGCATTCATTTGGCTAGCGTATCCTTGGCACAGGGATTCTTTTATTAGAAGACATTTTTATTTTTTTTTTTATTTATTTGTGTATATGTATGCACAAATGAACACTTATTTAAAATTAGTTTTAGTTTATGTGCAAGTGTCAGGTTAAAAAATATTTTTGTTTTATCGCTGTTTTATCGTTGAATCTCATCCCATCTACGGAATTTCATTTTGGACTGCGACACTCTTGTTCATATTGTCTAGGGTTTCTGTCATTTTAGATGGTTTTAATTCGGTATTTCATTTAGCTAGTGGTAACAGAAATTTTAATCTCTACATATAATCAGTTTAGTGATAAAATTCCTTTTTTTACTAAAATAATTGGAATAATAAGTTCCACATCAACGAAACACAATATTTATTTTCGTATACGTCAAAATCATCTAAACACACTTGTGTAAAAAAAGCACTTTGGTTATTATTCGATTCATGTAGATTGATTTTTTACAGAGGGGTGAAAAACGTATGGAAAACCACCAATGTATAAATAAATGGCAATTCCCTACTTATCATCACATTTTAAGCCAACATGTCATTACTGTTTATAACAAAGAATTTTATTAAATTAAAATAAATATAAAAATTTGCATTTTACGTTTTGTCAAAATCTTTTACATCAGAATCTTGATGTGGTCTTTAGGATCATTGTAATACTGAGGGGCTTTCAAATTATAATCGACTTGTTTGTGAAGCACAACTGACACGCACAAACAGCGGCATAGTTGCGAGTTCAAAAGAATGGTTGCATAATGGTATATATATTTTAAAGGTTTACATTTGTAATTTATCTTACCTTTTGGGTGCCACAGGTCTCTGGTGCCTTAGTTCATTAGCTACTGTCTTTGGTAAAACTGAATACAGGAGCCTAAAAATAGAAAACATAAACATAATAAGATTAAACAATAAAAGTTTAAATAATAAAATAAAATTTTTATAAATTAAAATTAATAATTCTAACCATTTAAATATAAATTGTATATTAATTATAATTTTAAAGAAAATGAGTTGCAATATTTTACAAAACTATGTAAGAATAAATTAATCAAAATAATTCAATTTCATTTATTTTGTGCATATAATTTTCAATAAAAACTGTAGTTGATTTAGCTGTAGATAACGCATCTGTAATGGACCGGTCATTACAATGGTTTTGTATCATTTGTAAGTAGTTGTATAACTAGGAGGAAAACCTTGATGGAATCTTTGATTTTATACAATAAAATCCTGAAAATAAAATGTACATATTTAGAAATTAATTAATTACCTGAATAAATCATTTCAATAGGAAAGAATACAAATTGACGTACATTACGATCAAATAAAAATGATGTTCATGAAGATTTTACAAATTTATTTAAGTGAAATTTTTGAATTTTTATGTGGATCCGCTACATAAGAATTTTCATCTCTTTCTTCAATCAAAGCTTTTGGTATACGCTTTACTGAATCTTTGACTCGAACGAGTTAGTATAGGAAGCCGTAATAATCTCAAATGATAATAATTGAATTTTACATTGATTTGATTGAAGAAATTAAATTGAGATTTTATTGAATAAACTTTTATTGAATAGAAGCTGCTTAAATATTTAAATATAAACGAAATTTGTTCTGGGTGACTGTACATCAGAATCACAAGGTTATTATTTAATTCATGGATTATTATTAGTATTAAGATAGATATTCATAGGGAATAGTATCATAAATAGGGAATAGTATTATAAAAAACTCGACTGAATAGTTTTAAACTTTAACATTGTGAACATGAAAATGAGTGTTGTCGTCACACTGGGTGGATGTGTTTTTTCCATTCGGTGTTAGCATAATTTATAAATGTAAATTATAATTAGTTAAATAAATTATACGAAAAAGTACATTTACTTAATCATTTCCAAATGATTAAAGGCCCTATTCCATGAGAAAAATTGACTGTCAGTAAATATTAAAATGGTACAATAATATAGATTTTATAGTAGTGTAAGTGAAACAGAAAGCTATCTCAGTCAATTTTGACTGAAATAATTTTGTGTTTGAGGTAGTGTGACTACTATAAAAAGTATAAAATTTAATACTTATTGCAGTCACACTCAGCCTTCTACATAAAATTTGTGTTAGACAAGAAATTTTTTTCGCACACAACCAATTTTATAGTCAAGGGTCAAATAGTCGATGTATTATTTTGGTAAAATTATAATTGAATTGAAATAAAAATTATATTTGTTTAGCATTGTGATATTTAATAATCAATTTTAATTCACAATTAAAAAAATTTCCAAGAATGAATAATTAATGAGTTTTTTGGCAATGGTTTCTTCAAAATTCTGCTTTAATTCGCTAAAAATAAATAAATAAATAATAACGTTGTCTTTGTCTTTAAGTTGGAGTTTTATAAATATTTTCTCTTTTCGTCTTTTTTGACTGTCAGTCAATTTTTTCCCATGGAATAGAGCCTTTAGTAAAAGTACTATAAATTTATAATTTATTATATTGTATTATATTGTGTCCTTGCTTATCTTTTTATAAATATTATATAGTTCATTTTTATTATACATGCATTAGATTTCATTGTTGATAAGACAAATAGAAACACTACTTCGCAATATCCCTTTAATATTTAATATCTCCATTTTCATAAGAGGTATGTTTGTTTTGTTTCATCTAGCACAGTTTTGTATTAAGTTCGATTCAACAAGCCTATAACATAACTAGTTCTTCATTCTAACTAAATACTGTGTATTTCAGCTTACTTTAGATTCTACATTTTTTATATTTTGCTTTATGTATGTACCTATCAAGTACTGAGGTAAATAAGGATGAAGACAATATCTTATAATTAACATTGAAAACAGCCAAAAATAATGGTAGACTTTTATTGTAGTGGTGCCACTCATTTTATATATGCCTCTCGCTCTTAAAATGTATTACCGAAAAATTTATGATTTACCGATAAATTGATGAACACCACCATCACATTCACAAGTATCAAGTGTGTTCTTAATTTCGAGCACGAAGAATTAAACGTATAAAACCAAGCGAAAACAAACAAATTAGCTGAAAACATAATTATTATTGTTTATACATATTGAATGTATTTATTTAAGGCCGATTTAGACTTAACAACATTTTTCCACAACATTTTTTGTTGGTTCAAAAAAGCTACGCACAATATAAAAAATGCCTATGAGATAGAAAGGGAAAAATTAAAAAAATTAAAATGTCGTGCTATAATTTTTTTTTTAAATATATTTTTTTAATGTTAGTTCTTGTGTTTTCAAGTAAAAATAAAAATGTATACTTCGAGATGGTTTGTTTGTTTGTTTTTATCTCTACAATCTGTTTCGGGGCTCGAGGCACTTCCAACTCTTTCGCAGTTCGCTAATTTACGCCCTTACCTTACGCCATTACAACCAAATCGAGGACGTACGGCTATAGGTCCGATTTACGTAGAACCATCTGCAAATTGCATAGCTCCATGACAGCATATAGTACTGACATGGAAGATAGATGTGTTCATTTACACCCTTAAAATCCCTTTTGCAAAATCCCTGCCCCTATCGGGATTTGAACCCGGTACAGTCCACTCCTACTGCCGCAGCTTTACCACTGCGCCACTTGGCGGTTCGAGATGGTTTTAAGGATTATAAATGAGTTATACATATATTTCATGTAATTAAAACGTATATATATATATATGTTACGAAATGTCGACAGTTGACAATCTAAAATCGTGACTGTATATCATAAACTTATTTTTCTATAAAGCTATAATGTGTATGGATGTGTAATTAGTATCTGTTGGATTTGAACAAAAGTGGGTGTTTCCTCATTAAAGTTGGTAACAATCCAACAAGAGCATATTGGTAGCAAAACAATTTAGGTTTGGAACGTATAGCCGGAGTCCGATACATCTATTCCAGATGCCATGGGATTGTTTAGTTTCGATAATCTAGCTTTAGATACATAAGGAGAAATAACAAATACAGCAATGCGTGGCTTTCAGTCTCATTAATCAGGTATCACTCTACCACAATTATTTAAAAAACCGGCTAATTTACACAAACTTCAAAAGATTTTATTCAATTCGATATTATTTGCAATGTAATAAAAATTCGTGAAATGATAATTTTTATCCTAAAGCATTTTTAATAAATCACGTTATTTCACGACATAAAATCTTGTTGACCATGACCACTTTCAAGTTACTACCATTCCGTCTTTCTTTTTATTTTTCTCTCATCATGTCTTGCGCTTCTTACGGCCGTAGCCAGATCATTGAGGGCCTTACCTATTAGTTGTTAATGTTATTCAAAGTTCTTTCATTGATCCGTGTGTAGCTCTAATGGTCCTCTTATCTTCTTGTTTTCAAAATTTAAAATAAATTAAATTTAATTATGTATAAAAAACACTGTGGTTTATTATTTTTCTACTATAAACATATAACGCCTAGAGAAAAATAATTTGAATTTTTTCGTTTTGTACTATAAAAATATAAAAATCGCCAATTTTGTTGTGGATTTTTTTATTGTTCCCATAAAATATGCTCGACCCGACTATATTTTATAGTATGTTTTACGTTTTTGCTCAAACAATAGTTCACAAAAAATAAAAAAACCCAACAAAATAATGTTTGTTTATATTTCTGTTCTTCTTAGACAAATAAAAAACGCAATGTACTAATCGTTTCTTTTTCCAAACATTTTTTGTTGCCAACATTGTTGTAAAGTCTAAATCGGCCTTTATTATTTTTGAACAAATGATCTAAATAATTGCAATTTATGATTTATTTAACCGTCTTTCTAAAAAACATTTTAACTAAACTAAAATTTGGTTTTGAAAATGCCAGTTTCAAGAAAAAGAAAGAAATTTGTTTTTCTCTGTTACACACTAAATACTATTTTTTGCTCTCATTAATTTTTAAAGATATCGCCTCCATTGTTATTTAATTCAGTATGTATAATATTAAGTCTAAAGGCTCCATCCTATGAGAAAAATATCTGTCAGTAAATATTAAAATGGGACAAAATAAAGATTCAATAGTAATGTAAATGAAAACAAAAGCTCAAACTTCACTGGAAAAATAGTTGTGTTGTGGAAGTGTGACTGCCTACGACATTTAAAATCGAATACTTTTTACTGCAATCGCACTTCTACATAATCAATTGTATAGTCAAGTTTCAAATAGTCCATATCCATTCTTAATAGTCGATACCAACAGTCATGTACATTGAAACTAGAATTGAGTTGAATAAAATTCATATTTATTGAATAGTGATATTTAATATTAAATTTTAATTAAATATGTAATGGTTGCGTAATGTTAACATTTATATTGTTTATTGAATAACATCAAACTTTATTTTGAAAATATTTCCATATTATGCTTGTTTAATTATCTAAGATACAATTTCATAATACAGAAAATTTGGTGATAAAATTGATTACATTTTCTATTTCAAAATATAATTTATATAATTTTTGAAGCTGTAAAAACTAGACCTGGGTGGTCATTTTGTGGTGCTTAATCATACTTTTATATCACGGTCCGAGACTTTTTTCGTGATGCAAAAATATTAAATAAGTCTTCAAACACAACCCTGCGCAATAAATTTAAAAGGGGAAATAATGAATTTTAAGGAGAAATGAATATTTTAGAGTGATAAATTGACGTTTCTACACTCCACAAGTAATTATATAATTTTTTATATGAAGTGGTTGAATAGGTAGTGATACAATTTTTAAAATGTGGTAAGTATAATCAATACAACTTAATTAATTATATTGGAAACAATTTTAAAATAAAATATGACAAACAGTATAAAATATTGACTGATAAGGCGAGATGGAAGATATTGTTGTCTTTCTACTCATTTCAAAATATTTTTGTTGAAACCACAATAAGTAGGAGTTGGACACCTAACATAGAATTCTGTGATGTAGGAGAATTAGAAATAGAATTATAAATAACAGATTAATTAAAAATATAAAAAAGTCAAATTAAACAAGTGATGAAAATCCTATTTTTTCAAAACCAGAAGCCACTGCTTAGCAATACTCTGTGGTCAATTCGGGAAACAGCTTGCTTTTAAGCTCATTTGCTATACAAAGGTTTCCTCAATTCACTTACTCATGCGGATATAATTACAAAATTAAAAATAATTAAAAACACTAATAAACACGTCCCATCTATTTTGTTCCAAATAATACGGGCGAACTCAACATTTCCTTTTTTCTACTATTTTCTTTATTTTCGTCATGAACACTTCTGAAGAATTCAAATATAAACTAAACTGAAATATACTGACCATAATATTAAGACTTAGCACTTAACAGTTAAACAATTCAAACGACAAGTCCGATAAGGAACAACTAATGAATTTCTTTTGGTTTTGTTACAAAAGCTTGCATAAGTGTCTTAAAAGGTGTTTTAATTTTTTTTCTCTACTCTTCTTTTTTGTATTCGTTAATTTTTCTTATGGAACAGAAACTTTAGTAGTTTGGTATTCACAAGTTCGTTATTTTTTTGTTATTACTTTTAGAACATCTTCCCTCGCCAAGGCCAGTGGATGGTGAAAAAATGAAATATTAATAGTAAATCTTAGAACGTTTATTAATTAAAATAAACCTATTTCGAGCATTAAGGGAACTACAAACACACAGTGATGGTGTTTTTTTGATTTATTTATTAAATCGGTTTTTATTTTTAAATATATTACTGTATAGAATACTAATTGAATATAGAAATAATACAGTAAAATTTATTATATTATAAATCCTATATAATTTTGTTTTATTTCTAAAAATGTTTGTATAATTTATAAAATATGTAAATATATATTAAAATATGTAATTATGATTCTTACACTAATTCAAAAATTGTGTTTTGTTCTGAATTTTAAAATATAATTACCAATTTAAATTTTAATAATTTAATAAAATACATAAATAAAATTATTTCAGTGGAAAAACATATTTGCAATAAATATACTAACAACAAAGAAAACTAAAACAGAAAAAAAATATTTTAAAATATCTTACTTAGAATCAATCATTTTAAAAATAGAAATGTTGTTGGTTGTTAATAAAGTTGTAATTAAAATTATTTTCTTTAAATTTTGTATAAACTGTTGAAGAATTGAAATAAAAATTACGTTAAGTATAAAATTTCTAAGAAAAACATAATCCAATCAAATAAAATATTTTGATATTTTAATTAAAGAAGTATTCCTTAAGCCTGATTTCCATTATGAATAATATACTGACAAAATAGTCAAAGTAAGATAAAAATATAATTTTTCTTATAGTACGAGAGAAATAAAAAAACATTTCCAGTGTAAAAAATGTATTCAGTTACTGAGAAAATTATTATAGCAGTACTGAAAAAAATGTATATGGAGAAATCTTTAGTATGACGTCATTATGAAGCAGTTTATAGTAGTTAATGGTCTATTGATAATTTTAACATTTCGTTTTGTGTCATTCTTCTTAATTCATTGTGAAAATAATGAATAATTATTAAGTTTATTTTGTTTGATTTATCGTTGTAGATTCAAACTGTTTTTTGTCTGTTTTTTGAAACGCAAAAAAAAAATTTGAAATTCATTGGTTATGTTATAAGCATCTGTCAAAATGTATCTACTAAAGAAAAAAGTAAATAACGATCTCTGTCACGCTAATGGTATTTTTGATTTTTTTTCTCGCTTTGGCTTATTCAGTAAAAAATACTGACTTTGTTTTTCATAATGGAAATCAAGCTTTATAGTGGCATTATTTATTTTTCATATATTAAATATATTTAGGCAATCATCAAGTTGCCGTCGTCTATATTTATTATTCACTAAACCAAAGAGAATAAATATTAAGAGGAACATCTTATATGAACCGCGGTTGCTTATAAACTAAAAATTTTAAAATATTGCTGAGTTATTTGGTGATGGCAAACGAAATAGGATGAACATATATTTTTTATTTCGTTTTCTCTTTCGAACATCAGCAAAAAAAATATTTGACTATTTCAAAACATCGCTTACTATTTCATATTATAATTCGATTGTTAAATGGAATAGATATATTTTCAAATAAAAATCGAAATAGTAAACGAAGTTATGAAATAGTCAAAATTTCTTTTTACTTGCTGTCCTTCGAAAGAGGAAACGAAATAAAAAATAAATGTTTATCCCATTTTGTTTGCCATCACCAAAAAACTCAGTAATATTTTTAGTTTATATGCAACCGAGGTTCATATAAGATGTTCATCTTTATAATTATTTTCTTTGACTAAACAATAAATTCTTTTTCCTTGCTTTTTATACTTTTTTCCTGGGTATAAGTGTTTACTGTTTTCAGGGTATAATATTTCATAACGTATGTTTCATAGGAATACTTTTTGATTTAAAATATCAAAATATTTTATTTGATTGAATTTAAAAGTGGGTTGGATAAATCACGCAATAGAGAACTTTTAAATATTAATTTCAACAATTTAGAACCAAAATATTTCCTTTTGTTGTTCTATATGATTTTTAAGAAAATTTTAAAAATTAACAAGCGCGCACAGTAAGGAAAATTTTTCAATGCGGCTTAACCGATTTTAACTAAATATTATTTTTATAAACACATTTTACTTAAAAAAGGACATTATTTTCGTGACAAGTGATTCAGTACTTTATAATGTTTTTTTTAATAATTTTGAATGAAAGCACAAATATTGAATTTGATTAAATTTAAATTACAACAAAAAATTCAAGTAAAGCAAAAACCATTTTAATTCGTTAATATTAAGTATTGCCACTTTATCGTCTCAAGTCCAACCTCATTCAGGTGCTTCCGAGTGATTCTATCTGTGTGACAAAGTAATGTATCACTTTATAAAATCTTCTCCTAATATACTGCGCAGGGTACTACATGACCAAAGAGAATGTCATCGATTTATCGTTCATCTGTACAAAAACAAAATATTTTTCTGCCTCAATATCTTTTTCTTCCTAGACACTAGTAGACCAGGACCTTCTTTTCATTCCAAAGCAGACATATTCTTCACTCGTCAGTGAATAGAACAGAGTTTTTATTGTTTGCGTTCTTTTTTCAATATTTTGGAATATCCATGATTTTGGGGAAACAACAAATGAAACAGGTAGATTTGTTCAGGTGAACGTCTCGCACGCCAATTTTTATCACTAAAAAATCGTTTTACATTTATTGCTTTAATTTGAAAAGTACTGTTTCGATTTTAATGATAAAAGTATCCCTGTAAAGATAAAATACTTATCTCTAAAAACCGTTGTTTTACGTTACATCGGTTAACCTATTTTGCGAAAATATGCCTTTTATGAAACGGTATATATAAATAAAACAACTAATCATATTCCTATACTTTATATAAATTTTTTTTTACGACCATTTTTGGAAAGGCAATGGTTGTTGGTACTCGTAATTATATCTCGACTTTATTCTCCCGAACGAGACCTTCTGTGACTTACAAGACTAAGAAGTAATTTCTAATGTATCGTTGTTTAGAAAATACAACGATGTGAGGATGTGACCATGTTCATAAAACATACTTTACAGCTAAGTATTAAAGTCGAATCATTTAATCCATAAAAAATTTGTTCAGGTTATAAATTTGGAAAAATTTAAATGAGTACCAAATGTTTATGATGAATTCTCTTTTAAACATAAAAAATTTTGCAATAAAATTGTATTTTTAATTATAAAAAGTTATTACCAATGCTTTGCGCGATTTTATTTATTTTGACATCGTAAGTAAAGTTTAGACGGTTATTTGTTTCATCATTGGGGGCTTTAACTGTTCCATTCTGGATTTAATACATGTATACTACCGAAGTGTAAATGAATTTTGGCGTTGACAATCTACAATGGCCCAACAAAGTCTAGGTATGGCAAGTCTCCAAACCGTATATACGCAAGATATACAATGTTGTCAATCAGCCATTTGAAGCAGGGCTGCTATTTTAACAGTATTACGTAGCTACCTCAGTTCGTTCGGATTTGTTATATGTACGAGTACATGTAGACAGAAATTGCAGCAACTACGTGTGAATAAAATAGAATAGACAATTTTGATTTTATTTCTATTAATTTAATTTCTATATCTTTGTGTACCGCCCAGGTGAACCCCGATAGGCGCAAGATAAGAAAATTGATTTTCACCATCAATCGTTTGGGCGGTGCGATCGATGGTGTGAATGAACACATCTGAGAAACACATCTGAGAAAACCTAAGAACGTCCTATCTTTCCACGGTTTCTACGTAAAATCTGACCTATGGCCGAACGCTAAGTTAAAGTGGGGATGTCATAATGAGCCAATTAAGCCTAATTTGACGGACAACACAAAACAAAATATCTTTAATTTAATTTATTTATCTTAAAGTTAAAATTTTTGAATTTATAATTATTGAAAGTGTAAAAAGAAAAGTAAAAATTTTATTGAACCTTATTAATTATGATGCTAAAAAAATCGGAACCTGTCATATTTATAAAATACTTGGCCATAAAATGAACAATTTAGAATACGATCGTAATCGAAAAAAGTCAAAATTTTAGTCGCAAAACTAACACTATAACCTTAGTATAAAAAAGTGGGGATTGATTTGATTAGATTGCCACAACTTTTACTAAGTTCACCAATGATTGAGCACCAAACAAGTGGTAACACAATTTGTTTAATAATAAGGGATGATCCAATAAGAACTTCCGGATTTTGTTTTTTAAAATTTAATAAAACGCATTAAAATTTATTTAATAATCAAAAATTGTATGGTTTATGAAATTTAATATTAGAAAATATTTTTTTTTAAATGCTCGAAAAAGTGATGGAAAATAGGATCCATTCGATGGTCCTATTTTTCATCGCTCTTACGAGAATTTTGGCCGAAATATAAGAAAATGTATTATTGATCATTACAACACAGATAATCATTGATGAACATCAACTGAAAAATATTGTAATTTAGTTAAGTTTGCGAAATAACTATATTTGTAATACAGATACAAACAAATTTGTTAACGACTAAACGAATTTAATTTAATCAACAGTTGTTTGAGAACCAGCGAATGTACGTTACGTTTCTTGGGACTACACCAATCTCTTGAATTTTTGACAATAAACATTCATTGATTTATTTGCTGCAGTTTGCTCCATATTTACACGATTATCCTTCTGCATTTTTAAATAAATACGGTCCGGATGATGATGCCACCTGCCCCATAAACCGCATCAAATAATAAATTTTTACAGAAGGCATTGGAAGCTGAAGTATAAAGGCTTTAGGAATTTTAATAGTAATTTTGAGTGAGTTGTAAAATTTCAAGGTTGTTGTTGTAATTTTTTCTAAGCCGGTTTCGATTTGACGATGATGTCATTGAAAAACTATGTGATCGAAAAGATCAAATCCGTCTCATTAGGCATATGCTAGCGGTCTTGATGTTCATACTGTGCGAGTCTTTTATGTACATTCAGTCGTGGCGCGAAAGTGATAATGAATGACAAGAACTTAACTCAAAATATCGATTTATTAATTGATTTGATCGCATCTTTTCGGTATAAAAATTGATCAATCTGGAGCTGTTCCAACGTCCCTAAACCAAATCGATGACGTAAAGGAAGGTGAAATCGGCATCAATGCTTGAACAAACTGTATTTTGTTTGCCTTCAAATCAAGATCTCTCTTCAAAATACGACGAAATGATCCATTACGGTATTCACGTATACTTTCAACTGCAGCAGCAATTCTCACATTAGATCAACTTGTACGCACTCTTGTCGGATGATAAATATCCAATAATGAAGAAGTGGTACGAAATTAATTGATTGTTTCGCGAATAATGAATTCAGTTGGACGATTTTGAATACACTAAAATGCTCGTAGCTCACAAAATCAAATTTTCACTGAACACCGATTTTTGAAATACATTTCTAAATTTGTAAACGTTGTTCTCGTGTAAGTCTCCTGTTCATGGTGCAATGTCAATGAATACTGAACACAAATGTTATATGAACAAGACAATTGTCACACATGAACCTCAATAACTCGTTAAAATTATTGAACAGTTGTGACATTTATTATGGACCTGAACTAAACAAATCAATACACGTAAAAAGAAAAATTATAAAAATACCGACCAAGCAGTGGTTAAAGCTGCGGCAGTTGGGGCGGGAGGAACCGGGTTCGAATCCCAAAAGACGCGGTATAAAAAAATGATTTTTCTCCATTTGATTACGATCGGTGGTGTAAATGAACACATCTACAAACCCCTGTTGGAGTGCAGAACCCATCTTCCATGACAGTACCATAGGTTGGCATGGAGCTTTGCAATGTGCAGATGGTTATACGTAAATTGGACCTATAGTCGTACTTCCTTGATTTGGCTGTAAAAATAAGAGTTGGAATATAAAAGACAAACAAACAAAATTATAAAAAGTCGATACACAACGTCGTTTAATATTTTTTAGCTACTCTGCGACTTGTTTTCTGAATTATTAGCTCCAGGTTTTTTTTAACTAAAAGTATTTGAAAGCCTAGTAAATCCGAAAATATTCCCCAAGACTTGATATTTACTATAAGCTTTTTATGTGTCGAAACTTTTATAATTTAATTACTTGAAGTTGGTTACACATTCTATCTCAGAACTTTTCTAATACATACTTTGTTTTTCTAGAAATCTAATTTTATGTTTTTTTATTACTCGATTTTTTTTCAAATTTGGAAAGTACTAATAAATTTTAGGAATAGCAATGTTTATTTTCTGTTTTTGCTATAATTGTATAATTTTATTATTATTTGACGGTTTTGGCAACATGTACTCAAACTAAATTATTTAGACATTCTGAAATAAATTATTTAATTAATTTGACATCAAAAGCATTACTGATTTAATTGTGGTTTAACTCGTTTTATATATATATATATATATATATATATATATATATATATATATATATATATATATATATATATATATATATATATATATATATATATATATATATATATATATATATATATTTATGTATGTATATATATATATATATATATATATATATATATATATATATATATATATATATATATATATATATATATCATAAGCATTTTCGATATTTAATTAATTTCAAATTGTCACAAATATTTCAAATTATTTCTGTATAAATAAATCGTAAAGATTTCAAAGCACATCAAAATTGGATGACCACAACCTCATATAACATATGTCAATAAACGTTATCCTGTCTTCGTCTAAATAAGCGATTCTTAAATGAGAACCATCGATACATTATCCGACATAAAAACATTTGTTTGATAATTGGCTTCCCTTATTATTGTCAATTTAATAAATGTTGAGGCATGAGTATAAATTAGATTAATCACATTATTTACGAGGGCCGAATGCGAAGTCTGGTAAAAATGAAACAAGGAATAATATTTTCGGCCAAAAATTAAGTTTGTCAACGTTGTCGCGTTTTAGCTGGATACACTTAGTCCAATTTTTTCAAATTTTTCGATCACTTCCGAATAATACGATTTCTCCAACCCTTCAAAATAAGCTTTTGTTGCATCGAAATTTATGGTTTTTGGACATGACGAAGAAAAAAGTTGTTTGCCTTGATGGAATAGATCATTTTTCTTCGACAAATAAGGTCGTTTTTATTTCAAAACGCTGTTGAAACGGTCCCATAAGTTGCAATAATATTCTTATTATGCCGCATGCATCCCAAAAAGCTGTTGGTCAATAAAACTTAGTCTTCTTCTGCGCAGAGTCGCCAGAAGAAATCTTTTGTTTACGCTGGTCTTTATTCTTCGGTGTATAGTGTTGGTTCAATGTTTCATCCACGGTTATGAAACGAGGCAAAAATTCCTTTTTATTTCGCCTGAACATCGCCAAACTTGCCTCTGAAGTTGTGACACGTGCGTATTGATCAATTGTACGCAAACGCGACACCCACGCGTGGATATCTTTTTCAATTCATTTTTTCGTGTAATATATTGCGTACACATTCGTCTGACAGCAAGCACTTTGACTTTGCGGTTTTTCAATACCGTATCATGGATTTTGTTAACAATTGTTGGCATGGTGACTTCATTTGGGCGTCCTGAACGTTCGGCATAAGATGTGCTTGTATGATTACAACAAAAACAGTAAACCACTTGTGAATCATTTAAATAGATGGTGGAGAGTCCCCATCATATTTATTAAGCTTTGTTTTGGATTCCTTTGTTTCGTAATAGTTTTTTCACGCAAAAAATTATGTTGAATTAACACACAAAATTCACATTTTTTCATGTTTGCAAAAACAGAATGAGTTGTTTGTTTTCAATGACAGGATGAAATAAGTTATGTTACAGCATCCTCTTGCGCAAGAATTGTTTATAATATTTTAATAAGGTGAACGATGAACACTTGCTTTAAAAATATCGAATGAATACACATCTTCCACAAAATAAACCCTGGTTAAAATCTCTGGAATAACCTATATTTATCGATTATTCAGCTCCTTTAAAAAAAACATTCAACTGCAGAAATGAATAATTTACAATAAATGATAGAACTTATTTCCATATATCAATAATCAAACAAAGGTGAAGAAAAGTAAAACTGATCATATTACATGTATATTCGTACTATGGAACAATAGGTATTAAAATCTAATCTAAAACCATTATATATTCAATATTATCTTATTTAATTGTGGGGTAGTGCGATAACATTCGATAAATAAGTACATATATACCATCCTTTGTGATAGATTTTATACCATCTTAAATTGTTGATGCGTTACAAAGCTCGAGGGATAATAGAATTCTAGAAAAAACCACAAAATCTAAATTATATACATACATAATATAATCAATAAGATTACACAAATAGGTTTTAGTTTGGTAATTTCTTTTTTGTACTTTAATATAATTATCAGCTTACATAGAAACGACATAAAAAATCTGAAAGCAGAACAACACATGACTTCATTCAAATGTGTTTTAAATTATAAAAATGACTACGATTGAATAATGAATCAACAATATTCTATCACAACGGAGTTATATAAAGTAACCGTATTCGTCAGAACTATATTGCGATTTAATCTGTATTAATGCCTTGTTGTAGAAATAACTCATCAGTATTGGATAGATTCGAATTGGATTTATATTTTGGAATTGATACTTTCTCTTCTTTGTATACTAGGTATTGGCAAAAAATATCGATCTGTTGAAATATTGACCATTAAATAAAAATCAACAATATTTTCGTATTGAACTTGTTTAGACAAAAAAATTGCAATAGGTTTCTTTTAATAATATTACTTGTAACATTAAATTCATTGAGTTGAATTAATGGAAAATAAATTCATATAAAGTTCAGATATGCTTATTCAAGTTGTACCACCTCCATGCTTAACAGTAATTTAAAAAATATTTTAGGTTATGTTACCTTATCGTGTCAATGGGTTTGTTCATCTTTCCAAAGGTTACTGACCTTAAGGATATTTATTCATGAGACTGGGAGATCTGGTCAACGCTCAAACAATAGTTTAAAATTAAATCAGCTAATTAAAGATTATAGATTGATTATTGTAGTTCAAGATACACTAGAGTTACGCAAACCAGCAATACCTTGATAGACCTATTATTGACCAATTCAACAAAAATTCGGTGTTAAGTTATTATAGAGCAACAAATAAGCGATTATGGTATTTTGAGTGCGGACATAAGCAATGGGAAGATGCTGATGAAGATATTAGATGAACGAAAAGGAATCGGATTAGATCACGGAAAAACTACTCTGAGAATAATCTGAAATGTATTCTAAATCAACAATTGCGGCAAGTTCATTGGCGTTAAAAAATGCCGTTAATAAATCAACTCAAACAAAAAATAGTGAAAGTAGAAATACAATCCTTTGATTCTCAGAAAACTTAAAATTACTGAAGGAAGAGAAGATGCGTAGTTATAATATTATGAAAATCAAAAATTCAGATGACATTTGGGAAAAATATAGAAAAGCAAGAAATTCATATAACCAATCATTAGGAAAGAAGCAATCTTAAGAACAAGTTTAAGGAACACCAGTACTTTAAGAACAAGTTTAAGGAACACCAGTACAATCCGAAAGAGTTGTGGAAAACACTCAAGTCCATGTGCAAGTCAAAAAACTCGACACAGTGGATTATTAAATTTAATAATAAAACAATTACCGACAAGCAAGAACTAGCAGAAGCACTAAACCATGAATTTGTGTCTAGCGTGACAGATATTCACAAAAATATTCCGGGAATATTAGATTGGAATTTTTTAGAGGCTAATAAGGATTTTGGACAATTTCATTTCCAAGAAATCACCCAACATGAAATAATAAACATATTAAATAAAACAAAGTCTCAATATGGAATCGAAAGTATTAATCGAAAAGTCATGCTAGATGCGATGAGAAATCCAAAGTTCGCTGGAATTAATACTGATATTGTTAATCAAAGTCTATTTGATGCCACAGTGCCCACTTCTTGGAAAATATCAACAGTAATTCCTATTCCAAAAACCGATCACATCAGAAGATTTACGACCTATCAATATGATACCAATATACGAAAGTGTGCTGAAATGGTTAATTAAATCCCAACTAGTTAATTATATTGCTATAAATAACATACTTATTCATTTCAGTACAGACGGGAATGGAACTATGCAATGCGCAGATGGTTCAACGAAAATCGAGCCAATAGCCGTACATAAAAGTGGTATCACAACGGACCATCGCAGGTATGAGTGTGCGGTAGCAGCCACCCAAAAAAATTCCGGTATTCAATAGTTTTTAATAAAGGTTTTAACTGTCTCGTTAACTTATCAAAGAAGGACAAATGTGGTTTGTGTTCTTATTTTGAGATTTTTAAGATGAATTTGAACCTTTCATTTATATGATTTTCAAATTATTGTTCAAGCTTGTTTTTTTTAAACAAGCTGCTATTATTTTTTATGTGACGTAATTAAATTTATTACATTTGACAATTTATTATTATTTCCAATCGACCACTTATTATTATTATTTAAATTAATTGTTTTTGTTTAATTTAATTTATTATTTAATTCAACCACGTTTTGTTTTAAGGTTGCATCACCACCGCTAATTCAAATATAAATATATGGGATAATTTTTTATTTTCCGAGAACAAAACACTCGCACCCCTTGCGTTAAAAACTTGTAACTACAAATACGATGTGAATAAAATTAAATTTTGAATAGATTCAAACGCATTAAAAGTACCAACGCTTGAATGTAGGTACATACTTATATAATAATTTATTGTAACTTTATTGATGCTGTAGTCGTATATCATAATCGTATGTGCTGTTATAAATGATTTTTGGCTGTTATAGTTCTATAAAACAATTTTATACAAATGTATGTCATGTTATATTTAAAGAAAAAATGAACTACTTAATGGCGCACAGATGTTTTCACAGTGGTGGATATTAAGACGGATTTAATTCTATTATCAAGTTTTTGTGAAATATTGTTACCCAAGATAAAATTCAAACCTATCTTGAAATCATTTAAAATGAATTAACTAATTAAGAATATTTACTACTCTATTGACCGATTTAACAGTAAACAGAGGCAACATTTTAGTCAACAAAGTTCTTAAAATTAGTTGAAAGTATTTCTAATGTTGGTGTCAATTTCATGATTAATTGAGGATGTTGCTGGGTTCCTAACTTCAAAAGAACGGAATTAAAATTAGACCAAACGAAAAAACTTTCACTGATTTTTTAGAACTTAAAAGATATAAATAAATATTTTCCAGAGTTTTTTTGCAATACTTTTCAGAAATGGCCAATGATACCGAATAAAAGACTTATTATACTTATTATAGACTATAATCAATAAAACGAAAGGCTTTAACATCGAAAATAAAATTGTTTGCAATACTTGTTGAGACATTTTGTGGTGTTTTGCGATTTAACTAACTCATCGAAGTCAACCAACTAAATGACCATAGTTATAGAACTTTAACGTTCATATATTTTTGGACCCCGACAATTTACTCGGATATCATTGGAAAAAATACTGTGGCTCATAGATTAGTATAAATTTTCAAAATTCTGTGATTAAAATATATATTGTAATCTTATTGAATTTTAAGTTATCATTAAAACAACTTGTATTTAAAACAATAAAGTAATGCTGTTAAAAACATATTAGAAGACAATAGTGTCTGACCGCCAAAAGTGTATAAGTATGTAAAGCATACATTTTAGTTACCATCTTTCATTTTTTGTTTTGTCTTTTATACTTTATATGATTTATGATGTATTATTATATCATGTCTTGATTATACATATTTCTTAACCTTTTGTTATTACTTTTGTTATTGTGAAAGTTTAAGCTAAAGACAAATGACTATAAATCATGAGATAAATACTACATACATGATTTACAATTTCATTGTTATTGAAGCATTATATACATAAATATGTTTAATATAAGAGCATATATAATGTGTATGTATAAATAGGTACAATATATTATATTAGTGTCATTTCATAAAAAACCAGTGTCTTTCTGTTACGATCCATCGATTTTGCAACCGTCAAAAAACCGACTTAAACGTTGGTGTAACGTGTAACTATTTCACAAAACTCTAAATTATTGATCACTATTTAAATTAACTTACTAAATTAAACTAATTCATTTAAAATTAATATGTACAAACGAGTCCTATAAATATTTATTTTACAATCTTAAAAACGTTTTCCTTTTTCTAATTTAACATGACATTCAATTTAAAATGATTGATATCCTTTTATAGCATGTGTATCCACACATAATAAAAAAAACATATATATTTTCAAATCATTCTTAAAGTTTAATAATCATCGAACATTATAAAGCCTCTTTGTAAAACATACAACGAAAATATAATATTGTATTGTATGTGCAGGAACGATTATGGATGGATATCATTATTGTATTGTACTTGGATACCCGTACTTAAAAAAAAGTAGATTTAAAAGTTTCACAAGTAATTAGGCATAAATCACAACGAGCTTTTCAATATCTTAGAAATTCCTAAACTGAAATGCTTCACATATTGAGATGCAAGAATATATATATATATATATATATATATATATATATATATATATATATATATATATATATATATATATATATATATGTTTATATATATATATATATATATATATATATATATATATATATATATATATATATATATATATATATATATATATATATATATATATATATATATATATATATATATATATATATATATATATATATATATATATATTATATATATATATATATATATATATATGTGTGTGTGTGTGTGTGTGTGTGTGTGTGTTTGTGTGTGGTGTGTAGTACGTAAAAGAACACAAATACGAAATCTTTTTACCATCGTATAACTTAGTTTTAAGACACCTTATGAATTATTTATTCTTCTTATATAAGATATATTCGAATTTGTTAAGACAACATTAAGATGATAATACAATTTAAAATATTTGTTTTTGCTTCTACACATAAAATTGCAAAAATCAATATTTTGTGATCCAAATACCAAATGTGTAAATTTGGCTACGTTTAAACTTTAATGTAACATTTTTAGTACTTAAGTATGTTAATTTAATACAATATCCTTTTAAATTTTTTTTATTTAGTTTAATTTTTTTAATGCGATTGTGTTGTAGCCTAAGTTTCAATTATTGTTAGTTAGTTATCTTAGTGTCTTAGTTTTTTCACCCACTTAAAGAGAAAAAGTTATGTTAACGCTACTGTTATACGTATATGTTTTACTTATGCATGTTCAATTATAACCATGTGCAGGAGTATTTGGATTTAAAAAATTATATATGCAAACTATTTTAGTATTGTGTAGGTTTTAGAAATTCCTTAAGATTCTAGAAGTTTCTGACACTTAACTTTCTTTAATAATCAGATTATTTCTTGTGTACGTGTTAATAAGTTTGTATGTCACAATATAAATGTAGGTGACTAGGTGAGGGGCTGAACGTAACATAGGCATGTTATAGTACGTTAATTGTGGTGAGAATAAAACGAAAATGTTGCAATGTATTTGAATCCGGGTGTTACATTTATCTGTCATAATCACTATGTAAGAAACGTTTCTGTTACCATTTTTAGTTTTCTATAGCCGTGATTAAATTAATATAAAAAACCATATTCGATTTATCCATAATAAATGCCGCAAAATAACTGCAAGTGTTTTTTATTTTTAATCCAATTGTTCTGGGAATAATCGTAATATACAGTCGGTTAAAACAAATTTCTTGATTTTTATTCACTTACTGTAGTGTAATATCTTTCAAAACAACATTTCAAGTTGGAATGGACTATCATTACCACTTGAGGAATCGATTTTTTGCTCTCCAAACTAGTTTCAAGAAAACTAAAGGTCGCCAAGAAATTAATTCTATCGAAGGTTTTACAACGATCAGGAGATTATTTTAATAAATAAATAGTTAAATGTAGCAAATTTAATATTGGTGAACATTATTTCACCCTCCCTGTTTTAGAAACTATAATGAGACAAGTGTTAATACGGTAGAAAAACATCGAAAAAATTAGATCATAAAAGTAAACAGGTTGGTACCAAGATAACGGCTAAGGGAGATATATTCATCACAATATGTGCAATAATAAACGCGTCAGGAATGTTCTTCTCCGTTTATTCGTTTTTCCAAACCTATTCTCCGCTTGTTCGTTTTTCCAAACGTATAAGATGTAAAAAATTTGTTCAGAATGTATAAGAGTGAGAAATGTATGGCACTGTATCCGACTAATCTATTATCAACGGATTAATTAAACCTGGTATTGTACAATTTCACTGCGATATGTTTAGTAACTGTGATTTTCTATCCTAAAATGTTACTAATAGACAACTGGTAAATAAAAACTTCGTTAATTATGAAAATAAAGCGTCGTTCGTCAAGAGTTTAACATTAAATCATCGTTAATTCAGGAATCTTAACAGAACTGAGAAGTTACAGATTGTTCATGAAAATTCTTATTCAAAACATAATCATGCATCAACCTATTCAATACAAAGAAAATCGGAATAGTAGAAGAAATGGTCTCATACCAGCTGCACCAAAGGGAACGTTTCAGATTTAGTTTGTGTAAACTTCCGATGGCTTGTCTGATCAATTGATCTGTTGGTGAATTAAGGCTTCTTGAATTATTTTAATATCTAAATCTGTTTTGATATTGTTTATATCAATGAAATTCTTTAGCCTAATGTACACCATACTATGTACACTTTACTCACTTTCAAGTCGGTTACTACTATGTAGAATAATACAGCAGATAGTGAGTGACTCTTAAATCTATTCTCTATGAAAAGAAGCCTAAGAAATTCTATGTTAAAATAAATTATTTTTTTACCCATTTGGTCAAGCATTCTTGATTGGAAGAGACCACAAATGCAAGAACAGCAAGTTTATTCCAGAAAAAAGGCGGTTTTCTCTAATTCATGTTATTAGTATATATGTACAATATTATAAAATCAAGTACAGACAAGAATAAAAAACAGTTAATTCATTACATTATTACCTTCCAAAGTGAACAGATGTTTTTAAATTCTTATTATTAAATGTGCATCAGTAATTTAAATAACATAATTAAATTTTAGTACATTAAATAAAAAGTGCAGTGCTTACAAATATCTTTGTTGTGCAGACTACATTAGTGAAGTTTTGTTTGGGAGCGATACGAAATCCCGCATTATAAAATCTCGCATTACAAAATCTCGCATTTGAAAAATTAAAAATCTCGCATTTCTAAATCTCGCATTTCTAAAATCTCGCATTACAAAATCTCATCAATTTTTAAAATTGCGCATTTCCAAAATCTCGCATTTCTAAAATTTTGCATTTTATTTTTCAAATATCTTGCATTAAACCCTTGCTAATGTTTTTAAAAATAATCTATTTATTTTTTTCATTCAATATAATTCAAAAATTTTATTTAAAATACAATTTATTAATAAAACTATCCTAATAAAATATTATGGGCAATACGTTGCAAAAAAATCTGTTATATAAATTTAAAGCCTTTTCATAATTATTCTTTTTATATTTTTAGTTTTTTTTAAAAGTTTTGTTGTTTTTTGGTATATTTTCACCACATTTCACTTTCTCGACCTGCGCCTTTGCAAATATGCTTACCTTTCCCAAATCTTCCAATATTTTGAAAATACCGGCGTGACGTTTTCCGACTTTTACCTTGAAACGGCGTTGAGTTTCATCTCGCATTACAATTTCCCGTACATTTATGTAATCGCGCGCGCGATTACATAAATGTACGGGAAATTGTTATGCGAGATTTTGTAATGCAAGATTTTGTAATGCGAGATTTTGTAATGCAAGATTTTGCAATGCGAGATTTTGTAATGCGAAATTTTGTAATGCGAGATTTTGTAATGCTAGATTTTGTATTGCGAGATTTTGTAATGCGAGATTACATACCCAACCCGTTTTGTTTACATTATAATTTATTAATGACTTAAATCTTGGTTCATTATGCATGCTTTTCGTTTTATACTGGTGAAGAAAGTCTAAAACTAGAAACAGGATTAATCCTGCAAAAGCACAAGAAGGCAGAAAAAGAGTAAAGCGG
The DNA here is from genome assembly GCA_963932295.1 of Tipula lateralis. Classification (NCBI taxonomy): domain Eukaryota; kingdom Metazoa; phylum Arthropoda; class Insecta; order Diptera; family Tipulidae; genus Tipula; species Tipula lateralis. The sequence continues at coordinate 132,730,777 of OZ010738.1, forward strand.
AAAATTTAAGTTTTAAAGATCAGAAACATTCTATTGATGAAAAATAAAATAGCACTAAGCAAATTAAGTCATTTGATACGCCAATCCTAGAAATCCCAAGGATTTAACCATACGAAAAATATTGTAGGCGAGAGTCTAAATGCGTACGAAGTGCTGAAACACACGTGTCTCAACCATATCGACCCAGTAAAGAAACATCTCTTCAATCTATTAGTTATAAACTACAACATACTGCAAACTACCGAGGGTGCAAAATATCTCAGAAATCACTAAAAATAAGAGATAGGATATCGAAACTGTAAACACTCGATAAAATCATTATTAGTGGACTGCAAACTGACTAATGACCGCATCCTAAAATTAAAAATATTTCTAAATATTGAAAAAATAGATATATGTTTTAGAAAGTCCTTTTACCAACAAGTTTTTCGTAAAAATTCGAGAGTTTTTTACTATCCAACAGAAGAGGATCGTTAATATTTATAAAAGAAAACTTGTAATTCAAGTAATTGGAATAACAGTGCAAATAACTAATAATCAGGAATAAATTATAGCGTCATATATTGGCCGCCTCGATGTAACATTGGAGAGATGTTATTTTTTTTTCTTCACATATAAGTTCGCATTCGATTTAATTAACTCCTAAATGTAGAGGAATGAATTTCAAACAAATTCCAAAATTCATCAGAAATTGTCTAATTGTTACTTGTGGGGAATTCATCAGTGTGATTCATCCGCTTGATTTATTCGTGTAATTTCGTATCCGGTTTTTTTTCCTCCCACCACACCTTGTGCATGATGAATAAATCGAATACGTGTCGGAAAGACTAAAACCGCATGCTTTTCTCGGGTGACTTGCAAATGATCACCATCGCCTAGTATTTTGGTATAAAATAGCGTCTGACGGCATTATTTGGATCAAATACTTTTTTGGATCAATTATTTTTTTACTTCCTGTAATCATCTTTTATACTGAGATCAAGTTCCCTAGCCGGTTGTTTGCATTGTAGTTTTTTTGTTGCAATTGGAAACCAAGAACAACCAAGAAAAAAAACACAATATATATTTGTGGGGTGATGCTGGGCCTCACTGTTCAGCTAACGGCCGGCTGTAAAAATTTGGGTGCGATACATACTTTTGAGAAGATAAAAGTTTTCCTACAAACTAGTACCAAAGCATAAGTGGCGTGGATGATAAGGTTGGAGCTATTAGAATCTAATCGGATACCAGCGATTAGAATCTTATCGGATACCGGGGAATCGTTACTACCTACATATTTGAGCCAAATTCTTCATATGTAGTTTATATGTCATCTTAGTGATTATATAGTTCCGGTCATGCAATATGAACTTAATTTAGTGCCATTATTAGTGTTAAAATTTATACTACACAGAAAAAATAAAATTAGAATAATCAACTAATCTTTATTTAATGATATTGAATTATATGATTATATTTAATAATTTATATGTATTATCTAAACATTTAACAAATGCCAAAATGGAAATTTAACGATTTTACTAAAGAAAATTGATTGATTTATTGCACTCCAAATTAAAAAATCAATTAGCCGAATCTGTTAAAGTGTTTACAGTTTCAAATATTTTAGTTTGCTAAAACATGAAAAATAATTGATCAACTTTATTTTGTCAAAAAAATTTAATTTTATTTAAACATTTTATGTTTGAGCTATTTTCAAAAAACTATGTGTTTGAATAGTCTAAAGCAATAGCAGAATCTAAAAATTAATTGTTACATTAAATTAATTGTATTAATTGTTTCATATAATATTGTAAATATATTAATATTTTTTCTTTCAAAATGGAAGACAAATGCATGACAATTTGTTTGTAAAAATGTATCGTGTCATTTAGTATTGTAATTTAGTGAAATATGTTTGTTAATTATTTTGTAGTTTATAGTGATAAAAACTTTCATTAACAAAAATGTGATTAAATAATTTAGACACTATAAATAAATTGAATATAGCTATTAAAAAAGTGTGACTGTGGAATATGTCTAAATATTCATCTAAATTTATAGCCAGCGTGTATCACAACGATCATAAATTAGAGAAGTAATTATGGTTTCTAAAGATATTAATTAAATTAAAAAGTAAAATTATATGTACATATAGTAATAAGAACATTGTATTCTAGATTAAGGAGTTTAAATCCATTAATAAAGAGATATCAGTATATTGATCGCGGAGGAGAAATTGGGACTGTATTCAAATTACAACAGTTCGTTTTTAAGTGCATAAACGAACAGGGGAGAAATATTAACTAAAACAGAATATAATTTAAAATAATAGTATTCTAACAAATTTTTTTTGTAAAATAGTTTATAATTATAGAAAATTTGATGAGGTTCTCTCAAACGTTACCACTAATTATTTGAATAATGCTTACGTCACTTAAAGAAGCTAAAATATGGTAAGATCGTAACGTATAGTAGATAGAATGTTACCTATAATATGTCTAATAATAATATTTCAGTTATAGAAACTTATTAAACAGGATGGGTAATGAACGGATGTGTAAGATTCCAAGTATAATAATACGAATATAACTAAACTTTATAAATGTAATTGATTTTCTTCACAAAAAAATTTATTGAAATTTTTGATAATCCTGTTCTGCGGTCAAAATGTAAGTGGATGAGAGAAAATAAATTTAATAGCTTGAGCTTATCAGCATATAAAAAAAGGGGTAGTATAAATTCAAATAAATATGCCGAAAACTTGTTCTGCCAATATTTAATTACAATCTTCAAACATGGAGCGTTTCTTTAAAATATCAACTACCGATAACTTAACTTTCTACATTATCACGAATGTAGTTGACAATCCTAAATGGCAAGGTCAACAGAACAGCCGATTTAAAGCTAGGTAATATTGATTTACATAAATTCAAAAATAAATTCTTAATAACTAATTTATAATTTTAAATTTTACAGTTTAATATTAGGAAATTAATTAAGCTTAATTTCCGATACCTATATATGATGAATGTCTGCCAATAATTGAGCGATTCAACTAAAATTTAGATAATTAACAATTAATAAAATTAATTTTGTTTACTAGTAACTATTTAATTGTTGTCTTTTTAGCTTCTGAACAGGTAACGTCCTGAAGTTCTCTATTTTATCAAACTTTATATAAGTTATATACACAGACATATTTTAATATAATGTGATTTTTTTGCAGCGAAACACAACATGACCGGTAGAATATCGATCACACCCAAAGTGAAACGGTACAGGATGGACCATCGAAATAACATGTGCATAAAAATTATAGCTTATTAAGATTTGAGTAGTTTTTATTTTTGTTGTTTAATGTTTTTGTAATAGTTTTTTTGTGTAGCATTTTTTGAAGCTATTTAAAGATCATTTAAGACATTCAAGCCTAAAAAAATATGTAAAATAAGTTAATAACAAAAATAAATTTAAAAGCATAAAAAACTAAATTTGTTCATTTATTTACACCGTCCTGAATTTACACTCATCAAAATAAATGATTCAATTTTAGTGGAAATATAAATAAATTCGACTATATTATTTAGTAAATTAAATAAATATTTTAAACAAAAATCAAATAAAAAGTTCCAGAAAGATAAAATCTAACTATATGTTTCGATTATTTAAATCATTAATTTATAAAATTATTTAATTGAAATCAAATACATACATTAAATATTAATGTTAAATGTTTGATCAAAACATACATTTTCATACAATGAGTTTGTACAATTCATTTGGAAAAGTTATATAAAACTCTTCTAGATTCATTAAAAAACTTTAACCAAATCATAAAAACATATAACTTGATTAAGCTAATTAATTCACCAAATCGACGAATGATTTCTTATGAGTTTTGTTTTAATTTATTTATTTATGAATAGTTGAATCAGCGAATCACATTATATGGCTAAAAATCGATGCTCAAGTTTAAATGAAATTGGCTAATCTTTATATGAAAAGACTATTTTTTTCTTTCTGTGATACATGCATATATATTTTTGTTCCTTTTGAATTATTTTTTTATTATCTTATTATATTTTTTTATTAAAAATTATGCCATAGAGCCTGTGTCAGTTAACTAAAGTAAAAGAAAAACCAAAATTTACCACAATTCAGTTTGAATTGAAAAAAAAAACTTTATGGTGCCTCATTTCACTGTTTGGTGTGATTAGAAGCTTTATTTTTAGCGATTTAACGGATGAGTTTTTGTCCGATGCACCGCAACCTTGAGCGCTCTGGAGTCGTGGGTAAGTGGTTTTTTTTGTTGCTATTTTTTCTTATTTCACCAAAACGAAATTATGTGCCATAAATACATATACACGTATATATGTATACATATATTATATTCATTAAATTAATTTATTATTTATAATATACTACAAGTGTGTTAGTGAATAGTAAATTTTGGTATTCATTCAAATCTTGGCTTAGATTGTCATAGATATATTTTTTTTTGTATTATCCTTAAGTTATTACTTAATGTTTAACCATTTGATGAATTCTTTAAAATAAAAGACATTTAAATTTAACATGGTGGCTTAAGTTTATTTTTTTGAGGGGAAGTTAACATGACTGGGTCGGCCTGTGAGGTTGCAATGGTCAACCGGATTATTTTTATTGCACATGAATGTTTTTTTGTAATGCGTAAAGTGGTGACTAATTTCTTACGAACCCTACCAGCCCTGAGCTCTCTGGATTCAGATACTCAAGCATGTGCATCATATAACCACGACGAAGCATTACATCGATTTAAGCAAAAAAATTATTGAATCATTATTTAATTTACTCGATCACCAATTCATCATTGCAGGTAGCTTTTATGCCAAAAATACCTAATGGGATTAAATAATATTGATGGGATTCATATATATCTTTGAATTTCATTTAAATTATTATTCTCATAATATAATATATATAAATGGGATTCATAATTAAAAGAAAGAGGTTTATGGAAGCCTGTGTAAACGTGTAATTGTAGCTTTCATCTGGCGGAAAACCGATATACTGACCCACCAATAACAACAAAATATCCGACATTATAGATTTTTATGTGACAAAAGGGATATGTAGCAAATATTTGCAAATAGTCAATAAGGCGTACAGTACGAGACTAAAAGACTATCAAACTAATTGAGATCTCATTAATAACTGATTGAAGACAACAGAAATCTAACGCCATAAATGAAAACGCCTCAGCACCTTGAATAGCTGGAGCTGTTAATCAAGACATATAACATGGCTGCATGAAAAATTGCACTACCAACTTGAAATTAAATGTGCAGAAGTACTTATCTATCGTAGTCAGTTTAGAGAATTAGTCAAGGAAACTAAAGAAAAATCTGGCAAAGACATCAAGCCTTAAAACATAGATTAAATAAAGCAATTTTATTTGGTTATTAAATCCAATATTAACGACACTTTCGTGTTAAATATGAAATTCCAAGTTCATGAAGAATTTAGTAGGAGTGTCGTTATAAATATCATGTAAAAATCGAAGACATCATTAACAGTACCATCTGTTTTAAAATGTTAAAAATTTACAAACGTTCCCTTTGTTCATTGTTAACTAACATTGATAAATAGGTATTTGGCAAATCAGTTAGTTTCAAGTTCGCGTTATAAGTAAGAAAGCGTTTTTTCACCTTCACCCAAACCAGTTAAAATGATTTTTAACGAAATTAACCTGTTAATAATTTTGATCTAAATCAAAAATTATTGTGACATTCAGTATTTAGTCGAAAAAACTCTACACAGTTAATTATTCCAAAATAATATTCGTAAAATAGTAAGATTTTTAACAGATGATGCTTTAGTTACAATTAGATTTAAAAAGAGATGGCGCGTCAGTTTTTTTTGCATAAAATCGTTTTTTACGTTTTTAAATATAGAATGTAAAAATAACCTTATGTAAATAACACGCTTTTTACATGTAAAAAACCATGTAAATAACATCGTGTAATTTACACGCTATGGAGTAAATAAAATAATTATATATGCCAGTTAAAGACGAAGAAATATAGAAAAGCTATTCTATATAATTGCTATAGTAATTGAAATACATGACAAAGACACAAATAAAAATAACAACAGATCGCTGGATGAAAATATTAAGTAAACAGATCTTATTAACTTTATTAACAGAAAAGTTAAAGCGATACGCATTCGTCCAATAAATTCTTAATTCATACTCTCAATAAATTCTTAATTCAAACATCGTTAAATATCTAGGATAACATTTTATGCAAACCTTAGATGACAAGAGCAAGTTAAGACGAAAGAAAAGGCGCTTAAGATACAATACTACAAACTAGCTCTTAAACTGGTAAAAACCTAAAATCAGTTTCGACCTGCTAAGGGACTGTGCCAAAAAACAAATCTACAAATGATACAAATATTCCAATACAATGTCTAATGAAACATAATTAATGCTCCGTGGTATCAACATGATTAAATACCTTGCATGTTATTCAATACAGATACAGTAAGAAGATTTTAAAGGTTGAACCTGTTACACGATAAATTAAATCAAAAATTCAGCTAAAACTTCTCTTCGTATAATATCTCTATAGTCTAATGTTTTGAATTTTATATCATGATTTTTCTAAAATTATTTCCATATTGTTATTTCATACAACCCAAAATCGTTGAACCTATATAGTGAGAATGATTTGTAATCCTAATATCGAACGACTGATTATTAAAAAAAAATCGAGAAATTCATTCGGTGAAGCACTTCCAGCACAAAGCCAACAATAGATTGGGGATGTCTGCTGTTGCTATTTTTATTATTAATAACAATTTTAAGTGTCTAGTTTTTTTTGGATTCAATATATACGAGTAATATTATTTCGTTACTAGCAAAAAACATGTTTCGTGGTTTAATTGAAAATTGCATGAGTTAATGTTTCCCTTAAATCTTTAATTTGATTAAACACAAACAATTTCGACAGAAAGTAGAATTACCAACCCAGCCAGTAAAAACCACAATCGATCTATTCAAGCTGTCAATTTTGTCTCTCCAAAATTTTTCTTTTTACTTGTTCACCCCATACTAAAACCAACGTTCGTTGCCCATTTTTTGTAATTACATTTTAATTGATTTCTATTCTTGCAAACCTTAAAAACTGTTTTGTTGTGGTTTTCATTTTATTAGAATAAAATAATCGGATCCAACAAACCAAAATTAACCTAGAAAAACTGCTAATAATACGTCGGGGTTCCCTTTGATATAAAAACAAACTTCTTGTTTATATAAAAACGACAGTGAATTAGATACAAAAACATATAGGATCGTTCATATTAAGAAGGGTCGCTCGCATGATGAACGATTACCATCTTAAATTCCACATTCAAAACGTAGATACTGAAGATAATTAGAACCACACTTTGAAGTTTCAAGCCTAAGATTTGCAGAAGTGTTTCCTGCATTGTTATAAAACGGATGCATGTAACAGTTGAAAGTCTTTAGTATAAAATATATGACGTAGTATAACACTCTAATATGTTACACAGTCTTATTAGATCTATAAAGTGTAAAGATTATGTTTGTTATGTTAATTCATATAAAGGCTGAAAGGATACGCAAACTTGACAGTTATTGTTAAATAAGAAAGGTGCTTCCGATTTTTTTATCGGAATATCGGATTATCAATATGCAACATTCTGACGTAGTGACATTAATGTACAACTCAACATTTATTTAAAGTTGAAACCAAATTTTCTCCATTAACAGTAGTTTGAGTTATAGTTTAAGTTATACTGCGGAAATAAAAAATGGCTTAGTTATTATTTAGTATTTTAAAGAAAGACTTAACTTTGAACTTACGTAAAATTTAGAGTATTCAGGATTATTAAAATATTGCGTGCTTAACGAAGTCTTATTTATGATAAAGGTGAACTGTTTTCTTAAGCTTCTAAATGTAATTAATGCCGAGATTGTTATTGCCCACGATTATGTTGAGAATCTCAAGGAATATGTGGACTGAGTATAAGCACATAAACTACACTCCTTTCAACTTGGAACGATAAAGAAACGTAGAATGAGGACCTCATAGGGATTACTGGGCATTACGTAACCATTCTAGATCGATATCTAGCATCACATTAGCTATGTGATGCTAGATAGTGTCATCACATTAGCTATCGATATCTAGCATCAGATTGTAGTGCTTTACAAATCAACTTTTTGGTTAATGCATATTTACTACATTACATTTAGTATGAGCATATAATCAGATTTAGTGATTCCATTTGACGTTCCAAAACCAGCCATTTTCATACCTTTCAGGTTGTTCGAATTTTTTGAATGACATTTAGAATATTCTCTTTCCTAGTTTTGTGTTTGTTATAAATGAGTTAATCTGTGTCTTTGCAGTTCATTTCAGATGTTTAACTATTAGTACCTGTTAAATCTAACGCGTATTATGCAGTGGGTCGATACGATATGTTGAACTTTGTTGCTTCTCGTAAAATTACTCTTTCCACACCCATAGCAGATTCACTCAAAATCATTTATTTTTGTACCTTGTACTGATCTTTATTTTAGAACGATTCCTGAAGTAGATTGAAGCCACAACGTCCTCAATATTTAAAAAAACAAATTTAGAAAAATGTATCCACTTATTTGATACACAATTGATCTCACTCACTATTCCATATCCCGCGTCACCATATATCTTACTGATGGGTATTGGAACCTAGTTCATTCCTTCACCAACAGAGACATAAATACCCCATTGTTATGTTTTAATGTTGTGAGATATAACGAAATGGACATTCTTCCCGAACAAGAGCGAAAATCAAGTAGAGCAACCGCCTCGACATAAGGTAGGTGACATACTGGTATATCAAAAAGTCTGTGAAATAATAGGCGTTAGAAACCCATCAATAACAATAGAAGTCTTGTGAACTACAGAAACAGCTAGGTTGAGCTTCAGGAGATATTTCAGCCAAGAGTTTCTTGTGTTGAAATAGAGATAAATAAATTCGATTCACTGAATCAGATCAACGCATTAAGTTGATTAAAATCAAGGCATATTCACGTTAGGTGAGAACATAAACCTTTTAAGATTTACAGACTCAATCAATAGCCAAACAGACATATATAAACTGATGGAAGCTTTGAAGTTGATGCATTTCACATTAAGGTTCACCATCACATTGATTTCAAACCCAGGAATCAAAGACTTCCTCAACTCAACTCGTGCCATAAATATAATGAACAATTTGTTACTGAGTGGAAATGAGCAATATCCAATACGTAAGGCTTCAAAAATAGCAGGAAAGAAAACTGAAAGTAATAGCAAACTATTACGGACAACTGGTTATAAAACCATAATAAATTTGAATAATGTATACTTATCACAATACAGATGCAAAAAACACGAGGGCAAAAATAACATAGAAGTCTAAGGGAATTCTGAATAATCTTGACCATCTCGTTTCCAAAGTTGTCACTGTAGTTTTCATACAGTACTTCTCCCTCAAAACAATTTAAAATTTAGTGACGAGAGCGGTGAACACTCAATCTTTAGTTCCGAGCACTCTAGCTTTAGTGCTAAACACTCTACCTATAATGTACAGTATAATGAACCTCTTGGCATGTAAAGAACATATTGGCATGTAAAAAGACCATTCGCAGTTCCATTTATTTTAAAATGTCGGATATATATAGCCGTTCGGTTTGGTTATTAACATAGATTTGTCAAACCTATTAGTTTTCTAAAGGGATTTTTTTACCTTCACCAGAACCACTGTGCCAGTTAAGGTGATTTTCAACGGAATAAACCTGTTTATAATATTAATCAAAAACCAATTATTATTAGTGATATTCAGTTTAAAGTCGAAAAATTTGTACACATTTAACTATTCCACAAATTCTATTAGTAAACGTAAGAAGATTTTTTAATAGGTGGTGCTTTAGTTACAATTAGATTTGATAAGAGATGGCGCGTCAGTTTTTTACATAGAATTCTTTTTACATATATAATCTTATGATTACACGGTTTTACATGTAAAAACCATGTAAATTACATCGTTTAATTTACACGCATAACGGTGATTCTAATATTTCATACATATTTTATATTATTCATCATGATCATAGATTTTGCTTATTAAATTTAAGATGTAGGTAAATACTTTTCACTTACCTATCCGTTTTCTTTTTTTCACTTTCTAATTCTCTATAGGTTTGCTGTAACTTATCTGTTAATATTTCTAGATTCCTTGTTAGTTTATATTCGGCTTCAAATTTTTCTGACAATAATACTAGATCGCGTGTTGCATCGTGCAATGGAACGTCAGATATGTATAATCCTTTTCTGAAATAAATGAAAATAAATTATTTTAAAATATTTATTAAAAAAACATTTGTAGTGGAACAATCTTTAATTTAAATTATTTCTTAATTTGACTACCTGGTATTCACCAGTGATATGTTAAAAACCTAAAACAGCTAATTTCCGGTTTAGAGGCTTACATTTCTAAAACAATTTATTATTAATGAACATACTATACATCCACATATGTATCTTCAAATCATGCTTTTCCTTTAGTTCCAGACTGATTTATTCTTACAAACAATAATTTATTCATTGTACCTCGATTAGTGTGTAGAGTAAAAAAATTATTTATTGTTGACGGTGTTGATTGTTGAAGGTAAAGGCGGTTCTACCTAAGTAAAACCATCTTTTGTGTGTTTCTTTATTTGTAAGGTTGGATGTAAAACCCGTAAAATGAACACACAAATGAAAAGAATATTAAATTAGGCGGAAATACGGAAATTATCTAGATGAAATCTAAATAACACATTGAAGATGTAGGTTATTCAGTCCTTGTGGTAGAAATTAATGAGCTTAATTGTTATATGGCCCAGAATCATTCCATTGAATTAATTTTTATTGTTGGATTATTTCTTTTCTGGCTAGTTTAATTTTAATAAATAATTTTGAAAACTGTGCGCAGAAGTGACGATCCAGAAAATATTACAAGATGAAGTTTTCATGAATATACACATGTACATATTTATATTTAAAAATATCATTGATGCGAAGATTGAAATTAGGTTTATTTATATTATGTGCAGATAGCTAACATTCTAATGAAAATATTAGATTTTTATGTAAACAATTTCAATTTTGTTTACCAACACCATATTCTGTTTGATATTATGATCTCATAAAATATTAATTGTGCTAAGAATTATAATAATAATCACAAAGAAAATTGAAATATAACGACTTTTCTTAGAGAATTAAATATAATAGCATATTCACTATAATATTATCATTATATAGCAACAACATTTTCTTCAATTTTCCTTTCTGTTGTTTCTTACACTACATTTATCCTTCATTATGATAAAATAACGCAAATTTTGTGCATTACGTAGCTAAGTCAACTAATAAAATATATGAAAAAATGTTAGAAATAGTTACCAAAATATTGGGTCACATAAAAACTCACCACGGTTTTTTTGGCACTGGATGGTGTTGATGCCTACATATATTGGGCAACACTCACCCAGATCCTATGGTCTGAAATGTTCATGTGCTTAAAAGGTAACATTACAGCTTCAATTGTTTGTGAACATTGTTTAATAATTCCATGCTTGTGTTATATTGATTTGAAAATGAGTGAAATATCTGAAGAAATACGCTATGCGATGGTGTTTTCCATAAAAAGATAAAAACACTGTAAAAAATAAGCCGGAAAATTTGTGAAGTGTAGGCGGTAGAAGTGACGATAAAACATCGCGACAATTATTTTGGAGCATTCAAGACAATTTTTTAAAGATCTTTTTTGTTTATTTGATCAAAATGATTGGAAGTTTTTGGGCCACATGGAGGATACAAATAGCAAACGAACAACTCTTCGGAAAATCGAGATACTAAAGCTAATGGTTACCTCGAAAGACATGTAACAGTTGCACGCAATCTTCGAATCCGTTATATGATCCGGAAAATTTGAAAAAAAGATGAAACACATTCGTAGGCCATTGGAAAATAACTGTTTTGCAGCGTTGTTGAATGATATTGGAAATGATCAGCCTAGATGGTTCTGAGAAACATAAAAAACTGCTTTCGTTATGCTATATATAATGGCGCAATGTTGATGCGCAAACTCCTCGATGAAACCAAGCATTCCAACATACATTTACGCTCTAAAAAATTGTCATTGCTACATCTAAGGTCACAAGTTTTTCGCCTCAGACCAACCATAAACCAATCATTTTAGGATCAAAGAAATATATTTTGGTGTACACGGCTAGCCGTTTGCACTAATCTTGCTCACTTACAACTTTATCATCAAATACGTGACAATGAAGATTTTTACGCAGGCATAAGATTATTGCTTCACTTGAATAATAACTTTTCTTGAGAAACTGAATGAAGCAGTATGAATGTAAAAAGCATTTTTGTGTAGTATCGATTATTTGGAAATCGATACTACACAACGATTTCAATCACATAACGAATTCAAAGCTCTGCACTACGAACCAATATTTATAATACACCAGACCAGATCAACATTTGCATCAAAGTTTTTCGCTCGACATAAAAAGTTAAAGATCAATTCGAGATGCTTATTTTGTGGAGATTGTATTAATATAACCTCGGAGCTGCATGAATGAAGTTGTTGTTTCTGAAGCAAGCTGTACTGGCCACCCAACGACGAAAGCGTATACAAACTGGTAAAGATTTGTACCAATTACGGTATACTATCGTAAAATTACCAATCAAGTGCATGATGCTGACGTAACCAATACCATTAGCTCCGTTGTCATATCGACGGTGTAGGATCTATAAATAGGTTTTGGTAACTAATTGTCATTGATTGACAAGACAATTGGCCAGAAGTTATAAAATACGATCAACACCGATAGAAAAGACTAGACAGACCGCTGGAAAGATGTTTTGTTTTATCAGTGTTTTGATGTGATATCGTTGCACATCGTCGTTTGCACTTGATATAAAATCACTTGAAACAATGATGAAGAAACACGAAATTGGGCTTCTGTAGATAAGATTGTCAGTTGTATACAATTTTAGAGAGTACAGAATCTTCTAGTATTGTTTTAAAGATCATCTTTGTAACTTAAAATCATACACTAAAAGAGTTTTTATGGTTTTATTTTAATGAAAATTTTTTTGAAAATCGGATAATACAATAAAAGTGAAATTGTTAACCTAATTATTTAGGCTAAACGAAAATATCGAGACTAATTGCGTCTACGAATAACAATTGTCAGCCAATACTAGTCTATAATGTAATTTAATAAATGATCTACACGATTTTTCGACTCATCCAGAGTTGGTAGTTTGTTATACATTGTTTCTGAGCCTATGTGCAAACGATTACAAATCTCTTACTAATATACTGTGTAGCTACAAGACAAACTATAGACATATACATCAAGATCACGTTGGTGAAAAACATTGGTCCACGCCTTCGATCTGCGCTGCGGTCGCAGGTTAGAAAAAGATCCAATGAAACTATATCATCGTTGATATAAGTAACAACAAAGTCAAATTCATATCCAACATTGGTATAGGGTAGACGAGGCTTATTAATCGTCAATTGAAAGAACTACCAATATAACGTGCAATAGAAATATCCAATATGAATGGAAATTTGTCATTTATTTTGTGGCTACACGATCGTATTTCATCAATCTTCGAGTCGCAGCTTAACGATACCAAACTTATCAAAAAAAACGGATACTAAAAAATAGGTAAACTTATTGTTTTTACTTTATAATATTTATTACAGAATCTTGCGCTCATCCACATCATCGAAGATCGGCATTTATAAATGTACTTTGCTGTAGTGCATGTATTTTGAATGATAAACTGTAAAAGCTTTTTTGTCACACATTCTTCATTAAAATACACAACATGTCTTGTAATTAAGTGTTCCATATCGTTAGAAATTTTTATCTTTTTCATTTATAAATGTTGCATTCACCTTTTCTAGTACCTGATAAATTATTTTTCAAACTGAAGTTTCTCTTATTTTCCAACCTCCCTGAAACTGTGAATCACTCAAGTAGCGTAAAAATATTTTCATTTTTTGTTTTATATTTATTTTATCACTTCACTATTTTCTTCTCGACTTTAATAAAGGGTTTTCCAATAAAATGTTTCATTTTGATATTAAAATGTTTGATTGTAAAAAGGAAGATATGCTATTAAAAATTAAAACGATATAGTCAAATGGCCATGGCTACGCTTGCAGCACCAATTTACATGACCAATTCGCACAATTTACGACTTTATGTCCTCGATAACTTCACGAATTCCATCTTTAAGATTTTGAATCGATTTTGCATTGGCATAGCCCTTATTTTTCAATGACTTTAAAGAAAACAGTCTAAAATTGTGATTTAAACAAGATCTCGGTGGCCTTGTGATCACCACCGAGATCTTGTGAGAAATAACACGGTCAAGAAACATTTCCTTGCAAATTTGCACTTGTTTCGTTGTTTGTGTGGCATGTAGCGCGGTCTTGCTGAAAATTAACACCGTCCACATCAATATCTTCTAATTCCAGCCTCATTCTCATTTTCGAAAAAGTAAGTTCCAATCACACCGCCAACTTGGATTTTCTGAGCCTTAAAATGCGACTGTTTGGCTTATTAATATATCTTCTGCAGTGAAAATGGGCCTCATCACTAAAGATGATTTTTTGATGAAAATCCGAATCATTTTGATGTATTTGAAGGATCCAATCAGAGGAGTTACGACGTTTATGGTGATCGACCGGCTTGAGTTCTTGTGTCAACTGAACTTTAAAAGCCTTAAGTTTTTATGCAAAATATGGTGTAATGTCGTTTGTGGTATGTCTAATTCCAAAGATAGACGAGGATACCACCAACCTGCACACGGTTTCGATTCTTCACATCATTAACTTGTCTGAACTGCTCAATTTTTACCACCAGTTTCACTATTGTCGATCGAGAAGGTGCTTCACGACGACCAAAAGGTGCTTTGGTTTTTATGAACTTTGATAACATTTTAAACATTTTTGTAGTGAATTTTAACTATTTCAATGCGTTGTTAAAGAAGGATCATTCAATTCAATGCGTTTATCGTAGTGGCGTAGTTTTTAGTAATGGCGTAGTTTTTATTTGGCAAATGGTAAAATAAGACAGCTTCAAAATTAACAGCTGCCCAAATAGCAGGTTATTCAAAAAACCCTCTTATAGGAAAACCGTTACTTACTTTTGAACGTTACTTTTGAACATTGTCATATATAAATCGAAAAATATTTCTTTTATTGTCTAAATAGGATAATTCATTATTAATTATTTATTAATATAAATAATTAATATGGAAAGTAAATTTTTTATTAAAATTTCAAATTTACTTTGATTTTTTAAGTTTAAGTAAAAGGCGATACTTTATTCATATAATTTTATTTTATATATTATATTAATTAACAATGACATCTACTGACAACAACAAACTCACCAAGGAGAATGCAGAAAACAAATGGCTATTCTGGTTGTTCTGTTTTGGAAGCGAGTATTTACGACCAAATTCTACCAAACCATACAATATTACTAATCATTTTTCAAAATACCACTACTCCCAAAATACTCATGAATATCCCTATATATAATGAACTTTACATATAGTGTCTTAGGGGAATAGGGTGAAACCCTATAATCGCTTGTTGAATGTACACTGTGAAAACTAATTAAGAATAGATTATTCATGAAACCGCAATCGAATCATTGTTAAAGCTTTTGTTTACACACACACACACACACACACACACATATATATATATATATATATATATATATATATATATATATATATATATATATATATTTATATATATATAAATATATATGTATATATATAATATATGTATATACATAAAAAGGTTCAAATTAATAAAGATCAGTGCTTTAATCGATATAAAACTGTAGGGATGAATAAACCATATTGTGACATGTGTTTCTCTTATCAGTGTGACACTCGTAGCATAAATATTCTTACAATTTAAATGTATAAAATTCTCTGTAGGATATTGTGGCAAATATCTACTTTAAATTTCGATCAATTAAATCACAAGCGTGTATGGTTATAATAGAACAATATGAAATTTATAATAGTTTAATCTACCCCTGCTGTTTCAATTTGTCGTTATGTCAATAGGGTTTATTTGTTTCTTCTTCATAAACAAAGTTTTATTAATGTCGAAATGGAAAATACTCGTGATAGATTTTTGTAGTATAACAGTATGTTTGTTTTCTTTATCTTTACGCATTCATACATGTAAGTTTTGCTATTATTCGATCATACACATACCTATATAAGAACTACATGCTTAATTCTCTACTAGAAGAATAAACATGAAAACCAATTATTTGAAGCAAACTGGTGAAAGATTAAATATTGAGTTACAAGTTGTTGTTTAAAGATTTCAATAAAATACTTTCTTATTCTGCAAGAATAAGCTTAGGATTTATTTAACTATGTGCTGTAAGCCATATCATGTTATTAAATTAAACCTTAGTTATGACTGCAAAATAGAAACTAACTAGATCCATTTCAAAGTGATAAATTATTTGTCGTTATGACATTTTTATATTTTACTATGGGTTTGCCTTGCTCGCTTAAAAGCTTTCAATTTTTACCAACGCAAAGCATTGTTATGTATTGTATTAGTTTAGAATCCATAATATGTGTTTATATGGATGTAACCTCGTTAAAGGAGAAAATGATTTTCATTTTTGTGTGCAGATTATTTATGATACTGTCAAAAAACATACCTCGCATACATCGTCCTGCATTAGTTATGTGTACATACATAATCAAATATGATTGTTTTAAGTACATCCGCTAGTGACAATACGAAATATACACACTTGTACGAAGTTTATGTTTATGTATACGCTAAAAACATATTTTAACGTTTTTGAAGTACTAATCGGGCAAGTGTCATGTTAAAAACCAATATAGAAACATGACATGGTTGGCCAACTTGGACTGACTGCTTGCAAATGTTTAAAAGAATTTTATAATGATATCATACTCAGTGCAAGAACGTGTATACATTCCCATTGTAAACATGGTAAGAAACTCAATGTTTCCTGTTAAGGATCGGGGTTTAGTGGGTGTCGAACAAATGTTTGTTCACACAGCACAAGCTGTCGATGCTGTACGAGAAAGACTCAAAATAGATCCCGCATTTTAAATTCAATAAACCTAAGAAGTATTGTCGAGGAAAGCACCACAACGGCTAGAATATGCCAATAATATCACTTATTTCGGCAGAAAATTGCAACTTTTTGAACAATTTATTATGAGCAATGAGCACATTATAATTTAAATGGAGATGTCAAAAAACAGAACTGCCGTATAAGAGCATTGCATCAGCGAACATTACACCCTCTTAAATACACGGTTTGGTGTGGAATTATGACTGATAGAGTTATCAGTTCATCTTTTTTCGTAAATGAGCATCCAGAAACCGTCTCTAGGATCGTATACCGGACCATATTGGAAAACTTTTTAAGTCCGCTAATTCAATAATCGTGACATTTTGTTCTAGTAAAATGAATTTCATAGCACAAGAATTGTAAAATCCAGTAAGATAGATTTGAAACTCATACGGCAAGAATTGTTCCGCAAATTTGACGGCTCCTGATTATTTTGTGGAATTCCATGAAGGAACGAGGTTAGGTCAACAAACCATAAAATATTCAGGAACTCTTTAAGAGTTGACATTGCAAAAATGGAACGAAATGTTACGCAACGTAATCCAAAATGTCTTAAAAAGAGCGATGAAGTGCAAACAGGAAAATGGAAGCCTTTAAAAAAAATATAGTTTATACTTTCATTAAAAATAAAATTAAACAACTTTCAAAGCAAAAAAAATTATAATCAGTCAGTCCAAGTTGGCTAACAGGTGGTAATTTGTGAAACATATTTCACCTCTTAGTGCACAGTGATATATAAAAAACCAATACTTTAACTAGATATAATTAGGTACATATAAAATATCCATATCTGAATTCATCAGTCTTTCTAAGGCTACCATCAATTTTAAAATTATTTTTCAAACATATCATTTTCATACTCTCATACGTTCAAATTATGACAATAAATATCCCCATCAATTGTTTTTACTAAAAAAAGGTTATGGGCATATATGGTTAAAAAAGTATCTCGACAAGATTAATTTATTCCTAAAATAAATTTTAGTGTTTTAAACAAAACACACTAGGTCCTCTTATGCACTCTGATACAGAGGATCAAGTATGTTTTGCTGTGCACTTACTAAATACTTACAATTCCATGTCTTCTTATGTCGTTTTACGTATAGAATATGAAATCAATCCATCGAATTAATAATGATTTTGAATGTGTGCAAAATTTAAATAAGTTTATTTGTATTAGTATTAGTTTCAAAATAGTGAATATACCATTAGATACCGAATAAAACCTGTTATTAAAATTGAAGCCGTCGGAAAAGTGTGTGTGCTTACAAGCCTGCTTAGTTTTGTTCAAAAAAGGTAAAAAAAAAACAAATGAGTGACTCTTTATGCTGTCAAACTAACCCGATTCTAAATTTCTTAAAAACTCCTATGCAAATAGATTGGGAATTAAATTTGATATCGAGTTCTAATTCAATCACTTGTAGGAACTACATATATTTGTTTTTATCATCGAAAACCCGAATTTCAATATTTTACAGTCATACCATTCATTAAAGTATTTAATCAATGGTCATGTAATTCATTTATACAAGAATTCAACAATTATTTTTAAAATTATAATTAATTGATATAAATGAAGCTTAAAGAAGTCTTGCTCATATTATTCATTATGTTTATCAAAATTAAAATTGTCATTTTGACACAATCTTCAAATTGTTTAGTAGAAATGGGAAAACGTATAAACATTCTCAAATCATATTAAAACTTTCAAAATGTGCGTCATTTTTCGAAATATATTTTAAGTAGTGTTCGTAAGAAATCATATGAATTTTGTCATGTGGGCTTTTTCGTTTACCAACACACTCTAAGGTTGATATTTTCATGCGATTGGTTGTTTACGTTAAAAATAAGCAGGCTTGTGTAAACACACACACACGCACACACTGTACGAGTATGTATCGGCGTGTTTTTACATTTGTATTATTTTGTTTTCATAGGGCTTGTATTTACTTTATTTTATTAACAAATATTGTTCATAGGACTTTTTATTTCGTAGATGATTTATTTGACAAATATGAACAATTTAAATTGGTTTAATTAAGAACATTACAATTTTGAGTCATTTGACACGGTATTATTCTTGTGTTGAAACTAAGATAGTTACTATTTGTGTTTTGCATGTCTTTTATATTAAATCTGGTATAAATCAAACCAAATTATGTAATTACATAAGTCCGTCTTCTCGAGACGAATCTTCTACCAAAAATGGAGAGTTAATGCTGTAGTTTGCGATCGCTCATTATATCAAAGTGGTAAATACATTTATTTATTAAAACTGTCACTTGAAAACAGAGCAACATCTACGTAAAACATGCAGTATCCAAATTGCCCATATATTGATTGATTTTAAAAAATTGGGATAGGATTTAAGTCGAAATATCCCCCAAATAATGTGATAAGCTGAATTTTTTCAGTGTTGATCGATCACCATGTTGTCCTTTATCTCTGTGGTTGTGATAGATGAACATTTACAGATCAGTACCAGAATTGGCTTCTTATATTCGAGAGAAGAATCATATGTGTGATATTTAGCCAAAAAAGTGACTTTGATGGCATATATACTGAGTTCTTTTCAATGACGCAATCAGGAATTTCTTGTATAGTGCTAAAATTAAAGCACACCAATTACGCTGGCTCGGTCGGGTTCTGCGTGCTGATTCGAAGCGAATGGTAAGGCGATCTTTAAAAACAAAGACAGTGACGTCACATGGCTGGCTCGTGGTCTAAACCGTTGGAGCGGAATTATTGACACGGTACGGGTTAACGATGGATTTAAAAAGCCTTTAGTATTCATTATTTTATTTTGTGGCACTTTATTCATGACTTTGCGCTAACGTGTGTTAATGTTGATTTGAAGACCTCATATATAAGAAATTTTAGTAATGTGCGTGACACGTTTCAGAGGGTAATGAATTTGATTTAAAAGATCTTTCTTCATTATTGCTAATGGTTGGATTATAATTAAATAAATAAATGTTTTGAAGTTGTATATGACGACATTTTTACAACGTTTATTTGGTTTTATAAACTCATTCAAATAAAGAAGAAATCAAATTTAGGTCAATAATGATGTCAATATGTTCGTGGTTCATTGATGTCATTCAACAAAATGTGATTAATACGTTCGAATTATTTTTCGATCAAAATCGCATGTATTGCTTTTATTTTTGACATACATTTATCAAATATACTTTGGGAAATAATGACATTCATTCTGGTTGCTAATTTATTTTCATAGCCTTCAAAACTCCAAAACTACTAACATTCTTTTTAAAAAAATGTTGATGAAGAAATGTTTCCTTGAAAAATTAGGCTCATCTTCAATTTTTAGTAATAGTTGAGTAAATTTCACGTAACATATTATTTAAACAGTAGTCTGCAGAATAAAGTATTGAGTTTGCCCGTAATTCAGGAATATTTATAGTTCTGATCCTCCCTCGTCAATTCGAGGAGTTTAATTCATTCCTTATAATCATTCCGCAGAATGTTCCAATTTATTACTAAATTTTCACTTTCATCATTAATGAAATTAAAAAGTATTTTCGTGCTAATAACAGTGACCAAATGCCGTGGCTAGTTAGGGTATAATTATACACACTTTTACTGTATTCTGTGGTTTTTACTTTAAATTTTATTATTATATTGTACTATATTTATTTTGATATAGTATAATAATAATTTATCTAGTGTTTTTAGTTATAATAACCGTAAATAAAATATAACCACATGAGTACATTCGTAATAAAATAAATCATAGAGATTTAAACTTATAATTTTAATAATTGTATAGATAATGTTCATATTTCTGTACGTACATATTTTGTATTCTGGTTCACAGGATATATGTACACCTAGTTTATATGAATATTTGAAAAATTAAGTTTTTATGCGAATTCAAATTAATAGTTTACTTTCTACTTTAATTTTTAATTAAGTTCTTCAATTCTTGTGTAATTTTTACCACAATGATATTTAGTTATGATACATGAAGCTTCGAATATTGTAAAATCATTCGGGTCCACGCCCTGCCTGCATTTAAACATAAAGGAATATTTTGTAGGAGATAAAGGAAGTTTGTCACACAAACCGCAAAAAACTTGAAAATGTATTCTTTCTTGAAGTTCTCTCACTACCAGACATCCTCGATAGTTCGCAGGATGGCTTTTGCACAGTTTGAACACTTTGCGCAGTAGTCCTGCGTTTATCCCAAGAATTATTTAAATGTTTCTCAGCTCATTTAACACATCTAGGTTCGTGTTGGGAGACTTCGTCGCTGACAACGTTTACATTACAGAATTATATGGTTGCTTTTAACCGCTTCATTTTGTACATATGACACATATGTTTTATTTCATAAATTTTTTGAATCGTTTCTTTGTTATAGAAGGTCAGCATCAATAACGCAAGAGGAATTCTTAGTTTTTGATTGTTTTTGGAATATTGCTCTAGCCAGATTACAATTATGAAAAAAATACTGACAGTATAGTTAAAATAGGATAACAATGCACTTTTTCGTTATGTGCGAGAGGAATAAAAAAATATTTCCAGTACAAAAAGTTTATTCAGTATTGAATACATATTTATAGTTACTGAAAAAATTATGATTGCAGTACTGATAAAATTTAACAAGTGAAGAATTTTTTATTCATAATTTTAACATTTCGTTTTTTGTCGTTTATTTTAATTTGTGAAAGTTTATTTTAATTACATTTATTGTTGTAGGTTCAAAGTGAGTTTTTTATCAATTCTTTTCAAAAGCAAAAAATTGGAAATTTTACTGGTTACTTTATTAACACCCTACAAAATATATCCATATAGATGGCTTAAAAAAAAATAAATGATCTCTGTTACTCTAATAGTATTTTTGATTTTTTTCTCTTTTTGGTTCATTCAGTAAGAAATACTGTCAGTATTTTTTCATAATTGAAACCAAGCTTAATGCTTCTTCGGCCGTACCTCAATATAAAAATAAACACCAAAATAACACCAGTAAAATAATTAACATTTGTAACTGATCTTAAATAACTTTTAACGAACACAATCAACTATTTATTTACCGCCCAGGTGGCGCAGTGGTTAAAGCTGCGGCAGTTGGAGCGGAAGGTACCGGATTCGAATCCCAATAGGGGCAGGATGCAAAAGGGATTTTTCACCACTCGATAACGATCGTTTGTATGAATGAATACAACTATGCCTCCTGTTGGAGTGCAGAATCCATGTCAGTACTAAAGGCTGGCATGGAGCTATGCAATGTGCAGATGGTTAGGTGAATCGGACCTATAGCCGTACGATTTGGTTGCAAAGCGTAAGGTAAGAACGTAAATAAGCGAACCGCAAAAAGTTGGGAGTGCCTTGTGCCCCAAAACAGATTGCATAGTAATAAAAAAAACTAAAATAAAAAATAAAAAAAACTATTTATTTATGCATCTATGTACAGAAACTTAAATAGGATAGCCAAGAGTCATTTTTTTACCTTTAGTTTTAATTGGGTGTAGGGCGAACTTTTAGACTGTCCTAGCTCCTTGTAACTGTCAGAGCTCATGCAGCTAACTCGCGTTCTTCAAGTAAAGGTTGATAGCCGCCTTAAACTTGTGCATTTTATACTCCAACGGAAACTGAGCACCGACCAACGAATTCCTTTTCTTAAATGTTTGATAAATAGATTCGCGCTTCATTTCGAGGTTTCGGCAGCTTCACCGTAAACCTATGCGCAAAAATGGTAATATTTTCTCCTTTTAAAGGTTTTATATATCTGGAGAACCTGATGCGATCTAAAAACCCGTCTGAATCTATTGAGGGACCCGAGTTTACGTGAAGCTGATTTGGCCAATGCTCTAATGTATTGCCACAACAACATACTTCTCATCTTTATCTTATACTTCGTCTGGTATTCAAAATTATCAGATTTGTCCTAAATTTCAATAGAATGCACAAGTACCCGATCAATTGACCTGGTGGTTGAGGCTGCACAAGATTCAAAATAGTTTTTTTCATTTTTTGACTACGTTTTAAATGAGCAAATTGGACGACTCAACTTTTATTTTACATTTAAGAGAATTGCGTTAAGAGTAGTTAACTAGAATAATAGTGAAACACATATTTCTAGTTAATTTCTAAATAATTCAGGATTTGCTTTGAAAATGGACTTCAAATGATTTTAAAAGTTTTGTAGAAATTCTGAAAGAAATCTAAAGGCAGAGAAAAATTAACATTAAATTGAATGACATTATTAAAACGGTGGAGTTTTATATTGGTTCCAAGAAAACACTGGTGGGTTATTTATCACCAAAATAAATCTCCAGTAATAAATTAATGCAAGAGATCTGTAAAATCGGTACATATTTTCCGTAAAATTAAAAATATTCATTCCAAGATGGAACAATATACCAAAAAGCAACAAAAACACAATTCTGCGAAGAAATGTCTGGCGACAATTCGTTACCATGGAATAATTTAAAAGAATAAAGTGATTGCAAGATGCCAAAAATTATCGCATCAATAGCATATATACATAAAACCATACCAAGTTTTGAACTCAATTCAACTTTTTTGATTACAAAGCTATATAAACGAAGCTAATAAACCAATAAATGAAAGAACACAATATAGTGAAGATATATTTTTGGACAACTCTTCATTTATTCTTAACAATTACTTGAAGTTGATTAAAAGGAAAAGAGTTAATTCTAAAGCATGAGTGAAAATTGGTTCACAAGTCATTATGGCCTTTTATACCATCTACAAGAAGTTCTGCAGGAATTGTGGGAAGAGCGATTGCAGCAGAGACTTAAGAAATGAGCTCTGGTAGAATAGACATAATTATTACGTTTACCTAGATCAAGTTGCACTAAAGATATTTTAGATTAAAATACAATATTATTTGTTTTCTTGGATTAAACCAACGTACGATTAGTTGAAGAAAGAATATTAGTTACCTAACCTGTTGATTTAACGATGCTTAGAGTACTAGGCTACAGAAAGAAACGCCTTCAGCAATCATACTCTTACAGCAGAGGTATTCGATTACAAAAGGAAGATCAGTAATAAGGTCCACAAATGTGTGAGTTAGACCACAGACAGATTAGAGATTAGCTAAGTGCGATTAGTGAATTTTTATATAGGAGAGAAAGAGAGCAACGAAAAAATAAAATTTAATTATCAAAGAGTTTCAACTAATCGCGCTTAACTAATCTATAGTCCGTCTGTGGTATTACTATTGATACAGCAAGATGAACAACTAACAAATAATGGCTCAAACTACCACATCAATGCCATTTTAGATAACATTAAAAAAAATGTACAGTTATTCTATTTGCAGAAACCCATCAAAAGGTAGAACAAAACAGATAGCCATTTGGGTATGTATATCTTCATTTGGCCAAGGGATGTATTTTTCGATCGAGTGGCGCATGTATCTCTTCATATAATATATTTAAAACACGATCGGGCATTTGCACCAACATTAATTCAAATTATGATACAACATTTGTTGGGTCGTCAATAAACTATTCCAAGCACAACAAAGGAACTTTTGTTCCTGCTCTAAGATCTGTTGTACTACCCCAGGATATTAAATATAATTGATAATGTTCAATCATTAACAAGTAATTAAATTACATAAAATCATAATTATTTCGGGCGAATAAAATAACCATTAGATTAATTTATATTATGTTAGATTTATTAAGTATCTTAAATTTCATGAGCTTAATATAATGTGTTATAAGATAAAATCATTGGAAAAATGATACAATATTTGGTTTACAACTTTTTCATGTTCTAAATCTGGTTAACGATAGGATTTTTTTGACAAATAAATAAAACTTTGCGCATTGAAGGGTTAAAAAAAAGTCTACATATAAAAAAAAAGTAATACACTTTACTATATTAATTATTCAAGTGTTCAAGGTTTTGTGACAGTAATCTTAATGGATTCTTTTATTTTTTCTATCTGTTACAATTGAAATTCAAAAGAATTGTGAACATCACAATAAATCGATAAATTGAAATTCGATTGTGATAGAAATTTCTCCGCATGTAATCAATTTAGAACTATAACGAGAGCAGATTTGTAACAGGTGGTAGCATAAAATTGAGAGAAATATTTAAAATGAAATTGTGTAAAGAAAGAAATCTTATAAATTCTATCATTCAATTAATTAATTCATTTCCATCAGAGTATTCAATTTAATCTTAATAGGGGCATCATCTGGCTGATACAATATACTTATTTTACTAAATAATATTATTTTCTTTTTTTGTTTACTTTAATTAATTACATCAGGTTTTGTACAGATTTTTAGATTGGGGTTGATAAGGCAGTACCATAGATGAAGGTGCGCTATAAATATAAATTATATCTTAACCTCTGTGTACGAGTACGATTAAAAATTTAAAAGTATGGTGTGAGAAACTGGAAATATTTTTTTACATCTTTATACAATTTGTAAGGCCTAACGAGAATCATGCTTAAGTGATGTATGCATACAAATAAAAATCTTACATACTTTCATTATTAATCAAAACAAACCATATAAAGGGTTATGGTTATGTTCCATTTTATGTGTGATGTTTTGAAATCGGCAACACCGGTATTCTTAAAAAAAATACAGTAGATCAAGCTACTGTAAAAATTGAGTTGATTTATGATTGATCAACGTCACTGAAATACTGAAAGCTTCTTTGGAAATGAAAGTGTTGTGTTGTCGGAGCAAAATAAACTATGCAATTAAAATTTGAAAGCTAATTTTAATTTAATTTTAAAATTTAAATAAATTAAAATTAAATGAAAATGTAACTTAATCGGAAACGAGCTATTTTGTATCATGTTCCTTATTTCATCAAAATAAAATATACATATTAAATTAAATTTATTAATTAATTAAACATTTAATATACTTATAGCTATTTGTTAGTTAAATAATATAAAATAGACATGTCAAAAAGAATATACCCTGGCATGTATAAATACCCATTATAACGTTTGCTAAGTCTTAGACTAATTGTGGTTAACTAGATTCTTATCACTTTTTGGTGTAATTTCGTCACTGGCTTTAATAAAAATAATGTTTATTTTTGTATAATATTCCTTAGTAGGGTTGCCAATAGGTCTCTTACAAAATAATATAATAATTTATAAATTAAAATTTATGACCTTATATTCTAGTAAGTTTTTTACTCAACGTCATTTACTTAATATTTTGACACATAATCGAAATTGCAATTATAGTGTGTTCTCTAGTGATCAGATTTATTTAGATTTATTTAGATTTATTAATTAAAATTTGTTTTGAGATCAAAAGAACCATAGTCTCACCACAGGTATGTATTAATTTATTTATTGTCATTAACTTTTGTTTTGATAAAGCTTTATTATTATTTTAATAGCAAATGGGTAAACGAAAGTGCGTGTTTTCTGAATAGCTGCAACAAAAATACAATTGTTTTAAGCCAAAAATAAATTCAAAACCCGAGGCATTTTGTTCAATTTGTAAAAGCATTGTAAACATCGCTAATAAAGGAAAGTATTACTCGGAACAACATAACCATGCGCGTAAATATATCGAAGCTCTTCGAGCGGGGAAAAATTCAAAATCAGTAAGTGATTTTTGTTTCAAAAAATTGTCTCGTATTGATAACAAAGTATCAGCGGTTGAAGGAACCCTAGCATTTCACACAGTGA
The DNA here is from genome assembly GCA_963932295.1 of Tipula lateralis. Lineage (NCBI taxonomy): Eukaryota > Metazoa > Arthropoda > Insecta > Diptera > Tipulidae > Tipula > Tipula lateralis. Next base: position 132,757,719 of record OZ010738.1, read on the forward strand.
AACATCATTTCAGTTTTAACTCAACAGAATGGACTAACAAACTATTTAAAAAGCTTTTTGATGATTCTGAAATTGCTAAGCAAATTCCATCAGGCGGAACCAAAACAAAATGCATCGCTAATAAAGAAATTGCACCATATTGTGTCCAAAATATACTACGATCATTATACAAAATATCATTTTTATAGATTTCAGCCGACGAATGGGGCAACTAAAATGTTTCCGATCCTGATGATTCAATTGTTTGACCAAAATAACGGTGTAACTACAAAAATGATTGATTTGAATTCTTTACCGAACGAAACAGCTGAAACCATAAGTGATTATTTAATAACTTGTTTGCAAAAAATTGATATTTTAAACAAATTTGTTGCATTTTCGGCAGATAACTGTAACACAAATTTCGGTGGATTTAAAAGATCCGGACAAAATAATGTCTATCACCTACTAAAAAGTAAATCTGAATAAACTTGGAAGGAATCGGATGCCATGCATACATATTCACAATTCTGCCCAGCAAGGGTTTGATTCAATGCCAATTGATTTGGAAACAATTGTTTTTAAATTATACAACTTTTTTAGTATATACACGAAAGTGCTGCGTCTTTAAAAGAATTCTGTTAATATTGAATACACATCACTTATTTATTTATAATAATTTAGTACTGGCACGTCCATTTTGAGCTTAGAAGCTCATTCATAAAGAGGATTGTGTAGTTTGTAGAATCCAAAAATATATATTTATGTAAAAAATGGTTTGTTTGTTTGTTTTTTTTCTCTACAATCTGTTTCGGGGCTCGAGGCACTTCCAACTCCTTCGCGGTTAGCTTATTTACGTCCTTACCTTACGCCATTACAACCAAATCGAGGACGTACGGCTATAGGTCCGATTTACGTAGAACATCTGCACATTGCATAGCTCTATGCCAGCCTATAGTACTGACATGCAAGATGGGTTGGCCCATGAATTCTGCACTCCAACAGTGGGTCATAGATGTGTTCATTTACACCACTGATCGTAATCGTATGGTGAAAAATCCCTTTACCATCCTGCCCCTATCGGAATTCGGACCCGGTACCTCCCGCTCCAACTGCCGTAGCTTTAACCACTGCACCACCTGGGCGATAACAAATGGTTTTAACAAACATAAACTTTTTATGTAAGTTTGTTGAATTATGCTGCATCAAAAGGCCATCACATTCCAACTCTATTTCCTTCACTCAGTCATTGGTCAGAAGTGTTCATCACCTTTTATTCTGAGTTCCAAATTTTTCATGAAAATCATTCACAACAGCAACAATTTGCGGTAATTGGATGTAATAAAACTATTCTGCTGTTCAACTGTCCCGATGCGGACAGTAGAACAGCAGAACAGTTAAGCGAAAAATAATGGCTTAAATCGCTGTTAAGCCATTTAAAAACGTGCTGGATTTCGCTTATCCCGCTGTAAACAGACAAGTACAAGTTTCTCCAGCTCTAAAGGCAAATTTTTTATCACTTGACAAGTGCCCGCATATTCTAAAACAGTTTTTAGAAAGCAATATTAGCGAAGCGTATTTATACTTTGCATATTCCTTAATGCATGTTATTCATGAAGACATCTAAAAAATAGAAGTTGAGCAAAATTCCATATTAGAAGTAAAGAGAATATTAAATTCTTTATCGAAAACGCTTTTGCAAAGGTTTGATGAATCGTTTTTTCCGCTAAAATTTAAATCAATACTGTCGGAAAATCGGAGAAATGGGTTTGATCGAGAAATAGAGTCTTTTATATTAAATTGCCTGAACTGTTATAAAAAATCGAATGACTATTTAATTTCATGGTGTGACTAGCTAAATTTGATTGTTTTTCTTGGGTGGCATTGGATGATGTACCGAAATGGTAGGATGTTGAAAAAACAAAATCTTATCTAGAGTCAAAAAGCGTTGACGATTGCAAATGCATCGATCAGTTCTGTAATATAAAAATATTTTTAGAAAAAGACTTGATCGAGAAAAGATTGTTCTCATGCCATAAATGGGTAGATTATTTTAAAACAAATACAAATTTGGAGTATCATATCTGAATTACTTAAAATATGCCAATTTTTTACGCAATACCTGGGCAAAACGCCAATGTCGAACGAATTAAAGTCAGATTAAAGAAGAAAAGACAGATTCATTTCATTGTTATAATTAATTTTTAATTAATTTCTCGAATAGGTGAAATGTACATTTGGTTTTCACACAACTCATTCACGTCACACATTAAACTAATCAAAAGTCAAAATAAAGTTTAACAAAAAACTTTTTACAAGTTCTAGAAAATAATAAACGTGTCGTGATAAAAAGGGAAAACATTAAAAAAATATGTAAATTTCTCAGAACTGATAATTTACGTGAGCATTTTCTACCCTACTTATTCAGCGTATACATACATATTAAAATAAAAAATTAAAACATACATAATAAAATTAGTTCAGCATTTTAAATTTTCTGAAATTGTTTATTATTTAATTAAACTAAATAAATTTTCGTGTTATATGTCGAATATTCTTGATAAACGTTAACCATCGGTGCGAGCTAAACTCTCATTATTTGGGTATACATGAAAACAAGAGATGATTTGGTTATTCGAACACCAGCCTATATATATAAACTAAAAACTTAACAATCTTCCATTTTCTAATACCTTACATGTATTCACCTTAAGTATATCCAAAACAAGATTTTTGCAGTTGAACATTTTCTAATACTTAATGGTTGGTTGTGAATTATGAAATATTTGACATCGATATGATAATCGGAGGAAGAATACTTTTGTTATATAGTTCACCAGATTATTTAAATAAGTAAAACTATCACCCATCTTGAATATATTCTGTTTTTGTTTGGTTTGTACCGTCGTTTATTTTTATATAGACTGCTGAAAACGTGATGAAAATTTAACAGCGTATATTTTATATAGATATGTAACAAATTTTCACATGTGAACGAACAGTTGAACCTTTCAACCGTTTAAAAAAAATTTAAATAAGCCCAAAACCGTCTTTACTAATATCTAAGTTCTGTTACATCGAGAATTTTAGCAAGGTTTAAGTATAGTATATTTTGTAGATTATCTTTGAAAATATTATATATTAGATTATATTCTATTAGTTATATTCAGTTGTAGGTCTTATATACATTGCATACCAGTATGTTTCACATTTTGCATGCATTTCACATACTCATATGTACTAGATAATGAAATAACAGTTCCTTTCCACATTCCTAAGATGCAGTATTATCGATAACTTTAAATAAATATGCACCCACAAAAACTATTGTCGTTGAAAGAACATACTCTAAACGGATGATGTCAACAAAACCCTTTCCCAACACTTGGGATAATTCAACTTAGAAAAATTTAGAAATCCACAACTGTATTAGTAAAAAAACGCATCACCAATATCTATGCCATTATTATTTGAGATAAGTGAAATAATTTTCTTTTCCACACATGCCTCTACCAAATGCACTTATTTCGGTTCCTATTTAGACATAAATAATTTGACATTTCAAAAATAAAATGTGAAAAATTCTTGAGCGATTTATTTTTATAAATGTGAATTTTATTCCACACTTAGTTGTCTTTCTATGAACATCATTAATTGTAATGTATTTTATACGACCTACGTGTACTTAATAAATAGATATTTCGTCTTAAAACAATATAATTATAAATATATTGTTTAAGAATGTGATGATTTTTTTTTATAAATCATAGAAAGCAACTATGTAGATTGTCCCTTCCACTTACAACATAATACAATTCTTGACACCGGAAACAGGATGCATTTTAGAATTCCCACCATTGAAATTAATAAATTTTCGCTAAATAAAATTCATAGTTTAGAAAATGGGCAAATTGTGTACTTTATTTTAACGCCATATTCAAACAGTTTCTCAAAATTCTATGGTTTTTTTCAGTAAGATAATTTTGTTAAATCTATTTTATATTATATCCATATATGGTATATATTTTGTAACATTTTATAATGAACGAACAAGATGTGGTCTATAGTATTTATTAAGAATACATACAATTGAATTATGTTCGCAAACAGATTTGGTTTAAATTTAAATTTTGATAACTTACCTATCACGTGTAAAATATTAAGAAAGGATGTATAGATTTGCTAGCGAAATTCGATTCACTACTATATTCTGCTTTTGCAAATAAAGGAAGAAGATCCATATCAGCAGGAATAGCTAAAAATGTTAGAAGCTCTTTAATTTAAGATAAAGCAACCGAAATGTTTTAGACGAATCATAGTAGACTCTACTCCCGATATTTCACATTTGGACCAGTTGATATTTATTGTAAGATATGTGAATAATACAGGAACACCGGTTAAAAGTTTTACGATTTTTATTGTATTTGTCGGTCATAAAAAAAAAGCAATACTCGATGGTCAGTACATGCATAGTGGGTTAACGTTGGATAAATGTACATTTTTTATGCTTTCAACCACTTTCATTTTGGAATGAAATTTTGGAAATCAATATAAGCCTTGAAACCAAAAGTGAAATAGAAACTGAAGTGGTTAAGTTATATAATTCATTGAAAAAATATATAGAAGAACAGCGCAATTCAGATTCGTTTAATTATTATAAAAACAAAGCAGGACTATCGGGATGTACTGAATTTAAAAGTTTAAGAATAAGTAATAGAAAAAATAAGTTCGATGAACAGATGAAAGAAATTTGATGAACTGGCCAACAGATTCAAAATTTAATATAAAAGGTGATTTCCGTATAAGTACTTTTATGTAATAATTGATTAACTTTTGGCAGAAATAAATAAAAAAAATCTGCATATAATGATATATAGCGTCACAGTTTGAATTTAAAAGATCTCGATGATAATAGCATTAGAGAAAAACAAATAAGAATAAACGGATGATTTAGAAGCGAATAATTGGAGGAATGTTTGCATTTTAAGCCAACAGATTTATTATCTAATAAATCAATGGCGGACCAAAAACTGAACTTATTTTGAAGACAGTAATTATGTTAGTCGAAATTGAATGCACGTTCCCAAATATAACAACGGCTATACGAATATTTTTAAGAATGGGTTGTACTAATTTCAGCGAGGAACGGTAATTTTTTGACACTTAAAAGGATTAATATTGTCACGAATCACAGATGTCACCTGTGATAATTTAAAAGAAAATTATAACAGTAGGGATTACCCTGTAACCAAATGTTTACACATACGAACAAAGTAAAAAGAAATAATGAAATAGGCGGAGCGAACCAAATACGACGCAACGAAAATTCGAGAAGTGTAGAGAAGAAAAATAATGGAATGTTCTACAAGCCTTTGCGTCGTATAAATACGTGTAGACATCTGAGTTACGGATCAGTTCAATTTTGAATTTTGAAGTGTTAATATCGGGAAGTGAAAATAATAGTGAAAGTGAAGTGTTAAAATAATAGTAGTGATAAATATTGTGTAAAATAATAGTGCAAATAAATATTAGTGAATTATTTGTGAAATATTTGTGTAATATTTGTGGGAAATAAATTTAATTGAAATTTAATCTATGCGAGTTTAATATTCACAATCCAGTGATCGAACCGGATAAATTATTAGAATAACCACTCGGCGAAATCGTAACAATATCTTCATTAAGTCAGTTAAAATTGAAAAATTTGAGTATTTTATTCATAGAATCTGAGTTATTAGAAAGCATCGATCATACAGAAATTATAAATAATTTTGCTGACAATAAGTGCTGCAAAAGGAATATGTAATTACATACTAAATATTATTTTGTACACAAATAGTGTTCTAACCGTTTTGAAATAATCTTGTTTGCTTGAATTTTACTTATATAATGTACTTAATAAAAACATATATATTTCAAAAATAATTTATTGGGTTTATATTAAATACAACTTTCATTTTTTTAAAGACGCCAATAAAAAAACACACATAATAATCCAAAAGGTAAGATAACATATATAGGATTAGAGTTCGGATTGTCACAGATAAAATGTATTAGTCAGTGAGAAACGAATTTAGCTACTATAAAAGATTATTAATTAAATTTGTATTTGTGCGCGAAATTGTAAATACAGTTTTAGTGCCCCAATTACTCGGGGTGAACAAACTTTTAAGACGGTCACTGTCCGTCACTTAAGTCACTGGTTATAGGTTAGAGGTAGAGTATCTCATCACGCCACGGTTGCCAGTTCGATTCTTCGCGCCAAAACTAAACATGCTTCGGATGACATAAAAAGCGATTGTTTGTGTGTAAAAGAATTCGTTGATCTGACAATCTATAATATATACGAATATGTATTTAGTGATTCGTAAGGTTTCAATGGAGACGCGGTTAGTGACGTTTGCAAGCTTTAAGGCATAAATTAACAATTTTGTGGTTCTCATCTATGCTAGCCCTATACTAGTTTTTGTATGCTAGCCTTATACTAAACAGAATAATATTATTAGAATACACAATGACCATAATGTTCTTTCAATTTGGTTATAACTCATAATATTAACTCACATACTAGTTATAACGCACAACTATATATTTAATATTAAATATTTTATTTGACTAAATTTTTATGATACCATTTATGAAAACATTTATATTTTTAACTGAATATTGTTTATATTTTGGCAATTTTCTAGGTGTCGTATAGTTTTGAATTCAATATTTGACTTTAAACATTATCCATTATTATAATTAACTGAAATCAAGTGGGTGGTATGGTTTTCTATACAGACATAAAGTATGCGAACAAATAAATCGACCAACTACAGATTGTTTTGTCAAAAAACCAAGTTCTCTGTTAAATATGCATATTGAAATTGTTTTTTGTCTTTTATTATTTAGTGTCATAAACCAAAGTCATCTTGGTTGATTCAAGCCTAAGGCCCGTTACATTTGAGATAAGCTAAGCTATGCGATGTAAGCTATGTTTTTGTAATATACAAGTTTAAATAGGTCGCTGCACATTTAAACTAAGATAGCGAGTTATGTTTTTTGTTTTGAGCGATGCAAACTAACTTATATCTTGTTCTCGTGGTTTGTAGTGTAGTGTAGCGTAGTTATGACTACAGCACTTATATGACCGTTCACTTGGATGAGTAGTGTAGTAACTCTACCAATATGCCCCTGTTGTTGAAATATTGTACTCAGCATATTTGACATTTCTCAATGTTTTTTTTTAATTTGTATAGTGACGATTTTGTTTGGCGTTGGTGTTATATTTTTTTGTTGTGAAAATTAAAATATTAAATATTAAAAACTATAATGGAAAACAAATTAAAAATTATTATACAAAATTATCGCAAGGGAAGTGGCAAAAACCAGAAAATGAAGCGAAGATTGAAAAAAATGAAAGATGATCAAAATCAGCTAGTTGTCCAGTTTCAATCACAATTATATACATCGTCTGCACTCTGGACACAAAAAATATTAGCGTCAATAAAAGTAGATTATGGGAATATATGAAACCGAAAATAGCCAGAAACGCATGAGAAAATATACTATTGCATTTCACACGAAATCAATGAATCGAAAACTTCCGCATGTCAAAAGAAACCTTTTTATTTGTTTGTGACTTTGTAAGGAAAGATCTTGAACCAAAAACATATTTAGCTGTGGCTGATAATTTGCAGAGCTTGTCTGTCGAAAAGCAAGTAGATATTGCAATATATAAGCTAGCAAGTTACTGTGATTTTCGCGTGGTGGCTTCACTATTTGGTGTCGGTAAATCAAATGTTTCTGCGAAAATATGAATAAACATGTAAATAATATATATGTATATATATATATATATATATATATATATATAGATATATATATATAATACACTATTTTACTCTACAATTCAATATAAAACACAACAACAAAAACATATAAAATAACCAAAACAGAAAACAAATACGTCACTCAACCAAAATTTGTCGATGAATTTTCGTTTCCCATAGTGTGGCTCGATCATTTAGTTTTGTTTTTACTAAAATTATTATCGAATGCAATAGTAAATATGGAATGAAAATTATATTATATGTAATGAAATAGTATGTATATATATATATATATATATATATATATATATATATATATATATATATATATATATATATATATATATATATATGTACATATATTTATATATATATATATATATATATATATATATATATATATATATATATATATATATATATATATATATATATATAAATATGTATATATATATATACATATATATATATATATATATATATATATATATATATATATATATATATATATATATATATATATATATATATATATATATATATATATATATTTATATATATATATATATATATATATATATATATATATATATTATATACATATATACATATACATATATATATACATACATATACATATATATATACATATGTACATATATTTATATATATATATATATATATATATATATATATATATATATATATATATATATATAAATATATATATATATATATATATATATATATATATATATATATATATATATATATATATATATATATATATATATATAAATATATATATATATATATATATATATATATATATATATATATATATATATATATATATATATATTTATATATTATAGAAATTAAATATTCAACCTGAAATTGATTTGTAATCATGGTTATCGAACATCATTTATATATTTATCAAACTCAAATGATCATAAAAAATAAATAATCTAACCACTTTCATCATTATGATCTAACTCTCAGCTAATACAACAACAAAAAAAACGTAAATAGTTATAAAATACAACAACAAAAACATTAAAATATAAAATACAACAACAAAAGTCAATACAACAACAAACACACGTAAATATAAAATACAAAATCATTAAAATATAAAATACAACAACAAAAACATAAAATAACCAAAACGTCACGAAAAGAAATACGTCACTCAACCAAAATTAAATAGAAATGTTTGTCGATGAATTGTTGGTTGATGAAATATGGATAGATGAGTTGGTTTTCACAAATTTGTTTTTGTGAATATTGTTTTTCAATGAAATAGCCTTTTAACAAATGGTTTCGATGAAATGTTGTTGTATGAGTTATATATAATATGAAATATGTTTTTGAGAATTTTCGGGTTACCAATATCAGATATATGTCCGCCTATGTTAGCCTCAAAAATGCGAGCCCTTTTAAGCACATTTTTCATTACATTCTCACACATTTCACGCGGTATTTCATTAATTTCATCACGAATATTTTGTTTTAGTGATCCCTACAAAAAGAAGTCCAGAGCAGTCAAATAAGGCGACCGTGGAGGCCAATCAACACCACCATTTTTCGAAATAACTTGTTGTGGAAAGAGGTCTCGCAGTAATTCCATTGTAATCCTCACTGTATGCGATGTGGCACCGTTTTATTGTCGAGCCCGAAGCCTGCAGTTGTGACGTTTAAACGTTTTCAATCATATCACTACATCGCTTTCCATTCAAAGTTATCATTTTCAAAGAAGCAAGGTCCAATGCTTCCTCCTGACCAAATTGCACACCAGACTGTCACGTTTAATGGATGTAAAGGTGACAGATGAATAATTTGAGGGTTTTCCATTACCCAGAACCGACTATTCTGTTTATTCACATATCCATTCAAATGAAAATGTGCCTCGTCACTCATTATGATTTTTTCATGAAAATCGGGGTTGTCATGGGCGAGCTGCAACATCCTATTGGCATGTGTACGGCGGCGTAAATGGGCTTGTGGAAGAAACTCTTGTGTCAACTGAATCTTAAATGGAAATAAAATGCAAATCCTTGTGCAAAATTGTGGCCAAATTTGTTCTTTGAACACCAAGCTCCTGGGCACGGAGTCGAATTGAAGTTAATGGATTGTTTTGAACACTTTCTTGGGCAGCAGTAATGTTTTCAGCCGATCTTGCAGTACGTTGTGGTGCATGCTTGGGCCTATCACCTACAGACCCTTTTTCTTACGCACTATTTAACTTGTCTACTTCACGACTGCCAAATATGAACTGTCAAGACTAACGTTTACCAAAATGGCGGCAAAACAAAGTAGTATATCTTCCCGGCGGACACCCTGTATTAAAATTTAAATATTTTTAACAGTATATATTGAATTTAAAACCACAAAATTAATAAAAATACTGCTCAATTTATAATTAATTTTGATCGTGATTTATTTTGATTTAAAAAAAAAATGATATATGTTCCGATCTAATATCGCCCTATCTTTGTCATTTTATGAAATAAAATTTTAAAAGCTGTAACTTGAAATAGCTAAAAATTAAATAAGAAATTTGTACGTATGAGTTTCTTTATTAATCGTACATTATTGATACACTACAGTTTGAAAAACCAAGTATTTATTTAGCTTTTTTTAATAAAGATAGCGTTGCATGAACATTCTATAATACAAAAAGTCGTCAATATTTCATAAAACTTCTAGTTTCATTTGTTTTTGGAATGAATTTTGTTTTACAAGAGAGGTTCGTCAAATAAACCGATCGAAGTTTAGATTATTAAAATGTGTGCAAAACATTTTGGTTTGAAAAGACCAATATTTGCAAAAAACGTGAAACGGAAGTTGTTCAATAATGGTGAATAATCAGAAAACAATATATCAAAAAGTTACACTTGGCCCCGCTTAAGGGCCGTTATGTTTTTAAACAAACCATCGACCCCTTCAAAATAAGCTTATATTAACAAAAAAAATATTATTATGAAAAAAGTATAAATAAAAAAGTTTTATGACTTGAATCCCATTGAAAACTTATGATCATTGTTGGATTGAAATTGGCGTGAAACACAAAACTTGTACAAAGTAGGCAAACTCGTACCAAAAACGTTTTTAAAACATTCACTTCATTATTCGTTGTTAGAAATTCCAAAGATAATATTATTTATATTAAACATTTTATGTTTGTCATAGAAAATTGATTTCTGATTTCTCACTGTATTATCACCTAGTGTCTAAATCATTATTACACAGCACAAGTGAAAGCCTACGTGGTACGAATTCCACCAACTGAAGTATAAATTAAGTGTCAATTTTTTTCCTATTCATGTTCAATTGATTGGTTGTTGGTGGTGCCCGAGTTCAGAGTTAGTCGTCACACTGAGTGGACGTGTTTTTTCCGCTCGCTGTTTAATTAAATAAAATAAATTCGTTTGTCTGTGTGTGTTTGTGGCTTAAACTCTGGAATTTCAGATGAGTATCGTTATTATATTATATTATATTTTATATTAAATTATATTATATTATATATTGCATTATATATTTAGGTTTTTGTGTTTATATCTTGTAATGGTCGTATTTGCGTGTGTCAGTTTGCATCGTGTATACATTGCTAGTAATGTATGATGAACTGATTTATTGGTATATACATCAATTTCATCATACAGTGAAGGGGATTTTTGAATTGTAACGCGTTCACTGCATGTGTATTTGTGTCTTTTTATATACATCACTTGTGGAAAACACAAATACACATTCTATATAGTCTAAATTTTGATGTCCTTGAAAACGATTGCATATAAATTTTTGTTAAATTTTTATATAGCACGTTATTTTGTTTTTGTTTTCTTCTCTATTGAAATTTCTCTATTTCTATTATGTATAAACATGCACACGTACAAAGGCTGCAATGGTTGCATTAGTCAAATAAAATTCTAAATATTTGACTATGTCTTACCCTTCCCTTTTGTTTTATATATTTTGCTTATATATACATAGATCAAATATAGATCAATACCATTGCAATGCGTATACGAGCAATGTAGTCCCGGGTGTGTTTCCGGTGATGGAGAATGCAGGTTGTATCTTGTATCGGGTTTGAGTGTCCTTGTTTTGGAGTTTTAAAGGATGTGTATGCCTACATTCAGGGTGTCACTTTGCTGTTGGTGTGGTGGATCTGCATCGATTTTTATTGTTTATGGGTTCAGTAGCCGCTTATTTAAATTTGCTACATTTTTAAAAGGAGGAATAGTTGGTGTTGACTTCGAGGGGCTCCATTCATATAATTTGATAGGAAGTCGGATTTGAGTGTGAAATTGGATAGGTTGAGATAACGTGTATATAGCGTGTGTGTGACACATAGGTAATAAGAAAAGTGTACACATCCCCACAGGGATTTTGTAGGGCAGGAGGGTTTAGATTTGATGCAGAACGCGAGTATTTATCTTCCATTATCGGATGTACATTTTGGGAGTGTGGTTGAGGGTTGTTTAGTCTGATTCTGGAGTGGACTGGGGTTGTGCAAGATAGTCTTGGAGGAAGCGGTTATTGTAGCTGCATGCTAGTGATTTGTTCTTTGCCTCATGGTACTGCTTTGGTTGGGGGTGAGAGAGGGGAGATAACGATTTCCTCCACTTTTGGGGTGCTCCTGCTCCATACTTTCTGCATGTATGTGGCATCCTTGCATGTATTATTGCCTGTGTGTCGTGCATACGTGCCTGTGGGTTATCCATGCGTTATTTCAATTTATTAAGTTTCGTATTTGGATTTAATGGTGCTTTTTGAAGTTAATAGTAATTGTTCTTTTTTGATTTATGAACGGTGAAAGTCCGGGCGGATCGACTTCATTTGTAGTAGAGTGACAGCCCTGATCACGACCATAATACGAGCATTGCATTACAATTACATTGTATTGCAGTAATATAAAAATAATACTAATAATAATAATTTATAGAAAAGGTTTGGTTTTAATTACTTATTATATATAAGTGTAAATATGATTATAGTTGGAGGGGGTTTACAAGGAAAGTTTATATTTTTTTTAAAAAAGATGTTGCATAATTTTGAAATGTAAAACGTTTTCAGAGATTTATTTTGATTTTCTGATTAACATATTCTATTAATTAATTAAGAGTATTGTATTTTTGTTTAACTATGATTGGTGTTCGGACTGAAGTTTAAATAAATAATAAAATTAAGTTACAGAATCCTGTCTAGTAAATTTATTTTTAGAATTTTGTGGAAATGATTTAATTTTAATACGTTATAGCGTAGTTGCAGGTTATAGCTAACTTACTCAATTATTTATTTACATAAATAATTTACCCTATACACGAATTGACAGTTCATTAGGTCGTCATAATGTATGGATATCAAATGCTGTCGGGTCATAACATAAATAAATATTGCCCTGACGTTAGATGGTCTGGAAATATAGGGACGCAACTTTATATGCAGCATATGATGAGAAGAGTCCAGGATAATTAACCTAAATACTCCAGTTTCAACTGTTGAGGTAACACAAATACATATGATGGAATTAGAAATGTCCTGCCTATCCAAATAAAAATAATAACCAATGTGAATGTGAAAATGATTTAGATTTTACTAACAAATTATATTATTTTACTAATTATGTAACAGGAAAATGGTTCTACTGAAGATTGTCGCCCTAGTCTATTTTGATTCTCTGATGGGCATGTTACAGATTTATGGTAACATTATCGTAATGGATGGCTTAAACTATCATACCATATTAATTAAATTGTTTCAGATACCTGAGCCATAAGTTGATAAATTTTCTTTCAGAGTTTTGTACTTATGTTTTAATTAGGTTAGATGTGCGGATGGGAGTTGAAATAAATAATAAAATTAATTAATTAAGTTACAGATTTCTGAGCGACTAACTAATAAATTTAATTTTTTATCAATCTTCAGAATAATGTAAAAGAGACAAAGTGGTATTCCTTTTATGAATGTCCTACTGACAGTCAGATCAAACGGAGAAAAACGATAAATGTATGTATGTATTAGTTTGACTGCAAAAAAATATAAAGTAATTTTTGTCACTCAAAATAACACGTCAATAAAATGTGCGAATAGACAAGTACTATTTTAACATATTTAAGGTTCAAATTTTAAATTTTATTATATTTTTGTGTACCAGTCAGAGATTTATAATAGAATAGCACCTTTAGTTTACATAATTTTATGAAAAATTTGTGATTCTTGTTACTTGGGTGAAACAAGTTAGACGATAACCCAACTCATCGAACATCATAAACAGGATGTAACCCACATAATAAGACAACATAGTTTACAATCAACTATATTTAGATCGGCTGTAGTTAAACATGTCAAAGAAATATGAAATGATTTTGATTTAAATAATTCAATAAATGCTGATTACGAGATTAAAATAAAGAATTCAGCTTGTGTCATATGACTTGCAAAAAAGCAGTACATTATAAAGTTGATACCTTAACGAATATGGCTATTAATCAATGTAGTTAAGAGTAATAGTCAATGGTTGAGTGGTTAGTATACGATTTATACGTAGCTGTGGTCAAAGGAGTAACTGATTCGAATCCACCGAAGGTAAATATCGTTTTCGACAAGCGGTGATGATAGTCACTTTCAGAATGAGAAGTAGAGGACGAGATAAGGACTAGCACTATATAACGAGTGAATTACCTTAAATGTGAATGGAGCGCGTGAATCGAAACCTATTGTAGACACTACAACAATGCCCGACAAGGGTGTCAGAGTGCCTTGATCTCATAAAAGTGTCAAAAGATAGAAATAAACACTACTACAATGGCGCGCGGAAATACGTCAAAATATACTTCACTGTAATTTATGCACAATTATTTACTGTTGTAAGCAGAATGAAAAGATCGAGCAGCGGTGTGATATGTAGGTATATAAGCAATCCTTAATCGTTGTATCGGACAAGTAAGGTTGTAACCAGTTAAGTGGTTGACAGCCTTATCATATGCATATGAAAAAGTTTCGGCTGAGCAGCAACATTGCTATAGAGTGGAGATGTTCTTGGAAATCCTAGAGTTGGATTCCTCACAGGTAAAAAAGTCTGTTTTGAACTTCTAAGCAGTCGATTATTGAATGTTTAAACATAAAATAATCCAATCTGTCAATTGTATTTGTGTACATAAGGATAAAAACTCATTTCTAAATAATTTCCATAATCTGATGGGCTCAATACCTGAATATGATGTCAGATTGGTGATAGAAAAGATTGGTGACTTTAATGCTAGAGCTGGCAAAAATCAAATCGACTTATGTAATAATATTTAGGAATACCAAGTAAATTCGTACATCTGTGTAAAATGACAGTAAAGCAGTCACAGCGCTGTGTCAAAGTTGTCTCGAGAACATTTGCAAGTACTTCTAATGTTCGACAAAGAGATGCGCTGTCCCCGTTTCTTTTTAATCTCATGTTGGAATACATCATTCGTAAAAGTGAAACACTTCAAGACAATGTCTTATTTCGACAATCCAATGAACTTTTAGCATATTCGGATGATATATGAGTGGTTGGATTAAATGGCAACGCAGTGAAAGCGATACTTGATAGACTCGAACAGTGTTTAGCCTCCGTTGGTCTCAAAATTAACGAGTCCAAAACCAAATACCTGATCTGGTCTTCGAGAGGAAGACGAAATTGATTTCAGTAGTGGTAACTGAGGTTTAAATATCTTGGATCTCTCATTTCTCACGATAAAAGTGTGGGAGATAATCCAGGTTCACTTTGCCGCTGGCAATCGGGATTCTCTTCGTTCACTTCTGAAATCAAAATCATTGTTTTTCGAGTACGGATAAGCTGAAATTCTACAGAGTGTTGATCAGACCCGTTGTAAAGTATGGATGTGAGAGTTGGATCTTGACGGATGGTAAGAAAAGTGGCTTCTAACATTCCAGAGAAGAATCTTGCTTGTGACAAATGACTCAAAACGCGACGTTAATGGCACATACCGAGTTCTTTTCAACAACGATATCAGGAATTTAATGCAGATTCCTGATATCGTGAATGAAAACAAAGGACAGTGAGTACGCTGGAAACCTTAACTGAATGAAACAGTGATTAAAACTGAATGATACAGCTGTAAACTGAATGATATAGTGATTTTTGAAGGAAGAGCCGCTTTTCGATAGGTGACGATGGGCTCCACAACTGACATCTTCTAATTGCTTGCAACAGTATGAAAAGCTGGCTCTTGATCAAAACCGATGAAATCAGGAATATACAACGCAATTCTCCTAAGAACGTCTGATAAATAAACGCAACAAAAATATCAAGATGTATCGTCCATTTATTTACTAGCAATTATAAGCACTAATGTTTTAAAGATAATACTTTTGAAACATTTAACAAACAAACAAACGAAATAATCATTAACACTAGATGAATCAAACTCTCAGTTAGATATATTTTTAAGACGCCACCAGATATTGAAACCGGTAACAGAAAGTCTTTATAAATTAAACTCTGGAAATTGCAGCAGTTACGCTACTTCAAATACCAATATTGGCGAAACGAAATAATATAATAAAAGCGGAAGGTTGAACTACAATTGCAGTTCATTATTCAAATGGAATCTAAATCAGCATGTGCGATTAGCCGTCTTAAGAAGAACACAAATTAGGTCTTCGACATGACAAGTGAATTTATTGCATATTATTCATGGTCCTAAGCACCGCAAATTACTTCTTTTAAAGCGATATCTTATTAAGTCGCCGGTTGTAACTTAATGGTTAAGAGAGTTTCTCATCACGCCGCGGTCTCGAGTTGGATTCTCGCCGTTGACCAAAAATTAACATACATCGGATGACATAGAAAGCGATTGTGTGTAAAAGACCTGTGCAATGTGTACCAATACGTATTGTATTAGTTGTTCGTAACCTTTCAGTTTGGCTGCGGTTATGGTCGTTTACGGCTTTTAAAGCCGTAGATTATAACTTTGGGGATCAACTTTCCCCTAAAGAAACAATCAGAGAGTACAGCTCGAAATACCTTTCTTTGCTGATTGTGATGTGTCTGTAACATCACATTCAGCAAGAAACATATTAAAGTCAAGATATAGACTAATGTAAAAACCGGATCCACACGTTTTGTTTATTTCTGCAGTATTGATTGGAATACCAAAAAAGCATTTTACATTTCAAGTTTGAGGTAGAGTATCAAACATATTACATTTTATAATATAAGTTGAATTTCCCAACCATTATCGAACAAAAAATTGAGACACGTGGAAGTAAATGAATCGTATAAGCTCAAAATAAAAATATTACTTGGTACTTCAAACTTTGAAATTGTCTAGTTGTTTATGATCCTTGTGAATAAGTATTTTCCATTTTCCTGACTTTTCCATTTTATCTTACAAAAAATTTTACTACTTCATTTCATAAAGTTTGAAAAATCAATAATTTTTTAATCATAACTGAAACGACAGACATTTCGGTAACTAAAGTTTTTTATGGCAGAAATAACTATTACAAAATAGACAAATATGATAAGAGAACCGAAATTTCAAATATTTTGTAACTGTTGAGTTGTATATATGTATATATACTATATTTATATCGATTCTATATATTTGAAGTAACATTATTAACGCATCCTTGATTTTATTATATAATACGTTTCAATCAAATATTTTGTAGACATTTCTTTATAGACAATAAAAAACTTAATTATGTACACTTGACTAAATATTAATTATGTAAAGAATATACTTAGCAAAAATTTAACATACTTTGTCTATGTAAAAGAAACCATAATTAACGCTAAATAATATGGGAAACACAATTTATAACATGATATTCACATTAAACGTTTAATTATGTAATTCTTAAGCGATATTTATAACACAAGAAACCTGTTAAATTTTAATTAACAGCAGATATGACTTTATGTAAATTTAATTATGTGCTACGTTGTAAATATAAATTAACGGTAAACGCAATGAACGGCAATTTTTTTACCCTGCTTGCTCTAATTTCCTTTTTTTATATGTTTATGCTCATGATATTCTATATTCGCTTATAAAGTTATATACATTGTTTTTTTATATTAAACACACAGATGTTTTAAGATAAAAATAATATTCTTCGTTTTATTAGACACGGGATATGATTCGACTAAATGTCGTGGAAACCTTGCCTTGTTTTACTTTCGTTTATTTTATCAATATCAATTTACTCACTTTGTTAGATCATCCAAATTCATAACACTAGGATAACACTGGAATAACATTAAATCTGATTCTGCAATGTAAATCATTTGGCCCTGAAATTATATTAAGAAACACAATTTTTTTATTACTTTACAAGTATACATTATATTTAGATATATATTTTGTTTAAATTAAGATAAATCTTCTCTTTACCTTTAGTCTTAAGTAACGTTCGTGTTTTGATACATTTATAATAGCGCCTGGTTTTGTTTTTAGAACATAAATTGTATTTATATGAGCTAAAATATTTTGAAAGCTTAGTTGTAAATGAGGCCGTACTGCTTCTAATATATCTATAACTGAACAATTTTTCTCCCGTAAACTGAAATGAAACGAGAAAAAGTAAAATATTTTATATTAAATATTTTGATTTATGACACAAAATTACATGCTAAAATCATATTTTAAAACATCAATCAATACAACATATACTATATATATATATATACATATATATGTAGAATAAATACAAGAAGGGATATTTTTAATCTAATGTTATTCTCCCACTTAGTTTGCATACTAAATCAATTTTATGGTTTGCCCTTTTATTATTATACGGGCCAAAATTCGTACATCATACATATTGAGCAGCATAATATGCAAACGAGTTAAATGATTTTATTTTCCATTCGAGTAGGTGAAAAGGATATAAAGACTGTCGTATCTTGTTGAATAAATTTGATGAAGAAAAGCAAATTTATACACAACATTTAAAATGATTTACTATCGATTTAACACAAACTCTATCTTCGGTAAAAATCAATGAGACAAACAAATATGTACATTTAACAGATGTTAAATAGTGTATGTTTATCTATAAAAATAAAAATTATACAGCAAACAGCGTACGTCAAAATCGATTTCTGTTGTTGGATAC
This sequence comes from Tipula lateralis, assembly GCA_963932295.1. NCBI lineage: Eukaryota > Metazoa > Arthropoda > Insecta > Diptera > Tipulidae > Tipula > Tipula lateralis. Next base: position 132,776,645 of record OZ010738.1, read on the forward strand.
TGTCACTCCAACTTAAATTTGGAATATATTTTATTTTATTTATTTATTTCGATAACTTTTTTGTTTAAAACTCTATGAAATTTTAACTACAATAAAAGTATATCATTGCATTAAAATTTAATATTTTGCTTAAATTTTACTAATCATTTTCAATTCTTTTTTCCCTTCGGCAATTCATTATGCATAATTAGAGCTTTGTACGTACATAAGCACATTCTTTACTTAATCATTTTTATGATTAAATTATATAACAATTATATCATTTAAATGTCCTCCACGGGTACGTCTACTAAAACAAAATATTTAAGAACTCTGGAACTTCAACCGTAATAGCTTCATGTTTTCACATGCTGTGTGACTGGTAGTTCCATCCACTTGCAAATAACAATACTCTATGACTATTTGTTCAAGTTCAACCCACAAAAAATCTTCAATCATTCAATAATCACTTTCAGTCCCAGCAAGAAAGCTTTGTCGATCCTCGACAGATCCAGTATCTTCAAATTTTTTCATTCACCTTAAAATTGTTGACTCGAATTTTATGATACGTTTTTTTTAAAAATCTTGAATTTGTTCTCATGTTAAAATTGTACATCTGTTTACTTGCCAAATGTCAAAGACGATATAAAACAATGTTGCTTTTAGAAATTATTTACTATTAACATATAGGCGTAACTTTTGTAAGATCCTAATTATGAGCCTCATGAACATATGTCAGTTTATCACTTCTTAATTTTGAAAATCAAAACATTCATATTAATTTATTATTCTATCAATTTATTTTATGTAGCGTTGTGATTATACATATGTAAATATCTGTCGGTAGCTTTTACACCTCACATTGATTTATCTTAAAATTTTTGTAGTCTCCTAAACATCTGTTTGTTACTTAGGAATAAAAAAGCGGGTTATTCTTAGTTTAGATGTGTGAAGGAAATATTTTTTCGGTTACTTCTTAAAAAAGATACTTTTTTGCTCATTAGTAATCTAAATTATCCAATAATCTTTATTTATAATCAATAACTACACCTCAGTATTTTATTTTATTTACAACTTTATTTTATAATTACATATTAAATTGTCGACTTATTCCTAAATTATACACGTACACTTACATTATTGTTTAGTTTTAATTTATTCACCATTTATCAATTTCGCTTAATCACTATTGATTTAATCAACACACTCCTCTGCAGAACTACCGCTAAAATAGAGCTAAGCATTATCTGCAAACAATTTACTCTCAATAATTTAGATGGTACCAGATTTGTGACTCGAACCGTCCGTTTTACTTCATCCCATAAATACTCAATTGGATTCATGACTAAATCAATGCTGGTCACTTAATCGTTTCTACCGAACCATGTACACAGGGCTTTATTTCATCAATATAATGTCATCTATGGTGTCCACCAGGTACAAAAGCCGGATCTGTTCCCCACCTTAATCACTTTTCTGCACCCGTAAATGAACGTATTATATTTAACGTAAGGACGTATTCTGCACCCGTAAATGAATTAAATAAACGTCTAACAAGAGACTGGCGGCAATTGTTTTCACCGAAACATTGCATTTTGTTTTAAGTTCATAAGTACTGTATGTACATATTTTAATGATAAAGATGCAAGGGTAATATGTAAAACAATTTGTGTGTATACATTTCTGTACAGTAAAAAACATGGTTCGTATTCATTTCGCTTCCTTTCGGCTTCTACGAAGCTTTGTCAATTTATTAGAATCATACAAACTAGTCGAAACAAGCAAAGATTTACTCTCTTATGATAAAAAGGTGAATGTAAAAATAACAATCTATGGCTTAATACGTATTGATGCGCATTGTAGGTGTTCAGTCCAACGAATGCTTTTAGACACAATCGCATTAAATCGCACTAAACTAGAACCAGTGACCAACAACTTTTTTGGTTAATTATGTTATAAAGGTTTAAAATTCGTTTGATTGCTCATTCAAAAAATCAATAATTTTCGAATTTAAAGTTAAGTCTAAAGCAAATCGAACTCTAAATAACGCCGAAAAAATAATTTTTTAGATAGGAAAATTATCATTCTCAGGACTTTACTGTATTTTTGTGAATGGACGGAGCTCGTATTAAGAGATTGATATTGTATAAGGATTTGTGATTTTCAACCAACAATAAATATCAACTGACAAGCAACATTAAATTATTTTCTATTTCTGAATCTAACTGGTTGTGAAAATCTATATGTAAAATACATAGATATCAGATTTCTTTTATTTGTATATATAAACATTTACATCATGTTATCTAAAAAATTACAATTAACACAGATCACTTGTTGTAATTGTCTTGTTGTAAATATTTTTTTTAATGCATATTGATTCAAAAACACATTTTCATAGTTTAGAATAAAAACTATTAAACAATTGTTTAAAAAAAACAATACATATGTATGTGTGACAAATTGCAAGATTGTCAAGTTTTTCCCCAAATCTAAACGTTTACAAGTTTTTCCTTTTCAACTTATTGGATTTGTTCAAAGATCGGAAAATAACATACAATTGTCTCCAATTTAATGAATACTACTTAAGTCAGTTTTTTAAAGCTTTAAATCTTGCTACAAAAAACATAAACATCATAAACGTTTTATGATTCCACAATCTTCAAATACTCCTATATCTCGTTATAGCGAATTACTAAACCAAAGTCATTTTAAAGCTTATAATATATTAACAGTTTACTGTATCTTAAAAGTTTTGTTTAAAAGAAAACTAAATCTCATATAGCACATAATAATATGTAGGAGCATTGGTGAAAATAAAAAATTACCATAAATTTGTGTTATAAATAAATCAAGATAAAACGTCCCTTAACTTTGTTAAACAAGAAACACCATAAGTTTAGCATAAATTAGAATTATCTGAATATTAATTTCGATTGTTATCATTTAAATTTTAATTAATTTGAACCAGCACATTATTATACTTCTGATAGCATGCCATGCTAACTAAGGTTACGTGATAATACTCTTTATATTCACTAATAAATTGATGTAAAACTTTCTTGTTTTTAATTTAATTAATTTAATAATAACTATTTTTAGTGTCTACTAAAGTGTGTTGGTGGTATTCGTGGTAAAATAAAATTCAATGTGACATTAATTATAATTTAAGTCTTATGTCTATATAACGTTTTTGTATTCTATATTTAAAGTATATACAGTAACATGGCGAGAAAAGGTATCTTAAATACTTTTAACATGTAACATAAAATAAGAATTTTATATAAAAAGTTGGCAGTAGTAGTTTAACTATGTACAATTTTATACCCTAAAAATTATTTAGTTAAAGGTGGTTAAAGTTTGGTTGTTTACACGCCCAAATCTTTATCAAACTTTACACTAAAGCCAAATTTAGTAAGTAGGCCATAGGTCCGATTTATGGAAACTATGGGCACATTCCATTGATCCATACCAGCATATAGTATAGTACTGACATAAAATACATAAATTTTGACTTCATGGAGCTTAACACTTCTGCCAACGTTATAAATTAATTAATTTTTTTTTAAAATTTATTTATTAGAATTGATATTTTATATTACATCTATCGTAAATAATTAAATAAAATTAAAATTGTTCAATCAAATATAAGAATCTTTTTTATTTTATGATTCCCAGGAGAATTGAAAAAATACTGGTTCGTTGAAATCAAAGTGGATGGAGCACAAATTTAAATTAAAAATTTTAAAGATTGGCTAGAGCTGTTTTCAGTTGACGACTGCAGGTGTACATTTAAATAAATAAACTAAATTTTAGGAATTATTTGAAATTAAAATAAATAAACGATTTCTGTTAATTAATTGGCGGTAAATTGTGGTTGACCTGTTCACCTTCAATCCTCAGTTCACCTGTATCTTTTGTTTTTCTTTTTAATTTTTTATTAAATTAAATCCCATGACATTTTCAGTATTTTGTTTCTTTTATATCAACAAAAAACAAAATAAACAAATAAATCGTTCTTGGTTTGCTTGGTAACATGATCGGTTTCAGAAATTCGATTATTTTTCTTATCAAATTATTGATTACAGTAGTCAAAAATAAAATTTTAAATAAAATAGTGTTACGGTATGGTTTCTTAAAATGTATCTAGTCGATGATGAGATGTATTTTTTTAACATAGAAAATACATTGTGCTTTATACAACATGAATACAAATTTATACCCTAACAAACTTTTTGGTTGTAAAAATCGTTTAGGATGTAATAAAAATAAAAGTTTATGATGTATTTCATTGGATGCAATAATGAAATTGATTGATGAAATAGGATAATATTAAAATTTATAGGTTTGTTATGGTTTGACAATTTAAGAATGATTGTAAATATAAATGCAAACAACTTCGTTTCGTGTTGTTAGCATCATAAAATAGTTTTAATCGATTATTCTACAAACCCTACACTTGAAACTAAATAGATATGTACTTCACTTTGTTGACAAATTTTTTTTAATTATGATAGGCTACACCCCGGTGTAGAAATGAAAATCATTTAAATTTTAATTTTGTTTTGTTTTTTTCATTTATTTCATTAATGTTCTTGACACTTAACCCGAGATGGATAATTAGTACGAATCGTGACAGTAAATGTAAAGATACCACGTACAAACGGCCAATAACAAAATTATGCAAACTGCCAATTTTTAATGATTTCCTGCCTTTTAATAATGATTGATTTCACAAAGGCACGCTCAACTTCCATCGAGAACAAGCGATTGACTAGTACTTCACCGCCGAGTCACGATCACAGGAGAGATGAATCATCTCGCGATTTAAACCGTAAAAGACTAAAGCTTGGTCCGGGAATATGTTAAGACGGGCTGAATAGTCGGTAATACATAACTACAACTTAATGAGTAACCAGAAATTATAGCATTGTTATAAAAATTGTTATTAGAATAACTTTTGCTGTATAGACAATTATTTGATATTTAAACAGTAAAATCATTGAATAAAAGATAGAAAGAACTATACCACCAACCTAATTGTTATTTTATTTAATATAATTTCCTCGGCCTCACCCATAGTAACCAAGTTAATTATTTGATTCATAATATTTTGATTTATTGTCATTGGAAGTTACAGATCAAACCTGTAAATCAACCCAAATAGATTTTCCGTCGTACTGAGCAACCATGTTTGTGCGACGCTTTTATATAGTATAATAGTATAACGAGATTTAAAAGGTTTGATTTGATGCGACCATAGCGGGCTAGAATGGAAATGGACAAAAAAGCACTGATGAAATTTTTGATATATTAAACGCCAACCTTAAATCTAACTTTCGTCCATATTCAAACTGTTACGATTTCGCCGAGTGGTTATTCTAATAATTTATCCGGTTCGATCACTGGATTGTGAATATTAAACTCGCAAAGATTAAATTTCAATTAAATTTATTTCCCACAAAAACTACACAAATATTTCACAAATAATTCACTAATATTTATTTTCACTATTATTTTACACAATATTTATCACTACTATTATTTTAAAACTTCACTTTTTATCACTTCCCGATATTAACACTTCGAAATTCAAAATTGAACTGTTTGTAACTCAAATGTCTACACCTATTTATACGACGCAAATAATTGTAGAATATTCCATTATTTTTCTTCTCTACACTTCTCGAAATTTCGTTGCGTCGTATTTTGTTCGCTCCGCCTATTTCATTATTTGTTTTTATTCTGTTCGTATGTGTAAACATTTGGTTACAGGGTAATCCCTACTGCTATAATTTTCTTCTTGACTATCACAGGTGACATCTGTGATTCGTGACACTACCCTCCGCCCAAACCTGTTCGTCCCGAACAGGATCCAGATCTCTTCCTCTATAGAACGCCAGTCGCTCCAGGTGTACAACCTTGGGTTTTCCTCGTACTCCTCTTTGGATCCTATAGATCACATCATTTATTCTTGTTATGACCTTGTACGGTCCCTCCCATCCAGGTTGTAATTTCTGCGATAGCCCTTTCTTACGTTGTGGGTTGTGAAGCCATACCAATTGTCCCTCGTCAAATCCTTTATTATTCGCTCGTACATCATACCGAGCCTTTGTTTTATCACTTGACAATTTGATTTTCTCTCTGACAAATCCGTGTATGTTGTTGATCTCCTCTTTCAAGTTGTCAACATAAGCTTGTCCACATTTGGCTGATGATGGAACCGCTCCAAATTTGAGATCACCTGGCTGTCTTATATTGTTGCCGAAAAGTATTGTCGCTGGTGTTACTCCTGTTCTGTTATGCACCGCAGATCGATAAGCCATTAAGAACAATGGAATACCTTGATCCCAATTCCGCTGGTTTTTATCCACTGTTTTGGCTATAAACTCCTCCAACGTGGCATTGAAACGCTCCACCATGCCATCGGACTGTGGGTGGAAAGGTGTTGTCCGCGTTTTATTAATTCTCAGTAGTTGGCACATCTCCTGGAAGACAACCGATTCAAAATTCCGCCCTTGGTCGGAATGCAGTTCCATTGGTACCCCATAACGGCTTATCCAATTGTATACCACTGCATTAGCGATTGTGGTTGTTTCCTGATTTGGAATCGGGTATACCTCTGGCCACTTACTGAAGTAGTCCATTACTACCAAAACATATTTGTTGCCACTATCGCTGGTTGGAAATGGTCCTGCAACATCTATGGCAATCCTCTCAAATGGTGCTCCCACATTATATTGTTGCATCGCTCCACGGCTCTTCTTTGCTGGTCCTTTCACTGCCATACATTGGTCACACTTTTGACACCATTCAGCCACTGCCTGTCTACATCCTGCCCAGTAGAACCTTTCACGTACCTTGGCTAACGTTTTGTTAATTCCTAGGTGGCCTCCGCTTGTTCCTCCGTGGTATTCCTCCAATATTTCCGCCATCCTGATCCTCGGTACTACTACCAACGATTGCTTTGTCTTGCCATCGGAGCTCTCCCATTTTCGCTTTAAGCAGCCGTCTTCCATGGTTAAAGTATCCCATTGGGCCCAATAAGCCTTGATAGTTGGGCCTTTATCCGCAATATCACTCCATGTAGGACGATGTTCTTCCTCCATGAATTTGATAATTACTGCCAAATCTGGATCCTCTCGTTGCTCTTTGGAGATAACATCCTTGGTCCATTCATGAGTCGGCAACACTTTCATTAGTCTGATATCGACGATGTTTTCCTTGTTTTCCACCCGTCCGCAATGTTTACAATCCACTCTACATGGTCGTCTTGACAACGCATCCACATTTCCATGAGCGCTTCCTTTCCTATGTTGGATTTCGTAGACAAAACTCCCCAAACGCTCAATCCACCGTGCTACTTGTCCTTCGGGATTTTTAAACTGAAGTAGCCATGTCAAGGCGCCATGATCCGTTCTTAATAGAAATGATTAGCCATAGAGGTATTTCCTAAAATGTTCCACACATTTCACTATGGCCAACAATTCTCTTCTTGTTACACAGTAGTTCCGTTCTGGCTTCGATAAGATCTTTGAATAATATGCGATGACACGTTCCTGTCCATCGATTTCCTGTGACAACACTCCTCCCAAGCCATAATTGCTTGCTTCCTTGTATCCAACATAAAACCTTTATTCGGAACCGGATACGAAAGCAATGGTGCTGTACATAATCGCTGCTTCCGTTCGTTGAACGCCTCCTCGTGTTCATCACTCCATTGGAACGGCTTGTTCTTCTGTGTCAGCTCGTGTAAACTTCTTGCGATGTTGGCAAATCGTCGATATGTGCATAGTCCGATGAAACTCCTTAGTTCATGTAAATTCTGCGGTCTTGGCCAATCCTTTACGGCGGAGATCTTGTCTTCATCTGTATGAATGCCGCTTGTTGTTATTTTGTGTCCCAAATATTTGACTTCATCCCGGAACAATACGCATTTCTTCGGACTCAACTTCAATCCTGCTGATTGGATTCTTTCGAATACTTCCTCCAGGTTTTGTAGATGTTCATTGAAGTCCTTGCCCATAACAATGATGTCGTCCAAATATACTAGGCATGTTTTCCAGTGGAGTCCTTTAAGTACACGTTCCATTAGCCGTTCGAAAGTCGCAGGGGCGTTACAAAGCCCAAATGGCAAGACATTGAATTGCCATAATCCATTGCCCACACTGAACGCTGTCTTTTCCTTATCTTCGTCTTTGACCTCCACTTGCCAATAACCGCTCTGCAAATCCAATGTTGAAAACATCCGTGCTCCTGCCAATGTATCCAGTGTGTCGTCGATCCTTGGTAATGGGTAACTATCCTTTTTGGTAACTGTGTTGAGCTTCCGATAATCAACGCAGAATCTCATACTTCCATCCTTCTTTTCCACCAATACTACGGGTGAACTCCAAGGACTCGTTGACTGCTCAATTACTCCCGATGTTTGCATATCAGTTACCATCTTATCCACTTCTGCTTGTTTAGCCAATGGTATTCTTCTTGGCGCTTGTCGAATAGGTGTTGATGTTCCTATGTCGATCCGGTGTTTAACCATATTTGTTCTGCCATTATCTTCCGGTGCACCACAGAAAATGGACATATATTTTTGAAGCAACTCCTTTGCTGCTTGTTTTTCTTTTGGTGTTAATTGTTGCGTCCATTTCTGTGCTAGTTTCTCCGTTATTTTCCGTTGTCGTGGGTCTTTGGCCTTTACACACGGATTCGCCTCCTCGCATTTTATAATGGTGGATACTTCCTCTCCTCGGCCGATGATAGTTCCCTTTTTAATTGTTTTTGTCACATCCGATAAATTCAGAGCCCTTATCGGAACTCTAAAGTCACAATCCGGCTTAACCAAAGCTCTCCCAATGATAATTTCTTTGGTTTGTATCTCGTCACTTTTGGCTTCCACAACCCACAACCCTTGTGTTCCAGGACCTCCATCCAATTTCCCCCAAACAACCGTTTCCGAGTGTGGTGGTAGCTTCGTCCGATGATCCAGTTTTATCCTCCTTACGACTGGCTCCTTCCCGTTGTTCAGTTGCAAAGGCAGTTCGACATTACCGTAGCTCAATGTTCCTCGTCCGACATCCAATACGAATCCATTTCGTTTCATGAAGTCCATTCCCAGGATGACCTCATCCACAATATCCGCAACCAGAACTTCATGTCGAAAACTGTTGTTCCCGATTCGTATTGTAACCTCCTTCTTTCCTTTGATAGCCACACCGTCGCCTGTCGCCGTTTGTAACTTGAACCCTTCCATAGGCTCAACTCCATCCGTGATGAAATCTGGTCGCACAATCGTTCTCGTTGCTCCGGTGTCCAACGTTATTTTACTGGATTGCCCCTCTACTTCTCCTCGCACCATCAAGCTATCACCACCTTTTGCCAATCTGGAAATGGGGATGAAGTTTATGGAGCATTTGGTTGTGGGAGTCAGCTTTTGCTCCTCAAAGCTGACTCTTACTCGTTTAACGCCTTTGTTGTTGTTTGGCGTTCCTCCTCGGCTGGTATTTTTCGTTCCTCCGGTGGCCTTCGGTACATCGGCGATGGTGTTCTCGCCCGTTTGCGCCTTATCTCCCGCAGCATTCCCTTGAGATGTGTCCTATTTTGTCACAAACCCAACATCTGATTTTACTAGTTCCATCCCGGAATCTCGTTGTCCGCCAGTTATCTGCTGGTTTGATATTATTTCCCTGTTTCTGACCGATTGCTGGTTCCACTTCCACACGACGTACCTTGACTGCTGGTTTGATGATGTTGTTCGCAGTCTCATTGGTTAGTGCACACGCGATGGTTTCCGCAAACGTTCCTTTTGGAGACAATACAACTTCACGTCTCGTATCCGGATCCCGTATTCCATCGGAGAAAGCATCGATCTTGATACGCTCTGTGTATTCTCCTGCCATGTTGTAGTGGGCGAGGTGCACTAACCGCTCTATATCAGCCGCATACTCCTGGAGCGTCTCTCCAACCCGCTGACATCGTCCCTTCAACTCCATACGATGTAGCTCCCGTCGATGATCTCCTCCATATTTGCGCTCCAACGCCAACATTATTTTTCCGTAGTCTTCCCGTTCATATTCCGGCACAATTTGTAGGAGCTCCGCAGCGCTGCCTTTTAGCGCCACAATTAATGCTGCCACTCGATCCTCCTCACACCAACCATTCCTTGTGGCCGCCATTTCAAACTGGAGTTTGAAGATGTTGAATGGTGTGGTTCCATCGAACGTTGGTGGCTTCAATTTTATCGAGCTGCTTGGTCGGGCAATTTGAGCGCTGCCGTTGGTTTTTAGATCCATTAGCTCCTTTTCAAGTTTCTGGAATCGTTGATCGGTCACCTCGATTTGTTGATTTATCTTTCGAGAGTTTCTGGATTCATACTCTTCCAATTTATTTTCCATATCAATTTTGACCGTATCAACTTTTGCGTTAAATGTCATGGACATATCTCGAAATTTCTCCTTCACGTCAGCCATTAGATCTTGCTGAAACTTTTCCTGGTGATCCATTCGTTCAATCAATTTTTCCTGATCACCTCGCATTTGCTCCTCCAATCTTTCTTGACCACTTGTTATTTTCCCTTCGAGGCCGCCGATTATTTGCTCCTGTTCAGCACGCAACGCCCTTTGCTCGGTTATCATATCGAGTTTTAGACCTCCAATCATTTGCTGTGTTTGTAGCTGCATCTGTTGCATTACAGCCATTAGTTGCCCCATGTCGAAACCTCCAGATGTTGTTGGAGTAGTTTCTTTAACGATGACATTCTGGTCTTCCGCTCTGGTCGTTGACTCTGTAGTCACTTCAATCGCTTGCACCTCGGTTAAATCTGGTGCCCCCGTATTAAAATCATGTTGATCTGGGTCAACATTTTCATCCAACAAAGCTGTACGGAGTCTCAACTGCAACTCATTTCGGTTGCCCGCAGTTGGTAGATTCCGTAGCCCCAACTCCTTCTTCAAATCTGCCACTTTTAAGTCCAATAATTTCATCTTAGATATTCACAATCCCACCGCTGTCACCAATTGTTACGATTTCGCCGAGTGGTTATTCTAATAATTTATCCGGTTCGATCACTGGATTGTGAATATTAAACTCGCAAAGATTAAATTTCAATTAAATTTATTTCCCATAAAAACTACACAAATATTTCACAAATAATTCACTAATATTTATTTTCACTATTATTTTACACAATATTTATCACTACTATTATTTTAACACTTCACTTTTTATCACTTCCCGATATTAACACTTCGAAATTCAAAATTGAACTGTTTGTAACTCAAATGTCTACACCTATTTATACGACGCAAATACTTGTAGAATATTCCATTATTTTTCTTCTCTACACTTCTCGAAATTTCGTTGCGTCGTATTTTGTTCGCTCCGCCTATTTCATTATTTGTTTTTATTCTGTTCGTATGTGTAAACATTTGGTTACAGGGTAATCCCTACTGCTATAATTTTCTTCTTGACTATCACAGGTGACATCTGTGATTCGTGACAAAACATAACAATTGTTTTCTTTAAGAGCCATCGAAATTATCAAAGTATGACATAAAAATATGGTGGACATGGAATTCAGAAACAGCGTACCCTTTAAATTTGGAAGTTTAAGACAGGTAAAATGAGTAACATACGCGATAAAAACCAAAGCGAGCGAATAGTTAAAGTTATATTGAACCCATACAATAATACAGGTAGGAACATTAAAGCTATGAATATTTTTTTTCACATCTAGTCCTATAGTAAAAGAGCTACTGAGTTTGAATCTTTCAATGGTTGGAACAATGAAAAAATAAACGGTGCAAAGCCTTAAGAACTCGAAAGCTTTTTCCAACAAACTTTATTTTTGGAGAAAACATGGTCCGATGTTCGTATGTTGTTAAAACAACAGAGCAGAATCTCAGATTCAACGCAATACAACCTTCATGGTAGGAACTCTCCTGTCTTTCAGGCGAAAATTGATGCCATTTTGTGAGCAGTACTCTTGGCAAGGCCCAGACTGCTCTTTGTTTCATCGAATTATTTGAAGAATATATTTGCTTTAAATCGACTAGGCAGTGTTAGACTTTACATGGATATCAAATGAAATTAGTCCTTCTTGAGTTACGATAAACGCACCTTCAATAACTTGCTGGGCATAGTTTCCCGAAGGAGTAAAAATTGTGTTTTTAACAATTTTAGGGTTACTTTTTCTATGGGAATAATCACATGTTTCAAATGAAAGTTATGTAACGAATTGTGCACAGATATTAAAGCCGCGTGATCATGTGCTTTGATATCGATTCGAACATGAAGTTGATGAGGATTTTGCTCAAAAAATCATCTTTTCGGACAAGGCGATTTCGATCTCGATGGGTTCGTTAACAAACAAAATAATATGTGGAGAAGCCCGTTTGATGCGGCTTGGCGGCATTATTAGGATGTATTTCTTCGAAGATGAGAAAAGCACTACCGTTATGGGAAACGGAATCAACTACATGTTAATATCTTATTTGTGATCATATCTTGAAGATGTTGGTTTGAATGACATTTGGTTTCAGCCAGCTCCGCCATGCCACACATTAGGCATTACAATAGTGAGACTGTCGAAAGGGTTATCAGTCGAAATGGTGATGTGAATTGGCCGGCAAGAAGCTGTGATTTGGTTGTGTTATACGGTAAATCCACAAACACTTCCAAACACACAGATACCATCTGGATATGCAAAAAGTTGAATATATTGTCGGAATAAGATATTGTGTTTAATTTTTACGAAGCCTGTTCTCAACTTTGACTCAGCATAAGTTACTGTCATTCTGCACAGATGTCATTTCACAATGAATAAATTGTTTGCATTTTGAATTTATTCTTTGATTTTAAGTAATTTTCAATTTAAAAGTATTAACATAAGTAAAACTTGTTAATTAATCAAATCTATTGACAGGTACGGTAAAAATACAAACCACATTCTACATACAACAATCTGTCTATCGTATAAACGAGATATTAAATATAAGGTTCTTGTCTTCTTAATTAAAATTACTTGCCGTTTAAACATGTAAATGCTTATTAATTATAATAAATAAACTGATAATATATCAATTATAAAAATTAAATTTCTAAATGTTACCTCGCCGTGTATCGGAATCATTAATTAATTACGTATTTAATACTCAGGCTTTTTCAACTAGAGTTAATTATTTCACGATAACAACCATTTTAATAATATTTCTAACGTTTTTTTTCTTTATATACGAACATTTATCAGTTTCTATTTGTTTTCTAATACATAAATTAACAAGGAATTAGTTTATATAAGCTTTCCAACTTCGTCGTTTTTTTTATATTCTTCTCATGGAGCTTTAATAATAACAACAATTTAATTTATTCGTGTTTTTTTGTTTTTGTTTTATTGGTGGTTGAATTAAAATTAATTACTTTTAAATTACGTGAAAATATTTTGTACAGTTATTCTTCGTTTGGCAATGGAAAATATATTATTGGTTGATAATTATTTGCTTTATTTGTTAAATACGTGCTATAAATGGTAAAGAGGCAATATTAATTAAATTATAACGTTATAACTAAACTGTGTGTAGTTTTATTTCCGATTTTAATTTTATATAATAAACCATACATAACATATGTACATGCTTGTACGATTATGTGTCGTATAATAAATAACAATTATCTTTTTTGAAAGCTTTAGAAAATATATTACATTTTGGTGATTATATTCAGGTCACGGAAAATATCCTTTTTAAATTTTCAATGTGTAACCATTTTTTGATGGAAAAGGTTTCAAACCAAAGTGTTGATTTTTTATTTAAACAAGTCACGAAAAATATTGACTTCCGAAAAATAATATATTTTAAATAACTTTGTAATTGATTTGCTATTTAGAAATGTATACCAATAATACCGTGGTTAGCACAGGTAAACTACACACTAATGTTTAGTAACCAATATGATGCGGTTAAACAAAACATTCATCATGATAGGAACTAAACCAAATAGAATAAAGGATACAAAAACATGATTAAATTGACAAAAAATTTACCT